>JARBWK010000003.1:131847964-132469875 GCA_030556195.1 Anolis apletophallus | reverse complement strand
AGCGAGCCAATACTTTTAAAATAAATTCCCAGTGAACATTATTGAAAACTTTCTCCACATTTAGAAATAAAAGTGCAACTTCTCTGTTAGGGTCTTGTGTTACAGAAGACCCAATAAAGAGTATTCGAAGCTTGATGGAAACTATCAATAGGCATGGAATTGTGACAGGATTTAATATAAATGAAGAGAAATCCATGTTCTTAACCAAAAATCTATCGAAAAACAATATTCACAAACTGTAAGTTAGCAATGAAAGAAACTTACAAGCTTTATTATGGATAAGCAATAAAATAACAATTTACATCAAAACAATTATGAAAAAGTGTGAAATGAGGTTAAAGAATAGTTGGAAAGATGGCAAATAATCTATCTAACTTGGATGTGGTGGATAGCTGTGATAAAAATGATGGTCTTACCTAAAATATTTCTATTTCAAAATAGAAAAATAATTAAGGGAGTGAACGTTTTTGAACAATAAAAGAAGGATTTGGCCAAATTTATATGGAATGGGGGGGGGAAGCAAAAATTTCATATAAAAACTTAACAAATACCAAAAATAGTGGGGTTTAGTGCTTCCAGACTTTAGGTATTACTATGAAGCCACGGCTTTAGCTGATTAAAGGAGTGGGTTCGATTTGAAAAACCGAACTTTACTCAGCTTAGAGGAATATAACTTAAGATATAGTTGGCATGCATATTTATGGTATGAAAAATATAAAGTCAATAAAGACTTCAATAGACATCCCAGAAGGGCACAAGGAGAAATGGTGGCCAGGTACATTTTACTTAATTTTACGGATAAATTGGGGGCTTGGGGTGAAGGGGTGGGTGTCATCCTTGACCTTTGGGCTCTAGTAGCCCAAAAGGTTCATGATGACCATGGGGACTCACCGACGGATAGTCCCAGAATTACCTGGAAGTGAGTCCCCACAGGCTCAATGCCTCATTACACACAGACTTTTCAGGAAGGCCCGGATCTATAGGGTAGCAAATTAATTCAGAATAACTTGGTTTATTCCAAATCAATTCATTTTTACTGGAGGCATCATTTGTCTGCCTCTTGTAAAAAACTGAGACAGGACCTGGGATATGGGCTGTCCAGATAGGCCCTGTGATGGATAGTTTATTTATTTATTTATTTGCTGTATTTGTATACCGCCCCTCTCAACCTTCCGGCGACTCGACATCAACAGGAGCCCTATCGCATTGCCTTATTGCCAGATGAATACATTCAAACCTTGGAGTTTGTTGAAGAGAAACCCTTAATACAGGAGTGGACTCATGACAGATCATTGCAACCCCTCCTTCATGCCCATCAGATCTTGCTGCTCCAACCAGACACCTGGTGGTTATAAGTTGACATTACCTTTTCAGTTAACCAGGTTTTAGTTATACATGCAAGTCTGGTTTGCTTGTCCATGGTTAGATCCTTCGATAATACAGCTATTTCCAGTCACTGACCTGGTGTTATGCAGCAGTATTTTGTGGTCTGTGGTTCAACTAGAGTAATCAGGAATCTGTTCGTTGGATAGTGAAGCAGAAGGAGGAGCAAGATAGCTCTCTTTCTCCTCCACTGTCTTATTCTATTTCTACCTTTTTACCTCTCCCTGCCCATTATAGATGAAACGACAGAGGTATTTTCTGAGCACATATTTTGTTGACCAGGAATACAAACAAGCAAATTGTAATGAACACATACACTGGTCAATTTAGCCTGAAGAAATCTCAATAACCAAATCTAGCCTCATGGGAACCTACTCAATAGGTGCTCCATTTTCTTATTTGGAAAGTAAACATCCTGTTCTGGCAAATGCTTCCCAAGGCCTCTGCATCATTGCTTGTCTCACTCTGCTGTCCACACCACCTGGATTCAGCAAGCAAAGCAGGATTCTATTACACCCCAGACTAAGACCGGCAGGCTAAGAATCCCAGCATAAGAGCCTCTGAGATCTCACCCTTGTGCTCATGCCAAGAGGATCACACCAAGAGGATAGTGTAACTGGCAAGATGCTTTCTTTAACAATGTCTGTATGGGGCATGAGTCCACCGCAGTCTCAGCAACTCAATTGGCCTCAGTTTTAGCTTCCCTCCACAGCAGTCAGACCTTAGTTCCTCTTATAAGAAGCCTCCAGCAGTGGTCATTTTAGTTAGTTCCAGGATATATAAAGGTACTGCCATGTAGACATAACTTTACATTTGGAAAATACACAGTTAATATAAACTGCCCTGGGAAACTGAAATGAAGAGTCCTTGATAATATTGCGTATTCCCAGGAAACATCTTGTGAATCTCCAAAATGAAATCAGTTCATATGGGAGCAAAACCTGGGACTTTTCACATATACCTTTTTTTTACATGGAGAGATTCTTAGTCAAGGATGAAGGAACCAACAAAGGAGTACTGAAAGTCAATGACAAGTTTAAATAATGATGGAGAATGATATATGAAAGAGGTATGAAAACAGTCTACTTTGTCTGTGCAGTTTCAAAATTACATTTGAAAGTATGCCTCCCCACCTCAAGCTAATGAACACACTGCTAATGTCTCAAGAGCTGAAATTGTATTATCAAAATATATTATTAAGAACTGTAGTATGAGTTTTGTTAGCAAAGCTCAGGAGAAAATCAACACCAACAAAAAGAGTGACTTGCATTTAGATGTTGTTTTACAGCCTTCGAATTGCAAAGCCTATGGGGCTTTTGTGTCCGAAGCTGCTAAAATTGAATTTAAGCTTGAGCAGATAACTCCACAAGAAAATAAGTTATGCCATTATGGTCCATTAGCATAAAACAATATGTTGCTTTTTAGATAATTTTCATTTTCTTAATTAGAAAATTGCAAGCATATGACATCTTTCAGCATGACAGCAAAGTACATTTGTTTATAGTCACTTATTTGAACATGTCTTGGATTTGGCCCTGTTAAGCTGTTCTGAAACTGTATCAGCCACATCACACGTATTATCTGTGTGCCTGAACATAAAACACAGACCACATTTGCACAGCTTCTTACATTTTTCTCTTCTATTTTAGCTCCAACCCTTGAAAAGTTAGTGTTCAATGCACTGAAAGTTTTGCTGGAAGAGGTTCTCTCTGCAAATGACTGAAGACAGACAGTTATATATTTCTGAGATACAAAGAGCAGTAGATGTCAGTAGCTGCTCTCTAGAGACCCCAATTTTTACAGCCTCATTAGCAGTGTCTTAATTAGATGTCAAGCAGGTTAAAATTGACTTCTTAAACTGATGTGAAAGGCAGTGAAGGGCAACTGATGTGCTTTCAAAAATGTTACATTCTTAATTGTTAATACTGGGTATGATATGCCAGTGAAGAAAATCTTGGGATTTGAAGTGGTTGCAGTGTGAAAGGGAACCTGCTTTTCCTAGTTATTTTGTACAGCTTTCCAAAAATGTTAGAGTTGAGAAACAAGAAAGATCTTTGGGTTTTTTTAATACACTGAATGCAAAACCTATCAAGTGACTGGGATGGAGAGCAAGAAGACTTCAGCACCAGCCAAGCATTCTGGCTTCTTGGCTGAGAGATTGAAAGGTGGATTATTTGAGGATGGATCATCTCCATCTCTGCAGAAATCATCCTTACAAAACCTTACAAAGCACCTTTGTGATTAATGATTGCAAAGAGAAATCACTTTCATATATCTGCACTCAATGCAAGAGAGATTATGAGAGAAAAGTAGACTGGAACCCTGGCTTTTGTTCACATGCTTACCTTCATTCACTGCATACCTTTAAACTCCCAGATAAGCAGTCACAATCTAATCCATACATTCTTCCAAAAGTGTGAGGACTGGGCTACCCCACCGGCTACCCCATCAATGTTTTTGTGTGCCCTCAGTTTTCCAACCTTTCCCCAGTTTTCAGGGGGTATCTATACATGTTCACTGAAACATAAATAGAAATGTCAAGAATCTTGATAAATCAGCTTTGCTGGGTTTTTTGGGTGTAGACATGTATTTAATAAGATATAGAACAGTCACCAAACATTTTAATCTGTTACATACACATTTGTCCCAGAAACCAAAGGACAATTTCACACATTACGCAAGGAAAATTTCAAACTGCCACCAGATCAGCTAATTCCAACTCCTTTTTGAGTATAACTTCCATGAAACAGTATTCACACTTTACATTTTAGCTACACTTAAAATACCTTCATACGTTAAGAGAAGAGTGTCCATTGTCAGTGTGGTTCTCATTAATAGTCCATTTTGATGAGAAATGAAATAGCCTCATTACAATTACATATTATGTTATGCCTGTTTTTCCAATCGTTCTTCTTCAGATGCCTTTGGGAAGAGAGCCAGAACTCACTTCCCTCAAACAACATAAATGTTTAGGGCTAAAATAAAAGGCAGTAGTGTAGATATGACATATATACATCGTTTTCTGGTGGGCCTGGCATGTGGCCACCTATTTGACACAACCTTTCCATGCTTAGCATTCGCATCTGTAATTTGGGAATCATTAATACCTGGTCCACATGGGTGCTTTGAGGATTAAACAACCTTGATCCAAGAAAGCACTTAAGAACATAATAAAAAAAGACGCATGTAGATAATTCTAATGACCTAAAGTGCTTTTCTGGATGAGGTCGTAATTTATTAACACTTGGACAAGCCCCATAGATGAAAGGTTCAAAATGCTATAAGGATATCAGCCCACAGGCTTTTTTCTGTTGAAAAGAAGGTGAAATGCATACTCTTTATGCCCAACAAAAAGGGACTACGAAGTGACTAGCCTCCATACCTAGCACTGTACTGGGTTTCAGGGTAAATTTTTCATCAATTACTAGCAGATATAGTGTTTTCCTAATTCTATTTTAGTTCATTTATTAAAGGCAACAGGTTGAATCTTGTATGAATGGAATGTTGAACTAGATAGTTTGATCTTTGTTATGCAGGAATTCACAATGAAAGCACACTTGAAAGATAATATCCAAAGAAGGAGAGTTCACCACCCTCTGAAGCAGTCTATTTCTCTATCAAACAGTCTTACAATCAAGAAGTTCTTCCTAATGTTTAGTTGGAACCTCTTTTCTTGTAATTTGTACCCACTGGTTCATGTTCTGTTTCTGGAACAGTAAAGACCAAGCTTATTACATCATAGTTAGTTTGAGCACACCTTTTCAATCTGTTTAAGGTTATTTTGAATTATAATCTTGTCCTGGGTATTAGAAAACATCCCAATTTTGTGCCATATACACATTTGATAAGTCTTCTAACCATAATCCAAACCATTTATAAAGATGTTAAACAATAGACTGTCCAGGACAGAACCCTGCGGCAGCCCACTAGTCACTTATCTCACAGATAATCTGGAATAAAAAGGTTTTTGAGTGAAAACAATGTTTAAATATCAGGGTTCCGTAGTATGTGTGGCTCTCCAAGGTCACAATGGACCCCAATCCTGCAGTTGCCAACTACTGTACAAGACCTCAATACTCCCAATTAGTGCCTGGTCCCACCCATAGTGCAGGACACACATTAGATCTGGTTTTCTGTCAGGGATGGGAAGAAGGTGGCGGAGTGGAGGAGCTGACCATCACTCTGTTGCCATGGATCGAGCACTACCTTATCAGGTTTAGACTTACTGTGCCTTTCCACCTCCACAGGGGTGGTGGACCCATTAGTATGGTCTGCCCCAGGAGACTTATGGACCCAAACGGATTCCTGACGACTCTTGGGGATTTTCCCACCTCCTTGTTAAGTGACCCTGTTGAGGCTCTTGTCTCTCTCTGGGACAGGGAAATGACAAGGGCTATTGACACGATCACTCCAGAATGCCTCCTCACAAGTGACCGAGCTAAACCAGATCCTTGGTTCACTGATGAAGTGAAAAAAGAGGAGGCTAGAGTGTGTGTGGTGTCGGAAATGGAGCAGATCAGCCCAGGCGCGTCTGGTTTCTTATCTTAGATCCAACAAAGGCTGCACAGAATACATCTATTGCAGCTAAGGTTGCCTCTGCTAAGAACCATCCAGCAGAACTGTTGCGAGTTGTCAGAGGACTATTAAATCCGCTGCAGTGTGAGATCCCAGATGGCTCATCAGTCCGCTGTGAAGAATTTACTCGGTTCTTCATGGACAAAGTGGCTCTGATCCATTCCAATTTTGATACCACTTTAACGGCAGTCTCTGAGGATGTGACACGAGCAGCTGCTTGTCCAGTTTCGGTGGATTAGTTTCAATTGGTTCAGCTTGAGGATGTGGACAGGATCCTTGGCGAGGTAAGGCCTACCACATGCATCCTAGACCCCTGCCCATCCCAGCTGCTAAAGGAAGCCAGAGGGGGTTTGGCAGAGTGGGTCAAGGTGGTGGTTAATGCCTCCCTACTGGAAGGCAAAATTCCAGCCAGCTTAGAACAAGCTGCTATAAAACCGCTGTTGAAAAAACCATCACTGGACCCCACTCAATTAGTGAACTGTCAGCCAGTTTCCAATCTTCCCTATTTGGCCAAAGTCATGGAACATGTGGTGGCATCACAACTCCAGGGGATTCTGGTAGACACTGATTATCTAGATCTGGCACAATCTGGCTTTAGGCCGGGACATGGAACTGAGACAGCCTTGGTCGTCTTAGTAAATGATCTAAGCTGGGAGCTGGACAGGGAGAGTGTGTCCCTGTTGGCTCTGCTGGACCTCTCAGTGGCTTTCGATACCATTAACCATGGTATCCTTCTTGGACGCCTCGCAGAAATGGGGCTTGGAGGTACTGCTCTGAAGTGGCTCCAATCCTTCCTGGAGGGCCAGTCCCAAAAGGTGTTATTGGGTGACACATGCTTGACTCCACAACTGTTGTCTTGTGGAGTCCCTCAGGGCTCAGTTCTGTCCCTGATGTTATTTAACATCTACCTGAAACCACTGGGAGAGATCATCAGGAGTTTTGGGGTAAGGTGTTATCTGTACACAGATGACGTCCAGATCTGTCACACCTTCCCACCTGTTACAAAGGAGGCTGTCCAGACTTTGAACCGGTGCTTGGCCGCTGTGTCGGACTGGATGAGGGCTACCAAATTGAAATTTAATCCTGAAAAGACAGAGGTCCTTCTGGTCAGTCGAAAGGCCAAACAGGGCATAGGGTTACAGCCTGTGTTAGACGGGGTTACACTCCCCCTGAAGATGCAGGTTCACAGCCTGGGAGTGATCCTGGATTCATCGCTGAGCCTGGAACCCCAGGTTTCAGCAGTGGCCAGGGGAGCTTTTACACAGTTAAGACTCATGCGCCAGTTAAGAAGTCTGATCTGGCTATGGTGGTCCATGCTCTAGTCACATCCCGGATAGATTACTGCAACGCACTCTATGTGGGGCTGCCTTTGAAGACGGTTCGGAAACTTCAACTGGTCCAACAGGCAGCAGCCAGATTGCTAACTGGGTCTACATACAGGGAGCATACCACCTCCCTGCTGTGTCGACTTCACTGGCTGCCTGTCCATTTCCGAGCCCAATTGCTGGTTTTGACTTATAAAGCTCTTTACGATTCTGGCCCAGCTTACTTGTCCGAACGCATCTGCCTCTACATCCCACCTTGTAACCTAAGATCATTTGGGGAGGCCCTGCTCTCGCTTCCACCAGCTTCTCAATTGTGACTGGTGGGAACGAGAGACAGGTCCTTCTCAGCTGTGGCACCCCGCCTGTGGAATGAGCTACCAAGGGAATTACGATCAACCCCATCCCTCCTGGCATTTAGAAAGAAGGTAAAATCTTGGTTATGGGACCAGGCCTTTGTACAGTAACTCAATGCAGCACTTTACCTGGAATGGACTGATATGACAATGGATATGAGAATACGGCTTACCATTATTGACTGGATGATGACATGATACAGACTGAAGATTATTTTAATTTTAATTTAATTGACTGTGATTTTGTTTAACTGTGCTTGTAATTTTACATTCTCTATTGTGCCGGCATCGAATTGCTGCCTTGTTAGCCGCTCTGAGCCCCCCCCCCTCAGGGGTTAAAGGTGGGGTAAAAATACTGTAAATAGTAAATAAATAAATAATCTCATACAGTTTTACCCTTTTTACAGCTTTACAGTTTTGGTTTACCTCCTGATCTTTGTCCGTATTTCTATGGGCCAGATTTATGCATTGAACACTTTCCATATGATTGCTCAGTCAAAGGATGGTAGTAACCTCATTGTCTGTTAATGCTAGTTATTTCTGTAAAAGAGAAGCTTACCATTATCCCACATTATCATTGCAATTTGCACCACATCATAATCTTGACACAGGTTCTTTTTGTGGGTGATCACATAAACAGCGTTGCAATGGAGGCAGTAGTCTAATATCAATCTCATTCTCAATTACTGAAATTGAGAATGAATTGTCAAAATTAAAATCCTTGAATGGTGGAAATGATGATGATAGCAGCAATAATATCCTGACTTGTTCCCAGTTCAGGACTCAAGGTAGCTTAAAGATGTTAAAAGAAAAGTAGCTAAAAAAATCAAAACATACAAAAGTTTTAAATGTGCTAAAACACACCTCTTTTTTTAATATAAAAAAACAGCAAATTGAAAATTGAGAACATTATACAAAGAACTTTTCATTTCAGCAACCAGTTTTCCAAGATCTGCTGAAATCAAAAGGTTTTTACTTGTCTGTGGAAAGATGGCAAGGAGTGTGTTAATGTTACACTGACCATTTAATGCCATTTCAAATCTGTATGGGATGAAGTGTTTTTGCTGTGCAGTTCATTGCATAGGGAATCCTAGAACCTGTTTAAGGTCTGAGTGATTATTACTTAAACCACAGAGCAGTAATACACCTTTTGTAGGAATTTGTTGTCTGGCAGCTGCAGATTGAACCTAGTTTTGAACTGAATTAAATGGCCCTCTCCTGTTTTTCTGCCAGACGGATTTGTGGTAGCAGAGAGGAGCCTCCCCAGACAATTTGAAAACTTGGACAAGTTCAGATGGGAGAGTATGATTCTTTGAATAACCTGGTTTTTTGACCACCTGATGTCTCTGAATATTCTTCAAAGATAGTCCCATGTAAAGTACATCACAGTAATCCTATGGGGATGTAAGGCCAGACAGCCAGATCAGCTGTATGAAGGAATGGGCACAACTGGTGTACAAGACTTAACTGTGCACTACTAAAACCTGAGCTTCTAGAATCAGGTTTGTACACCTGAACTGCAAATGTGCATCTTCAGGGAGAATTTAGCATTATCCAGCACAAGCTGTAACTCTAATGCCCGATCTGCCCATTGACTGATGAGGAGCACTTCTGCTTGTTTGGAGTACATTTCCGTTTGTTCCCCCTCATCCATTTCATTATTGTTGGAGTGGTAAAGGCAATATCCTTTGCTGGTGGTGAAAGGAATGTCCTTTCTTGCTGCATGGTGTATTTCACTTTTACATTCATTCATATCTTGGAAAAAAGCCAAGGTTTAAATTTCCAGTTCACATATGAACAACAGTGACCTCATGTGGCTATTGGTTTAGCCAGTGTTTATCATAGTAAGATCAGAAGGGGGAATCTTTCCCTCCTGCAAAAAAAGTCAGCTCAAGGTAAATTACTGGAAGATTCCTGTATATGTGTGACAGTTTTATAAACCAGCAGAGCATAGTAGTTTCAGTCTTTGGAGCCCAAGGTGACCAGAGAGAAAATTTCCTCTCAAAATGGATCACCTTGGGCATGTCATACCCTCTCAGGGAAAATATGACAAACCTGCTCTAAATTAATATACCCTCTCAGGGAAAATATGACAAACCTGCTGGTATGGGCAATGAAATTAATATCACCACACTGTCTTACATATCAATTACATGTGTTTCATGTGATAATTAGTTGTCCTCTGACATCTGACTGAGTTTTAAAAGAGTATTTCCATAGCACAGTATATACATAATGTACCTGAATCTGCTAAAATTAGTAATGACTAAGTATTTTTTTTGAAAATAAATCAAATTTGTGTCACTGTTTCAATCTGGAGCTAGTCACTTCAACCTAACCTCTGGTGGAATGAAACCAATGTGTTTCAATTTTCACTAACATACAAATGCTGGTTGGCATGGACATCAAAATGCATGGATGGTCAAGTCCTATGTTAAAAGGTGGTAGAGTAAATGGTTTCCTTTATATGAAACAGCCAAATTATGGCTTGTTTTTTTGGATTGTTTAAATTTAAACATATTTTCAAGCTGTGGATGACTGAATCCATGGATATAGAATCCATGGATCCAGAAGGTCACTTGTATTTCTTTTGCTTCCATGTAAGGCAGAGAATACCATGGCAATCATTAAATTCTATGTCTACCATCCACTCCTAATATTTATTTTAAATTTATACAGTTATATGGCCAGAAAGCAATGAACCTTCTATCATCTGGGGCTAGTCTGAAGCATGATGGGCTCAGATTGATCATGATGGCAACCTCTGTGGCACCACGTTGGTGTCTAGTTGGTCTTGCCAGACTGCTTCACTACACAGTTACCTTGTCATCCATATCATACCCCCCCCCCCCCCAGGTCATAGAGCCATCATGGTTGTGTCCACTGAAATCTTAAAGTGACCCACCAACTTCTTGCTGATTATGTGTGTGCTGCCTTCTGACACCAGGTTTTGCCACAATGGCCAGGCACTCTCAGTGAGCTCCATGTTTGATGAATTGCAGAAGCAACACAGAAATGAACCATCTCTTTCCCTGTACAGATCTCTGAAGAGAGAGGATGGTGGTGGTGCTGTGCATGCAGACGATGGATCTGGTTGAAACAGACCCAATCCAACTATCCTGCAGATACTCTGAAATTTCTGAAGTATTCCCTGACTTTGCATAGCATGAAGCAAAGTTGGTTAAGGGCTAAATACTCCAGATACTTAACAGAAGTTGTGATACATAACTAAGAAGGCTAGTGCCGAATTCAGGGTGAGTATCGTTTTGGGGAATGTTGTTTATTTTTGTATTTATTTATTCATGCAGACTGGTTAGACCAGGGGTTCTTAACCTTTTTTGTCCCATGGACCCCTTTGCTGGTCAGGTGAAAACCATGGACCCATTTACAGAATGTAGTAGCAGATAGTTTTATGACACTCAAAATTGGCATGTCTTTAAATTACATTTTAGAATGATTAAACATTACATTTTACAACTTTCCACAATTTCAATACCTGATAAGCTAATACGGTGCAACATCTGTTCAAATGGTCATTTTGGCAAACATTTAGAAATGTAAGTTTCCCCACAGCATCATAAAATCATATCTGCCATCCTTACCAATCTTTTTACAGGCAGTGATCCACTGCACCCAGAACATGCTACATAAAAAAATGAAGTCCACAATATACTGAGCATCAGCAAATATTATAGCAGAGTTTCATAAACAGCAAACAGCAAATCAGGCCCGGATTACCCATAAGGCCACCCTAGGCCATGGCCTAGGGTGGCATCTTTTGGGGGGCAGCAGGTCCGGACCCCCCCCTCAAAGTTTTTTAAAAATTCAAAAAAATCCCCCCAAAAATACATTTTTTTTAAAAAAGGGTGCATGTGCATGGCGGCCGAAGCGCCATCCACGCCCCCCTAGCTCTGCTCTCCTTGGCTCTGCCCCCGCCCTCAGCTCTGCCCCACCCCCGGCTCCGCCGGCTCCTCACGCGCCCAGTCTGTTTCCTTGCCTCCCTTGTCCGGCTCGCGCACCTCAGTCTTTCTGTGTGTTTGTGTTTCCCTTCCTCTCTCTCTCTCTCGCACTCCTCCCTCCCTCCCTCCCCCTTGGCTTGCGCCCCCCCAGCTTGTGTTTCCCTGCTTCTCGCGGGGGGTTGGGGGCAGGGTTGGGGCGGGAGCGGGGCAGAGCCGGGGGCGGGAGCAGACTCAGAGCCTTTGGCCTAGGGTGCCAAAAGGGCCTGATCCGGGCCTGCAGCAAATGGTAGCACAGTTGTACCAAAATGGAGAAATATTTAGTCAAATAAGCAAACTTACACGGTGAGGTGGGTTTTAAGATCCAGGCTGCCATTGCAGAGTTTCTACAGAGAGAGATTGCAGGGGTTAGGGAATTCACTTTGGGATTTAGCTGTTGCTAAGAGGAGAAGGGGAACTAAAGGGAACCATGAGAAATAGATTTGGGGACAGTACAAACTGCCTTCCCTGAAGATGTTTTGTACAACATTTAGGCAGATTATCTCATTCAGTGCAAAGAAAAAGAATGATCCCAGAAGATGGAAAATTAAGAATTAATGTAAGAATACATGAATAAGATAATCTGGCTAAATCCTTCTTTTTGTGGTGTGTGTGTGTGTGTGAGAGAGAGAAAAAGCAAAGGAACAAGATTGATTGATTTTAGGTAAAACCAGACTTGCAGGCTGCAGTGATTTCATCTTTGAAAGAGCTAGGAAGTCTAGACAGTGATTTCAGCAATGTTTCAGCATATGACTCCCAAGATCAGGAAACAGAAAACACCTTCCAAGACATCAGAGCTTGCTTGCCAAAAATGGAATTAGGAAACATGAATTTAGCTTTGTAGACCAGGACCTTTAAAGTGCTTTGGAAGTGTGAGAGAAAAAACCTTTCAGGTTCACTCACCTTTCTCAGTCTGGTTTATTTCAAAATCCTGCAGTTCCTCAAGATTATGTTCTGATTTGCCAATAATATAAAATGCAAAATATAAAATAAGGAAAGAATGACTAAAGTTCACTTGATTAAGATGGGAAAAATTAGAATTATTGACTAACAATACTTCACATTGGACTATCAGTACAAATGTGTTCAGGTTGATAACCATATTCCAAAGGTGTCCTTTCCCTGTCAGTGTGCCTGGACATGGTTTACAAACTGCAGGCTGTCACACTGGGAGACAGAACAATTTGCCTGGGGCATTCACTCATATCCCATAATTTAATCAGCATTTCTTCATACACACACTTGGAATTTAAGGTGTGTATGAGGTACTCTTTTATATAGCATTAATATTACCAATTTTCTTCTATGGGTGTTCATTCTCAAAATGATTTAATTAAAGAGATCTTATGCCCCAATCATTGGCTAAAACCTCCTAGCAATTTCAATATACATGACTAAACAAATCTTGTCTGAATTGTTGCGCAAAAATATATAGTGTGGCAATGTATGCCAGAGAGAAAGCAAGCTATCCATGTTGCTGTTGAAGTCTTAAGTCTGGTTTTCATTGCAGGAAAGGAGGTGGTTGTAAAAACAGGGACATGTGATATAATGGAGAATTTATGATGTCGTGAGGATCTAATGATGTTGTGGAAAATGTCATTGGCTGAGTAGATGCGGTAGTGATAGTGTTATCCTAAATGGAGACCCCAAAAAGGGCCAAGATCCAGAAATGACCTCGAGTTACCCTGCTCAGCTTGGTAGACCAGGAGAACAACACTCAACTGACCCCACTGATAACTCTACATTCCTTTCCCAATGATTAAGGGATTTTGAAAAGGGTGCAGCTAAAGCTCTTGGCCAAATATGCACTGGGAATGCCACAATCCCATCTCTCCACACAATAGAATTTTCCCTTGGAACTTTAAACCCATCAGTTTGGAACTATCACTCATTGTTTTACCATGGAAATCTTTCCCTTTGCCAGTTGATGCCACTCAACAAGCAGGATAACCTCATCCTAGACTAATGTACTTTCTGGGGACAGAAAGGGGGATGTAGATTCAGGAGATGGCCTCTAAAGGTCTGGTAATAAGAACTTTATTAAGTTTCCCATCATAATATGCACCAACCACAATCAGTAAATGAATGTACTTTTGAACCAATATGATTACATCAATCACAGCAAATGTCAGTTCTTTCAAATGTTTGTAAAATGTTTAAAAATGTCTATGATTGTAACTTGAGTTATGTGACACCTTGCTTTGGCCAACAATGCAAGAATTTGATATCTGATCCTCAGTCTCTGTGTGTCTCTATTGGAAACAGATTGGAGCTGGCATACTGGGAAATGGGAACCCCAAGATTTCTGACATGATCATTATAACCTGCCTTGGTCAATTCCAAACTACTAATCAATAACTATTTGATAGTATCTTGTTGACAGAACTTACAAATAGATATAAGCATTAGTAGATTTTGAACTGTCACCCTTAGGAATGTCAAGAGATGCACCTTAAAACAGTCCTCCAGCAAAAGAAGTGAAGTGTAGGGAGACTCTCTCCAAGATTCCTCTTTACACTAGAAGGCCAGATGAGTACACTGATGCTAATTAGCCTGATTTACATTTCTGAATGAGCTTCGCTCATTGCTCTGAGTAACTACAGGATACCTTTCTTACTCCTTGCTGACAAATGTTTGGCTTTGATTTTGATTCTGACTAAATTGAACAGAAGCTGGTTCTAACACCTCATAGGTGTGTGTATGGGTGTAGACAGGCATATGTCTAGCTCTTTATAACTGAACCATTGATGATAAAATGTAGATCCCAAAACCTGGATTGCCTTTTCTCAATTTTTTGTGAAATAATTTTTTAAAAAATAATTGACAATATCAAACTGTAAAAACCTGAAATGGATAAGAACATTATAATAATGATAAAAACAATATATTAAAACACATAAGATTAGCTTAATGGGAAGGTCTTATAGTAAGAGATAGGCAAACAGTTGAATGGTTGTTGATCTGTTTTTATCTTTTGTGAGATTACTCTGTGGTGAAAACGTGTTTTTAAATGTTAAGCTGCTGCACCTCACCATATCTTCCGAGCCTACTTAATTTGACCCACAATGCAGAATAGACTGGCATAAGGCTATGAAAAGAAGGTACCTTAAGAATCATACAAATAATCTGCAAAACAGTGCTAGAGAAGGTAACAAGCATACCAAAAATAGATAAGACTAACTACTAATGCAGAGTTTCATTGCAAGAGTCAGTTAGTTCTACAACAACAACATGCAAAAGTACATTAGGGTTTCTCTTTTGCAATGTTTTGTAAATGTGTACAACTGCATCAGTAGTTACTGCTGTGTGACTTGCACGGGCCCTGTATTTCCCTGATCTTCCAGGCTTTTCAATGAACCTATTTCTTACTAGATCATATTCCAATCCATCCTTCTCCCTGCTGCAAATTCTCATACATTTGTATAATACACGACAAAACTTAACACGTTTCTCACCCACGCACCACCAAAGTTTAGCATTAAAAAAACATTAAAACATAAGCTTCAAAGAAGCACCCTCAATTTAAATATCAGAAAGGAGAAAAAATAATTAAGCAATAAAATAACAGCAGGACAGCTATTACAACATGATGATTATTCCCTTGGGCCTTTCACTGGTCTCTAATCCCAGCTATAAATAAGATAAAAAGCACTAACAAATACCAAAGGTTTAGTTTCTTGTCAGTTTTTCTCTTTTGTAATTGTAAGGATGCAGGCAAAGAGATGCAATATGATGAACATCTAGGAAGGTCTTCTGTCAAATGAGGAGCCTTTCTGGTAGATGATGTCACTGAGTTTATTGAAGCTCTCTGAATATATTTCCATCATTATCTTATATTTGATAGAAGGATTTACAAGACTACTATCTAGTCCTATATGTGCTTCCTTCAAAATCACTTGCAATTAGTTTAAGGATTTGCTTTCCCATGGACATGTTTATAATTGTCTCCTCATAGACAAATTTGATTATATATACCTGTAGAAATAGGGAGGATTTCATAGGAGTTTCCTTACAAATGTAAATAAGGCCCGCTATAGTTTTCTTTATCTCTCATTTCTATAATGACTGACTTCCAGGGCAGAAACTCACTGAAACTGGGATCAAGGTTAACAGTTGTTATAATTAAAGGTATTATTTGAAGTCTGATTGGGACCGGGAGATTTGATTTACTGCCTTAGCCAAAGCTAGTTGTATTAAAAGATGTATTTTCAGTACATAAAAGCACACTTTTGGGGAAAAAATCACCAACATGAAAACATTTAATATTTTGGGACATTTTACAAAGCATTTGCCCCTCAGAACAATTCAGAAACACTTTGTGCAAAATTCAATGCTTTTATGCAAATCATTTTCTTTGGACAACACATCTCTTGTTAATTTTTTGCAAAGAAATCTTGAAATTAGAAAAATGAATTAAAATGCATGTAATCTTCACCAAAGAAAAAGTTTTTGCTTGTCCACCTATTATTGTGTGTGACACTGAATATTTACATACCTTATCAAAACACATTTAATTTGTTAGTGAAATATGTTGGTGTGGAATAGTATTTAGAGCCTTGGGAGACTACAGTTCAAGTGAATGATTTCTTGGATATGGAAACACATTAGATGACACTGAAAAAATCACATTCTCTCACCCTAAAAGGAACACAACAATTAGAGCTTGCAAAGAAAGCCCTAGGATATGGATGCCATAAATTAGAATAGACTTGAAGGAACACAACTCCCATTGATGACTGGTTTGGAGGCAGGGTTGGAGGAAGGTATTCTGTTTCTTGCACAATATTATTATCTCAGGAAGCCAAGAAAAGTCAGGGAGCTGGTAAGTTGCTCAGTTGCTGGGTTGTGCCCAGACACTATCTATATGAATTTAGGAATATAGAGAATAAGAAGTACAGTTATAATAGGTAGAGATCACTAATTTTTGCCCAGTTATTCAAAGGCTATCAGAATGCACCCAGGGTTATTTCTGCAGTTATTGTTATGAACCCAAAAAGGAAGCAGGAGTAGCCTATATCTACTGCTTAATCAGCATAAATAAGCTGGCAAGGACACTCTACTGACATGATTACAGATACAGATAATAATTCCCTAAATCAGCAAAATGGTGGATGTAACTAGTATGGTTCTGAAAAAATACCTTTTTCTGGCCCATACCTGCTTTAAAAATTAATTCATTTCTTCTCCTGACCTTCAGAGTAATAAGCAACAGCCAATATACTGGCATAACAGAAACACAAACAGATTAATAAGACACCCCTGAATTTAAATCATTCACCCTCTTACATCAGCTGTGTTTACTTCCAAAATTAATTAGCTTAATATTCACTAGGATACTCTTGTGCTGTCCATAGCAATAATCATTAGGAGATGATTTGACTAAATTATGGTTGCCAATAATTTCATTCAAAATTGGTGCTATGTTGAACTCTGATAGCATAATTTCTATCCTTACAGTAGTGAGAATGACATTCTCTAATTGGATGAATTGTGGAGACTAAGCAGAGTTCTGTTTAGCAGAATGTGAAAGCAAAAGCCAGGAAAAAAATTACTTACCTTAATTATTTCCCCTTAGATTTCATTATGACTGTAATATAATGAGGAAGATTTTCACTATTTTTGGTTTAACTATACGTTTCGTTACCTTTACAATAATGTAAATGTGACTTAACAAATGCAGGAGGAAGATCACATGGTTCAAGTGCAGTTTTTTTTTTATTGTTATGGTAGGTATTAAGATGATTACAAGGTGAATGAGAGGAAAGTTTTGTCCTACTGGATAATGATTTGCAATTCCAGTGTGTGTGTGTGTGTGTGTGTGTGTGTGTGTGTTAAAATAATAAAGTAATTCTGGATACTTTTGAGAAATAGAAAAATTAAGAATTGATGTTTAAAATTTAAACTAAACTAGTAAGGCAACATCTATGTTGGAGACATTGGAAATATACGTAACTGTAACCCTTTACTTTTTAAAAGTACTTTTCTTACTTCTGGAGAAAACAACATGCAAAACTATCTTAGCCAGAAATACCTGCTTTTGCATGAATATTACATAAAAGGAGATCTAAGCTTTATGGTGCAGACTTATCCAAACTTGATTTTACAATCCAGATACTATAATATTTCTAGTTCAATGATTCTATCAATGTGTGTGCCTATTAAAGGGATAACAGATACATAAAAATTCTAACAAATAGATTTTATCATTCCATATTGAAACAAGGTCACTGGCAAATGATCTAAGTCAGTTAAATGAGCCAAGAAAATCTTGCTTCTGTAGGCATATTTTTTCCTACTGGATGATTTCAGGGAATGCAAAACCAAGAAGATAAATTTAAAATTTAAAAAGTGAGACCAGGGAACACTTTAAATGGAAAAAGAACAAAAGCAGAGTGTAAGTGTCTGTCGAAAAGAGCTGATAGGGCTCTTATCTCATACCCTTCCAGCAACATAATCTCTGCCAGGTGTGGCCTTGAAGACGCACAGAGTTGGAAATGGGCCTTGGGTCACACCACACCAGCATGGACAGTCCTGGCTCATGGACTAAAGTAGGATATGATGAAATATCCATTGGACATTGGAACAACTGGGTCAAAGGGGATATGATGCAACCTCTGCTAGACATTGCATGTCAGGGGGTTGGGCCTTTGAGATGATGGACAGGTGATGGGGGTGTGTTTTGTATATAAGCTGTGTTTGTCCCTTTGATGCCAATTCTGGCATCAAAGGCGTTATACCTGGAATAAATCTCGTTGGATCAAGTTGCCGTGTGCGTGTGCTTGCCGTGTGCCTGAAGGTCCCCACAGACATATTTCAGCGTTCTCACACAGAGGGGTAACTGGAAAAGTAAGAACCAAATGTCCTAGATATGAAGCATGAAATGAATACAGCAGTTGAAAGTCAGTGCACAAGGCAAAAGAACACAGGAAGAGGGAATTTTTCAAGCTAAATAGTTTATTATTATAAATTAATAGATTAATTGCAGTGACAAATTATCCAGGCCAACTGGACATGTAAGGGCTCATCTACATGAGCATTAAACCCCTGAGTTCGTTTCTGGATGTCTTCATACTATTCCTCCAGTTCCAGCGATTAGCTCAAGTTTAACTAGCTGTGTCCCATTTCAGCAAAAGTTGGGGGATGCTCTGGAGTTTACTTGAATGTATGTCTACCAAGTGTGAGGCACAGAGAATGTTTTGGTGAAAAATCTGGGCTACTTGTTTTTAAAGTATAACACTATTATATATGCCCTCATTTACCCCCCCCCCCAAATAACTGGGCTCATGGATGAAGAAGCAAGAGGAGAAAGCAACAGGTACAAGGGACAAGGTTTTGTCCCGAGTGAGTCATTTTTGTGACAGTTTTATCTCATGAAGGTCAATATAGTGTCCCCTCACTTATCGCAGGTGTTCCGTTCCAGGACCATCCACGATAAGTGAAATACTGTGAAGTAGGGATGCTGCCTCCCCCTCCTCTCTCACTTTGCCTTCTCTTTCCTATTTCCCCTCCCTCCCTCCCTCCCTCCCTGGGGCACTCATGCCACCATCCCCTGGCAAGAGGGACACTTTTGCCTGCACGGCCCTTGTCCTCCTCGCTTTCTCTCCCTCCTTGCCTTCCTTCCTTTGCCGCTTTCACTCTTGAGACTGTGGGAGAAAGAAGAGGAGGAGGAGGAGGAAGAAGATGTTGGGCCTGGGGAGGAAACAGAGGGAGCTGCCAGAGCAGCTGCCCTTTCAGCCAAGTCTTCTCCAGTGGCAGCTCCTGCAGAAACAGCACAAGCCAAGTGAGAGGAACAAGAGGAAGGAAAGTGGAGGAGGCAATTTCTTCCTCATCCGCTTTCCCTTCTCTTGTCCCTCTCATTAGGCTCATTCTGCTTTTGCAGGAGCTGTTGCCGGAGGAGACCTTGCTGAAGGGGCAGTGGCTCCGGAGGCTCCCTCCATTTCCTCCCCAAGCCCAGCATCTTTTTCCTCCTCCTCTTCTTTTTTGTCCCACAACCTCAGGAGGGAAAGCAAAGAATGAAGGCAAGGAGGGAGGGAAGGAAGGTGAGGAGGAGGAGGGCCATGCAGGTGAAAGTGTCCCATTTGCCAGGGGAGGGTGGCATGAGCATTTGAGGGAGGGAGGGAGGGGAAAGAGGAGAGGAAAGAGAAGGCAAAGTGAGTGAGTGAGAGAGAGAGAGGTAGGGAGGGAAGGCATGGAGGAGGAAGGCCATTTAAAGAAAACCACTAAACAGCGAGTTTAGGGAAAACCGCGAAACACAGTAAGTGAACGGCAATGGAGCGAGGGAACACTGTAGATTGTCTATCCACACATGAATGTAATGTGCACATAAAGGCAATAACAACAAGGCACTTTTCAAAATATTTCCGTTCTACTAATGACAATCCCTACTTCAAAGAAATGAAGAAAATGCTTCCTTTAAAACCTCATTCAAGGCTCTTCCCAATTTGGCAAAGCTTAAAAACAGCAGTTGAAAAAGTTGTCTTTGGAATGTAAATGGACAGGTATGGGCTGTAGTTTTAGATACTCTTTAAATAAGTTATAATGAAAGGAGAAAGATGCATAAAGTGGTACCTTGTGATTTATTTCATACATCATATCGTTTTCTATAAATCCTCAAAACAAAAGCCAGCAGTGACTTGCATCGTATAATAGGTGTGGTGGCATCAAGAATGTGGGATCTAAGCCTGTGTTTATGATCCTGGCAGATCAGGTGGAGGACGATACACTTCAGCTACAAATATGGAGCAATTATCATGTAACGAAGTTCTGGACCATTTCTCTTCTGGCTAATCACCATGGAAACCTGGTTGGTTTCAAACTAGAAACACTCATAAATGCTTAAATGCAGTTTAGGTTTGAACAGTTTCAAAGAGGTATGATATTGCAATTCTGCATCTTTGGCCAATATCTTTACAATAGCCCTGAATTGCTTCAAACTGCATTTCAAGTTTCAAAGGAGAGTTTGAACAAGAATTCAGGTTCAGAACGTTCATGTACTATGCTGATTTTCTTCCTTTTTCTTTTATGGAGCCTAGAGATTGCCATTATCTCTCTGCACGCCCCCATCTAGCAGATTTAATGCTGAATATAATTGCACATTTCCTAATTCTTAATAAACACAAGGAATGAATCAGCCTCTCATAATCTGAAATACTACTGAATGATAAAACAAAATGAAATAATTACCTATTCAATATGACATTCAATTGTTATCAGAAGTTGTGCATTTATCATGTCTATTTATATGGATATTTTAGTCACAGGCTCAGAATCATCTTACTCAGCAGGAAAGATTATTCAATCTCATAGCTGAGTTGCAATTATTATAATCCAGTCTGTCTGTCTCTCTGTCTGTCTGTCTCTCTCTCTCTCTCTCTCTCTGTGTGTATATATATATATGTATGTGTGTGTTTACATACGCATACATACATATATGAATCTTTGTACATGTGTCTATGTGCATACTTGTGCATAGGTGAGTATACACAGCTATAGGGAATAATAATCTTATTGCTAAACACTGAAGATGTATCTACAATTTTCTACACTCTGAGCAGATATTAAAAGACTGTATGAAGGGTCACAGTCTGATAGACACTGCACAAAAGGAAAAGGTCTAGCAGTGTGACAAATTCATCTAAGCAGGTTCAGACCATGAAATTAAAGTAATCCTGATTAAAAAGGAATTATATTTTAAAGTTTAAAATAAAAACAGCAAAAGGAAGAACATATTTAACAATTCAACCATATTACTAATTGTGAAAACAGAATTTAATTGATAACAGCATTTAATCAGTCATGGGAAAATTAGAGTAAAAAAAGGTGTTCACTAATTTTTAAAAATAGGAAAAATGTGGCCAAAATTGATATATACTGTATGTAACCGGAACCCTCAAAGATGTCAGGCACAAATATGATTTTTCAAAAACTTAAATTTCTTGATTTTTATAGTTGTTAGATAAACTTATACATAATCATGACCTCACATTTTCTTTAAAAATATTTTACTAACTAATATTGAAATAATAATGAAGAGAAAACAAAGCACCGTACAGATGCTCTGATTTGGGGACCAGCTCCAAAACATATATACCTATATGCCAATATAGATTTTCCAAGATTCATTGAGAATCATTGAGTATTCATTATCTGAAATGAATGGGACAAGAAATGTTTTAGGTTTTAGATTTTATTTGAATCTTGAAATACCTATTTTTACTTATGGGTGCATTATAACATTTTTGGAGGTGGGACCCAAGTCTAAACAGGATATTAATTTGTGTTTCATGTATACCTTATACATTTAGCCCAAAGTACATATAATATATAAATAATTTTGTGCATTAAGAAAAATATGTGTACATTAAACAATCTGAAAACAAAGGTGTCATTATCTAAGACACCCATTCTGAATTTTTAAGTATTTTGGATTTCTGAAGAGAACAATACATACAACAATAGCCATGTCTAAGCAGCTAAATATAAAATCAGAACTTGCCTGATAATGCGTACACACAAAAATCAATTTATATGCCAGATAATTTGTTTAGAAACAGAAAATAAAGGCTATACAAACAAGGCAAAGGGAAAATATAGAAAACTATTTGGGAATATTAAATTTAAAATGAAACTGGAGACTTTTCTACTTGGTCTGACTGCGTCAGGACTGGAGGGACATCGGCCGATGGAGCCCGGGGCCTCCCGTTCCTGCTCTCGCGGTGCCCAGGCTCTGAGGAGGGAGAGGGAGAAGGAGAGGTGAACGGCGAGGGAGAGGCAATTGGACAGACTGCCGCCGGCTTCCTGGGCGGGCCACATTCGAGCTCACCGGGCTTTCCACCCTTCGGGGAGCGAATGGGGCGAGTGGAAGAGAGGCGCGCGGAGGCCCGGGGGAGCGCCTTGCAGGAGGCGCTGCCCCTGGGAACCGACCGGCTGCCCACCGAGGGACCCCCGACCGGGTGCAAGACAACAGTTGGAGCTGCGTTGGCGCCATGGTGGAGCCCGCGGAGGGCATTGGGACGCTGTGCTCCCTTGGACCCCATGGAGAGAGTGTTGGCGGGGGTCCCCAAAATGGCACCGAATCTGTCCCGCTCGGCGTCCTTAGCCCCACCCCACCTGTTTATCCCAGGCCCCGGCCTCGCCCCCTGCCGACTGGTCACTGGGACAGCCACAACAATCAGAGCCCCCACTGGAGGCCCTAGTTACTTCCAGGCTGCTGCCGCCGGGTTCCCCGGCGGAGGCGCTTGATGTCTCAGGGGTCCTGGCGAAGGTCCCTGGGGAGAGGTCCCGGCGATGAGCCTGCCGACTGCCAGCGGCCCCCAAAGCTGCGCCTGGACCACAGCCTGTTCCTCCGCCCTCTGGTGGCCAGGGGGAGAGTTGCAGCCCTGGTCGGGGCAAGACAAGATTGGGGGCAGCTAACCCAGAGAGTCCCATAGGGAGGAAGCGCCTGCCTTCAGGGGACTCAAACCCGGGAGGCGCCTTGCAGCGGAGGCCACACGGCCATCGGAGGAAGTGGCGCCGGAAGCCAAGGAACAGCAGATCTCATCTCTCTGACTTTTCCAGGGACCAACAACATGGATCGCTCCCCTGCTGAGGCTGCCGTCCCCTTGGACCTATTGCATCCTCTGCGAACTACTTACGAGAGAGGAGGCTTACCTCACTTGAGCCCAGGTTCAGGAGATCGTTTCGCTCCAGAACCTTTTGGAGCTCGAGTTTGAGGCGGCTTGAGCTCCACCCATCACATTCGAGGCTGGAGATAGACACTCCCATTGCGGATCTGACGCGCTCCGTCAGACCTTTGGACAAAGGATGCCTGGCCACCCGTCTATACTATGGACTGCTACGAGAGATCTCCCTGAGACCTCCCACGCTTCCGTCTTTTGATGGCAAGGTGGTGTCTGCCAGTTCTACCTGAGCACCCCCTGCCACAGCCTGAGCTCTATCCCTTCCTTCCCTCTTCCCCCCCCCTTTCTCTCCCCCTCTTTCCTTCCTCTCTTGATGTTGTATTGTCTGTTTGTTGACCATTGTTTTGTGGACCAGACTTGTGAACTGCTCCGAGCCCTCGGGGAGTGGCGGTGATAGAAGTTTGATTTAATAATAATAATAATAATAAATAATAATAATAAAAATAACCAGGATAGACTATGACAATATATGACCACAGCAGCCAGACTACTATATGAATGCACAAAGCTGGAAGAGTATAATACCAACAATTAAAGAACTGATAATAAAAATTATGGACTTGTCTGAAATAGACAAATTAACATGTCTAATAAAACAAGGGACATTGAAAACTTTTTTTAAAGACTGGAAAACATTTATTCACCTTTTGCTTGCCAACTCTGAGTTTTTAAGAATAAATTAAAGGTTTTTGTTGATGTTGTGATATGAGAAAAGAGATAGTATAGAGAGAGGCCTAGAAGGTGAAACGTATGATATTGATTGTCTTCAAGGGGATTGTAGTTGGACTTTAAGTTTAGTGCTGTGGGGGATGGATTGTTTTTCTGACACTAATGCAGAAGGATGGCTATTGAACTACTGTTAAATGTACACACAGAAGCAGAGCTCCTATCAATTAAATTTGCCCCTAAAACACATCCCACAATTTTGTGCAATATGCAGAGCTGCACAGAGGGAGAAGTTGCTATGTGGTAGGTCCTCCCATCACTAGCATGAGGATCTGAAATGTCATAAAGGGCCAAGAGCAGAAAGTGGCTGCCAAATTTTATTGTCTGCCTTCAATCTTATAGCAATTGTCAGTTATTTATCTAACAGAGATCACAAAAACTTAAATGGCTTTTATCACAATGTAACTCTAGGTGAAAGCCAGCATTTTTACATCTCCCAACAATCACAACCAAAATCACCAACATTGTGCTTGAGATCAGCTCCATGATCTGCTCATCTGTAGCTGCTAGTAGCTTCTGTATTTCAACTTTCATATGTTCCTACCAAATATTCCTACCCCATAGTTGATTCAGTACCTTGGACAGTTCCTATAAAGCTCAGACTGAAACATGGAGTGCATTCACCCACACAATGGTATGGGAGCAACCTGCAATCACTGCTGGTAACTTGCTACCTGTAGAACCTAGAAGTAAATAACTAGTGCATCTGTTTTCATTTTATTTTCTCATTCCCAGTCCATTTTCCTTTCATGTCATGTGCCTGAGGGCAGGAAATGGGTTATTATTTGCAAGCTGATCTAGAACCTTTTTTCAGCTGATGCCCATGATACAAATATGTTAAATATATAAACAAAAGCATCTGCTCCACATTTGTTTGAGACTAAATGAGATGTATCATTCATTTGTACTGTTTAATTTGGGAAAGCCCCATTCTTTCCTTTATGAGAGAACGGGAGTTGTAAATATTTTCATGATTGCATGTATTTTCCCTCTGTGTTTCTATCTGTTCTGCACATCTGAGAAAATGTGCCTCAGTGTTTTGTAGGCTGTTCATTTTCATGGAATAGGGCACTATGTTACAGTATTTCCTTTTGCATACTCAAGTACTTGATTAAGTTGAGAATCATTTTTTTTAAAAAAATAAAGACTTTATTGAGTTTTCAGTGGTTTTAAAAAGACAACACATAACAAAGATAAAACGAGCACCAATTTGCTCGGAGGTAAGAAAGTATGAAAGAGAAAATAGAAGTGAAAAGAAAATAGAGTGTAGAAATGGACATGTGCATGATGAGGAGATGAGGGTTTACAAAGGCTTGTTCATTCCTTCCCTTCTTTCAAAGCAGTTTCTTTCTTTTCGCCTGTGGGGAGATACAGAACAATTCCTATGATTATTCTAACAGTAAATCTATATTAAATTCCGATCTGCAGTATGTTCTTATTGCTCCCCAATCAGATTCCCTATGCCCATCCTTATTTCTGTTCCTTAACCGTTCCGTTAAATAGTCCATTTGGATTGTTTCAATCACCTTGATAAACCAATCCTCGCGTGATGGTATTTCTGGGGATTTCCAGTTCTTAGCGAATAGGATTCTGGCAGCGGTTGTCACTAGTAATAATATTTTTTTCTCCATTTGAGGGATTGCATCATCCAACACACCTAAGAGAAAAACCTCCGGTCTCAGTTCTATTTTGAATGTTATTATTTTCCTAAGCTCTTTATAGATCGTCGTCCAGAACTTGAATGCCCTATCGCAGGTCCACCAAAGGTGGAAGAAGGTGCCGTTTCTGTTACCACACTTCCAACATTTTGGGTTGGAGTTTTTGTAGATCCTAACTATTTTTTCCGGGGAAAGGTACCATCAGTATGTAATTTTTATCCAATTTTCTCTGAATGAGTTACATAGGGATTTTTTGAAATTATTGTTCCAAATGTTCCGCCAGGTCCTTGCATTTATTTTAAAGCCTATGTTCCTCAACCACTTTTCCATGTACTCCCTTCTTTGATTATTTTCTGTGTCTGCTCTTAATAAGATTTTATAGATTTTCCCTTGTAATTTCGTTTCTTCATTTAAGATTTTATTTTCTATTTCGGACTCCTCTCCCTCAAAACCCCTTTTCTGATCCTCTTTAAACTTCTCTTTCATTTGTAAAAATGCAAACCAGCTAGTTTCAATCCCCTCTCTCTCCAATTCCTCCTTTGGTTTTAGAATGAATTTTCCACCATCCCATCTTAATGTCCTAGAGTATGGGGTCCACCTGTTGTTAATCAGTACCCTTATTCTGTACGCCTCATTGACAGAGGTCCAGAGTGGTATTTTCCATTTACTTAGTTCTCCCCCATATTTTTGCCAGGCTTTGTATAAAGCGCTTTGTATGATGTGATTATTGAAATTGGCATCCAGACTTTTTTTTACCGTATATCATATACCCATGGAAGCCAAATTTTAGTTCATGCCCTTCCAAGTCTAGTAGTTTGTGGTCCTTTAATTGGATCCACTCCTTTAACCATACTAAGCAGCTGGCATCGTGGTATAGCCTGAGATTTGGAACGTCTAAACCACCCCTGTCTGTAGTGTCTTGGAGTGTTTTCATTTTCGCCCTAGGTCTCTTTCCCCCCCACAAAAACTTGGAAATATCCCTGTTCCAGCTGTCGAAAATTTTTGCACTTTTTATGATTGGGAGTGTCATGAAAAGGTAGTTTATTTTTGGGAGGGTCACCATTTTTAAAGTTGCTATTTTCCCTAGGAAGGATAGGTTGAGTTTGCTCCATCTATCAAAATCTTTTTTCACCTTCCTCCACAACTCAGAATAATTATTTTTGAATAATTTTGAGTTCTTAGCTGTTATGTTAATGCCTAAATATTTTAATTTGTCTACAATTTTCATGCCGGTCTTTTTCCTCCTTTCTGAGATATTTTTGACTAAGAGACTCATTTTGCTCTTATTTATTTTAAAACCAGCAACCTTCCCGTATTCCTCGATCTTTTGGGTCCACTTAGTTATTGTGATTAAGTTGAGAATCATGACAAATAGTCCTAGATCATGCAAGCAAGATAATCAAATTTGTAAAGAAGCATCTGAAAAACCACCAATCCCAGGTTCCATGGGGTCCAGCACAGAAAACATATATATGTATACACACACACACACACACTTATTTACAATAGTTGCTCATAATTAAATTCATAGTACCATGGAGATCAGAGAAGGAAAATGACTACAGTTGGAATGATGCAGAAATAGAGAGGGAATGGGGGAAGCAAAATCTAAAGTGGAAGAGGCAATGAATATATGCAGTGCTGAAACACCTAGAGAGTCATATTCAAAATAACCACTAGAAAGCACAGGCACCAAAAAAAGCTGATAACACTAGATAATCATTCTGTGTTGCATGTGTAATGAAGACATAGCCTATGGGCTGTAGCTTAAGCCACTTTCTTCAGCTATTTTCCTTGCTCTTGGTTCTAGTTTCTAGTTTCTGAATTTGCACATTGGTAGCTGGGTTGTGGTTCTTTATTGTTGAGAAAAGGAAAGTAAAATGTGAATTTCATAAAGTTAGAATGAAGAGAAAAGTTAAAGAGAGGAAAGAAGAGGGAGTGAAAAGGAGCAAGATGGGTAAAAGAATAGATAAGGTTACCAGCATGTCACTAATGCCGAAGAATATAGATCTACAGCAGGGGTGCCCAAATTTTTCATCATGCGAGCTACTATATGAACAATCAAGTTGAAAAGATTACCTGTTGTGCATGTGAGCATGCGCGTGCGCACGCTCCTGCTGCAGCCTTCCGTCCACGTGGGGCTTCTTTCTTGCCTGCCCACGAACCCGCCGCCACGCGCACCCGGGAAGGGGATCCTCCTTGCCTGTGCGCACGCTCTCTCTTAATGTCTTCGTTGCCTTCCTTCCTCCTGCTGCATGCTTTCACAAAGCAGGAAGTCCCCATCCCGTCCTGCTTCTTGCGTGCACAGCAGGCCCCTCCCTCGTACGCAGCAGGAGGGTATTTATAGGTGCACCCGCCAGCGCTCCGGCCAGATATGGCTTTGGCAGCGGCTCGGAAGGCGCAGGGCTGGGAAGGGGGGCCGCCTGGCTGCTGCCTGGGCCGGGAAACTCAACTGAGAGAGGGACCCACGTGTGGGTGGAGCCTCCCCTCGGCAGCCTCCCCCCCTCCCTCAAGGCTTCCTTACCTGGGCAGGAGAAGGAAGAGTGGAAGAGGTGCTTCCCCAAAGTGACAGATGCAGCAGGGGGGGCGCCCTTCCTTCCTTTCGAGGGTGTCACTCAGAAAGGACGTCCAAGTGGACGGCTGGCAGGAAGGAGGACCCCTCCCACTGGTGGCAGTCCATGCCCATGGGGGAGAGAGAGGGAGGGAGGCTCTTCCTAGCCGGCTCTGAGTAGCCACCCCTCCTCTCTCTCCCGTGGGTCCTTGCCGCCTTTCTCCTTCGAGGGCGAGGGAGGGCGAGGCGGAGAAAGGCGGTGAGGGCACAAGCAGCAGCAGCAAGTGGAGTCTCCATCCCTGCAGCCCCCTCCTCCTCGGGTTCAGCCCCAGGAACACGGTGGAGTCCTCCCTCCTCGCCCCCAACCAAGGCAAGAAAGCAGCCCCACACAGTTCGCTCCCCCAGGTCTCGGCTTGGAATGGGAGTCCCGAGGGCAGCAGCAGGGTTTGCGGTGGGGCTTGCTTGGCTTTGCCCCACTTTGCCCAGCCTCCTTCACCTCTTTCTCTCTCTCTCTCTCTCTCTCTCCCTCTCCCTCTCTCCTTCCAGCGCCCGCCTGCTGCCTGCCAAAAGGATCCAAAAAAGTTCTCCAGATTTCTTTCTTCTCTCCTTGGCTCTCTCTCTCTCTCTCACACACACACACACACTCCCTCCATCCCTCTCACAGCCTTGCATCCTATCCGTGCGCATGCCTTCGCCTTGCTCCCGCCCCCCCCAGCAGCAACCAATGGGTGGTCATGTCACCACACCGTGCGTGGCAAGACTAGCGCCAGGGCCTGCCCACAAAAGCTTCATTTTGGCAAAAGAAGCCCCGCGAAGGCGGCGGCAGGAGCGCACGTGTGCGCGCATGGCAGGAGCGCACCATCCGGCTGGTGAGGCCCAAAGATCACCTGGAAGAAGGCCAAAGATCACCTAGGTGCTCCCGATCACCGTAATGAGCACCCCTGATCTACAGTATGTGAGAGGTCAAGAGATATCAGGTTGACTTCAAGAGATGGGAGGGGAAGAACAAATGAGCATGATGCAAGGAAATTGTTTTGAAAACCTAAGGATGTTTATGAACAGAAAGGACAGAGGCACTGGAACTGAGGTGACAAGCCGAGAGGTGGAACAGACAGAAAGAAGGGGGAAAAAGAGATGTGATTCATGTGTGCACACTGCACATGCATCAATTGAGACTATAAAACCCACGATCCAGAGACAGTGAAACATGGCACTCATTTACTTGATTGTAACCACCCCTAGTATTTTTCTACAGAATTAAAACTATGGTATTTTAATCTACTTGATCCCTAGTCTTCAGTTGGGAAGTAAAAGGACTAGAGATACATAAGGGGCCCTGTGCTTCAACACTATAGTCAGAGGAACTTTTCAAAATATAGAATAGATGGATATTAAAAAGATTAACAAATAAAGGCTTTGGTAAAAGAAGGGAAGGAGAGTGAAAAGAGAAGTATGGTACCCCATGCTCTACATGGGATTGCCTTTGAAGACAGCCCAGAAGCTTCAATTAGGCCTAACTGGAGTGCCTTATAGAGAGCATACTATACCTCTGTTACATCAGCTTCACTAACTGCCAGTTTGCTATCGAGCCCAATTCAAAGTGCTGGTCTTGGCCTATAAAGCCCTAAATGGTTCTGGTCCAGCTTACCTGTCCAAATGCATCTCCTCCTATGAGCCAACAAGAGTTTTAAGATTGGCTGAGAAGGTCCTGCTCTCAGTCCCACCCCCTTCGCAAGTGCGCTTCGTGGGGACGGGAGACAGAGCCTTCTCAGTGGTGGCCTTCCCAGGGACATCAGGCAAGCCCCATCTCTTCTGGTCTTCACAAAAAGTTAAAGACATGGCTCTGTACCGAAGCGTTTGAAGAACAAATCAAATCAAATCAAATTTTATTGCATTAGCCGCAAAACCATATTATTATTATTATTATTAATTTCGATTTGATAAACCACCCTTCCCGAGGCTCAGGGCGGTTTGCAACATATAAAAACAGCATATAAAACAGCATATAAAACACATGGTTAAAAACACATAAAATTACATCTTAAAACGGTCACATAAAATCATAGCCAGACATAGCTGGTACATGGAGAATGGTAGTGGTATGGCAGGATGGCAAGCGTTAATTAGGCGCTGTCAGACATCGAATGCCTGTCTAAACAGCCAGGTCTTGCAGGACCTGCGGAACGCCATCAGGTCCTGCAAGGCTCGTGTCTCCGGCGGTAGCAAGTTCCATAGAACTGGCGCCGCCACTGAAAACGCTCTCTGCCGCGTGGTAGAGAGCCTACAAATAGAACAAACCATGTAGAAAATGTACATATAGTTTGAAGAACAAGCTATTATGGATTTGGACACAGTCTGAATAAGGATTATGAAAAATGATTATAAATTAATGGCATCGTGAACTTTATATGTTTTTAATATGTTATAATTCTATGTGTTTTATTTGCTTAACTGTTTTAATTGTGTAGTTGTTAGATACATTTTATGGTTATGTTTTAAGAGTTGTAAGCCACCTTGATTCCCCCCCATGGGGTGAGAAAGGCGGGCTATAAATGAAGGAAATAAAATAATTAATAAATATTGGTGTGCTTGAGGGAGGAATTAGTACCTTGGGGGGGGGGATAAAACAATATATATCAACTTATAGCCTGTCACCTGAGAGCCTACAAGAGTAAGAATACTTCTCTATGCTTTTCTAATGGAATACTGTGGTCTCAATTATTAGCCAAATATTTGATGTCATCAACTAAATGTCAGGTAATATGCAGCAGTAGAATAATGTATGCTCCTTTTAGGAAGACATTTGCATTATATTAAGCTGAAACTATTATACTGACCACCCTGATAAGATTTTTTTGGGTCCGACTGAGAAAAATAATGAATGCTTACCTTCATATATGTTGAGATCAACGCCTTAAAAATAAATGTACAATGAATTGCTACATCAGAATATCTTCTCAGAGAGTGGCTGGTAAACCAAGGTCCATTCAATAAACCAAAATAGTCTTCCTCTGTAAACATTTTTAAAAAACCTGTTACAATCACATCATCTCTTTTACCCTTTTTTACCCTTTTTTCATGTCAAGAATGACTTGAAAAATTGCTGGAGATGATGTGATTGTCTTATCATTAGTAAAACAACAGCTAGTCAGTCAGTTGGTGTCAATCAGACATTTCAGAAATTAGGCCTCGTATATATGTATATGCATGTGTGTGTGGCAGGAGAAGGAGGAATTTGTCGTTCTGACTGTCAGGTTTCTACTTAGCCTTTCTAGTTACTATTTGCATCATTTGCAGTTTTTTAAATTACCCAATCATTTTAATTGAAGATCCTAAATGCTCAAAGGATTCTATGTTAATCCCCGTCTAAGTATTTGTTTTTTTAATTTAAAGTTCTTCTACTGAATATTATAAAGAATAGCAAAAAAGAACAGAATACTCTTAGCTGGTGTTTATGTGGACTTTTCTCTTTTTAGAGCTTCTGAGTTGTGCATCACTTAAACAATGGGTGATACAGGTAGGTCATGTCAAGGGATGGCCAGTAGTCTCCTCCTGCTGCTATCTCCAAGCAACAACTGGCACTAAAAGCCATTTTGGCTGATATCCTGGATGTCGCATGATACCATTAGATGAAGTAGCTAGTCAGATAACTGAACATCTGGAGGAAGCGAAAGAAAGATACATGGAAAGCAACCCCCTGAAGAAAAACATGTGAGACATTACAACCACTGACTCCTCTTTATCCAAATATATTTCTAATATGCATTGTGAGTATATCCAATTAATCCTCCTTGCTGTCAAGAAATATGCTCACTAGGCAGTGACTAAAACCAACATATATATCTCATTGGGCAGTGAGGGAGACAAAGGGAAGATTAACTGTTCTTCTTTCCTTCCCACCAAAGAAGGTATTATGGATAGGACAACAGTAAAGTGTCCTTGTATATTGAGATTACCTGGGTTACATTATTGAGTTTAAGAATAATGGAAAACAAAATATCAATTTGTTGAAATAAAACAGCCAACATTTTATTAATTACAGCAAAACGCCTGGGATTACTACAGGAAAGTGATTCATGGCAATCTGTTTGCCAACTGAAGAACCATCAACCCAGCCTGCCTACTGGACGAAACCATGGAATGACAGGATGTGGATACTGCCATTGAATATTCTGAAACAGAGTTTGTCTAAAGAAATAGAGCACTTGCAAAAGTTAAACTACTAATGTAGTAACACTCAGCCACTGCACTTAGGTGCTTTATTCATTGCATATTGATAAGTGTCTTTTCTCCTCCCAGAAATGTAACAGCTGGTAAACTGGCTGGGATTTCTGGGAGTTGTAGGCCAAAAACATCTGGGGACCCACAAGTTGAGAACCACTGACTTAGGTGCTTTATTCATTGCATATTGATAAGTGTCTTTTCTCCTGCCCTATTGTAATCCCTGTCAGATTATTGCATTTTTAATGGCAATTCATGAGTCAGCACAAGATGTATTTTCTGCAGTGTGACATGTTTGACACCAGATGGCGCTGTCTCAAGACTGATGAATGGAATCTTGAGGAATGACAGTTGGGATCTGACAGTTGGAAATTGTCCGTTGAAGAGGACAGTTGGGATAAAATATTTGTGAGGAAAGGATGTTTAGGAAGGTAGCTGTAATTGCTGTTGTTTTTCCATGCTTAGCTTGTTATTGTTAAATTCAATTCAATACAAAGTTATATTTTTACCTTGTGAATTGAATGAGAGTGTCATTATTCACACGAACAGAGACTGGAGTTTATTGGGCCGATGGGGAATTAAACTTCTATATTTCTGTTGCCTATTCCGCTGTGGCATAAATACTCGACGCCGAAGAATCCCCCCTATTTTGAGTGGGATATTATATTTATATTTTAGCAATTCTCAACATTGCTCTTGTCCTGAAGAAGAAATCGAAACGGGCTGGATCTACATATTTTATCCCGTAGACAGAGCACCCTCCATAGTGGAATTTCATACGAGCAACCTCTCTGCTTACTAAACCGGATTTTCGCCACAGCATACCTGCCACCGTCAGACGCACAGAGGAGCGCTACCAGGCTCCCTGGATTACAATTACGTTTTGTTTTCCTATACTTCCCGTGGATTACAGTTACTTTGGGGCTTGTGTTCCCCGCGCTCTTGGGAGTTCCGAGCGCAACCCCCCCCCCCCGAATTTGGGCTTTTTCTAGGGGCGTTCTCCTTTCATTTTAAAGCGGAACTTTTTGCTTCAGAGCTCTTATACGCTCTATGGATTACAAAAACTTGGGAGAGATTCCCGGCGTTTCTACATTTGAATTTATGGATATTGGTAATCCTATATAATGTCTCTTTATTATTTCTGGGAAGTATACATGTATGCTGTATGGCACTGTTATTGATTTATACAGAGAACCTTGAATGTGAGAATTTATCACACCGTGCTGATTGTTTTGTATTTACTCCCGGTCCCTTGTGGGACTCTGTAATATACCACATTATTCTACATTGAGTTGTTTCCCTATTTTACTCATTAAAGAAATAGAGCAAGCAACATTACCAAGGGAACAAATAACAAATGTCAAAACAAAGGTAGTGTTGGGCTTCAGTTCTGGAGATCTTTGCTTTGTCATGGAACTCTCTCAATAGAGTCCTCTGAACAAACCTTGCCAAGAAAACCCTGGTTCACCATAGGTTGGAAGCAACTTGGAGGCCCTTAGTAACAAGCAAAAAGAACTTGACACATTTCTCTATTCAAAACATGACACAATTAAACAAACATACAGAATACAGCTGAAAAAGCATGAGTAGAACAGGGAATCTTGAAACATTTTGTAAAGACAAATATCCTGCCAATTGTACAATGGCATCACTTTTTGCGTGTCACGTCCAATGGTAAATTACTACAGTAGCCCATGGCTTATGAGTGTTGGCTTACCACTTTCCATTCATACAATGGGTCAGCTCTACTTGGGACTAGCAGATTTTCAGCCTTATCACATGAGGTAAGTTATGTGTCCTATGATGCTTTTAGGACACTTCCTCCTCACTACCCACTGGACACCATCACATGACTTCTGGCAGAGCCTTGTGGAGAAAACATCATGATTGAAGTGCAGGAGGCTTACCTCAGAACACAGAAGGCTTCCTGTATTCCATAGAAAACAACAGGGCTAAACTACATGACGACACATCTCTACACGGGATGAGGAAGTATCAACTGTGGGCTTAGCAGGGTGTGGGGCATCACGATTTCCCATATGATGAGGTCCTTAATCATGAATGTTCACATGAGACTGACAAGAAGCTATAAAATAGAGTTGATCCGAGTTAAGAAGAAGAAATTTCGTGAATACAGGTGTCTTAGTTATCTGGAACTCAAGCAACCAGAATTCTCAAACAACTGGCAAAAATAAAAGAAATAATACTTTTAATTTTTAAAAGGTAGTTTTTATAATACGGCAAAAAGTAAAACTGTTATATTAAGTTACATTTTTCTTTAGTTGTCTTTATTTGCTTATAATTATTACAGAGTTTATGTATAGTATAGTATGGATACAGGATTATTTAGGCCTATTGTTAATACGGTAGTAACTCTCAAAGCAAGGAAAGTACATTTATCCAGCATCTACCAATCCATATGAGTGCTGGTTAACTGAGAGTTGACTGTGTGCGCGTGTGCGCGCATGCACACACCCACACACCCTGTCAAACATTATTTTTTATATTTTGAGTGAAGACAGCTTTTTCCTATTTTTTAATGGGCAACACTACAAATTATACTTGTAGCATCTTAGAATGCATTTGAGACTTTTATCCCACTCTTCCTCGATTCTGGTTATGGATTTGTTTCAAAATCAATTCAGTGTTGAGCCTAATGTGGTCACTCAGGTCAATTTGCATTTTTTCAAAAAACAAATTGAGTAGATACGAATAGGATTTGTCACTCATTCAGCAAGCCTTATATTATCCTACAGCAGCAGAGGTTTCCTTGATGGTCTCCCTCTTGCATCCCCAAGGGATTTTATGAGAATAATTTGAAATAACGGCATCTCCAGGGCATTATAGGATAATAAAATGAATGTGGCCAAATGTGGTAAGCAAGTTCAGTGACGTGATCCAGACCACGTTAAGAAGCCAGGCACAGTAAAGTTAACAGTTAGAGTTTATTTACAAGTGTCCCAAACTTCCTCACTGTGACTCAAACAAGCCGAGACTCACAGCAAGTTGATAAGGAGGTCCAACACAAAGTAAACACCCAGTTCAGGCTTCTTTGCTACAGAAATTGGGCTGAGAGAGTGAGCACAAAAGGTCCCAACCAGTCAAACAGAATGCAAACGGATTAGAAGCATCCCTTAGTCAAGCTAGGAGGGATGCAGACAGAGAAGAAGTGCCAAACAACCCTTTAGTCAAACCAGGGGAATGCAGACAAAGTAGAAGAGTCAAAATGGTCCTTTAGTCCAGGCAGGAGACATGCGAATGAAGCAGCGAAGTTAGTCCAATCCGGAATCCGAAACCAAGGAGCAGTAGAATTTAGCACAGAGGGGATTAAAGGTGGAGCAGCCAAAGATAGGACACAAGATGTGGAAACCCACAAAATACAATACCAAAGTCCAGAATTCCACGTCCACAGCCAGTCAAATGATCGGTCCAGCAGCGATCCAAAGCAAGAGGCAATGGCCTGGATAGCAAGAACAATGCCTTGCCAGCTCCAACAAATGGTTAATTGCAAGCCCCCTTTATTTAGTCCTCCTCAGAGCTTAATTGAGCCAACGATCCTTCCTAATCTCTTTCAGCTGCTAACATCCCGTGTCGCCCTTTGTCTCCCTCGCCAGGCAATACGTCTCCTGCGGCGACTTAACTCTCCCAACAGTCCCCATTTCCATTATCCCATTCCCCATCTCCCGTGAACCCCGCAAACAAATAACTGCTGGTAGGTTCCAAGCAGACATCCCGTATCTGCTGCACATCAGTCCAATTCATCTCACTAGAGTCACCTTCAGTTCTCTGTGACCCCTCATTCCTACTTGCCCTTGCCTGCTCATCCCCACTCCCATCATCCTCTGTAAACCCCAGAAACATTTCATCCCCAGAAGAATCGCTAAGTATTTGCCTTAATATCTTCCCTTCTTGCTTCTCATCCAACTCTTGCTCACAAGTAGCATTTCTAATTACAGACTCCTCTCTCTCAACCTCAAACTCAACCAAAACATTCAGCTACTACAACAGAAGACACAAGCATTTTTTTAAAAAAATGTGTCTTCTATAACAAAATTAGTTTTTAACTTTTCTGTCTTTAGTTCAGTAGCATTAGCTTGTTTGTACACACCATTGTAGTTAGTTGTTATTTTCATGTTTCATTTATTATTCCTCTATTGTGTTGTATGTCATACATTATTTTATGCTTTTTTATCTGGTTATATTTAACTTTAAAATTATATGTAAACATGATTTCAGAAGTCTATACATTCAAAACATTACCATTTCTAGTGCTCTTAACAACTTTTCTTTCTTTTAAAATAATGTTTTTCTCAAATGAACCAAGATCCTGATATATGACACATGAGATATTTTTATTTATTTATTTATTTATTTATTTGGATTTTTGCACCGCCGACTCCCGAGGGCTCGCGGCGGCTCACAAGGCCAATGGCACAGTGCCAGAGGTTCAGCATAAAAACACAGGGAATATACATCACTTAAACATGCAATACAGTTAAAACAGTTAAAACGGTTAAAACAATTAAAACAGTAAACAATGAACAGTGGCCGAAAAATCGGTCCATTGCAGATGCAAGGGCCTACTCCCCAAAGGCCTGCCTAAACAAGTGGGTTTTGCAGGCCCGTCTGAAGGGGAGTAGGTCCCTCAGGGCTCTGGCCTCGACTTTTGGCTTGTGTAGACTCACAGAATGCAGATTAACTGAATTTAACAGTATTATATGGGTCTACACTGACTGTATAATGCTGTCTCAAACTGAATTATATGGCAATATAAATTTGGCTTTTGACTCTGGTATAAGAGCAGTGATTAAAATATGAACCTGAAAACTACGCTCTGTATCATCTACATAATGTCTCGTTCCAAAATGCAACTGCAACCTTTGGAGAAGGGTTGACTAGAAAAGAACATTATTTGTGATTTAAGTAGCTCACTCTATAAATACACTATTTTACACACTTTATACTCATTTCAAGGAGTGCCTGCATGTTCAAACTTGTGGCCCGGAAGATATGTGAATCCCATGAATCATTGCTATGGATGAAGTGCAATTTACTGTCCCAGTTTATTGTTTCAGCTTGCTCATCCAACATGCTTACCATTATAGTAAAGCAGTGGTTCATGCTAGTTGATAAATATGGAAGAACAAATAGGAGTACTCTGCAGATCATGGAATGAGCTTCCATCCCAGCAAGGGACTGGTTGCCATGACTCCTGACTATAAAAGCAGTTGATTATAGCAATATACTATCTATATACAGGAAAATAAAAATGAGACAGGGAAATAATCTCCATATGTTTGCTTATGGATTATACTACTCTTTGTGGAATGAGTTTTTAAGAGTCTTCTATGCGTTCTTTTTGTGTGGCATTCAAAAGACCAACTACAGTTATAAATAGAAACTTGAACAAGGCCAAATCTATATTACGCCATGGATGGCAGGAGGGAGAGAAGAAAATGGGAAAGAATAGTAAGCATACCTACTGGATGGCTAACCCTTACTGCCCCATTCTCTACATTGTAGTGGTCTCTGTTTGTGACAATCATCTCTCACCTGCAATGACATCAGCCAGGATGATAAGCAAAAGTAGGATTCTCTTCCCTGATTGTCTTGTTGACCCAGATGACATCACATCAGGCAACAGTCTAAAGGTAGGACCCATGTTGTGGCTGGATATCACTATTCCCTGGAAAACAGGAGGGCAAGGTATAGGTCAGCTCATGTTCTTGGTCATCTCAGCCTGGAGAAAATGGGATGGCCGTGGGAACCGTTGTGGCCAGTTCCATTTAAAAACTGGCCCAACTGTTTACAAGAGCCCAAAGTTTGGGAATATTCCAAATTCTGGGCTAGAATTCTATATATACATTTATTTATGGTCAACGACCAGCACCAAGGAATAAGAGCATATACATTTAGGCATTCTGAAACAATGTCAAAAACAAAGTTAGAACCCAGTATTGAATATGATAGTTAGCGCTAAAATTCAGGCAATCCTCTGACTTTGGTTAACATGGATCAAGACCATGTTAAGGTGGCCTTACTCCACACTACCTCGGGTTAACTCAATGCGGCATTTGGCTGATCCATGGCTTTTTTCATTATGAGTGTAATTGTGCCCTAAGATGCTGAACTCAGTTCCCCAAATAGGTTTCAGGGGTTCAAATCAGCATGATATTCCCTGTTGTATAGCAAAAGGGACTCTTCACTTCTGTTAAGGAGGCAAATACTTTATTGCAGTGAAGTGGTCTCCTCAGGAACAAAAACAACATGCAACCACAAAGCTGTTCATTCCAACTGCTAGGTTTTTCTTTCTTAAGTTGCAGAAATATTGCAAATATTATAAATACTGACATAGTATTTGCAGTATGTACATATTCCCTTCTTCCCTCCTATCTTCATCCACCAATTTCCAAACCTCATCAAATCAACACAGTGTTACTACAAACTTTTTTGCAACAGTCTCAGCACTCAACTACCACACCCCAATTACAGAGAGTTTGTGGTTAATCCTGAGACTTAAAGAAATGCTAAGCAATTTGCACATTCTGACAATCATCATCTTGGATAATTCATTTAAAGATCAAACTAATACCCAAAGAGGATTTACTATATCTACTGACATAGGTAGATATTTATATCAAAGACTTACAAAAATTTCCCAAAAATTTCGGAAATGTAACTTAATTACTTACGAAATTTCGTTAGTAGTTCTAAAGTAGGCAAAGCAGGGAAACAGGACTGATACTGTTTTAAACACAGGCAAATCAAGGGGCAACATTTCCCTTGGTTTCCTTGCTGGGAGATATAAAGCATTAATATATTATTATTATTAATATTATTAAAGGACAGGGTTCCTTTGCAGGGACACATATAATGCATTAATATATTATTATTATTAATATTATTAAAGGACAGGGTTCCTTTGCAGGGACACATATAATGCATTAATATATTATTATTAATATTATTAAATAAATGCCTAGGCCTACCTCTGGTGCAGGCCTTGCTAATCTGTAGAGTTCTCCTCACTCCATCTTTTTTCCCCATTCAGTTTTACCATAGCAGTCTAGGACCTCCGTTGGAACTCTATGGCTTTTCTTGATTCTGAACTCTTTACTTCTCCTCTCCGTGCTCTTTCACTCCTGCTGCCCTTCTCTCAGCAGTTCTTATGCCCTCCTACTCTGTTCTTCTATCTAAAACCCCTTCCTGGGTGTTTAAATCGCTTTTTCGTCAGTCCTCCAGCCCTCTAGGAGTCCCGATTCGGGCTTTCTATATCTACTGTGACATAGGTAGATATATCAAGGCCCATTACATATGTGATTTCCGTTTCATAGTGACAAGTGCTTAGAATGAAGACTGTTTTGAGAGAAGAGAAAATCATTTATTGAAAAATTATGTCTCTGACAGATAGAGACATGTGGACTATGTTGGCAATGACTGTGATTGTTCTGAGTTTTAAATTGTTGTTTTATATGCTATTGGTTATATATTTTGCATTGTACTGTGTGTTCATTTTATGTGTTGTTTCAGGCACTTTGTGTCATATGTAAGCCACCCTGAGTCCCTTTGGGAAGATGGAGGTGGGTACAAAAATAATGTTGTTGTTGTTATTATTATTACATGGTTAACAGAAGATGAATTCACAATAAGGAAAAGGGTGGATGGAGATGAAGCCAGCATGTGTCCGACAGTAAGGAGGCAACAAAGAAGCCAATAAAAGAGGGGACACACCAGGAACTATAATTATCTAATTATCATTTGACTCCTGTAGACAGATGGCCACTAGTTCAAGTGTGATTTTACACATTTGTTCCCTTTTAATGTATTACATGTGTAAACTAGGTTTCCTCTTGTCCAAGTAACTTTTTTGTGGGTGTTTCTGGTTTCAATGTGCTGTTTGGGCTTTGCTGAACTTGCTTGTCTGGTTCAATATGGGATAGATCTCCAAATTATAAACATATTGTTTGATGTATTGGACTTATGACCACCTTTCTCTCAGGAATGGTACTCAAGAGGAATGCAAACAAAATCAATGGCTGTAGCAAACAAAGATCTAAAAGAAAGTGAAAATGTGCATTTGTCATTATCGAGTATCTACTGAATATTCCATTTGCTCTTTCTATACTTTCAGACCGAAGGCTCAAAAGATGTTTATTTATTTGATTTATTTCTTTTTTGTGGTATTAGTTTGTTTTAGGATTTCAAATTTATTTAACTAGCTGCAAGATATTTTAGAAAAATGCATGTTGTGTCACCACCTCTTATTTCTCAGTCTTCATAGCAAATGTCTTCTTATTGATGAGATTCCAGCAGTGGAATGACTTCCAAATTAATGGAATGCCGAATCCACTATGGGCCTTAGTTTACATATCAAAACAGACATCTTAGATTCTGACCCCTCTTCTCAAATAAGTCCAATATCAAGAATACCTCCTTTAAAATTCAGATTAAACCCCACAATGGATTTATTGCCTCACTTACTAGCATTGAAGCCTGTAGATTCCATTGTGTTCCAGTAGTCATTCTGCTTTCTTTTCTGAACTCTTTTACTTTCAGAGAACATAGGAAATGCAAACAAGTAATTGAGACTTACTGAATGTGTATTAAAATCCTGGAAATCAACACAGCAAATGTTTGCTGTGTTCTTCTTTAGTCATGCCTTTCCAGATCCTTTGAGATCCAGCAACTAAACATCTGTTTGTCACAAAAAATGCAAAATTATTTCTCTTCTATATAAAATGTTAACATACTACATTAACTTGTTAAAAACTAGAAAATGCTGCCAAATGTTTTGGGATAAAATATAATTTTAAATCCAATTGATAGTATGTATATATCATGAATGATGTACTCAACAGATATACTTACCATCTGTAACAGAAAGGAAGGAAAATCCTTGGTGTTCATAGAAAGGAGTGTCCTTATTGTTTTCTGAATTCCACAAGTTTTAAGTTCTGCTTCATCAAAAATCTTGAAATGGATGCAGATGGAGGATTACAGCAGCTCCCTTCAAATTGAATTCCCATTGCTATCCTGTTATCACATTTTCCACTGAGGCCGCCCACTGTTTTCTAAAAGTACACATTCAACAACAATCTGCCTGTATTACAGTTTAAGAAATTTTCTTCATTAACCTCTTTCCAATGTTATTTCTAGCAACAACTGCCATGGTGTTTGTAATTGCTTTTTTATCCTTTCTTCACAGTGCCTGTACAGTGAAATGTCAATTTTGTAATTACTGATATGCTGAAATAATTATTCCTAGCCCTCCATACTCTTGTGTTGCTTCTAAACCCATGAGTGTCCACTTCTTAAACTCTTGAGGATTCGTAAATAACTACATAACTTTAATTGTTCACCAAGGCTCGTGGGGGAAGCTGATACATAATTACCATTAGGACTAAATGGAGACTCTTGAGTGCCCTGTTTGGCATGCTTAAATTATTGCTAATAATTTCTCTAGCACTTTTCAGTGTACAAACAAAGTTCTCTGTGATATTATTTCATTTTCCTTTAAGCCTATAAGGTAGATTCTATTAATGATGAAGGAGAAATTCATCCCATGTTTTGATCAAACTTTTGTGTTTGGTAACTAATACACAAACCAAATGCTTAACTAGACTTTGTCAAAGTCTTTTGTAATGAGCGTACTCATACATTTGCTAGGGTTAGGTACACAGTACTCCTGCAAAACTGAAAAACTGCTTTTTAAAACCTAATAAAAATGTTTTCTCTAGGTCCTCCAGTGGGAGTTGATCATAGAATCATCCTGGAGGACCTAGAGATTTATAGAGAGAACGTTTTAATCAGATCTGCCTGTTTTCAAATCTGCAAAAGTCAACCCCACAAATATTGAGGTGCCAACTATACTGTATATTCATAACTTTGCATCTAGTCCCTCCTGTCCCTTCCTCCTTTACTTCCAACCATTTCCTGTTCCTGCAGATCATATGTCACATCCAGTTATGTATCACCTCATAAATCTCCACTAAGCTTTTTTAAAATAAAAAAATGCAGGTGCTATAATCAATGGGCTAAAATGCTTTAGCAGTCAAGCATTCACATAATTTTATTTTAGTGCTAGCATTTCCCTTTCCCTTTTTTGATCTCTGTTAAATGTGTAACCTGAAAACTATAGCTATGTTTATTGTGTTTGCTGAGCCTGAAATAGTAGTAACACACAAGGCAAATAACTGATATGTTTCAAAGGTTGGGAACCACCAACGTAGAGGATTCATCTCTGAGAATCTCTAGGTGCTATAATGCAACTCTGTGGCATGCTAGGATGAGAAGGGAGATAATGTATGATATTCAATTTGATGTAATTGAAGTCTGGCCAGGGACCTATCCCCTACAGATATGGTTGTCTTACTGTCCAGTTATAATACAATAAATATTCTTGTTCTAATGTTTTTAGCAACACAAGGAATTCCCTGATTGAGGATGTATGTGTCAGAATCATCTGTGCAGAACTGAAAGTAACATAGGAATATATTTAGATGCAGTTGAATCCTAAAAGATTTCAGTGAAGTGCTTAGTGATAAGATAATATCAAGGGTGGCTAAGAAAGCAGATTGATAATGCATGCCTATCTGATTTGGAGTCTGTGAAAGAAGGATACACATCTTCTGACAGTGAAAGCATCAAGATATCTGCTAGAAAAGGAGTGGCACACAATTAAAATGATGAGAAGGACCTTTGAGTGCTCAGTGAGGAAAAAGAAAGCAGAGCTAGCACAGCCGTCATCGGTCTTTTTATGAGCTCACTGGGATCCCTAATGATCAGCCTTGTATAGTTCCCCACTGGAAAAGGACTACAAATCTGAGGTGGAATTGCCATGTTTTCCTTATATTTGGACTTATAGTTTATTGTGATTTTTTTTCTGTATAAGCATTTATTTTCCCCTATTCCAATGGTCCGCTAGTGACTCCCAAAATAGGGAAGGGTTTAATCTTTCTGCTAGAACAGATATACTTGAAAGTTCCCAAGGCAGTTGTTCTTATATATGGGGACTTTGACGCCCAGTTTGGAGCAGCTTCAGAAGGCCTCTTGCAACCTTTTGGGCCAGAATTGGAATAAATATCTTTAGCTTCACATATTTCCTATTACATATTACACCTATCTGAGCAAATGAGGTGGTGGTGTCATTGATCACATAATGGTCTCTCCTGGGTTGTTTCCCCTAGTAAATACATTTGAAATTCTGGAATGCACAGAAAGTGACAATTTTTCCTTTAGGTTCAATAATTGAACAGGCAGTATTAACGAGAACAGAAAACTTAACTCAAGTATTGTTGGGGGAAAGGAGGTTGAAGTGGTCAATTGGACTGAGTAGAGAAATTACACAGTAACTATTTGACAAGCATATTTCAATGACTCTATAATAAGTCAGCAGATCATTTAGATATCACCTTAGACCAGGGGTCCTTAAACTAGGGCCCGAGGGCCAGATACAGCCCTCCAAGGTCATTTACCCGGCCCTCATTCAGGGTCAACCTAAGCCCTCTGTGACCTGGCCCTCTGTTAAAAAAGTTTGAGGACCCCTGCCTTAGACTTTGTGTATAAATATTCAGCCTGCAGAATATTGGTTCTACACTGAATGCCGGGCTGCCAAAAGAAACCTGGCAAAAATAATAAGGGAGTTGTCGCAAATGGTTCTCTGACAGACACTTTTCCAACAACACAGGAAGTAAAACTAGGATTTTCATGATTTCTTCCTTTTTGTTGAAATTGTCCACATGCTTGTGGATTTCAACAGCTTCTCTGTGTAGTATGACATGGTAGTTGTTAGAGTTGTCCAGCATTTCTGTATTCTCAAATAATATGCTGTGTCCAGGTTGGTTCATCTAGTGCTCTCATATAGCTGCAGACTACTTCAACCAGAGAAGCTATTGAAATCTACAAACATGTGGACAATTTCAATAGAAAGGAAGATACTATGAAACTGAACAAAATCTGGCTACCAGTATTAAAATACTCTAAAATCATAATTGTAAATAAAGAACAACACCCCAAAACAGGGGAACTCCAGCCAAGAAACAATCAGGAACAGCTAATCACCTCTCAATAAAGGATTCCCCCCAGGCAGTAAGAAGCCAGACCTTGAAACTACTAGACCATTACATGCTAATCAAGGTGGCCAATTGAAACATTCACACCTACCTCCAACATACAAGAGTTCTTCCACCCTGGACACTCCACAGATATATAAACTTCATTTTCCTAGTTTCTAACAGACCTCACAACCTCTGAAGATGCTTGCCATAAATGCAGGTGAAATATCAGGAGAGAATGCATCTGTAACATAGCCATACAGCAACAACACAGTGATTCCAGTCATGAAAGCCTTCGACAATAGATTATTATTATTATTACTGTTATTATTATGTGCACCCTTGGACATTTCTCATTCAGAGTCAAAACAACAAAAGGAATTATGCTGGGAGTTTATTCTTGGTTTAACTTTTACCATTTATTTTAATATATTTTAATAGGCTTTTAACATATTTAAATTGGCTTTATTATTTTCTGCAATTTACCATGAGATATGGTGTATGATTAAAAAGAGAAACTAACAAATTATGGTAAACAGTGTGAGTTATACTTAATAGTTTTGCTGTAAGAAATTTGGTTGATGTAGATTTCTTATTTAGGTTTTGTTAAAGTTATTTTATGTCTTAATCCTGGACTGCAAGGATCCTTTCATATTACACAATTACTGTGTTATAATTCCCCTTTAACTGCCATGACTTCATCCTGTGAATTTGAAACCATGGTAGTTAAATGGAATTACAATGGTATACACAACAGTGTGGGTACTGGCTAAAGTTTTAAAAGGGTAATCCTGCTGCATACATAAAAACATAACTCATAGCTATGGAACAGATGTTTTTTTTGCAAGTTCACCTTTAAAAAATACTTATGGTTTATAGCTTAATCCTAGAACTCGCACTTGGATAAAAAGGTGAAGCACTAAACACTCTAATTTACATCAAATTTACAGATTAATAGATACAGGTTGTGATATTGTGGTTATGGTTATAAAATCCATCATATTGCTACTGGTAATATCTACGAAGAGCTACACTAGTGTAAACTTTAAAGTGAATGTATGAAAAACAGAAAACATACAACTATTATCTATTACTTTTAGATATTGACAATTTGTTAAATAAGATTAACAACTGCATGTCAAAATATACTAGAAGATGGTAAAAGCTCTGTTTATTTCTACTATCAGTGAGAGCCCTGAAATGAAGTATTTTGTTTGGAATCCAGTGCAAAGTTTTAAAAAAATGTGCTGGCAAAGGAAACATGTAATTGCTTCCATCCGCTGCTTGTTCTTCTCCATTAACTTCTACGTATGTTGATTTCTCTACAGGGACCAGTAGAGTTGTCATATTATTTATTTCACAGATTTCATTTTAGCATGTTTAATAGCCATGTTCACCAGGGAAAACCAGGGATTCCCATGGTCGAGGTTCCTAATAGAATTCACACTGCTGTTCAAAATCACAGTTGGTAGTGAAAATGAAATATGCCCTTCTATATAGAAAGTTCATTTAATTATGTACAGGTCACATGAATAGATGAGTTACTCTCATATATTGTGTGAGTTTCTCTCTGGCATTACTTCGCGAATGAAGATTCTTAGGAAGAACTCATCCCACGCTTTCTACAAGCATGTTGATACTTTTTTGGAGGTTGGATGTGTCCTTCAAGCCTGTGCAATGGATTTTTCTGGTGGAACGCAGTGTGCACAGAACTGGCCTCACCCTTTAAACCAAAGGTTTGTCTGCCGGGGCCTAGCAAGCTTGGACGGTGGCAGCAAGGTCCTCAGGTCATAGGATTGATTTGAGTTTCCTTATCTAGATGGTTGACCTTATAGGGTTAGACAAGCACCAACTGCCCGGGTTTGAAATTAGAGTTTTCCTTCTCTTAGGATGGTTGCCAAAAGGCTAGAGAGCCCATCCTGCCCATTGCTCTTTGTCAGACTCTTCGGTTGTGACCTGTCTAGCATGGGAGGCCTTATTGGTGACTATTATGCCACCGCCAGCATAGCTTACAACTTCATTAGGGTACGCAAGCCTCTCCCCCATGACAAGGAGGTGCCAATGAAGAGGAATGTGTGAGTAAGAGCATACTAAACATGCTTTCACTGGAATTGAAAATACTTCTAATGATATTGGTCAACTCTTGGAAAGTAACTATAATTCAAATATCCTTTATCTTTTATGACTTTTAAGATCAATTGAGTCCCCTAGTTTTGTAAAGCAAATACAAATGAAGTATTTTACCAATGTGCTTTCAATGAAAGGTCAACATTATTGTATTTTTCTATTTATACCTTGGGAATCAAGGCGGTTTATAAAATAAAAGAAATATAAATTAAAAATCTATAAAAATGCCACCAAGCTAATTATAATATTAACATTCATTTAAAAAGCAATCGCAAAAAAAGATGACACAAATCCCAATCATGTACACTAATAAGGACCTTTCCTTGGAAAACAGTGAATTCTTCAAAGAAGTATTGAATTCAATGACTAGAAATTATATGTCATTGTGACTGTCATCATCAACTAGGTTTGATTTCCAACACAGATATTATAATTTTGCTGATGCAAAGAAATATCTTGTACAGTTTATAAGGACCTCATCACACTTACCTTAAACAGTGTCCTGGGATGTCTACCCCTTCTAATAGACAGAGCGCCATTGTGGTGTTCCAGCCTAGTGGTCATAGACAGGCACCGGGGGTCCCAGCTGATCAGGGTCCGATCGGGAATGATGGGTGGCCTGATGGATATGGGTCTGCAGAGGAAGACTTAGCATGGGATGATGGATGGCTAGATGGTTATGTGACTGCAGATGGGGATGATGATGACTCCATGGAATTTAGTTCTGAATTCAGTGAGAGGCCCAGCGACCTTGAGTCTCACAAAAACTTTTACACTCCCTCGCCAGGCACGCATTCCGAGGTTAGGGAGGACAGAGTTTCCCAGGTTGATAGTGAAACATCTGGGGATGCTAACGAGTCGGAATTCAACAGGAGGGCCAGCATTAGATCCTACAGGAGAGACTGGAGGAAGGGGGTGCGCTGTTCCCTTTATTAGATTGTGTTCAAGCCTTTCCAGTCAGACCTGAAGCTACGTTCAGCTTAGGAGGCTTCCTTGTTCAAGTTTACAAGTTATTTGAACCGCCGGAGCGGTTTGCCTTGTTTACTCTTGTTTGCAGTTCCATGGGACTTAAGCCAGTTCGGCTTGCCAGCTCGTGAACTGTTTGGACTATTTTTGGATTTATTTTGATTGCCTTTCATCTCTATACTTTTGGACTATCCTTTATTCTAAATAAAAGAACATTTATTGCATTTACCTGTTGTGTGTGATCTGGAGGGGGGGGGGCTGCCGCGATCTGAGGTGCAACAGCCATGTAGTGTGACTTCCGATGGAGGCCCCATCCTCAACCAGGGCGAAAGTGTCCCTGGACGCTTTCACCCCAGTACAGGGCATCTCTGGGAGGACAACACTTTCCCCATGTGATGGGGAAAGCATTGCCGAGAGGGAGCTGCGTGCGGGGCAATTGATTGGCCCCACTGCCCTCTCTTTTCTTATGGAAGCCAGGTGAAGTGAGACACTTTGCTTGGCCTTTCTGGTGAGGCCCTGTGTCTAAATCGGAATGTAAACTCTTTTGTATGCTGGTCACAGAGAAAAGGAAATGCAGTTGGATGCAGAGGTGGAGATACACATACTTTTTCTTCCATTTCTAATTCAATTAGAAAATCTGCTGATGAAACCAGTACTTTCCAGGTGCCCATGAGCTGTTGTGCAAATGAATTTTGTGAACAGCTGACAATTCCTCTTCCCGATTAAAGCCCATATTGCCAATTGCAACCTATTTCTTACTGCACATGTCATTTTTCTGTTGCATAAAATGTACCCAGTTACATATATGGAGCAGCATTGGAAACAATCTGATAGCTCCAATTATTCAGGATTTGAGTTTGGTTTCTGTGTCAGCTTAGACATTCACAACTAGGTACGTTCACATTGAAATGGGAAAGAAGCAGAGTTTACCTTAATCCGAGTTACAAGTACAATGCTTTGAAAAAGCCCAAATGAACATAGACCGAGGCACCTCCAGCAGCAGAGAAATCTACAAACATTTTCCTCACCCATCTATTGTATACAGAGAAATTCCTGGAACTATCAAAAACTGGTCATCCATTGTCAACAAACTGAGTCATTGTTTGTTGACATACACACTTAAGATGAAGCTTGAATATTCACTGTCACCAATTATGACAAAGGGTTGTCACAACCAGAATCTCTGAGAAGGAAGGTTGTTTGTATAACAAGGGATTAGCTGTTCTGAGTGAGGTACAAAAAATAGTTATTCTACCCTAGGTATCAATTTTGTCATGAAATGTGACAGTTTATAATATTTTGGATATGGGATAGTATAAGATACACAAGTTAATATGTAAATTTTTCTAACAGGTTTTTCTTGAAGTAACTCAACTAGGAATCTAGATGTATAAAAGAAAATGATTTATCATTAAGTAAAACAGTGTTTTTCAACCTTTTTTGAGCCGCGGCACACTTTTTACATTTGCAAAATCCTGGGGCACATCACCAACCAAAATGACACAAAATGACACTCTAACACAGTAATACATATAGTTAATATGTTTTTAAATGCATTTATACACTCAGTGTGAAACCTGGACCTGTTTCGATGAACTCAACATAGATATCCTGGCAGGAATGGCAGAAAGATACAAACTTCCCACACAGAACTCCCATAACCAAGAGAAAATGCTATAAGAGTTTGGTGGGCATTGATCTTGAGTTTTGGAGTTGTAGTTCACCTATATCCAGAGAACACTGTGGACTCTAACAATGTTGGATTAGGACTGCATCATGAGCTCTTGTAAAAATGGAATTGAACCAAACTTGGCATATTGAACTCTCATTACCAACAGAAAGTACTGAAAGGGTTTGCTTGGGAATTGACCTTGAGTTTGGAAGTTGTAGTTTACCTACATCCAGGGAGCACTGTGGACTCAAATAATGATGGATTTGGACCACACTTGGCAAGAATACTCAATATGCCCAAATATGAACACACATGGAGTACCTTTATCGAGGGAGGTTTCTTTGGGTTTTTATACTTCAACACACTAGACTCTCCCCCCTCCCCTCCTGGAGGTTCCAATTTCCCATGGCACACCTGATGATCGCTCATGGCACACTAGTCAGTCAGTCAGTCAGTAGCCTTTATTTCGGTCAACAAACCATCGGCTAAGTCAGGTGAAAATAGAACCATAGAATACAACATTTAAGAAATTAATAACATTGCATTTGGGTTATGATTAATAAGAACAAGTGTCACAGTTCGCCCCGGCACACTGGTTGGGAAACACTGAAGTAAAATGTAAGCCAGGGAAGTCATGCTGCCGGTCTATTCTGCCTTGGTCAGATTACATCTGAAATACTGTGTCCAATTCTGGGCAGCACAATTGAAGGAAGATGTTGACAAGCTGGAGTGTGTCCAGAGGAGGGTGACTAAAATGATCAAGGGTTTGGAGAACAAGCCCTATTAGGTGTAGCTTCAAGAGCTGGGCATTTTTAGCCTGAAGAAGAGAAGTCTGAGAGGAGACATGATGGTCATGTATAAATATGTGAGGGGATATCATAAGGAGGAGGGAGCAAGCTCTTTTTCTGCTGCCCTGGAGACCAGGACGCGGAACAATGGCTTCAAATTACAAGAAAGGAGATTCCACCTGAACATTAGAAAGAACTTCCTGTGAGAGCTGTTCAGCAGCGGAACTCTTTGCCCTGGATTGTGGTGCAGGCTCCTTCTTTGGAGGCTTTTAAGCAGAGGCTTGATGGCTATCTGTCAGGGGTGCTTTGATTGTGCTTTTCCTGCTTCTTGGCAGGGGATTGGACTGAATGGCTCATGAGGTCTCTTCCAACTCTATGATTTTATGATTCTATGTGCTACTTCAAAATTAGGAATTGTGTCTTACAAACTGTACTAGTTAAAAGTGACATAATGCTAATTTAAAGGGGGGGGGGATAAAGTTCTCCTAAATGGAATGAAAAATTTCCATCATGGTATCCCAACAATGACTTATAATGTGCCTGCATTTGAACATATAACATGCCAAGATACATAGTTGGCTAGCACTGTTTTATTCATCAATTTGTACAATTTTTTATTGGGGAGTAAAAAGAAGACAATTTCATTAAGATAAGTTGTTTTAAAAAGCAAAAAATTATGAAGGCTTTGCATGTACTGTATGTCTGAAAACACAGACGTGCAGAAAACTTGGTGGAAGTGGAAGATCTGATTTAGTACTTGCCTAAATATCACCATTAGTCAGGTAGTAAGGATTGGAATTTAAAAGCCATTTACTGTTAAATTGTCATATGATTAGCAGGAGTAGGTTAATAGGTCTCTTTGGTGGAATAAAGTTAAATTAGTATGCAAAAACTCTACATACAGTATGGGAAGAAGCACAGTTTCGTGTGGGAATTTGAATAATTAGGATAAGGAAAATAGCAAAGCAAGTGAGCTTAGGCTTAAAATGTATTTTTAAAAATTGAATGTAATTGTGTATTATTTGTTTCAATACTGGGCTGTAGCACAGTGTAATGCTGATAACAGAGGCACACTCACTATATGGGATCCCACACCATGCAGCATGCTTCCTTTCAAGACAGCAGCTAAGTATTGTGGTCAGTGAATGTTAAAAATTCTGAAACAGGTTCTTAGCATAAGATTTATTTAGAACAGCAGCTCATGAAAAACTATAGAAAATGTTTTATTCATATTTTAAATATGCAATGCTTTCAGATACTCTAGTCCTCAATTAATTTCTAACCATGACAATATAGACGCTACCTGAGGCCTTGCCTCAGGTTACCCACAATTCGGAGAAAGCCCAAATCCTGGTATTTCCCTGACTTAGGGGCAATGAGGACAGTTGGCCTGGTTCTCAACAGGAACCAGTTGCAACTGTCCCAACTTCTGTCCTGCATTCCCGGGGCTCAGGTGGGTTGGGAACACAGGATAGCAGTCCCCTATACCCCCATCCTCATGTTGTGGCAGTCCCCGGTCACAATATGCCATCTATCTTACTCTGACATCAGGCAGAGCAATGGTAAGCACTTGGGAGGGCGCGGGGAGAGGAGGTCCACTCTCCTTTGGCCTCCTGTCAGGGAAAAGTGCCAGGGAAAAGGTAGGTGACATGTCATGGCTAGAGATCACTGCCACATGGCAGATAGGATAGTTGCCAAGTGCCACCAAAATGTGTTCAGCATGACTGGGCAGTAGAAATTCCTTCCTACATCTGTAGTGACTGAGGAACTCCTTGTGAGGACTCCAATCAGACTCAATCTGATATCTAACATGTTGGATTGATCCTCAATTTTTAGTCAGTGTAGAAGGAACCTTCTCTCTGTGTATATGTGTGCACGTGTGTGCGTGTGTGTGTGTGTGTCCAGAATGCCTATCTAATCCACTTCTCTGCCCAAGTACTTGATACTTAGTTTCCTTTAGTTCAAACTACAAAAGTAGTTTCTGCTCAATTGATTCAAAAGCAAAAGGAAAGGAGAAGAGGGGGCAAAATCAAGCTCTTTCCAGCAAATGCAGGCAAAAAGACTACTAATGCTCATAATTTACATGTTCTTCCTCATTAGTAAGCTTTGCCATCTTGACCAGGGACTGAGATTGCTTGTTCAGTTTTGTGAAATATAAAGTGCATGAAAACATCCATCCTGTCTTGTTTTGTTGTAAAGACAAACAGACGTGTAGTGGGATGACTGTGTAATGTGAACTTGATATAAAAGTTCCATATCCAACCCTGGCTGGCAGGGAGGGCTGACTGGGTGATGCTATAAAAAGCCAAAATTGAATGTAAGGTCAAACTCTCTGGAATCAAACTTTTGTTGTAAAAACTCATGAGAATGTATAACTTTGGAAGACAAAGCAAAAAAAGATCAAATCTGAGATGGGTAGGTCTTTCAGAGGTTGGAAAAAGAGGTGACGTGCTGTCTTTTAAAAATAGATTTCTTCGGAAAGCTTTAGAATAAGAGAACTTTGAGCTGTCTTTGAATTACAAATAGCCAATTATGGGAACCCCCTCCTGGCAAACAAAAAAAGCAGTTATAAAAGAGGGTGGGTGGATATTATAAGTTGAAAGGAAGATTTTTAACTTGTTGAAAATTGTTGATGTGGATCTGATTTATAAAGACTTTTGGGATCTGACCATGGGCAAAGTGGACAGATCCACAAGAAAAGGATTTCTATAGTTTCCCTGGGATGAATGGGCCATATCAGTACCTGGGGATAGCATACCACACTGAATGAATCTCAGGCAGAATTCCATATAGGTTGAAATCTATATAAATAAAAATGTAATGTTCATTTTTAGGATTAACGTAACTCAAAAACCACTGGATCAATTGACACCAAATTTGGACACAATACATCTATCAGGCTAATAAGTGACCATGACTCATAAAAAACACTGAAAAACATAGAAGGGACTTTAAAAGCCAAAAAATCATCCAAAATTACATTACAATGCATGCACAAAACCTCATATATACACAAGCACACACATATACACACACACACACACACACACACACAAACACATATACACAATGCATGGTAGGGGATGGCTAGTTATCAATAAAAAGGCTTTCAACCCATCCTTGGAAATAAATTGAAAGTAACCTGAATGCTTCTCATTTCATGCTGACCCTATTGATTAGGCTTCTTGGCATTCCCTAAACATGAGATCAGACTTATGTTCTTTATACCAAGCCATTGATTTGGAGTTCAGAAGTTCACAAACAGTTGTTTAGTTTTGTGTTTCTCAGCTGGAGCTTGGTCTGTCTTTAAGGAGTAAAGTGTTCCCCAGAGGAATGGGGGATGTTTGGCTCAGTATGAATACAGAGTGAATGTGTGTGAATGCCTACTTCTTTCAAGAAAAAGCCTTAGCAACTAGTTCCCCCATGTCTAATGCAAGGCCCCTTCCACATAGCTGAATAAAATCCCACTTTATCTGCTTTGAACTGGGATATATGGCAGTGTGGACTCAGATATTCCAGTTCAAAGCAGATATTGTGGGTAATGCTGCTTTGATATTCTGTGTGGAATAGACCCAAGTCTCTCGTCATACTGTCCCAATTATTTTGGCTCAACTGACAAAATGGCACAGCCTCATTAAAAATGTACTGGTTGTCATAAATACAATAATGACATAACAAAGTATTACTGCATAATTATCCTGGGTAAATAGATTCTTCCTAGGTTCAGGGTGGGCAATAGAGACTTTTCAGATTTCGGTAATGTTGGTCCCATCAGACCTAGTGTCTTTTTACACTGCACAGTTTTTTTTAAATGAATATTTTTATTGATTTTTTTTACATACAGAATAAAAACCACATCCAAACAATAAAACATAACAAAACAGTGCACTGTGAAAGTGCCCCTTCCACCCTCACAATCATCCACACCCCTCCACCCCTTCTGAGGGTTTCATCGCCATTCTTCTTTCCCTTCAAGCCTTCAAGCCTTTGGACAGTTTATGTTACAAATTAAACAGTAGATCCAACTTATTCCTCGTATCTTGATCTCGGGTTTTCCAAACAATATATTGTCTTACCCGGTCCCATCGCCCCAACAGTTCCTGCAATTTATTCTCCTCCATCTCATTAACCCTAATCTCCATAATTTCAAATTGAATGTGTTCTACCAGGTATCGCAGCCAATTCTTAATTGTCCATTTGGAGGGGTCCTTCCAACCCAGAACTATAACAGACTGTGCGCTTTCAATCATGGCCTCCTTGATTCCTCCATATTCGCCCAAGTCACTTTTTCTCACCAATATCGCAATCTCCTTTGTAATTACCCAATTTATGTTCAGTGCCTTATTAATTTCCCCTTGTACCTCTTTCCAAAATCTCTGCACTACTGCACATTCCCAAATCAGGTGCATGTATACCCCTTTCACTTGGCACCCGTGCCAACACTGACTACTCACATTTTGAGAGAAGTATGTCAATTGGGCCGGAGTCCGATACCACTTATGCAGGAGTTTCCTTCTCATTTCCCTCACTCTTGTGTTTTTAATTTTTGCGATATTTCCCATTATCCTTTCCATCTCTAATTCTGATACTTGTACTTCCCTCTCCCACAATTTGGTTAATTCTTGTACCGGGCTTTCTCCTGACACTACTAACAGCTTATATATCTTTCCCACCTGAGTCCTTTTCCCTTCCTTCCATTCCCTTACCAGCCTCTCAAAAGCAGTGTCCTCTCTTTGCATTGCCTCTCTAACCTCCCTCTGCATAAGAAATTCACATATTGCCCAGATTTGCAGCCACCGCCTTTGTCCCAACCAGTTCTCTAACTTATCTCTCCTAATTCTACCCCCTTCATCCACTAATTGCTCCAATCTTGTGACCCCCTTCCTCTCAATTCCCTTATTACTCTGCTTAGACTTTCCTCCTTTTTAGGGTTCATTACCTGTAGCGAGGCTACCTTCGAGACTCCCGGTGCCATCCTCCCTTGCCACCTTCTCCACACCTCCAAAATGGCTCTCATAGGCCCTGTCAGTTTATCCACCTCACCTTTTCCCCATCTCCTGAATATCAGTTCCTCCGATCCAATTGCATTCACTTCTCTCTCCAGTTTCACCCATTTTTTATCTTCCACCTGTAGCTCTATCAGCCTTTCTATCTGAAACGCATCTCTATATAGCTCTAAGCTTGGAATTCCCAACCTCCTTCCTTCTCACTCGCTATCAACCATTTTTTCCTTATCCGTGGTTTCTTGTCTCCTTCCACCCACTGGTTCACTTTTCTGTCCCATTCTTTTATCTTAACTCCTGAAAGAGCTCCTGGCAAAGCCTGGGCTAAATACAGGAATTTAGGCAATATCATCATTTTAACCGCTCTTATTTTTGCCATTCTCCTCAGACTTTTGTGTTTCCAACTTTTAATTTGTTTCAGGACTTTTTCCAGACCTGTCCATAGTTTACATCTACTATTTTCTCCTCATTCTTATAAATCCACACTCCTAGATATTTCATTCTCTTTATTCCTAATTTTAACCCTGTCTCTTTCCTTACCTCAATCTGTTCCCTTGGGCCTGTGTTTATGAACATTATCTCCTGACTTTTCCATATTCACCCTAAGCCCTGACTGTCTCTCGAACTCTCTCAACGTTCCCTTCATTGCTTTTACCATCTCCAAGGGGGACTGGGTTAATATAATTGCATCGTCCGCAAATAAATTTAGTTTCGTCTCTATCCCCCCTATCTTATATCCTTTCCACGTTGTATCTTGTCTTATCTTATTCGCTAATGTTTCTATTGCCAATACAAATAACATTGGAGATAGTGGACAACCTTGTTTAGTTCCATTCAATATCCTAATCTTTTCCGTCCTATTTCCATTAACTCTTATATACGCCTCACTCCCTATATATAAACTCCTAATCACCTCACAAAAGCTATTCCCCAGATTTAGTTCTTTACACACCTCATACAAATAGACATGATTCACCTTGTCAAATGCCTTATACACATCCAATTTTAATATTCCTAGCTTCCTCTTGGCTGCGATAGCATGGTGTAGCACATTCATTACATTCCTAATTGGTTCACTTATCCGTCTTTTTTAACAAACCCATATTGATCCCCCCCAATAATTTTAGGTAGTATTTTTTCCAACCTGTTTGCCAATACCTTTGCAAATATTTTATAGTCTTGATTCGCTAGACTTATGGGGCGATAGGACTCCGGGCAGGTCTCGTCTCGACCAGCCTTTGGAATTGTCACAATCTCCGATATCTTCCAAGACTGTGGGATAACCTGGTTTAACAACACTTCATTAAAAAGTTCCGTCAAATATGGTAACAATTCATGCATATATGTTTTATAAAATTCACCCGAATACCCATCGGGCCCGGCGCCCTTGACTTTTTAACCCCTTAATAACCTTTTCCACCTCCTCTTGACTAATTTCTGCATTTAAGTAAATTTTGTCCTCTTCACTTGCTTTCTGTCCCACTTCTATTGGTATCCTACTAACCTCTCCTTGTTTGTACAGTTTTTCATAAAAGTCTTTCATAATCTTCTCTATCTCCTCCTTGCCCTCCTGTATCACTCCATTGGTGCCCTTTAATGCTCGTATGTACGACTTCTCCTTTTCCTTTTTCAGATATCTTGCCAATTGTTTAACTGACTTTGTCCCCAAGAGCTGATTTTTTTGCCTCATTGCCATTCTCATCTTATTCCAATGCATTTCATCAAATTGTACCAATTCTTTTCTTTTCTGTTTTAGCAGCCTATGCCACTCCCTTCCTTTGGTTTGCTTCAATTGATCCTGTATCATTTCAATCTCCTTAATCTTATTTTCCCTTCCTCTTCTCCATCTCCTATTCATCTCTACCTCAAGACTTATAAGCTGACCTCTTATGACTGCTTTACAGCAGTCCCAAACCACTGCTTTAGACATTTCCCTTGAGTTATTCAGTCTAAAATACTCTTTTATTTCATTTTGTATCCTGCTTTTATCCTGTTCCATGGTCCCAATCACCATATTATATTTCCAGACCCTTGGGTTCCTCCATTGCGTCATTCTTATTGTCACTACTAAGGGGGCATGATCAGATAACCACATAGCCTTCACCTCTGCTTTCTTCACATGGGCCTTTCCTGTCCTATCCATTAATACATAGTCAATACAGCTGAATACATTGTGCCTTGCTGAGTAATAAGTACTTCTATTCCCAACCCCACTATGCAGATCTACCATGTCGAGTTTACTTAAATGCAGAGACCTTCTATTGTTACCTCCTACTGATGACATTTGCATATTGAAATCTCCCGCCAAGAATGTCATCCCCTCTTTAAAATTATCCAATTTCCTTTTCATGTTCATAATGAATTGTTTCTGCCCCACATTTGGCGCATAAATAGCTGCCACTGTCACCTTCTGTCGATTTATTGTACCTTTAATAAAAACCCATCTGCCTTGTCTGTCCTTCTGCCACTCCACATTCTCCCACGGAACCCTTTCATGAATCAAAATTGCAGTCCCCCTCGCCCTGCGCGTCCCCCTGGATTCATACACCCATTTCCACTTCTTGTCATTTATTAATTGTTCCCGGTCCCTTCCTTTATGAGTTTCTGACAAAACCAATATATCAACCTTATTATCCTTTGCCAATTTGCATACCCGGTACCTCTTAAAATTCGAGTTCAAGCCATTCGGATTTAAAGCTAATATTGTTAGATCACTCATTTCCCTTTATCCTTCCATTCTCCTGAACTGTCCTATCATGCTTGCTTTCCTCCTTTCTCTCAGCCCCTTCCACCCTCAAACACCCGTGCCTCTCTCGTGGCCCCACCTGAGTCAAGTGGGGTGACCAGCTCCTCGCTTGCCCTTGAGTAGAGGCCCTCATTCTGTGAGTACGTTCCCACCTCCTCCTAGCTCCCCTTACTCTTATTCAGGTTTCCCCCTAAACCCCCTCCCTTCCCCCTCTTACTCCCCTTTCGGCTGAATCACTACTTAAACTACCTCTAGCCCATAATAGCCATAAACATAAACATAAACCATCCCCAAACCCAATGTTCAATCTCATCTCCCAACTTCTCCCAACTTCTTTCTTCTTTCTTCTTTCTTCCTCTCCTTTCCTTTATTTCCGTTTAGCCTGACGCAGCAACATCCTCTTCCGTTCCCTTCTTAATGTCTCCAATTCTTCAGTGAGCTGTCTCATTCGGTCATCCCTTTCAATTAAAACTGCCATCTGCTCATCATCCGGCGTTGCTCTTCCACTGGATCCCTCTCCGCTCTGTCCACTCAAACCACTAGAGGGCCTCGTTTGCTGCTCTCTGCCGCCAGCTGCACCTTCTTCTTCTGCTCCTCCTTCTCTCCCTCTTTGCTGCTGAGACATTGAGATTTTCAGGCGGCTTAGCAGCACCACCCCTCCTCATACGTTCTTGCCCGCCATGTCTCCGTCCCCTTGAATACAAGGATAGCTGTTGGGAAAGCCCATGTGAATTTAACCCCATGCTGGTAGAGACATGTTGTAATTGGGCGAAGTCCTGCCCTCTCACTCAGAGTTTGCTGAGAAAGATCACGGAGACAGATGACTTGATTACCCTCCTGATTAAGATCAGAGATGCTTCTCAAGTGGCGATAAATCCTTTCCGCCAGGCTTTCACTTTTAAAAGCAATCACAATGTCTCTCTGCCTCTGTCGTTGATTCCTCCGGCCGAGGGCCCAGTGTGCTCTTTCAATATCCTCAACTTGGATTTCAGCATTGTTCCTCACGAGCCACTGTTGTATTGCCTCCACCAGCCTCCCTCCTTTTGCAAAGTCCTGTTTAAAATTTCTCAAGCGGATGTTTCGCCTCCTCTGCCGATCCTCCAGGTTAGTGAGTCTCTGATTCTGCCTTCTTATCATCTCCTCCAATCCTTTAATTTGATCTTGGGTCTCCTTCTCATTTTTTTCCACTTTTACTCCCAACTCTTTAGCAGTCACCTTCAAATCGGAAACGTCCCTGACCACATCTCCCATCACCTTCTCCACTTCTCCCAGTTTCCGCTCCACCGCTCCGAATTTCTCCTCCAAGAGATTGAGCATTCTATCCATTTTGGCATCCAGCCCCTCGGCCGATCCCAAGCTGATTTCCGTGGCCATTTTGGGTTTCTCTTTCCTCCCACAAGGCTATAAAGTTTAATCCAGCCGCATCCACTTCCCCCTTCTCTCCTGGGCCTCACTTTTAACTCCGTCCTACCTCCTGTACTTTCTTCATCCACTGGCCCAGTTTCTGAGGGTGGGGGGTTGGTTTAGCCGGCTCACCAGTCTTTTTTCTTCCCTCTCATATGGGAGCCACCCGTGGAGCGTCTAAAAAGTTTACCGACGCATGCGCACTCATACACTGCACAGTTAAAGCACTATGATTCCACTTTTACTGTCATGGCCACACACTATGAAATCCTGGGATTTGTAGAAATACTAGCTCAGGGATGGCATCTGCATGGAATTCAGAGACCAACTTTTCCCCCATCAGATCCCTCCTGGAGGCAACACCACCACAGGATGGCCAAATAGATGGCCAAATAGATCTATTTCCCTGCACACTATTTTCTAAAAATGACAAAAAAATGAAGTTATGTAATATCACTCCCTATCATTATTATGAGGGAGACTGCATGGGAAAATAAAGGTAATTGGGGATAAGACAGAGTTTGGTAGGAAGGATGTAGTGCTGGTATTTTGCATGTTTTCATGTGTTGGGGGTATTGTATGATGAGGGGGAATAATCCCTTGAAAAGCATGCTGTAGTAGAGGTTAAAAGGCTTTGAGGGGCTTCGTGGGCTCCAAAAACAGAGTAGAGGAGCAGCATGCAGCCCATGGACTGCACTATACCCATCCATTCTCTGGCTGAGAATTCTACAGACTCCTTTTTAAACTGCAAACCTCAGGAGTCTCTAGGATGCTGTTATGGCAGTTAGAGTGTAACTATGGTGCTATAATTGAGTAGCATGCCAGAGATCTTTCTCACCATAGCTAATAGGGAGGGGTGAGGAGACTGGCGTCCAATAAAAATTGGAGGTCTACAGTTGCCTGCCTCTGGCCTAGGCAAACCACAAACATATGTGATCTCTTTCCAATCTGCAGTTCCGTCATTTTTGGAATACAAGTTGAGTATCACTTACCTGGAATTCCAAAATACTCCCAAATCCTAAATTGTCCACAGAAATAGCTAAGATAGTGGCACCTTTGCTCTCATGCACAGAACTATTGCAATGTTGTTTTTAAAATTACCCTGTTTAAGGTGTATAAGTAACATAAATGAATTATTTCATTCAACTTGGATCTTCCCCAAGTACTGGCAGTCCCCAAGTTATGAACAAGTTAGGTTATGTAGGTTTGTTCTTAAGTTGTATTTGTATGTAAGACAGAACAGGTACATTTTTAAAATGTAACTCCAGCCAAAATATTTACATATTTGTTTATTTATTTAAAACTTTTGTACACCCAACCTTCTCACCACTATCGAGGGACTCAGACTGGCATAACAGCAAAAATTCAATGCTATAAATTTAAAAACAACTACAACAACATATTAAAATACATAAAAACTCAACATAAAACCACATCACCATTAAAACAATTCCACTCAATCTGTAAACGTGGTCATACATTTAGACAATAGCCAATCTCAGACTATTCTGGGAAGGCTTGGTTCCACACCCAGGTCTTCACCAGCCTCCTAAAGGACAACAGAGAGGGGAGATCTAGCATTACTTGGTAGAGAGTTCCACAGCCACGGGGTGACCACAGAGAAGGCCCCGTCTCTTGTCCCCACCAGCCGCGCTTGCGAAGCCGGCGGGACTGAGAGCAGGGCCTTTCCGAAGGATCTTAATGTTCTTGATGGTTCGTAGGGGAGAATCCATTCGGACAGGTAAACTGGGCCAGAACCGTATAGGGTTTTGTCGGTTAAACCAGCACTTTGAATTGTGCCCAGAAGCTAATTGGCAGCCAGTGGAGCTGGCGCAGCAAGGGAGTAGTATGCTCCCTGTGCCCCACTCCTGTTAGTAACCTGGCTGCCAAATGTTGGACTAATTGCAGCTTCCGCGCAGTCTTCAGAGGCAACCCCACGTTTGGATAGCATAGGGAGTGGTTAGTTTTGCAGTGTATGCCCCTGTTCAGAAGATTTCACTTCACTTTCTGTCCCTGTGAGAATTGGATTTTTTTAAAAAATGGCTTTTTGTGGGAACGATTGGTGATGAAGCTTCAGTGGAGACAATCTTTCCCCACAATAACTCTTTCCGGAGTAAATTTTCATTCCTAGGGGTATGTTTTTCTCACCCTATTTTCTCACTCCCCCCCCTTTTAAAACACCCCTAGGAGTTTTTTGTAAGTTGGATGTTTGTAACTCGGGAACTGCCTGTATATGCAAGTATGCCCCAATCAATTTTTTTATATAAAATTCAAAGCAGTTCCAGTTCCAAGCATTTTGGATAGGGATGCTTTGCTTGTTTCTTTTAAAATTAAGATTAAAAATGATGTCAAGGCAAAAGGATACAATAAACCAATATAGTTCCAGTTCATTCAAAACCTTTATATGTTCTGTATTCATGTGTTTTAAATAACCTTATTTTTGTTTTTAAAAGCCATGATGTACCAATAAGGGCCTTGTTGGTGGCTGCCCCTCAACTCTGGAAGTCCTTGCCCAAGGAAGCCAGAATGGCCCCCTCCCTGCTATCCTTCAGGCGGCAGGTTAAAACCTTTTTATTCAGGCAGGCTTTTAAAGGGGCTTCTGTGATTTTATATGCTTTTAATGATGTTTAATACTGTTTTAATACATTATATTTGTATATTTTAAGTTGTATTGCAACTTTTAGTTGTGAACCGCTTAGAGTTTCTGTATAGAGAGAAAAAGTGGGATATAAATAAACATAATAATAATAATGGAGAAGTCATTAGGCATGGTTTAGAAACCAAAAATAGGGAATCGAAAATCTAATGGGGGGGGATTTTTTTGATTAGTAATAGAAAGACTTACAAAAAAAATTCCAAAAATTTCTAAAATGTAACGTAATTACTAATGAAATTAGTAATTTGCGCATTCCAGATGGTTTTGGCCTACAACTCCCAGAAATCCTAATAGCTGGTAAATTGGCTGGGATTTCTGGGAGTTGTAGGCCAAAACTTGAATAAATCACACTGAATTCTAGATGGGACTCTCCAAATAGGAAGGAGGGGGGGGTATTCTATTCTTGGAAACAGCAAAAAAAAAGGCGGAGGAGGGCCCCCCCTCGCTGCCTCTCTCTCACCCCGATCCTGAGGGAGCGAGGGCCCAAGTTTGCCCAGGCTGAGAGGAAAAGGAAGAGGCCTGAGGCTGTGAGGAATGGTGGGAGTTGAAGTCCAAAACACCTGGAGGGCTGAAGTTGGCCCATCATGAAGCCTCTTCAAGGCTTTAGATCCTGGCAGGCAGAAGGGGCAGGGGGGCCCGTCCACTCCTCCTCCCCTGCCAGGATCTAAAGCGCATCAAGGCTTGGCACGCTTTAGATCCTGTGAGAAACCAACCTAATGTATAATAGAATGAATGCTAACTTATAGAGTAAGTGCCTAAATATTATAAGTAATCCAATTGGTCATATACCTACATTCCATGCACATGCAATAATACAGCAGTAATAACAATGGGTATAAGAAGAGGTAAAATTCAAACCGAAGTATTCTGACTGGTCCCTCCTCAAGCGGTGCAAACGGGCTCTTCTCTATGAGCCCGGATTCTGCAGCAAATCCCCCCCAAAGAATACGTATGTGCACCCAGGCAGCAAACGCTGTACCCGGGCTTTTGGCTTTTCCCGGGAGAGGCTGCCTCCCGGGCTCATAGAGAAGAGCCGTTTGCAGTTTGCACCACTTGAGGAGGGACCACAGTCAGAATACTTCGGTTTGAATTTTACCTCTTCTTATACCTATTGTTATTACTGCTGTATTATTGTATGTGCATGGAATGTAGGTATATGACCAGTTGGATTACTTATAATATTAGGCACTTACTCTATAAATTAGCATTCATTCTATTATACATTAGGTTGGTTTCTCACGTGTTGTGTGCAACTACCCCAATACTCTTTGATGCTTTAGATCCTGGCAGGCAGGAGGGGCAGGGAAGCCTGGAAAAATGTAAACAGAGAGGTTTACTCAGAAATAAATCCACAAAGGAGGGCACTTCATCCAAAGTGCCCTCGCTCTGGTCACATCCCGAATAGATTTACTCACGTGGGGCTGCCTTTGAGTAAACCTCTCTGTTTACTTCACTTTGCAGATTTACTTCGGTTCTGAGTAAACCTCCTGTTTATCTTTTCCCAGGCTTCCAGCCAAAAGAAGACAGCAGGAAAAGGTGTTTAGGGCTTGCACTTGCCATAGATACTTATTGGCAAGGGAGGCTGTTGAGGATTGGTTTTAATGTATTTTAATATGTTGTGGGGTGAGATGTGGAGAAGGAGGGTGCCCCCTTACGGGTAAAACCTAATAACGATACTTAAGAAAATCCTGGCCCCGAGTTTAGGGCTTGTTCTATAAAGAAAGTCCACTTCCTGGTTCTATAAAGAAAGCGTTCCAGATGCGGAAATACTCAAAAGTAGCATTTCTTACAAATTTCTTCCGAATCATTTAATTTTCATAACTTTTTTCTCATGCCTAGAAGTCATGATTACAGTAATGCATATGAAAAATAATGAAGACAGAAACTTTGAATTAATGCAGTTGTCTAAGCAGTGGTTTCCCCTGAATGCAATGGACCAAAGATAAAAAATTAATCTTAAATATTAAGTTAATTAAAGATTTTCCTCTTTCCCAGGATAAATTACAAACTAATTGGTTATGATTTTCCATGTGGGGAAAGTGATTTCAGGTTGAATACCTACAACTTTCATGTAGACACTATACTTTTGGATCCTGACTATAAGTGGATATCTCTCCTTCAGTTTTATGTGAGGGGAGGAGGGATTTCATACTCAGAGGTATATATTATACAGGAGTCAAACTTCATTCACAAACCTGAAATAAGTGGGATATCTAGGGACAAAAATGTGTAGATAGTTGCATTCCAATATATTGAAATATCATCTCAATCAATTTCAATCTCTGCTACCTGACACTGAGTTCCATTCCTGAATTCATGAATTGTCCTCGTCTAATCATGCAGCAGAATACTTTTGGAGAATTCCATATTTTACCAATTCAAGCTGTAGATAGAACTACTATTTTTAATTCTCAGCAACACAGAAAGGAGAGGGACTCTAGTCTAATCTTCCTCCTCTTATTTCAGTGTTTTTGGTTGTTTTAGGCCTTATTTGTTTGTTTGTTTGTTTGTTTGCCATCAAAGAAAAGCAATATATGTTTGAATTCTAACTGAGAACTGTAAGAATTCAAACCTGCTGCCTTCATCCCCTGGTTTTCTAGGATACTGGCAATGATACAATAAGTAGGATTGCAAAAACAAAGAATAAATCTGAGCAAACATGGTCTGGCTAGAGGTTCTTTCCACAGCACTGCTGTCAGCAAATAAATTGTTCTTCTCTGATATCATTGTATCTGTACAGATTCCAGAGTAGTCCAGCAGAGCATCTTAGGTAGGTTCTCATGGAGATCTGCTCTCCATGGTGATGTAGAGGCACAGTTCCAGAAGGTTGCAGCTGTACCATCACTTCAGTACAATGACATTTATATTCTCATTTATGGGCTGCAAATCTATGTCTTCTATTCTTTTGGGTTAGTAACAGGCCATGGGGGGAAAGGGAAAAGAGGACATGCATAGCACATGGCTATCTGGAGCAGGAGAAACCACCATATTATCTGTCTCTTCCAGTATTAATCCTGGCTTTAAAAGAAAGAGAGAGAAATTTGTGAGACTCCATGTCCCCCATTGTACAGGATGAGTACAGAAATGTTTTGGATTTTGAAATATCTATACCTGCACATACGTACATAATGAGATCTTTTGGAGATGGGACCCAAGACTAAATACAAAGGTCATTTTTGTTTCATAGACACATTATACACCTAACCTAAAGGTTATGTAATATAATTTTTTAAAAATTTACAACATTTGTACTTCGCCCTTCTCAACCCAGAGGGGGACTCAGAGCGGCTTTACAGATTGGCTATAATTCAATGCCATAAAATATACAATTAAATAAACAGTTACGTTAAAAACACAGAATTAAAACATCAAACAATTACATCAAATTAAAATCTCATCAACCAAGATTGTAGTCCAGAGCCAATCCAGTTGTCATTGCACATATTCTACATTCATTTATTGCACTGCAGTTACTCCCCAAAAGCTTGGTCCCATAGCCATGTTTTAGTATTTTTGAATAATTTTTTGCATGGAACAAAATTTATGCACATTGAACCATTAGAAAACCAAGGTGTCACTATCCCAGCGACCTAGGTGAATGATTTCAGATTTTGGATTTTAGAATTCTGGATAAGGGATGATCAACTAGGACCACGACTCCCTTGCCATAGAGTGCAAGACAATATTGAAAGAGGCTTTGGTAAGACCGCTGCTGAAGAAGCCGAATTTAGACCCTTCGGCTCCCTCCAATTACAGGCCGGTGTCCAACCTGCCCTTCTTGGGCAAAGTAATTGAGAGGGCAGCAGCGGATCAGCTGCAGCAGTTCTTAGATGACACAGCTGGACTTGATCCCTACCAGTCCGGCTTCCGTATTGGGCATGGGACGGAGACCGTGCTTGTCGCCATTACAGACCAACCGCCGCCAGCTGGACCAGGGCGGGTCTGCCCTGCTTGTCTTGTTAGACCTGACAGCAGCGTTTGTCTGGTTGATCATGCATTGTTGACCCACCATCTAGCCGGCGCCGGAGTCGGGGGACACTTCAATGGGTGGCCTCCTTCCTCCGGGGCGGGGACAACGTGTGGAGGGGCGGGGTCTCCGGGAGGGCCCCACTTAATTGTAGGGTCCCCAGGGGCTATCCTCTCCCCCTTGTTATTCAACGTCTATATGCGCCCCCTGGCCCAGCTGGCCCGCGACTTTGGTCTGGAGTGTTATCAGTACGCGGATGACACCCAGCTTCTGCTGAGAATGGACGGCAGGCCGGATACCGTACCCGATTGTTTCCACCGATGCCTGGAAGCCGTGACTGGTTGGCTGCGTGCCAGCCGGCTGAAGGTGAACCCGTCGAAGACGGAGATCCTGTGGCCTGGTCGCCCTGGGCTGGGTGGGTGCCGGTTGCCTACCCTGGATGGCGAGCAGCTTAGCCCGTCATCATCGGTTAAGAGCTTGGGTGTTCAGCTGGACTCCCTGCTGACCATGGAGGCCCAGGTCTCCGCGGTCTGCAGGGGGTCCTTCTATCACCTGCGTCAGGCTAGGCGACTGGCACCCTACCTGTCCGGGAACGACCTGGCGACGGTAATCCAAGCGACGGTCATCTCGAGACTGGACTACTGTAACGCCCTCTACGTTGGCCTTCCCTTGTCGACACTCCGGAAACTCAAGCTAGTGCAGAATGCCGCGGCACGCCTGCTGACGGGTTCGTCAGTGAGGGACCACATCACGCCTATTCTCCGGCAACTGCACTGGCTTCCTATCGAGTACCGAATTGTCTTCAAGGTATTGGTATTGACCTTCAAGGCACTTCACGGCCGGGACCGCCTTACCCCGTACTTGCCCCCGAGATCACTGCGGTCAGACGAACAGAATTTGTTGACCATACCATCAGTCCGCTCCTGCCACCTATCCGCAACCCGGCAGAGAGCTTTCTCAGCGGCAGCTCCAGCGCTGTGGAACTCTCTGCCTGATAGAGTCCGAGCCATCTCGGAATTAATCCCGTTCAGAAAGGCATGTAAGACCGCTCTTTTTGAGCTAGCATTTACCTAAGCCTGATTGGATGACATGTTGTATACCCTTGTACACTGTTGTATATCTCCTGTACCTCGCGATACGTTGAACTCGTGTTTTTAACTGTCTTTTGTTTTAATTGTAGGGCAGCATGCCGAGACTTGGCCTGCCCAGGTGTATTTTATTGTCACCCGCCCCGAGCCTGTAGGGAGGAGCGGAATATAAAATCGAAGAATAAAATAAAATAAAATATCTTCCCTGACTTCCAAATGCTCTATTCCAGCTTGTGAGCCACTGGGGCATACATAGCATGCAGGCTGAAAAGGCTAATAGGAACTGCTGTATCTGTGGACAGCTTCCCTGTTATGCCACTGAGCTGCAGCTGTCGGCTTCCTTTAGAATTTGAAATTGTTGTATCTGCCAAGGTTAGCAATTAGATCCTCCTTGACAGGGGGAAAAAACATAAGAAGCCTTCTTTCCCCAGATGACCCTTGTTTAAGAAACAAGGTCTTCCTGTGCTGTGTTCCAATATTTTCAGCTGTTCTTTGAAGAATTACAAAATGTTGCTTTTTTCAAACTACACCAGTGACCCAACTTACTGAGGGACACTGGGTGATGTAGTCCCAACAAAAAACACTCCAGTTTACAGACTTTTAGTCTTGCCTCATTGGACCCATTTGCTTGGCTATATCCTATGGAATCCTGTGACTTGTAGTTTCTAGGGGTATGCAGAAATATTGTTACTCCTCGTAAGTTGTATCAAATTCGTTAATTTCTTGCATATGAATCAATATGCTGGAATTAGATTTTAACTGGGGGTTTTAATCTGGTTTTATTGCATTTTATGTGTTTATCTGTTTTTAACTCTGTAAACCACTCTGGGTTCCAGAGAGAGCAGTATATTAAGTCGAATAAATAAATAAATAAATATTAGAAACATGCAGGAAAGGTGGTGGTGGGGGGAATTCAAAAATTGAAAAATTGACCCATCATTTTTGTTAAGATTCTGTAACATTTGAATGCCTCCCAAGGTCAGTTTAATTTTCAGTATAAGCATAAAGCAAATTTGGAAGTGCCAAGAGGGCATGAAGTGTTGTTGTTGTTTTTTTTAAAAAAAAATCAAGGCTGATTTTTGGCCTGGTTGCCATAAGGAAAGGTAGTTGGGGTGGGAGTTGGGTGGGACACTGGGGTTGGTGCTCATCTCCATTCCTAAGCTGAAGAGCCGGTGTTGTCCATAGACACCTCCAAGGTCATGTGGCCAGCATGACTGCATGGAGTGCCGTTACCTTTCTGCCAGAGCAGTAGCGATTGATCTACTCACATTTCCATGTTCCCGAACTGCTAGGTTGGCAGAAGCTAGGTTGGGGCTAACAGTGGGAGCTCACCCCGCTCCCCAGATTCGAACTGGCAACCTTTCAGTCAGCAAGTTCAGCAGCTCAGTGGTTTAACCCATTGCCTCACCGGGGAATACACATCATAATATCACCAGCTCATGTTCAGGAGAGGCCAGTTAATGATGTGCTGATTCACTGTTCAATATATACAGCTCAGAATGGGGCTAAATAATCCATTTGCCACACAATAATCTCTTCTAGGCTTAGTTACCAGGCATGGTATAGAATCCTAAAATGGCGATTCTTAAATCAAATGGGGGGTGGGGATTTTTTTTTATTAGTAAAAGAAAGACTTACAAAAAATTAAGTTAGTAAGTACTAACTTAAGTACTAACGAAATTTGTTAGTAATTCGTATGCCAGAGCATGTGCATTCCAGATGGTTTTGGCCTACAACTCCCAGAAATCCCAACAGCTGGTAAATTGGCTGGGATTTCTGGGAGTTGTAGGCCAAAACTTGAATAAACCACACTGAATTCTAGATGGGACTCTCCAAATAGGAAGGAGGGAGGGAAGGAGGAAGGGAGGGAGGAGGAAGGGAGGGAGGGAGGGGGTATTCTATTCTTGGAAGCAGCAAAAGAAAAGGAGGAGGAGCCCCCCCCTCGCTCCTCGCTGCCTCTCTCTCACCCCGATCCTGAGGGAGCGAGGGCCCAAGTTTGCCCAGGCTGAGAGGAAAAGGAAGAGGCCCGAGGCTGTGAGGAATGGTGGGAGTTGAAGTCCAAAACACGTACCTGGAGGGCTGAAGCTGGCCCCTGCGATGGGACAAGGCAGAGCAACGGGGAAGAGAAGCATCTGAGAGAGCGCAGGGGAGAGAGAGGAGGAGACGCGTGTGTGTGTGTGTGTGTGTGTAAAGCAGGCCCCTGCGATGGGGCATGGCAGCAGAGCAATGGGGAAGAGAAGGAGGGGGGAAACCTGGAGAGAAAGGAGGAGAAGTGTCTTGTGCGTGTGTGTGTGTAAAGCAGGCCCCTGCGATGGGGCATGGCAGCAGAGCAACGGGGAAGAGAAGGGGGAAGCCTGGAGGACTACACTTTCCAGAATGCAGTGCCTAGCCTACCTAGCAGCGTCACTTCCAGTTCCTCATAGAAATGCGGGAAAAAGAAGAAGCTGAATGAAGGCGGGAAGGAAATGAGGGGGAGAAGACAGGGAGAAGTGAGTAGTACAATAATTAATTAATTAATACTTAAGAATTTCTTACGATCATAACGCAAATTGTTGGCCTCAAGGACCGTAAAAGGAAGTCTACTTCCGGGATCGCGGCAGCGATACGTAAAACCTCAAAAGTTCCATTACATACGAATCTCTTACGAATCCTTTTAATTTCCGTTTCATTTTTCTCATGCCTATTAGTTACATGTATGTCTTGTTTTTTTATCTATTTATACAGTTCGAAGGGACTACTTGGGGAATCTGATTCATGAGCCAACCATGCAGGAATATGTAACTATGCAACACCTGCAAAATAGCTACCCAACCTTTATTCATAAACCTTCAAATAAGAAGAGCCCAACACCCATTTTCGAACAGGTCTTACAATGAAGAAGTTCTTTCTAATGTTTAAGTGGAATTTATTTTCTTGTATTTTCATTAATTGGTTCATATTCTAGTCTCTAGAGCTTTTTAATCTCTTCTTGCTTGTTGTTTCAACAACAACAGCTAAATCCATGAATCATATGAATGAAGGTAGATAGTCTGGAAATTCTAAATGCAATGACACATTTATGCAAACAAACAAACAAACAAAAACTTCATGCAAGCTACATTTCAGCTTATTAATGTGGGAGATTTCACTTCTAACATGATTATATTATAATGTCTGAATGTATAAATAATCTAGCAATTTGTAGCAACACGACAGTTTTAATTGAGCTTTTACAAATATCTTTTCAAATCAAGTACTAGTTGTTTTTTACACAGTAGAAAAAGAAAATATATTAACTCCAAAGAGCTGTTAGGTGTTATTACCAACTAAATTTGCATCATCTCATCCTACACCAGTGTATGCTGTCTTGATAAAGATATTACTAATACTGAATTGACATGATTCCATGCCCAAAATTTGTAACAAGAATAGGGAAGAGATATTTGTTTGCAAAATCACTCTGCCCACCTCAAACCCAACCATGCTTTGTTTTATCTCTAATTTTTCACAAACTGCCCTGTACTCCACAGAGAGAAGGGGAGATTCATCATTCGGTGCATCTACATTGTAGAGTTATTATAGTTCGACACCATTTTAATTGCTGTGGCTCAATGCTATGGAATCATGGGAGATGTAGTTAGGTGAGACACCAGCACAGAAAAAGACATTCATAGACTCATAGATTCATAGAGTTGGAAGAGACCTCGTGGGCCATCCAGCCCAACCCCCCTGCCAAGAAGCAGGAAAATTGCATGGAAAGCACCCCTGACAGATGGCCATCCAGCCTCTATTTAAAAGCCTCCAAAGAAGGAGCTTCCACCACATTGTTAAACTACAGCTCCCATGATGCCATAGCATTGAACCATGACAGTTAAAGTGGTGTCAAAATGCATTAATTCCTCAGTGTAGCTGCATACTAATTGGCTAATAAAGATGCCAATTCTCCCCTTCTTGGGGTTTAGTTTGGGTCAGGTTGGAGGTGAGCCAGAAAAGATAAGCTATGGTGAAAAATTAACAGTCAGAACCAAGATCCAAATAGAATAAATAGTAATCTGGGTTAGGCACCTTCAAAATGCGACCCTTCAGCTGTTTGGGCCTCCAGCTCCCAGAAATTCTAGCCAGATTATTCAATAGTCAGAAATTCTGGGAGGTCCAAACAGCTGAAGGGCCACAGTTTGAGGATGCTTGATCTCGAGTCTGGATGGAGAAGTAGGTCAGGCAGGGTCATTTAGTATTATCAGCCAAAGAGCTCAGTTTCTCTAGAAACTATAAGCATGTGTGATCGATAAAAAAAAGTTTCAAAAGTAATTACCAAAATGGGGGGCGACCGGCATTTCATTTCTAAACTGTTTCTAAAATATAGTTAGTAAAATATCATTACTATAACAAAAGTAACAAAATTCCGTTACTTTTTTTGGTAAGTAATTGAGCAAGTAGGGAAACTTCAGGGGCTCATTTCTCCCTCATTTTAGAGCTATCATGATGAAATATATTAAAATTGATCCAATCATTTTCCACTGCTTGACCATCAAATTTATGAATGTTACACTCATCAACTAATTTTAGGGGAATTAATTACTATTTTTTTTACAAACAATTAAAAAAAACACTACAAGAGCCATCTACTTGAATTTTATGTGCAATGCACAAGGTAACCAGGGCATCAATCCACAGAAGTTTCAGTAAGATTCACACATCTACTGATTTTTGGGGTTTCTAAAAGTTTAGACAAAAACAATTCATCCCCCCAAAAAGGGACAACAGCAATTCTCTTGAATGTTTGTCTGTCTATATGACACACAATTAACCACACACAATTCTTTGGCTTAGAACTGGACCTTTACTATGAGAGCTGCATAATACAATCTAATTTTTTGCTTCTTGACAAAGGTGTAGTTTTTTGAAGCACTACAATAATATGTGAGTTAAGATGATTGTGGGATGAGTGTGAACACCATGTGCAGCAATAACATCCTTTAGCTGAAATGGCTAAAGGATGGAAGAAAAATGTTGCATTTCTTTAACCTCAGTGGGAATCCTCTATGCCAGGGGTGGGCAAAATAAAGCCCATCCAAAAATGCGAAAAATGTTTGTAACACATCAAAGCATTCTGAGCTTGCTTTTCTCTCCATGGAGGCACGAGTCCAGACTCTTACACTAAACTTCTGGCTAAAGTTAAAACACTTACCTAAAGGATTGGCCCCTTTAACCTTGACAGACTCTTTTAGGTCTACGTGGAAAAATACGATTCTCAGAAATCTCAAACTATCAGGGCTACAGGAAGATGAACTGGACCACCTGGGATATATGAATGCTAGAGTAGCAGTAAGGCGCAGAATAATGGATATAGACTACCAAAAACATCTAGCCTGTGCCAGATACCATCCACTACTACAATGCAGTACTAATGTACCCTTTGCTACACAAAATTATTTAACAAATCTAATAAACCGAAACATAGGAAAGTGTTTACTCTGGCCTGAGTTAATGCTCTGCCAACAGCTGTGCTACTGGGAAGGTACACAAAAACACCCTATCATGAACGTATATGCCCCTGCGACGCAGGGGTGGTTGAATCTATAGAGCATGTGTTCTTTCACTGCCCTTTGTATTTGGATGCCCGTCTCTCCTTAATCTCACCAATTCTGTCCCGCTTACCTGGTAGACCTGAGGAATTCTACCTATACTGGCTGCTTGACGACAAACACAAGGAGATAACCAACCTGGTGGCCAAATATCTCATGGCCGTTCTGGCTACGAGGAACCAGCATAACAAATTGCACGCGGAAACACAATAGGCCAGATACTTCTGGCATGAATTTTAGAGTTGAATGGAGTTTTAACATTTATATTGTTTTATTTTCTGTATAATATGATGTTGGTCTTTGACCGTAAATAAATATCTATCTATCTATCTATTTGGTGGTGTGCAGCTTAGCCTTATTCAGAGGAAAGGTTGCATATACAAAACACAAAGGCCACCCACTGGATTACCAGTTGATTTCGATTATGTACCCAATAGATGTAATTAACTAACTCAGGCTGGATCTACACTGCTATATAAATCCAGATTATCCCCTTTGAACTGGATTACATGGAAGTATACACCCATATAATCCAGTGCAAAACATTATGAATTATCTGCATTATGTATTATCTGCTTTGATAATCTGGATTTTAGATCCAGCCACAGTCTTCAAAAGCTGCCTTTATCATAAATGGGATGGGTCCAAAAGAAAGACAATCCAAAGAAAGAGCTCAATTTTTGTATACTTGTGATCAGTTAATTTGGAAAATAGTATTAAATTAGAAATAATTTTGAATGGCATTCTTTAAAGCATTTGTTCCATTCAGAACCCCAAAAGAAGCACAGAAAAACACACATCCCTTGTAAATACCGATGCTTACCACACGGGGGCACCTTCTAAAGGCATATTCATCATGGGACATTGACCTACTAAAATCACATTGGACTAAGTCCAATTTAATCAAGCTAAAAAGTAAGGTGAATATCAGAGTAAATTCAGAGGTTGGAATGTCACATTAAAAAACAAATATAACACCATATTTATGTTATCCATAACTCAACTGGTAGAACTGGACGATGATGATGATAAATTGAAGGAAAAACTGACAGGTCGAAGACCTGGTTATGGCTCACAAATGGAACACCGAAGAAGGAGACAGAAGGCCTGATTCTTGCAGCCAAGAAGCCAGCCATCAGGACAAATGCAATTAAGGCCAGGATCAAAAAACCATCTGATAACCCAAAATGCAGACTGTGCAAGAAAGCTGATGAAACCACGGACCATATCCTTAGTTGTAAGAAAATGGCACAGACTACAAAGGCACAACTCTGTAGCCCAAATGATTCACTGGAATTTATGTCACAAGTACCACCTGCCAGCAGTAAAGAATTGATGGGATCATAAATCTGCAAAGGTAGTGGAAAATGAACATGCAAAAATACTGTGGGATTTTCGAATCCAGACTGACAAAGTTTTGGAATGCAATACACCAGACATTATGATTGTGGAAAAGAAAAAAGTTTGGATTATTGATGTTGCCATACCAGGTGACAGCTGAATTGAAGAAAAACAATAGGAAAACTCAGGCGTTATCAGGACCTCAAAACCGAGTTGCAAAGGCCCTGGCATAAACCAGCACATCGGCACAATGGGTGCCATGCCAAAAGACCTCAGCCAGTATTTGACATTGACATTGACAAAATCGCGATCTGTCAACTGAAAAAGTCCACCTTACTTAGATCGGTGCGTATAATTCGAAAATACATCACACAGTCCTAAACGCTATAAAGGTCAGAACCAACACTTGGTGCTTTGCCTGGAAACAAATTGGTAGGCAGTGAAGTGACTTTAGGATAGGCATAATATGCTCAATCCTGGATGTTCCCATAAACAATTTGGCTGCCATACTTTTGAACCAGCAGGAGTTTCTGAACTTGGTACAATGGTAGGCCAATATAAATTGTATTGCAGAAGTCCAACCATTAGGTTACCAGTTCATGCACTACCATTTTTGAGTCCTCCAAATCTAGGAAGGGTGCAACTGGTGTATCAGTTAAAGCTGGTAGTAAGCACTCCTGAGAGTTGCATCTACCTGGGCTAACATTTGGAGAGACAGATCCAGGAGCACTCCCAAGCTGCGAACACATCTTTCAGAGGGAGAGTTAGGACTAGTGGCATCATCCTATCGCTCTTCAGTTGCAGGTGGCTTCAGTATGTCTTTATCATCACTCTTCCTAGAAGCAGCTTTCCAGCCTGTAACTGTGCTTTAGCTCATATCCTAAGTTATTCAGAAAGAACAAAGGCTAAAGGAGAGAACCGTGAAGTGAGTAATGAAGACGGTATGAGGGAAAATATATACTAAAATGCTCAATAAAGTGGAATAATTGTTTGATGCTTGGCAAGTCTTAGTAAGTGTATGCTGCACTCATGCTAGCATAGAATATACCCTTAGCTCCTCTGAACCAAGAAATGGCAAGTGTTAACCTTTCTGAAAACTAGTCTTTTTGAAATAACTGAAGAAATGACTATATTAACTCATTATACACATGAAGGAAAAAATAAAGTCTTGAAACAGTGGGAAAGCAGTTAAAATAACCACTTGAAGATACTCTAAAATTAGCGATAAAATATTTCTTTATAATTATTTCTGAGGATTAAATTCAGTTGTTAGATTCGACTAAAACTGACTAGAGCCACTGGGAACATGTTAAATGAATGCTTATGTAAATTTTATAGATTTGATGGGATGACTTTAATTGGTACTAACAATTTGATTTTAGACCTGAGTCATTTCCTAGAAATTTATATAATATTTATTGTAATATATATTGAATACTCTATTTCATACTACTAACCATTTCAAGATATATTTGTTAGAGCTTATTTGAATCACCTTTCTAAAAGTAGTATTTTCAGACTGTTTTTTAACATGAGGCGATGTCGGAGGGCCCTTTAGCACAGCCCTATATCAGAAAATCCCACATTATTTGAGTGTGGACTCAATTATCCCCGTTCAAAGCAGATATTGTGGGATTTTCTGCCTTGATATTCTGGGTTATAGGGCTGTGTGGAAGGGCCCTGATAATTAGCCTCCAAGGACAATCTTTCCTATTTTGTGGTGGAAGGAAGTCTGTCTTGATATTTCCTATCTTACATCTTGTGCTGAAAGCTAACTGCATAGTGCCAAAAATGAGGCATGGCATTGTTTGCCTAATCAACTAAAATGTTTGCTCTCATTTTTTGTCTATTTTCTATATTGGACTGTAGTTTTACTCCTCAGTCCAGTGCCAAGAAGATTGGGGTATAACTGTGGCCATGAATCATTACACAAGAAATGAATCAAACATCAAAGAGGGAGTTTTGAGAGGGCACCTTATTCCTCATAAATCTCTTTCAGGTCCAGTGTTGTTTTATTACAAATGTTTCCCTAATCTGAACCCTAGTATTGACCTCAGCCATCCATATAATCTTTCCTAAAATCTGGACTGTTACTTCCTATGTTTCCCAAGAAGCCTCCTAAGTATATGATTATTTATTTATTTACTAGCTTGGGGACCCGGCCCTGCCCGGGTCATTTGAGAAGTGCAGCAGGATGTAGAGTGGGTCATGGGGGCTCTGTGTGCCAAGTTTAGTCTTGATCCATCATTATTGGGAGTTGCAGTGGTATCATGAAATTACTGAAGGTAGTGCAAGTCCCATCATCTCTGTGTGTCCCGTCCCCCCAAAGTGTAGTAGGATGTAGATTGGGTCATGGGGGCTCTGTGTGCTAAGTTTGGTCTGCATTGGTGAATGGATGAGGGATGCATTGTTTTTCGGAAGTGAGTGAAGGTACTTCAAGTCCCATCATCCGTGGTCCGTCTCACAGTAAACTGCACCAGGCTGTAGAGTGGGTCATGAGGGCTCTGTGTGCCAGATTTGGTGTTGATCAGTCATTGGATTAGGTTTGTAGCAGGATTGGGAAGTGAGGGAAGGTACTGCAAGTCCCATCATCCATGTTCTGTCCCCTCCAAACTTCAGTAGGATGTAGAGTGGGTCACTGGGGCTCTGTGTGCCAAGTGTGGACTTTCTCGGTGTTTGTTGGGGGCCACAGTGGTCTGTGGGAACAGAGGGGTGTAAAAGTACTACAAATCCCATCATCCATTGTCAGTCCTCCCCCAAACCTCACCAGGACGTGAAGGCAGTCATGGGGGTTATGTATGGGAAGTTTGGTCTCGATCAGTGATTGGATGAGGGTTGCAGCAGACTTTGGAAGTGAGTAGAGGCACTTCAAGTCCCATCATCCATGGTCCACCCTCCTCTGAACTGCACCAGGACGTAGAGTGGGTCATGGGGCTGTGTGTGCTGAGTGTGGTCTGTATTGGTCCTTTTGGTGGCCTCAGTGGTCTGTGGGAACCAAAGTCTTGGAAAGTACTACAAATCCCATAATACGTGGGTCATGTCATAGGGGTTATGTGTACCAAGTTTGGTGCAGGTCCATCACCCGCGCTGGTCGCTGTGGCCTGTGAAAGTGGCTGCCACATATCCGCCCTGGCCTGTGAAAGTATACCGGTGTAAAACAGAAAGGAGTAAAAAAAAAAAATGGAAAAGGCCTGCGTGGAATGGATTCTGGGTTGCTGGCTTTTTCCCCTCAGTGGGAAGAAATCCTGTTGATTGAATGTAAAGGCCTGGACTCTGGGTTGCTGGCTTTTTTCCCTCAGTGGGAAGAAATCCTGTTGTTTGAATGTAGAGGCCTGGATTCTGGGTTGCTGGCTTTTTTCCCCCTCAGTGGGAAGAAATCCTGTTGTTTGAATGTAGAGGCCTGGATTCTGGGTTGCTGGCTTTTTCCCCCTCAGTGGGAAGAAATCCTGTTGTTTGAATGTAGAGGCCTGGATTCTGGGTTGCTGGCTTTTTCCCCTCAGTGGGAAGAAATCCTGTTGTTTGAATGTAGAGGCCTGGACTCTGGGTTGCTGGCTTTTTCCCCTCAATGGGAAGAAATCCTGTTGTTTGAATGTAGAGGCCTGGACTCTGGGTTGCTGGCTTTTTTTCCCTCAGTGGGAAGAAATCCTGTTGTTTGAATGTAAAGGCCTGATTCTGGGTTGCTGGCTTTTTGCCTCAGTGGGAAGAAATCCTGTTGTTTGAATGTAGAGGCCTGATTCTGGGTTGCTGGCTTTTTCCCCTCAGTGGGAAGAAATCCTGTTGTTTGAATGTAGAGGCCTGGATTCTGGGTTGCTGGCTTTTTCCCTCAGTGGGAAGCCTAGAGGCCTGGACTCTGGGTTGCTGGCTTTTTTCCCTCAGTGGAAGAAATCCTGTTGTTTGAAAGAGGCCTGGACTCTGTTGCTTTTTCCCTCAGTGGGAAGAAATGTTTGAATGTAAAGGCCTGGATTCTGGGTTGCTGGCTTTTTTTCCCTCAGTGGGAAGAAATCCTGTTGTTTGAATGTAAAGGCCTGGATTCTGGGTTGCTGGCTTTTTTTCCCTCAGTGGGAAGAAATCCTGTTGTTTGAATGTAGAGGCCTGGATTCTGGGTTGCTGGCTTTTTTCCCCTCAGTGGGAAGAAATCCTGTTGTTTGAATGTAGAGGCCTGGACTCTGGGTTGCTGGCTTTTTTCCCCTCAGTGGGAAGAAATCCTGTTGTTTGAATGTAGAGGCCTGGACTCTGGGTTGCTGGCTAATCAGTGGCTATCACTGCCCTCTGTCTGGTGCCTTAGAATTTTGGAAGGCTGTCCAATCAAAGGACTTTATGCAAATAGCTGCCCTTCCGCCCTCCGCATACACACACACATACACACATACACACATACACACATACAAACATTCCGTTTTATAAAGGTATACAGACTATTCCGACTTATATACCGCCACTCCCTGAAGGCTCGGACTGGTTTACAATACAAACAGAAAGCAATATACATAAAAACCAGTTAAAACAAAGAAAAATCCCAATCAACAGAATTCGAATGCTTGCCAGAATAGGTATGTTTTACATGCCCTCCTAAAGGAAGGTAAACTTCGGAGAGCTCGTGTTTCTGCCAGCAAAGCATTCCACAGGTATTGTTGTGAATGAGCCTCTAGTTGCTACAGGTAGTAACATGGAGGGAGGTGTGGAGGCAGTAACATCAAGCAATAGCTCAGTTTGGGGCGCGGCTCTGAATGACCAGGCTCCTACAGCTGGAGTAAAGAGGGTGGCTAGTGACTCGAGCATTAATGAAGACAATGAACAAAGGAGGAAAATCCAGCATTTACTTAGGGAGCCTTCTGAGTCTGGCTCTTTTGAGGGTTTCACAGGGAATGCAGAATTGCAGTCAGAGGAAAGTGATACCGATCTGGATTTGGCATTGGTGCAGGAGGTGAGGGATGTATGTAATGCGGACTCGGGGACCAGCACGTTTCTGGGGTTCCAGACGGACCGGGACTGGCCGTCTTCGCATTCTGAGCCTGAGGGGGTCCCTTTAAGCCAAGAAGAGCTTTGGCTGGCTTGGAGATCTGGGCCTGGTGCTACAGCTGCAGGGAATAGGAATGCTGATGCTTTGGAGCTGGGTGGGGTCTCCGAGGACTCTGATTGAGAGTCCTATAAGAAATATGAGTATTTGGCATGATCCCTGTGGTGGTCAAGGAGTTATTATTGTTCTAGCTCATGTATGTTCTAGTTCCTGGTATTCTTGTTCCTGATTTTCCAGACTACTCGTGAGTTATTGGGTTCTTTATTCATTTTGTGTTCTTGGGAGAGCTGCTATGGCAGCTCTAGCTGATTTGGGGAAAAGGTGGGGGTTTCTGGACGACCCGGTGACGTCTCCTCCTTATCCTGATTGATTTTCTCCTACCTGACGACCTTGGACCGGTGACTGACTTCACTTCTTGAACATTCCTCTACTGGATACCACAGACGGACGTCTGCTATTTGCTTTGAAGTTCTTTTATCTTCGGCATTTTTGGTTTAGGGATTCCTGGGTTTAGTGAGGGTTTTTCTCCAGCCGACGAAAGGCAATTTTTTGTTAGACCAACTCCCATGTCTTGTTAAATAAACATTTGTTATCCTTTTCTACTCCTGGACTTTATTGCTGCCATAGCTGGGTCACAACAGGTATGATGCCACGATTATCCTCTAATCACTGCAACTTTTTTGCACAAAATGTGGGGAAAGTTTCATCTGAAATTATATTTAATGTGCAAATCATGTCCTGATTTACATCTGAGGGAGGACTGTTGTCCCCTCACAGTTTCCATTAACCTGTATTTCACAGGTTTCCATTAACCTGTATTTCACATAGCTGGATTACATGAATTTTAGCTAGACAAATTGAATGGCAGATAAAATCTGCCCTATATTGGACATTCAAACACAGGGCTGTCCTTTGATTACTATTCAGTAGCAGAGTCCCCTATTTAAAGTTGGACATCCAATACTGAAAATGTAAATAAGACGGGATATATTTAGAATATTTAAACTACTAAAGTTAGAAAAGTAGCTCTTGAAATTTTTCTTCCAACAGATTTTCCAGGTAAGTCCTTTAGACTTCAGGGTTATAAAATAACTTCTCAAGTGCATTAGAGGGTTGACTGTGCATATACACTGGAGCGTGGTCAAGAATCTGGTGAGTGACAATCACAAGTGGTGACATATTGTTCAGGAGAATGAAATACACAAACCAGGTTGAATGACAGGGCGATTAAGGAAGAACCTCCTCTCCTCTGCCTTTACCCGCTTCCTCTCTTACAATGTCCTTTATTCAATGTCCTTCTTAAGAACAGCTGCAACAGTCATAAGTAACCAAGGATTGCATCTCTTGTTCACCCTAAAGAAATATGTTAGCAGATTTTTGTTTTACAAAAGAAGTTCTTTATTCAGATTTTTCAATACAAATGTGAAAATGGACTCTTGACACTGACAATTTTAACTTCAGTCTTGAGTGCCTTAAGTGCAACCTGTCCAAAACAAGAACTTTTAAAATAGATTTGCACAACCTTGTCATATATATTGAACAAATAAACTTGATGTCAACGAGGACTGTATAGAACTACAAGTGAAAAGAACCAGGACAAAAGCATGGGTCAAATGCTCTGGAAGGGGCTGACTTAGCTTCTCACCTTAGAGACAAGAGGTATAGTATAATGACTAAGCAACTAAATAATAAGATAACCCTAATGTCATAAGTTGAGTGTCCTGTTATTTTTATAAGATGGAAGACTGTGGATATTGTATGTCACTCCCAGAGGGGAGACAAGTATCTCTGACTCTGACCTAGAAAATACTTTAATATCAAAATGTAATATCCAAATCTATATAGATCCAAGAAATTAAAGGTACTGGGATATTTTTTTCCATAAGTATGCCTCTCAGCTATAGCCTCAAAATGTCCGTATGAGATGGGGAAAGATAAAGGTATAAACTTTAATTAAATAGTTCGGAAATCACTTACATATTTTTCTTCAGCCATGCAAACTCCACTGGCATCCAACCAGTGGAAAGCAAAAAGTAGTCTATAGGTCTCAAATTTAAGTAATGACGCAATGCCTAACTAATAAATCAAAGGCTAAAAATGTCCATATTTCCAGGTCATCAAGAATTTATTCAAGTGCTAAAATGCTGCTATTAAAGTAATGAAGTCTATGACTGGCATCACCCAGAGTTTATGTCATCACCAATACTGTATTCTATGTGTCAGTAAAAATTCTATTCCATTAGTATATTCCAACGTGAAAGTGTAGGATTGCATGGGCATGACTAGTGAACACAATATATTTAGAAGATTATGTATTTGGATCTGGATTTCTCATGACTTATACTTGCTCTTCCTCCCACAGGCCAAATGGTGAAGAAGTTGACAATAATCCAATATAAGAGATATAGTTATGGTGATAGGCAGTAAATCCCAACCCAACATTCCTAATCCACGTTTAGCAGGAAACAGCTTCTGAGATTGATAGAACTTTGTTGTTGATTGAAAAGACGCTGATTACCATTTCTACTCCCTTTCATGAACAATCTCCCATGTGACAGGCAGAAGCAGGACTCTGGTCACAATTCTTCCTCATGCCAGATATTGTCAGTCAGATGCTTCCTGGTCAACAGGGGAACAGACTCCATTAGTCACAGCAGCTCCTGCCCAATAAAATGGGATTGTGGGACTTTCATGATCCCTATATAGTGGGGCAAACTTTACATTACATATTTGAAACTGTCATAGTTACTAGTCTCTGTCTATATCTTTCAAATAAGTAATATCCTCATACCTGTAATTTGTGTCAGTTTTTAAAATGTTTGCACCATTCAAAAGTGATGTTATGGATTTGTATAATCTAAGAAACAATATTTCCTATTTTGTCAACATGTACAGGCAAAATGGGTTTAGAGTTTGAATCAATGTCTTTCACAAGGCATATGTTTATTTGTAATCTCACATGCGACCTCATCATAAATGCTGCTGGAATTGCCATACATCATGGTTAATTTGGTGATGCTTGGTGTGGGCCATAGGCCTTCCTCCTGTTCATCTCTATGCAAAACAGGAAGCCTCCTGTGTTGCCACCATAGTAGCATATGCAGTTCCTCTTTAGATTTATGACAGAGTCCTTCTGGAAGTAACTGTACATCGTGAGATGGGAGCTGGCAGGCTCTGTTGCAAAACTAAAGAGGAATTGCTGTTTCCACCAAAATTTACCGCATCTGATGAGGCTGGTGGTCTCTGTAGTGTAGTCATATAAATTACCCATAAATTTATTTATTTTACTCAATTACCTCTTTCTATCCACTATTTCATCCCTTCTCCTTTTATCAAATAGCAAGGAATATACTTGCGATTGGTAGGTTACATACCTGTGACCACCTTTCTTCGAGTGGAGCTTTGTGAATCCACACTTACAAAGTCTGAGCGCCAGCGCGGGCTTCTAACGGAAACTTTCCCAGTTTGAAAAGTTTTGGCAGTAACCTCACCCAGCGGTCCCGGAGGGCAAAAAAGTGGCTCCATGCGCACCCACCACATTCCTACGCCACATAAGGTAACGAGGAAGGGGCGCTTTGTGTAAGAGGGGACGGCCGAGCGGGTTAGTGTGGATTCACAGAGCTCCACTCGAAGAAAGATGGTCACAGGTATGTAACCTACCATTTTTCTTCGTGGGCTCTGTGAATGCACACTTATGAAGAACTAGCAAGCTGAGGTTCTGGAGGCGGGAACAAACCGACCAAAGTTTAAGAACCAAACAACAAGTTTATTGCAACTAGCAATGGTAATAAATAACGGTAATAAATAAGGGATGGAAGGCAGGCTCCCATCACCTGTAAACGTAGCGCAACAAGCACCATTCATACCAGGCACGCAGGCCTCACATTTCTATAAAAGTGCACAAAAAACAAGTGCAATAACAAGTAAACATCCCCCTAGGGGCGAGAGCGCACATTCAAGTGTTAAGAACCACAGTGACCCTATGGGAACTAAGGGCACGGTACTAAATTACATAACCATATCATAACACATGTGCGACCAAGGGGTGGTTGACAAACAAGCATGATGTAGCCCTAAAACAAACAGTCGATCGAGGGAATGCCCTGTCGATGCGTGACCGTGGACCTATCCGTGAGATAGAGGAGTAAGGACTGACCGGCCGAAGGCCGCGTTCTTCCTGTGAAGAGTATCCCGGTAATGGGTGATAAAAGTCGAGGGATTGGCCCAGATGGCCGCCCTATAAATCAAGTCTAACGGGATCCCTTTAAGAAAGGCTGTGGAAGTGGCCACAGCTCTGGTTGATCTACCCTTCACCCTTGGAGGGGGCGGTTGTCGAGCTATCTCGTAACATAGCTCTACAAGGGAAGCTACCCAGTTAGACAGTATTTGTGACGACACCGGTAAGCCCAGCTAATTGTTGGCGAACGATATAAACAATCTGGGAGACCTTCTGAAGTCTGCAGACCTGTCCCTGTAAGCCAAGAGGGCCCTCTTGGCATCAAGGGCGTGGAGAGTTCTTTCCTCGTCAGAGGAGGGCTCTGGGAAGAGGTCTGGTAGAACAATGTTCACATGAAAGGGGGACACTACCTCAGGGAGAAAGGTGATGTCCGTTCTGAGGATGGCCCTATCCGCCAGGACCAGAAAGTATGGCTCATCCACCCGCAAGGCCGCCAGTTCGTATGGTCGACGGGCAGAGGCAATGGCCACCAGGAATGCCACTTTCCATGAAAGTAGGCATAGGTCAATGGCAGCAAGCGGCTCAAAGGGTGGAGCCATGAGGCAGGAGAGCACCAGGTCTAGATTCCATCCCGGTGTCAGTGGATGCACCGGGGGATGAACGTTATTGACCCCTTTCAGGAACATCCTGACCATCGGGGACTGGAACAGGGAAGGACCGCCTCTCTGTTGGCTGTGCCAGGTCAATGCCGTGAGATGGGTCTTTAGCGACAACATGGAGAGGCCCCTCTGGATCAGCGAAGCCAGGAAGTCGAGAACCGTCGGCACCGAGGGTGGAACGGATGTGTCGGCTTGGAGGCCCTGGAACTCTGCAAAGCAGTTGAGGCAAGCTGAGTAGGCCCTGGATGTAGAGGGCTTGTGTGCCGCTGCAAGGATCGACACAACTGTGGGAGTGACGTCAGCTAAGGCTGGATTCTCTACGCTGTCAGGTGTAACGAGGGCAGGTCCGGGTGTAGAAGGAGGCCTCCCTCTCTCGTGAGCAAGTTGGGACAACATGGCAGGTGTTGGTACCGGCTGTTGGAGAGGTGTAGCAGAGCTGGAAACCACACCTATCTCGGCCAATAGGGGGCGACGAAGATGCAGTCGGCTCTGGACATCTGTATCCTCTCGATGACCCGAAGGAGAAGCGGGAATGGAGGGAAGAGTTACAAGAAGCCTGTCGACCAGTCGAGCAGGAGGGCATCTCCGAGGCATCCCGGGTGAGCACCGTATCGAGGCAACTGGTTGTTGTCCAGCGGCACGAAGAGATCTGCATCGGGGAATCCCCAGTCCTGGAAGAGGCAATGCAATTCCTCTGGGTGGAGCATCCATGCTGAGGAAGTCTGCCTCCGTGTTCTGTTCCCCGGGGAGATGGACGGCTCGGGGAATGGTCTGATGGTTGACGCACCACTCCCACAACTTCTGGGAGAGGGACAAGAGCTTTCTCGACCCGGTTCCGCCTTGCTTGTTGACGTAATATATGGCCACTATGTTGTCTGTCCTGACCAGTACTACTTTGCCGGCGACCAGGGGAGCGAAGGCCCGAACAGCTTTGAACATGGCCAGGAGCTCGAGGTAGTTGATGTGGTGTAACCTCTCTATTGCCGACCACTGGTCATTGATTGACAGTTCTCCTGTGTGGCATCCCCAACCTGAGGGTGACACATCTGTTGTTAGGGTGATGGACGGGGGAGTCGCATGACACGGCACTCCTACACAGATGTGGCGTCTGTTCATCCACCACCAAAGAGAGTCTTTTACTGGACCTGGAAGGGAGAGTCTCTTTGAATGGTGTTCCACGACCGGGTTGAAATGGTCGAGGAACCACTGTTGCAGTGGTCGGTTGAGGCCATGTGGCCCAGCACGACTTGGACCTGTTTCGCCGTTATGGTTGCTTGTCTGCAGACTTCTATCTCTTGACGCAGCACTTGAAACTTGACATCGGGCAGAAAGGCGAGCTGATCGATGGAGTTGAACATGGTCCCGATGAACTTTATGCAGGTCGTGGGGATGAGCTGAGACTTTTCTTCGTTGAGCTGGAGGCCCAATGAAGATAGTAGATCTAAGGTGTGTCAGGATCACCAAGGTCGAAGCTACTATTGCTTCGATCTTGGCGACCTGCCATAGATAAGGGCCCCAGGTGGCAGGCCTGGGAACAGACATTGGGTTGGGAACTGCTTCCAGCCTGGGAAAGCAGAGGTGGTGTAGTTTTCACACCCAAACACTAGGGGGGTGGGACTTGCATTCTGACTGAAAGGAGCTGGTTGGGCATTTACTATATAAGGAATGTGGCATTCCTGTATTGGCATCACAGACGCACAAGTTTTTGTACCTCTTAATAAAACTTGGAGCAGACTCCGGTGGACTCCGTGTGCTGATTCTTGGGCGATTAGGGGCGTCTCTGACAAGGTGATTGAGACGTGTTCTCTTAGCAGGCCTGGAGACTGGGCCACCAGCAGCCAGTCGTCCAGGTAAGGGAAAATCCGGATTTTCTGCCTCCTTAAGTGCGCAGCCACCACCGATATGCACTTTGAGAATGTCCTGGGGCGCTCACGAGACCAAAGGGAAGGACGTTGAACTGGTACATCTGTCCAGCCACCTTGAAGCAGAGGAAGCGTTGATGGTACCGCCGTATCGTGACGTGGAAGTAGGCGTCCCATAGATCTATGGAGGCGAAGTGATCGCCGGAGTGCAGCAACGGGAGAATGGACGACACCGACACCGACACCATCCTGAATTTCCTCGGCAAAACGTACGCGTTTAAGTCTCTGAGGTCTAGGATGGGTCGCAGGCTACCGTCGGGCTTTGGCACGGTGAAGTACTGAGAGAAGAATGCCCGGTCGTCTTGACTCGCCACCGATGGCGAGATTGCCCCCTTTTGAAGCAGAACGTTGACCTCTCTCAGGATTGTTTCCGACGGCTTGGTCTCAATGATGAACCCCGTCGATGGAAGTTCTTCGAACTCCAAGGCATAGCCGTCTTGGACAATCCGGAGAACCCATGCATCGGAGGTGATGTGTCGCCATGCACCGATGAAGTGGGTCAGGGGATCTCTGAATGGTGGATCTGATGGACTGTGAGATCGAACGGTGAGCTGTATGGTGGAGGCGGCAATGGTACCTAGCGAAGAGGCAGTGTCGTCCTGCATCCCGTCAAACACGGCGCCTGGACTGGCCATTGTCCGAGGTCTGGCGTGGCCTCGAACGCTGGTTCTGCTGGGCTTGGCCCTGTTGCTGCTGTCTGGGTTGCTGCTGCTGCTGCTGTTGGTGCTGAGGACTCGTATAAGGCCTTGGTGGTTGCCGGTATTGGAATCTTGATTGATACCGGGGCCGTTGATAAGAGTATCTGGCCCTCTGTTGTGGAGGCAGCCGGTCGAGTTTTGCTGTGAGAAGTTTGAAATCATGGTTTGACTTCAATTTCTCATCCGTGCCGGCGAAAATGAGTCCTTGTGCGTCAAATGGCAGATCTTCTATCATCTGGCGGGAGTTCGAAGAAAGGTCGGAGGACTTTAGCCATGCATGTCTTCTGATGGCGACACCGTGGGCCAGCAGCTTCCCGGACGTGTCGCCTGTATGTCTTGCCATCAAGATTTGGTGATGGGCCAAGGCTTGAGCTTCCTGGCTGATGAAAGCAAGGGCTGCCTGCTGCTCCTGGGACAGATCCTGGAAGAAAGGTTGAGCCCTCTCCCAGAGGATCTGGTGGTACGCCCCTATGCACGCCCCGTAGTTAGACATCTTGGTTAACAGGAGGCCGGCCGAGTAGATTTTTCGACCAATGGTGTCGAACCTCTTGCCCTCTCGGTCGGTGGGAGCCGAGGATTCTCGGCCCGAAGTTTGGGCCGACGTCACTATCATAGAGTTGGGGGTTGGATGGTCGTGCAGCCAGTCCTTCTCCCTCTCATCCGTCTTGTACCACGCCTCGATCCTTTTAGAGGTCGGTGGGATGGACGACGGGGTCTTCCAGGAAGACTTCACAACTTCCCCCAAGGGCTCCAGCAACGGCAGATGGGGCTGGGAGGCATCTTGGATCTGGACCGTACTGAAAACCGGGCAAGCACTTGACCTTTTCGACATGTAGGTATGCACGCCGAGGGCTGTTGTCATTCTCCTGACCTGATCACCGAAGGCACAGGCGGTATCAGTCGGTGACGTGGCTGGTTCACGGTCACAGGTTCCGGATGAGGGTGTGCGTTCCACAGCTATGGAAAGCACCGACCCTGACAGCACCGATCTCGGGGCTTCACCCTCCTCTAGGTCGACGTCTGAGACAGGTTCGATGTGCAGCAGTCGGAGGGGTAGCCACGGTCAAGGCAGGAGCTGAGACTGTAGAGGCTGCAGCAGTCAGTGGCGGTGGCCTCTTGGAAGCTGAGGCCAAAGCCAGTCTAGTAGTTTGGCGACCCTTCTCCGGCGTCGGCTGGACAAAGAGTTGTCTCACGGACGGTTGGGCCGGTGGTATCTGCACTACCGTCTGCACCGATTCTGATGGTGAGTTGGTTGCTTGCACTACCCCTCTCTCCACAGCAAGAGAGGGAGTAGGTGAAGAACTTGAGGAGGTGGCCAAGGCTGGCGTCTTCGACGAAAGCCTTCATGCTCTAGTCTTTCTGGTCTGCAACGAGAAGGCCTGACAGTGTCTACAGGTCGAAACGACGTGTTCCTCCCCGAGACACCAAAGGCACTTCGAATGACCGTCGCAGTCCGGGATCTTGCTACCGCAGGTGATGCACCTTACTACCGCAGGTGATGCTATCCCACACAACCACAGAGAGAATTTCCGATGTTGCCCAAGTGGCGGAAAACAAAGGAATGTGGTGGGTGCGCATGGAGCCGCTTTTATGCCCTCCGGGACCGCTGGGTGGGGTTACCGCCAAAACTTTTCAAACTGGGAAAGTTTCCATTGGAAGCCTGTGCTGGTGCTCAGACTTCATAAGTGTGCATTCACAGAGCCCACGAAGAAAAATATTGTTTTTATCAGGGAGCTGGAATCTGCAACTCAATGTCATCACTGCCAGCAAATATTGCCAAGGGCCCAGAATGATCCAATAACATTTGTGTAGTTAAATAAAAGGACAACCCTCAAGGTACATCATGTTTACGAAATTACTGTATACAACACAAATTCACATGATACAAAATCTTGTGTGGGGATAAATTAAAAATGTACTCTTGCTGGATCCAAAGTCTTTGGTAGAAATAAGTCCTCAGTTTTGCCAACATATTCTTATCCAACTTTGTCTGCCAGAGGGATTACCAACCCAATAGTCAGTTACCCATTCTCCAGACTAAACTTTTAGAAATGTTGTTTGTGCAAACTGGGGAAATTGTGTAATGATTGTCCCAGTAATATAAACCCAAAATTATGGATGTGTGGGCATGTCATCTCTTTCTTTGAGAGTAGTTTCTTGCATTTAGAATCCACCCACTCCAAGACAACAAGATTTCTAGGAAGAAATCTAGATTTTTCCCACATGCCAAAACTCTCCTCAGTAACATCTGCATTGTGTTGACTTTTACATGAAGGCATATTTGAGCAGCTTTCTTATCTGTTGAACAGCTTTCTTTCTTATCTGTTGAGCTTGTGACATGTGAAAGATTATAAATGCAATTAATGTAATTTAATTGCTGGTTTGGTACATTTTAAAGCATCAATAACTGCCCTGTTTTCCCTATTTAAAAAGACACGTGGAAGACCTGCTCCACTGTTTATTTGAATATTAACACTTACATATCAACACTGCACTAAATAAAGAATGGACCTGTCCTTCTTAGAAATTGGTTTCTTTTGGTCCATTCCTTTTTGCTGATCAGTATACTAGATAACTTTATTAGGACTCTACCCATCTCCACACTCCTTTCTTTACATGCATATATGAAGAAAACAGAGTCATCTGCAGAAAGAAAGAAAGAAAGAAAGAAAGAAAGAAAGAAAGAAAGAAAGAAAGGCTAAATGCATTGCTAATATTTATTTCATTTATGTATTTTTATATCTTAAAAGTGATTTTAAAATCTCCAATTTTTCTTATAGCATTAAGCCTACCCCTACAGCTTATGCTTGATTGCTCATGTTGGCTTGCATTTGAAGCACAGCTGAATGAAAACTTCAGAGTAAAATGATTCACATGTGAAATATAAAATTAAGTAAAGGTAAAGATTTCCCCCTGACATTAAGTCCAGCCGTGTCTGACTCTGTGGGTTGGTGCTCATCTCCATTTCTATGCCAAAGAGCCGGTGTTGTCTGTAGACACCACCAAGGACATGTGGCCAGCATGATTACATGGAGCACTGTTACAATACAAAATTATGCATGTTAAATCCAGCACCCAATGACTTAACAAGTGAAAAGGAGGAGTCAAAATATAGCATGTCTGGGGGCGGGGGAAGGCAAGTCAAAACTTTGGCATGAGAGGAAAATTTCTACTTGTAGTAGAAATACCTAGAACACGCCTCTGTAGGACATCATCATCAATAATCACAAGACCTCACAACTTCTGGTGCTTGCCATAGATGCAGGAAAAATGTCAGGAGAGAATGCCTCTAGAACATGGCCATATTGCCCCCCAAAACCTACAACAATGCAGTGATTCTGGCCATGAAAGCCTTCGACAATAGTATTGAGTTTGTTTCAACATGTGTTCTGTTACTTCCAATGTTACTTCCATGTAGTTAATAGAATAATAATGTGGCTTTTCAGATCTTGTTGGGCGGTAAATCCCAGTAGTTTTTACTCAGCATAGCCAATACAAAATACAAATATTTCAAAACTACATAAAAGTACTTTAGTGACTGAGTGTAAAATTCATTCATTTGAAAAATGGGAGCAAAAATATGTACATTCGTGGTGATAAATGATAATAATATTTTTAAAAAACCTGATGATTATGGTTACGTATAGATTTATATCTCATCTGTCTGTCTGTTTGACACCATATGGAGGAGATTTTAACTGAATATGGCAGTAGGACCAAAATATCCTACCGGGTGTGTGTGTGTGTGTGTGTGTGTGTGTGTTGAGATTGACACCTTTTCTACACAGGCCAAATAATGTAGACTTACCTCTCATTTGCTGTGGGGACTCCAAGTGATGCACATTTGATTCACAAAAGAAGTGCTGCATCCAGCAACTAATGTGACTCAAGGGAAAATCAGATTTATTCTGAAGCTTCCAAGAAGTTCTAATGTGATCCCAGAAATTTGGAATGTGGATGGACACCATTATATGGCTAGATCAAATCCACTGTACACAGATAAAATGTATCCACTGCTGCAAAGCTGGCCACAAGCAGCTCCCTGGCAGAGGCTTGATTGCAATGTTGTTTCCAGTGAGGTCACACCAGGATGCCTAATCATAAGATCAGAAAATGTGACATCACCAGCATGATTCTGGCAAATAGTTGCTGGCAGCGGGTGCCCCCAATCTCCCCTCTATGTTGCTAGCTATCTGGATGGTTAAAGGGTTCCAGGGGAATTCCCCGGTTGTTTCACTCCCAGGCTGCACCCCTGATTAATTAGGTCAGTATAGAATCATAGAGTTTGATGAGACCATCCGAACCATCCATTCTAATGGTCCATTGATAATTTTTCCCACCCATATGCTCTACAATCAAAAGTGAAGGTTTTGCCCAGATCTGTTGAGATACCGAGAACTTTGAGATAAATAGTATAATATCTATTATATAAATGGGTTCACGTCATGTGATGTATACCTCAAACAAAGAAACCATACAACGCAGAAACACAATACTTGCCAACAGAAATAGGCCTCAAGCAAGGTACATTTGTAGCAAAGAAACTTTCCCCCCCAAAACCTAAAAGGCCCCCAAAACAACGAGTAAAAATAAAACTACATTTACCAGCATCCTCCGGGGCAGCCAAAGACTCACCCAGCCTCTACATTCTGAACAACATGATTAGCTGCCAATTTATTTATTTATTTATTCATTTGTTCGGGTTTCTATGCCGCCGACTCCCGGAGGCTCGCGGCGGCTTACAAGAGCCGAAGGCACAATAAAATACAAAAGGTTAAAAACAGTTAAAAACAAAGCAGCACAATAAAAACAGAAACTCAATTGGAGCAGTGGCACAACCAAGAACGCGCGGGCCTACCTATCGAAGGCCTGCCTAAACAAATGGGTTTTACAAGCTCGTCTGAATGGGATCAGGTCCTTCATTGCCCGAGTGTCGGCCGGGAGGGCGTTCCACAGCGTGGGAGCTATGACAGAGAACGCCCTCCGGCGGGTGGAGGTCAGCCGTGCCAGCTTCGCCGAAGGTACCTCCAAGAAGTTGGCATCCTCGGACCGTAGTGATCTCAAAGGGCAATATGGAGTGAGACGGTCCCTCAGATACGCTGGCCCCAGACCGTGTAAGGCCTTAAAGGTGAGAACCAACACTTTGAAGGCGATCCGGTGCTCAATTGGCAGCCAGTGCAGATCCTGCAAGACAGGTGTTATTTGGCAACCTGCTGCAGTGTTCTGCACCAGCATAAGGGCGGATTTGCATAACTGCTGCACTGGCCAGCCAACATGAAAATTCCGATCAATAATAAACTGCCAAAACAGAATAAGGAAAAGGCCTGAGCCAATCCCCAACACAAACACCCAAATCACTTCCAACCGAGAATTTACACCCCAAAAAATCACAGACCACGCCCATAATTGACAGTAAGGCTTCATTAACTTGATTTCCCTAACTAGCCCTCACTTACTGGGAAGCTGTTTATGCTCTGAATTGACAGTAAGACTTCATTAACTTGATTCTCCCGACTAGGCCTCAGCTCATTGGACATTGTGTATGGCCTGAATTGACAGTAAGGCTTCATTAACTTGCTGTTCCTAACTAGGCCTCAGCTTATGGGACATTGTGTATGGCCTGAATTTACAGTAACCTACCTTGGCAAACAGAGCCCCGACCATGCATGAAGGGACTTGAAGTACCACCATGGAAAATGGGATTTGTAGTACTTCAAAACCCATCATTCCCCACAGACCACTGTGGCCCAGAACCAAGACCAATAAAGACCCAACTTGCCACACCATGCCCCCCATGACCCACACTCCATCCAACTGCAGTTTAGAGGAGGGCACACCGTGGATGATTGGACTTTCTCGCATCTCCTAAAAAGGGCACAGCAACGCGTGCCGGGTACAGCTAGTAATAAATAAAACTTTATTTATGCCCCTTCACCATCTCCCTGAAGGGACTTGGGGTGGTTCACAAAAAGCACGCCATGACGCTGCAAAAAACAGCATACATTTACATAAACCACAAACTTTTGTGTAAAAAAACATACATTTACATAAAAAGCATACTAATTTAACCCTACCAATTTAAAATCCAACAAATGCAGCAAGCTGCAGATAAAAACAAGCTGTGTACCATCTCGACCCATAAAGTGCTAACATAAATCAGTCACTAGGTCCTCAGGTTTTATGGTTAAGGTATTATTCATGGCCCAAAGTCTTGTACAAAAAGCCATATTTTCAATTCTGTCTGGAAAGCTTGGAGTGTGGGAGCTAACCTGATCACAAGGAATGAGCATGGAATCAACTGATTGTCAAGCATGTAATAATTGCTGTTTGTCTTTGTGTTTCACATTGTTTGCATTTTTATTGTGCTTTCAGCTCTACTGATTTTATATTATTGTTCAATTGATCCTGTACTCCATGATATCTGTGAGACTGTAAAGCATCCTTCAGGACTCTAGCCATGCCACTGCCATGTTGCTATTTTTAATTAAAAGCACAATGAAATGAGAATTCAAGTGCACTTGAAACCCAAAGAAGTGAATGATATCTTTCTGCGGCTCCCATGCAATTATTCTTAAAATGCACGCTTATATCTTGTACTACCAAGCTTGCCAACATTCTTAATATGCAAGTTCACAGAATTAAGGAATAAGATGGGTGAATAAAATGCAACCTCGGTTTGATCCAGCAGGGACGGCCACTGAAAGAGAAGCAGAGGATGAGATGATTTTTAATAGGGTGCAATTTACCTAAGTTCATTTTCGTCTTTAGACTTGATAGCTGACTTCACAGGGTCCTCCCCAACCCAAATAAGGCCCGGAAAGAATGTGGTAAGAGTGTGCTAAGAATACATTTGAGCTTGGTTGGATAAGATTACCAGCAAGTTAAAATTCCATATTTTTATCTAGACCTCAAGAAAAAAACAAACCCTGCCATATTAAAGATACTACATGACCTTTAAGAGCTTTTCCCCCAAATTTATTTTGTGTTGTTATTATTTTTACGTGCTTTACTGTGTCTGTTAGATCTTGACGCTTAAATAAAAGTCCCTGAGTGTGCTGCTTGGGATGCCAAAAAAGCCATGCTGAGAGCCCTGGCTATTTTTGTTAGAAGCTGATACTTCAGTTGGAGCTGTGAGCACTGCCTTGGGAAAGGGGTTAGTTCTTTGGGAGGTGGGAAGGGCAGGCAGGACAGGGCTTCGCAGAGAAGATAGCTCAAAAGAAGGGGGCAAAGGAGAAAACGACCACCAAAGAAAGTCACAACTATAGAGGACTTCCCACCGTTTAATTTGCTGCCTCCTGCCCGGGCCAGTGCTGACCCTGTCATAGCCTGCCAATACATCTTGGCCCTTTCACCCGTGTGTGCTGTACCATCATCATTATGACTGAGATTACAGCAGAAGGTACTGTAACAATCTTGATCATATAATTGTCCAGAAAAATATTTCTTCCTTGACATTTCTAGCAGCCTCTGAGTGTGATCTGCAGATTGTAGAGGGAATTGTCATTTTGCTCTTGGGTAAGTTTTCAGGAGAGAAGCTGCCCTTCTGCTGAGACTGGCATTTGTACTAGTTAGTAAAGCTTGATCATCAAACACCTCTAAAAATAGCTTTGGTTATTTAACCTCAGCAATGCTAGCTTAAAGAGAAAGGGGGATGGGGAGAGTCTGAAGAGAGAAATGTAAGGACAAATTATATAAAATATACCTCAAGTCTGTTGATAGGAGATTCTGTTAGCTTATTCAACATGTATGCAGGAAAAAAGTGTTTTGTAGGAGTGAAACTCAGGCATGAATAGTATTTCCACTCCTTTGGTACAGCTTTCACTTGTTGAAGAACTTTTTAGAATTCCCTTTTACATTGTTTTTCTCATTTATGTTTTCAAATACAGCTTGCAATTTTTGCACATGTTTTATTGATTTAAAAAAATTAAGGCACTATTCATGTGTTTTTTTTAAAAAAAAATTAATTAAAAACACAAAAAGCAACATAATGGTTTTCTCCACAAAATATTGGAAGCTTTTGTTATTGGTGGTGGTGGAGGTAGAGGTCTTAAAATATCTGTGTCTTGAGATAAAATGGAGAAAAAATGGTTTTGGATTGTACATAGGACTGTCTCTAGGATTGATGGAAATTAGAAATTTCTTCAAGTGGCAGGAGGTGTAGATAGAGCTGAGCCAGGGTTATTTGCAAGTGCAGTATTTTAAAGATCTATTTTAAGATGTATTTGAATAACAGATGACAAGCATGAAATTGAGCTTATGAGATGAAGTCAGATGAAGAAAGTGGAGGAAAATAATGAATTAAAGAGATAATTCTATGATATGATGAAGGTGCAATCTCAAACTTGAATTCAAACCATTGACTGCTCAATAAGGGGCAAAAACTTGCACAATTAGCTATAGTCACCCCTCTAAAAATGGCATTTGCCTCCTAAGCTTTCACCAGCTTTCTAATTAATGCTGTCTATATATATATTGGTTGCATCATAAAATTACAAAAACATAAAAGCAAGAATTAACCAATAAAAAACAAAGGAAGGAAAATTTGCTATTGTAGGATTGCTTAGGCACTTGTCTGTATTTTGAATGTTGCACTATTGAGTGTTTTTTGTGAGTTGCCCCAAGTCCCTTCAGCGAGATGGTGGTGGGGTATAAATAAAAGTTTATTACTATTATTATTGTTATGCGGGCATGTGTGTCATGTTCTTATAATATGTAGTGGAGCACAGGCTCAGGCAGTGAAACAATGTTAAAATTGAAATGGGGGATCATTTCAAGGTTTCTTGTTGAGCATGTAATATTGACAGCCTGACTTTTTTCCTACCCCATTTGGTTAAAATAGTATATTTTCCTAAACTTTCCCTCAACTCACAAATACTCTCCATGTACCTTTCTCTTTCCATCTGGCCATAACCCTCCCTAACTAGTATCATTCACCTCTGGTACAGATGGGAGCCTTTAAAAAAAAGGAAGAACAAAATTACATGAATTGAATGCCATTCTCTCGCTGTGCCTCTATATAATACATTTAGCATTTATAAGATTCTCCTAAAGGGATCTTAAAGGGCTCTCCTAAAGAGATCCAGCTCTCTCATCACTTCTTGTTATGTTGTTTACTTAGGCCCCTTCTGTATAACTGAATAAAATCTCACATTATCTGCTTTGAACTGGAATATATGGTAGTGTGGACTCAGATAACCCAGTTCAAAACAGATTTTGTGGGATTTTCTGCCTTGATATTTTGGGTTATATGACTGTGTGGAAGGGTCCTTCGAGTTTCAGCCAAATGCATAGCAGGTGGAGCAAAACACAGCTATCCAAACCATAAAATATCTCTGACTTGGTGTCATAACCAATATTTTTAGCACTCTCACAGGGACAATTTTTTGTCTCTGTATCTCATTAGCAGATGGTACCTGTACCAACACTGTCTGGTTCCATTTTTAGGGCAATTTTCAACCATTTTCTCTTTTTGTTGTGCATGTTTGGGAGGTTATAAACTTGGCTTTCTGTCACGCCTGGAGACTTCCATGAACAGAGCTTTTGAATGTGGTGGGTATTTATCACCCAAATTTGAGGTGGGGAAGCAGGCTGGAGATTTCAGGACTATAAAAAAAAATCCCAAGAAATGCATGTGACCATGTCCTCACCTCCAATTTAAAGACTGAATTCTATGCCTGAGAGAAAATTAAATTGGGAGGAAAGATAGTGCTTGATAAGGGTTTATTATATTAATCTAGGAAACCTGAAACAACTAATGCACTCTTGGAAGCCTATGAGAGCTTTGCCGAAAGAAGAGCTTCAAAGAATAAGATCTGATTCTATAACTGTAGAATGAAAAATATGAATCATTCATGAACAATTTTAATATGTCCAGATCATTAATATATACAAATAATGTTTTACTTAACACAATGAAAAGGGGAAGTTTTTTCTTTAAACCAGACTTTTAAAAAATCAAATATTCAGTTTGACAATGGCATCACACCAGACTTTTCCATTGTGGATTGTTCCATTTTCCTTCCCCAAGCTTATTACTGTCCTTTCTTAAAAAAAGAAATGCTCTCAGATAATATTTTCTACAGTTTTTATTCACCAAACCAAGACTCTGTGCCCCAAGTCACTGCAGTTATTAATTAGATATGAAAAATATGAAAGCAAAATATGTTTCATATAAGAGGATTTGCATTAAGTATTACTGGAGACTAAAATCAGTTGCTTTCTAAAGACTAAAATTAATGGAGCCCTGGAACACTTTGTATTCATATTCAATAATACATTCACTAACAGCATATATAAAGCTGATGCAGTCATATGTTTTGAGCAGAGTTCTATATAATGTTTATGGAAAAATGCAAATGAAGTGGGGCAGACAAAGCAGGGCAGGAGGAGGCATACAGTTTATTACAACTGGTTTATACAACTTCAGTAAAGTTATTTATTTTGGATTTGCTCACTTGCAGGTCTAAAGACATAGTTTGACAAAATCCTAATATTCACAAACTGTAGCCTTCTATGCACCCTAAAAATGAATGATGGGGTAAGGGGATGTCTTTGCTTCCATTTGCAAGGGAAATCTTTTTTTTACACCAAACTTTTGAAAATTGAAGGTTTTGAAATGAGGGGCTTTTAAGAGGAAGTTGATTAAATTGTTTGTTTTTTAAAAAACAAAAAAATCCCCCCCAAAACACTGTTTTTTAACCTTTTAACTGTGTTTTGAATTGTTTTGAATCCTTGTATAGTTCAATTCTATATTCATACTGTGGCTTTTAAATTTTAATGTTTATTTCTTATTAGTCACAATTTTTAAGTCTTGTTTTTAAATGTTTATATGTGAAAGTGTGAATTTTTAGTTGTGTGATGCCTCATTTCCTGTAATGTTTCACTATTATCTGATGTTGATGTCTAATATATTATTAAATGATTTATGGTTTGTTTATTTGCTTTTTTTGGTCACACTTTATGGCATTGAATGTTTGCCACTGTATGTTGTGATCTGCCCTGAGTCCTCATTGGGAAGATAGGGCGGGATAGAAATAAAGATTATTATTATTATTGACATAAAAACACAGTATGACACAGCAAATGAAATATATATGCTGGATTTCGTATCACAAAATCACAAGTCAAACACGAACTAAGAGCAACTAACCCATTAGCACTATAGAGAAACAAACCAAAACGAAGTCTATACTGTCTTGGTCATCATCTGTATACCTTAATAAAGCTGAATGTTTGTATGTGTCAAGAGGGCAGAGGGCGGAAGGACATGTGGCAGCTTTCGGATTGGCTCCCACTGTGGGGTTATTTGCATAAACAACTCCCATTGGCCAGCCAACGCGAACATTCCGAGACTCAAAAGTGCCAGAGGGAAGTAAGGAAAAGGCCTGAGCCAGTCTGGCATGGTGGGAGTTTAGGTCCAATACACTTTGCAGCCCCCAACAATGAGACAACAAAACCAAACTTGGCACACAGAACCCCCAAGACCTACTTTACGTCTTGGTGCAGTTTGAGAGAGGATGGACAATGGATAGGCCAGCATTCCAACATCCCAAATCTCAAAGGTGCCAGACAGAGTTCTTTACAAAAACGCTTCCTTCAGCTGATTTTAAAAACTAGCCCTCAGCCTGAATTGACAGTAAGGCTCCCTCAACTTGATTCTCCTGACTAGGCCTCAGCTGGACCTGAACCAAACTTGGCACACATAACCCCCATGATGCCCTTTATGTCCTGGTGCAGTTTGGGAAAGATGGACCACGGATTATGGGATTTGTAGTACTTCCAAGCGCTTTGCTTCCCAAAGACCATTGTGGCCCCTAACAAAGACCGATAAATATCAATCTTGGCACACAGAGCCCCCATGACCCACTCTACATCCTGCTGCAGTTTGGAGGAGGGCAGACCATGGATGATGGGACTTGCAGTACCTTCCCTCACTTTCCAAGACTGCTGCAAACCTAATCCAATCACTGATCAACACCAAACCTGGCACACAGAGCCCTCATGACCCACTCAACATCCTGATGCAGTTCTGTGTGAGATGAACCATGGATGATGGGACTTGAAGTACCTTCACTCACTTCCTAAAAACAATACAACCCTCATCCATTCACCAATACAGATCAAACTTGGTGCACAGAGCCCCCATGACCCAATATACAGTACATCCTACTGCAATTTGGGGGAGGTTGGACCACAGATGATGGGACTTCCAGTACCTTCAGTAATTTCATGATACCACTGTAACTCCCAATACTGATGGATCAAGACCAAACTTGGCACACAGGACCCCCCCCAATGACCCACTCTACATCCTGCTGCACTTCTCAAATGACCCGGGCACCGCCGGGTCCTCAAGCTAGTACAAGATAAAAAGGACTGCAGTGGATGTTGCCTATTCTGGACATCCATTGACAAGTGGGCTTCAGAATCAAAATACAAATGAACAGTCATAGGGTCAGAAAAAATATACAATGCCAGAAAACTGCACTATTATTATTACTACTACTATTATTATTCATGTTGATCTTTTGATATACTATGTACACATCCAGATGATAAACAAGATAATAAATTCTCAGATTTTTTTCCTGCTATTTCCAGATTTATTTTGGATATCCATCCATGTTGTGTTTCTCCCAGAATATTTTTTGTCTGCTCCCAGTAAAATCACAGACTTTTAAAAATAGCAACAGGTTCCCTGGTTGGATTATTGTTAACCAATATAAAATTTTAAAACAGGAACAAAATCAGGGACAGCAATATCTACACTCTGGAGGTTTGAGTAACTACTAGGATAGATTTTTGGATGACACCTAGGCGCCTTCCACACAGCTGAATAAAATCCCACATTATCTGCCTTGACTTGGACTATATGGCAATATGGACTCAGATAACCCAGTTCAAAGCAGATATTGTGGGATTTTATGCCTTGATATTATGGGTTATATGGCTGTGTAGAGGGGCCCTTAGACTTCCATTGGAGAAAGAGGAGAGAGGAATCAAGTTCATTTGTATTTAGATTGCTATGCCTATGCAGTGTTGGATTTATGCCATTGTGCATCAGTGAGTGTGCATGTGCTGGGAACCTATCTTTTGCCAACCACTTCCTTACTTGACTGACATAAAGACAGTTTGACTTGCTAATTATTATCCAAATACTGTAGGCTGTAGCAAAAAGGAAAATTCAATAGTTGCACACATCAGAGTCTGATTTATGCAAGATAACACTGACGTGGAAACACACATAGATTCAGTAACTAACATCCAAGTAATGGAAATCTAGAAACTGGAAGCAGTTTTCCTGCTCAAGTGACCATTAATTAAAGTAAAACTAAATATAATTTAGTATCCTTATTGTGTTTTTTAAATTTGAAGTGAGCATTACTGCAAGGTGAATAGTTTTAGCTGCTTTAAGCACCTGCATTGTTAATCTGCAATTGCAATCATTAATTTAAAGTCTACAGCATTGTTCAAGTGTCTAGTAGAGGGGAAGGATAAAACAGATGGGATGAGGGAAAGAAAGGTTGGGGGTTGGGGGTTTTTTTTTTGCAATTAAGTCACCATTTGTTTTGTATCCTGAAATTTAATCTTGGGGGATATTTCAAGCTGGATTTTCCAGTATACGGAGAAAGTCTATACTGCTCTTCCATTTACCCCTTCCATCTAATTAGATGTATATCTAAAAGTTAAATCCATAGCCTTATCTACACTGGTCAGTTGTTGTGGTGCCAATATGAAGCAAAAATCCCACAGATTGGCCCTTGAGACAACCACATACTTTTTGCTTATCTCACAATGGTGTCTGGGTGGAGTTACACAGTCCAGCTGGGCTAAAACTGATTCACTTCCCTGTTACCATGACTAAAGAGATCTGGGATGCTCCTGCTGTACTGGAACCCTGCAGCCATATGTACTGGAGTGGTGATAACAATATGGACCCAATCCATCCCCTTTTCTCTGCACTGACAAGTTCAGAGAAAAAGGGATGGTGGTGACAGCCTGTGCAGACCATGGGCTGCTCTGTGTATCAGACTTAGCAGACCTGTCCACACTGTGCCCAAACTACAGAGATTCTCTAGAGGTCTGCCTAAACATCAGAGTATTCATTGACTTCCCTTAGCACAGGGCTAAACCAATTTACTCCGTGATAGGAACTGGAAGTCATGTAGATATCCAGGAGCGTTTTTACACCAAGTGTGGGCTATACAGTCAGTGTAGACCAGCTCTGGTTTTATAAGAATATAGTTCAAAAACAGCTGCAAGAATCATGACGGGCTAGATCTGAATGAAGGCAAATATGTTTCGAGCTGGAGTTCATTACTATATACTTTGGGTTGCAATGCTATACCCCTTACCTAATAGTAAATCAAACTACTGGCAAGAAACCAGTTTGAAGTGGAAACAGTTTGAAGAAACACAATAATAACAACAAAATCAGTCTAAACCCAGTCAGATTTACTGCTAACTTGAGGTGTTTAGGATTGCATTGCCATTCTTCCCATTATTGGACTTTCATTTCTCAGACATTTTGAGAGACACCGCAGCTAGAAATAAATGGATTTGATGGCTGGGGAAAATTGCCCCAGGGTCTCAACCTGTTTCCCGATCTTTCTTTATTCTTCACACAAATCAATCACTTTATTTTAAAAGTAGAAGATGACGTAATCTCGGGAACTACTCTTATGGGGCTGCAGCTGGCCTATATGAACAAACAGTGGCAGTAAGACCTGTAAAATACTACAGAAAGGAAATCACAGCCAGGGTCAAGTACTGGGCAACTGTTGAAGGTCAAGGACTGGGCAACTGTTTTTGTTTGGATGACCTTTCCCCAATTCTTGGAGTGTATATTTTCTGAATTTAGTTTTGTTTTGATATCTTGCAGATTTGTTTGGTTTGTGTCTGTGTTAAAAGATTGTGTTCAGCCTTTCTGCTAATAGTAATCAGTTTCAAGATATCACATAACCCAGAAGTGGATAAGCTCAGAAGATAGGTGGGCTATTTTTGTCTCATGCAAATCTGGCATGGGACACATTCCTGCAATTTGGTGCAATGGAAAGAGACGTCCAAACCACATTTGGTCAGTCAATATGGCTATAGAACCCAACATTTCCTAGCTAACCTAGGCCCATGAGTGGCATTATTATTATTATTATTATTATTATTATTATTATTATGTACTGTGGACCCAGTAGTTTCATGGGAAGTCAAAACAGTCACATGTGACATGCAGATTAAGTTTTTACACTTAATGTAAACCTTCCCTAAGAGATAAATGTAACATAAAAAGAATAGAAATAAGTAAAAAATAACAGTAACCCAGCAACGCACTAAATTAGAGATACAAATCTCAACCCAAGCAATCCCATGTTATAATCTTGCAAAAGTTTAATGACTGTACAAGGCTCTGAAACATTCTAAGGAGGCCAGAATGGTCTTCTTCCTTTCTGACGATCCACTAGCAGGTAAAATCCTTTTGATAGGATTTTGAGAAGTAAAGGTTTTAAGGAAGGGGCTTTCTATAGTATTGCTTTACTGTTTTAATTGTATTGTTTTAATTGCCTTTTATCTTTTTACATAAGTTAATTCTGTACATAATTAATTATATGTTAATACTGACATTTTTGTATGATTTATTTATTTATTTATTGTTCACTCTTATATACCGCTCCTTCCAGCAGGCTGGGGGCGGTTTACATAAAACATATGAAACATCCACAATTCAATTTAATACAGCAATACTAAAAGCATAAAATACAACAATTACACATAAAACAGCATCTACCGAGCATCTACGATTAAATTCTAAGCTTAGCATTCATCCTCAAGGACCAGTAAGATTGAAGGCTTGTCTAAACAGGGATGTCTTACAAGCTCTCCGAAACGGGGCCAGTTCCTTGATGGCACGGACCTCATCCGGCATGGAATTCCATGTATTGTGCTTTTTTGAATTTGTGAGCTGCCTTGATCATTTTGGGGAAATTATTAGACACAAATAAAGATAACATGTTTTAGCTGCTAAAAAATCAGTGCTATAGGTATCTGGTGAATTCATAGTAACAGCCAGCCAGGAAGGAAGTATAAGGAGAAACTGGCTTTGTGTGGGGCAATCGATATCAACAGCCAGCCCTCTGAACAACCAACTGTGGGACCATGTCTCTTCCAATTAATGATGACCTTCCAGACATTTAAAGATTACTCCCCATCCCACTTCTGTTACTTCTTCATCACCATATCCCAAAAATAGCCACACCTGTTTTTAGCTCATTGGGTTCTGTTTCACTCTCAGATGTAGCTTTGTTCCTTTCCCTATAGCCATATTGCCTGGAAACTGACCAGGATCCCAAAATGCAATGAAAATTCAGAGCCCTTCCACACAGCCCTATATCCCAGAATATCAAGGCAGAAAATGCCACATTATCTGAGTGTGGACTCAGATAACCCAGTTCAAAGCAGATATTCTGGGATACAGGGCCGTGTGGAAGGGTCCACAGTAGCTACCCTTAAGAAGTGTCTTTGAAACCCTTCCCTAAAAAACTTGGAGGAAAGAGAAAGATAATGCTTGGCTGAAAGCTTGGAGCTATCAGCCACAGCACTTTACCTATTTCTCTCATAAGCTCCCCAGTTTGAAGGCAAAGCCACAGATTTTTATTACAATTTGGTCAAAAAGGATGCAAGTATAAGCAATTTGCTTCAAAAGGTATAAGCTAAACTTGCAGAGAAATACATGACAATGTATACAGTTCTGACAGCTATTCACATTTCCTGCTCCCTCCCCTGATTGGCTGAAAAAGAAGCAGGCTATGATCTGTGCCCAGATTGTCTGAGGGTTCACTTGATGTCACAGCCTGTAGGAGATTTACATGGTAGGAAGAATGATAGCTAGTGGTTGGTCAGTTCAAGGAGCAAATCCGTTACAGGGACACCCCCTGGGAGGGCCCAGTTCAAGAGGAAATGGTTGTGTGGATATGCTGATGAGTCCTTGATAAACTCAAATCTCCAGTTCTATGTGAGACAAAAGGTACAAGATCAAAAAGACTAAGGGCTTAGCTGTTTATAATATATAGAGAGACAATGTATTCATATTTGCTGAGTCCCCTCTGTCAGGATGTATACATTACTCAGCATTTCTTTACGTACCTCATCACACTAGAGCAGGGCTGTCCAACTGCCGGCCCTGCAGATGTTTTGGACTTCAACTCCCAGAAATCCTAGTCAGTTTACCAGCGGTTAGGATTTCTGGGATTTGAAGTCCAAAACACCTGCAGGGCCGGCAGTTGGACAGCCCTGCACTAGAGCATGGATCCACTTTAAATCCAGTTTGTACCTCCTTCAGAATTCTGGGGCTTGTAGTTTAGAGGAGGGGCCTTTAAATTGCTCAGCCTGGGCCCCACTAAACTACAACCCCCAGAATTCTGCAGGAGGCAGCAACTGGATTTAAAGTGTATCAATGCTCTAGGCATTGGTTCTCAACCTGTGGGTCCCCAGGTGTTTTGGCCTACAACTCCCAAAAATCCCAGCCATTTTATGAGCTGTTAGGATTTCTGGGAGTTGAAGGCCAAAACGTCTGGAGACCCACAGGTTGAGAACCACTCCTCTAGTGTGACAAGGCAGTAGGTGCTAACAGAATCAGTGTTTCAGGATTAACCCCAGGTACACTGTAATTGGTGTGTGGTAGTAGAGTGCCAAGATTGTTGCGTATAAGTTTGTAGTAACCTGATCAGGGTTTTACGAGGATTGGAGGTTGGTCTATCTAGATAAGAGAAAGAGAGAGTTTGTTTATACTGTAAATAGTTTACTGTGTTAGTATTTGTACTATTACTGCAACTATAGAACTATAGTTTATACAGCTCATTTGATATAGTTTATAGGAATTGGCATAGTACATAAAAGATACAAGGTATATAAAATCAGCAAATTGATAGATTTTATTAATGTTTAGATTTGATAGAGTTTGTAGGGTCCAGCTGCTGCTGGGTTCAAACCAATGCTCTTTACTATTTCACAACTTTGGAGTTATGGAAAATGTTTTCATAATAGATAAATAATCTTGCTTGGAGTCTCTTGATGATCTATAAACCTAGAAAGGGTGGGGGAATGTGCTGTGGCTCGATAACATCTCCTCTTTATTTTCCTTATATAGGTAGTTTGGGAAGAAATGTTTTAGAATACAAAAATGCTGTTTGCTTGTGTGTCTCCCTTTGAGACATTACAAGTTACATTTTAGAAGATCCAAGTGCTTTCAGACTGATTAAAATGACAAAAAATTCCATATGTGCCTTTCAATTTTATTTTAGAGATCCATACATTTCTTGTTCATCCTATAATATTTTCTGTCACCTCCCTGTAACAACAGATTTTTTATACCAGTGGTTTATATTAACACAGTATAAAATCAGAAGGAACATGAGCACAATCTGGTATTTTTCAGTCCATATGGATGTAAACCTCTTTAAAATGGTCCATACTACATCAGATTTGGAATTTGTCTGGATTCACTGCATAATCCTAGTAGATAGTACTGTTGTGTTTGAATGCAAACGTCAAAGGATTTGTTTGATAGCATGATTTATATTTTGTTGTGGTGATTTTATACTGTAAGTGAAAATGTATGATAACTTAATAAATTTATTAACTTAATAAATATCTCAGTTTATAATGGAATAAATGAGTGAATAGATTTATTGCATTTGAAGGAAAAGAATTTTAATAAACTGATGGGAATTATCTTTCATATATTTCTCAGTGTTTACAACAGTTTTTCAGTCTCTAAAAGGAAGATCATTGCCTCTCTTTTCCTCTAGCGTAATTTTGTTATCGCAGAGTTTCTGCATGTGTAGATTATTGTTTCCTTTTTTGTACAGAGCTATAAAGTATTATTTCATTTATTTATTTTTAAAGGCTCTGCTGACAACTGCCTCAACAATTTTATCAACCAGAAATTCTTTTGAAGTTGAAAACTGCCTGTGGGGAAAATACAGCAATAAATGTATGAACACATACAATTTCCCAAGGTTCAAAAATTGTATTTAGTTAGCACACATTTATTTACAATAAGTTTGTTCTGTGATTACTCAAAGCAGTCATGCTGTGTGCTTTTTTCTTCATTAAAGCTGATTAGAAATGTTCCTCACCAAATTATATTTGCCACACTTTTGTTTGCCAATAAGCAGCCCTAATGCATATCACAGTGAGAGGTGCTGAAGTCATGTATATCTAAAGTTATATACAAAATTAAATAATAGGGTTAAGTATTTGCTCTTCAAACCTATTCAGCAATGCTTTAAACATTTTTATTACTTAAAAATGTACATGACACTCTCATGGTGGCTTCTGCAAAAAAAAAAATCCAATTATAAACTTCAGTGTAATAAATGGATAGTACGAAACAAACTAATGTAAAGCTTCCACATCAAATATCCTAAGACAAAGAGAAAAAAATACAAAACTAACCACATCATAGTCTTATTTATTTTAAAATGCCACATAACAAATGCATTGTAAGTGCAACTGGCAGGTATGAGGAGGCAGATTGATGTCCATCCTAGAACTTGGATACATTTTTTCCCATAAATATACTTACAAAGAGAAGCAAGAGGCTTGAATTCAATGGGAAGACTCAGTAAGAGCCCATCAGTAATTTGCTGAATGGTTAATGAACAGATTTCACATTTCTGGAAACAGTGGGCTTATCAACATTGCCCGCTTAATCCAGGGCCAGTCTATATGGTGGCCACATGCACTGAGCTGAATCCATGCAATACCATGTCAATGTCCATGTAGCCTGGCTACACATTAACCCTGCTGCCTTTCTCCTGTTTATGGCGCCACTGCCCTTGATTCCTCACCATGGAAAGTCTCCCTTGGCATGTCATCACTTCTGCTGAGGTCAGAAATGGCTGCCTTGGCATGTGATGATTATATAAGGAAGGGGTGGCATAGTTTCTGCTATTTAGATGACTGATTGGGTTGAATTGGACCAATCCAGCTGTCCAAATGGCAAATGATTTTGAGACCACTCTGGATTTTCTGGGAAACATTGGGCTTTCCCCATCTCAGAGCAAAGTCAGGATATAAAGGGAAAAAGTGATCCTCTTTGGAAGTAGCTGTGCATCCTTTGGACTGCCAGCATAAACTTCCATGTAGGTCCACCTTTTTGCTGCTGTAATCACAGCCAGTGTTATCAGGTAACTCCTCTCTCAGGCCCCTTCCACATATTTGAATAAAATCCCACATTTTCTCCTTTGAATTGGAATATATGTCAGCATGGACTTGGATAACCCAGTTAAAAGCCGATATTGTGGGATTTTCTGCCTTGATATTCTAGGTTATATGGCTGTGTGGAAGGACCCCTAGTGAGGCCGTAAATCTATTCTGAATTTTGGTCTGATGGTAAAAGAACTGCATCCTATCTTTCCCAAATTAACTTCAGACTTAACCAGGAGCTGATTTGCCATCCTACTGAAATGGAGGCCACCACTCCCACTAGGTAGACAGGATCTATTCATGGAAGATGATGGAAAGGAGATACCTTACTGGATTTAGAGACCCATTTTAAGCCTCTCTTCATGGGTTCAGTGGATGAGGAGAAGCTGAACATTACATCACGCTTGAAGATATTTTTGGCAATTTTATCTCATGAATCAGGAGTCCTGGAGATTGATAAATGATTTAAATGTATACAACTTTTTCAGATTTGCTGGAAACAACAGAAACAGTATTAAGAGTAGAACAAACAATATTGTCAGTGGGGAATTACTTGGGTTTTTGCTTTTGAGAAAGAGATGTATACTTATATGAAATATCTCACACAAATGACAATCTTGAGAAAATTGCATATAGGTTTGGAAGGAAAATGTGGTATTCCATTCTAAGGGCCCTTCCACACAGCCATAAAACCCAGAATATCAAGGCACGTAATCCACAATATCTGTTTTGAATTGAGTTATCTGAGGGCCCTTCCACATGGCCCTATATCCCAGAATATCAAGGAAGAAAATCCCACGTTATCTCAGTGTGGACTCAGATAACCTGGTTCAAATAAGATATTGTGGGATTTTATGACTTTATATTCTGGGTTATATGGCTGTATGGAGGGGTCATGTATTAACAAACAACCAATGAAATGGCGATCCTTAAGGGAAGGAGAGCTGCTTGGAGGGACCAAGTAGAATGAAGCATAAAATCAGACAAAAGAAGTAGTAACACATAATAAACTGTCACTCTCTAAACACTGTGAGAAAATGACTGTCACATATTTTACACAATAACATACTTAGTTGTCTAGTAATGTCAAAATAAATCTGTAGATACAAGAAAGCACACCCATAATTTGAAATCAGCAATTCCATCCCTTCCCCAAACAAAAATGTAACCTTTAAAAAGTAACCAGTAAGCACTGTCAGGACTTTGTTCCAATGTACAAAAAGTAAAACAAAATAAAAAGATCTTATCAGATACTTTAAAAGAAATGTACATTTTAAGTAAAACAATTATTTACAGACCACTGATTTGAATCACCTGAAGTTACCAAAACTCAACACAAACTCAATGTTTCCCAATCATTATTTTGTTAATTTGTTTTTCAAAAAGTTTTTTTTAAAGAAATCTTTTCAAAATATCTACTGTAGCTGATATTTATCTATAAATCTTTTTCTTTAGACTGTAAACAGACTAAACAAAAAACTAAAAGAAGTTAAAGGATTTCTATTAGTCCTCAAATATTTCAAAGCAAGCAAAGGACTCTCTGCAGTCTGTCTTGGGAAATAGGCAAACTAGGAAAACAGAGAGACAAAGGGAACTTGGAAACTACTTTAATGGTTAGATATGCATTATTTGTAGCTGGGAGTTTATTTTTATTTTTTAAAAACATCTAAAATATCAACAAAGAAAATACCTTTATGAGGAAAAACTGAGAAATAGTCAGCAAACTTTGCAGGATCCTCCTCTTCAGAGTGAATTCTATTAATGAAAAATAGCAAGGAGCAGGGTATAGTAAAGTCCCAGCATGAACTATGATTAAATTTCTTAATAAAGAAAATGTCACTAAAGAATGAGAAAATATTTTTATGACTTATGAGTTTTTATACCTGCAATAGTAGCACACATATGGAATGAGGTTTAATTTATACTCTATCATCATCACCAGTTCCTGCCCTTATGCTTAGCCAGTGCTTTATATTTTCAGTAGTGGTGACATTAGCTTAGATGTAGTACAAACATAACAGAAGCTATCCAAGGTACCAATCCTGTCTTTAAAATGTTTATGATTAAAACATTGAATGGGTTTGCTACTGACTTTAAGCTCAGGAGTCATCAATGTGGCATCCTAGATATTCTTGGACTGCAACCTCTATCTGAATTAACTAGGGTGGTAAACAGTTACCCTAGGACAGGCATGTAGCCAGGGGGGGGGGGCTAAGGGGGCTTCAGCCCCCCCCCCCCGAAATTCTCAGGGTGGTCCGCGAAAAGGCCTTACTGGTACATTATTTAAACTGTTATATTTATTCATATCATGATCTGATCACCATGCTCATTATATCCCACATTAATGGGGTTATTGGGATAACAATACAAAAGATTTGCTAGGGTAGACCCTCTTCCACCCAGTCTCAGCCCCCCCCCCCGAACCAAACTCAGCCCCCTCCGAAACAAAATCCTGGCTACGGCCCTGCCCTAGGATCATCTGGAGAGCCAGACATACCTGCACCAACCCAACTTTTCTGCTACCCACACAGAATGGTCTAGACTTGAACCTTTCAAGTTAATTCATATTATATTCATAGTATTTTTACCAGTGCACTAGAAACCGGTACCATGTTTGATTCCATTGTCTACAACTGTTTCCTTCCTTCTTGGAAACTCTTCAGACATTGCTTGTGGGCTAAACATGTCCAGATTTGAGTCCAGATTTCTGAGAGCTGTGGGTCAACAGCAATAGGCTGAGAACATCGGGTAACTCATATAAACACAATTCTCTTTTAAGTTGTTAATTTGTTTTTTTTAGTTGTTAAGGTATATATGTATTTTTTGTAATATGTATAATAGAAAATCCAATTGAAAGTATAGACAAATGGACAGGGAAAATTGAGGAATATGGGAAATTAGCAGGTCTAAAAATAAACAACAAGAAAACAGTAATATTAACAAAAAACATATCCCAAGAGAAAAAGATAAATTGGAAAAAATATCGGGGTTTAGAGTCTGTAAAAAATAAAATATTTGGGGATATGGATAACAGCAAAAAACTCTCAATTACTAACCAATAATTATGAACAAACTTGGAAAAAAATAAAACAAGATTTGGAAAATTGGAAAATACTCAAATTATCCCTTCTAGGAAGAATCTCAATAATTAAAATGAATATTCTTCCAAAGATGTTGTACCTCTTTCAGAACATACCAATTATAAGAAACCAAAAACATTTGCGCTTTGGAAAAAAGGATATATCAAACCGTATCTGGCCAGGGACAAGATCTAGACTAAATTTTAAAAGTAGGACAGACAAAAAATTAAGGGGCCTTTGGCCTGCCGGATTTGAAACTCTATTTTGAGGCATGCGCACTCCAGTGGGTTAAAGATTGGATTTCTTTTAAAAATCAGAAATTATTAACCCTGGAAGGATATAACCTAAGAGTAGGCTGGCATGCCTACTTATGGTATGGGAAAGCCAAGGTGGAAAGCAATTTCGGCAACCATTTTGTCAGGTCCGCATTGCTCAAAGTTTGGAACAAATATAAAAACCGCTTCTACAGGAAGACACCTTTATGGGTCTCCCCGATTGAGGCCAATCAGAGAAGACTCCAAGGTTGGTGCAACTGGTTATCATATGAGGAATTGCTTAAAAAAAAGGGACACAAATGGGGATAGTGAATTAAAATCTGAAGAAGAAATTAGAGAAATTAAGGAAAACTTAACCTGGCTCCAATTTTATCAGATTAAAGATATATACAATCAAGATAAGAAAATAGGATTTGCGGATGGGGAGGACTTCTGGTTAAAACTGATAAAAGCGAATAAGAAAAATATAACCAAAATTTATAATAAATTATTAGACTGGGAGACAGAAATGGAAGAGATAAAAAATTGCATGATCACTTGGGCAAAGAATTTGGGCAGACAGATAAAATTACATGAATGGCAAAAATTTGGAACAAAAAATTAAAATACACATACTCATCAGATTTGAAGGAAAATTGGTTAAAAATGTTCCATAGATGGTATATAACACCAAAAAAATAGCAATTATGTATAAAAAAGTCATTCGAATTGTTGGAAATGTAAATCACACGAAGGAAGTTATTTCCACATGTGGTGGTCATGCCCAAAAACGATTGCTTTTTGGAGAATAGTCCATAAGGAAACCCAATCCATACTGCAAATCAAATTTCCTCTAAAGCCAGAATATTATTTGCTGGGGCTAACCGATAGTGATTTAAAATTAGACGAGAATAATGATAAATTATTCACTTATATGATAACAGCAGCACGCCTGGTATTTGCTAGAGAATGGAAGACTGACCTAATTCCCAAACTGGACCAATGGATACAGAAGATATATGATATTAAGGACATGGACAAATTAACTTTTTGTTTAAGAAGAAATATGGGATCCCCAAGAAAACTAACCGATTGGACATTATTAGAAGAATACATGAAAACAAAAGAATTGCAAGGATAAACAGAGAAATATTCACATAGAGAAGAATGGAAGTCACCTTGTACATAACTTCACAGCTTTGTACCCCCCTGTTTCGACCCGCCCCTCCCTTACCTTCCCTCTTCACTGTAAATCACACCCTACCCATAACCTATGACCCCTACCCCCATGAATCTTATTGCGAAACCTATTCACACCACAATTCTATTTCATGTGCACAAAAGATGTGAAAATTAATTAATAAATATATTTCAAAAAAGGTATATATGTATTTTTTCATTATTTGAAATATTTTTTGCTGGATTGTAAAGATTAAGGATCTACACATTATTGACTATTTATCAATGTACATTTGAACTATTGACTATTTATCAATGTACATTTGAACACCTTAAATCTGGTTTTGGGCATATGTTTCTTAGATTGTAAAGCCCTTGTCTTCTTCCAGACCTATGTGCCATTTCCTTGAACTTCGTTATCAGTGCATTGAATAGGTAATGGATTGTTCATTATTATTTTGGTCTGCTGATTACACAGTTTTACTTAAATTATCCAATCAAGGTATCATTCAATCAAGAAATAACTAAACAATAAGCTGTGAAATCCAGTTCATCATGAACTGCTTTAAATTCTCATACATTTTAAAAGCATAGCATATAGTGTCTATGGGGATAGTCAAATGGTTTTGTAATTCCAGTTTCCCTAGTTGGTGATAATAAAGAAGCAAGCCTCTTTGCATTCATTGGTCTTCCCCACCAATTCTTTCATGCTGTATTTTTCTACTGGTTTAATGGCAGCTCTATGTGATCTTAACAAAGCTTCTGACTGTGAAGGTCCTTTTCATAAAATCTTTTTTATATTTGTCCAGTCTCCATTTTTTTCTTGTTCTGTTTGAAGCTGGAACACTTTTTAGCAGAATTGGTGATGGAGGATGGTGAAGGGGGGCTGGAGAAACACAGACTTTCAGAATTGGGCTGCAGGGTTGTGTCTTGCAGTGAACACTACATCGAAAGCTTGAGCTGCGAAAGAATGGGATTGTATTCTAGTCAATCCTGCTGTAACCATGATTACCTGTGTACAACAGACAAGGAAAATGGCAGTTGCCTCTAGGATCATTTATTGAGCATGTATGAACAGCAAGCCCAAGAAGTCCATTCCAGTGGGCAGCAGCTTTTCATTGAATTTTCATTTTCAAGTGTGCTATCCTTTGGTTAAACTGTTGAGCTGCTGAACTTGATGATCGAAAGGTCACCAGTTTGAATCTGGGGAGCGGGGTGAGATCCCGTTGTTAGCCCCAGCTTCTGTCAACCTAGCGGATCGAAAACATGCAAATGTGAGTAGATCAATAGGTACTGCTCTGCAGGAAGGTAATGGCGCTTCAGGAAGTAATGCCGGCCAAATGACCTTGGAAGTGTCTATGGGCAATGTTGGCTCTTCGGCTTATCAATCCACCCATGAGAAGGGTGCAATCAGAAAGGAATGTGGAGGGGCAATTTATAATGGCCTTAATATTCCAGCTCCGGTTGATACAATGATGTTAGTCCAGATAAACAAATGTGCTTGAAGTGATTGCCATCTTAATGGGTGTCACAAGGGTGGGTCTCATTTGGGGGCACTGGAGATGGTGTATCCAGAAATAACCCCCAGAGTCAGACATAATTGGACTTGATGTCAGGGGAAAACCTTTACCTATCCTAAGTGTAAGAGCTAGGAATTGAACCAGAGAGATCTCCAGCTCTCCCTTGGATTGGAAAAGCCAAAGAAAATGTGTTCCTTTTTATTCTCATGCAACCGGACATCAAAATGTCCATGAACAAAAAAAGGGAAGAACAGATAAGCCTGTCTCATCGACCAACCATGGCACGTAAAAACACACAAGTATATAAGTCTGGTTAAGAAAACCTAAGAAAAGTGGAAATTGGTGAAAGAAAAAGTCATTCCTGGATCCCTCTAGGTTCAGAATTATTTTTCGCAAGGCTTTTGTGACTTGGTTCCTACATTTCTCATTTACATATTGTTACTTTTGAATAAATGTTATCTGAAACATTTTGAATTGTCTTTCTTTTTTGTAGCGTAGGAACACATCCACATTCTTTCCATATTATTTCTGCCTCTGATGTCAAATTTTATGATAAAGAGGTAAAGCCCAATAAAACATATATTGTGTTAGCTGTTCTACACTATCAGATGATTTAAAAATCAGATGACCCACATTATCTGCTTTGAGTTGGATTAAATCAGTCTACATTGCCATATTTTTTATCTAAGATTTTTTTTAAAAATAACAAAAATAATATCCCTGTTTTCTGAAGGACTTTCACATTCTACATATGCTTAGTTATGAGAATTATTTGAGTCTTTACTAAAACAAGAATTGAACTGTGTCCCCATATATAGTCTCCTGCTCTTTCTTTTATTTTCCTTACTACTGAAATGCTAGATCAGTGTGTCTCCAATCTCAATGGCTCTGAAGCCATGTGGATCCTTGTAAAAATTTATTGGTACTGCATTTCACAATTGGGTGCAGGTTGGTTATGTGGAGGATTTGAAGGCGCTAGATGGTTTTCTGTGCCATCCACAGTAATTTCAGAATAATGGCTCATTAATTTTATGGGAAAACAGGAGTGCTTTTGTGAATCGAATTTCTGATTACTTTATTTTGTAGTTATGATAGGCCATTTGCTACTAATTTAATTGATATAATACATATAAAGTTCTTTATTTTGGAAATAACTAATCTGTGTTGGACTCTAAATTTGGGCATTTTTTCATCCCATAATTATGTTACTTTTTACTCTTCTGAGGAAATAATAAAAAGCACAAAGAAGAAACTTAGAAAGCCTGTAATATAACAATAAGCACAAAGAGGCTGCAATGCTAACTCTATTGTAAATACTGAGTTTCAATAAAAGTGGAAGCACAACTTTTTATGATTATTGCTACTATAATTAATGTCGAAGAGCAACACTATTTATATAGAAGGAAAGGAAATTAATACGGAAAGGTGACATAATGAATGACTAAAATCCAGTAGGCTGTGAAAAACAGAGATGTACTATGAATAAATAAGTAGATGCTTTATTCTTATTACATATATATCAAACAAGCTGATTAAGATCTGAATAACATTATCACATTGACAACGTTATTATCATGAAAGCAATGCATTAATATCAAGAAAACCACTAGAAAATTAGCTTGGACAGTAGTGGATATTTTCAGTTCAAAACTGTAAAGACCTATATCCAGGATATCTACTGATCAACAGAAAAGGGAGGGGACAATCTTCCTTACCTACTGAAGCACTCCGGATCCCAGAAATTTGTTCAATAGGATATGAAACCCCCCAGAGCTGTTTTTTTCAAGTGGTACTGGGTGCCATAAGGAAAAGAGGAAAAGGTTTCCATGTTGTTGGTGTTGTTATGCCAATGTGACCTTGTCCAATATTTCATGTTTATATCATCATATAACATTATAGGATGATCTGGAGCTCCTGCTACAAGCAGTCGCAGCTCCAAAGGACCCACCAGACCAGGGTGAAAGTTGACGAGGCCACTGTGCGGATGGACCGGGATCCCCATCGTGGACTCTCTTGCGGGAGACGATGGTCTCCGCCCTCCGCCAGCCCCCTAGTACCAGCGATCCTACTGGGACCGCCCCGCCTGCCCTCTTTCGATGGCGAGGTGGCACCTTAGTGGGCATCGTTGCTGACTCCTTCCCTCCCCCCTTCCCTCTCCTTGTGTTTTCCCCATGTCTATTGTATTTATTTATTTATTATTTATGGTATTTTACCCCGCTCTTCTCAAGCCCCGAGGGGGGACTCAGAGCGGCTTCCAAAAGGCATAGTTTGATGCCTACATCACAATCGCAGTATAAAACACAATATAAAACCCTCCAGCATTCGACACTAAAATACATTAAAATACAATTATATTCGCACATCCTATGCATTCACCTATGTTAAAAACAGTGTTCCGTCTATAAAAGCATTGAGCCCTATTCACCAACTTTCCATTTAAACTACTAAAGTGCTGTCCTGTGCTACTATGCGAACGCCTGTTCCCACATCCAGGCTTTCACTTTTTTCCTAAATGTCAGGAGGGATGGAATTGATCGTATGTCGCTAGGGAGCGCATTCCACAGACGGGGAGCCACCACCGAGAAGGCCCTCTCCCTCGTCCCCACCAGCCGCACCAGCGAAGCCCCGGATGATCTTAAAGTACGAGGTGGGACGTAGCGGCAGATGCGTTCGGACAAGTAAGCTGGGCCAGAACCATATAGAGCTTTAAAGGTCAACACCAGCACTTTGAATTGAGCCCGGAATTGGACCGGCAGCCAGTGGAGCTGACACAACAGGGGGGTGGTATGCTACCTGTATGTAGCTCCAGTTAGTAGTCTGGCTGCCACCCGCTGGACTAGTTGTAATTTCTGAACTGTCTTCAAAGGCAGCCCCACGTAGAGCGCATTGCAGTAATCTATTCGGGATGCGACCAGAGCGTGGACGACCGTAGCCAGATCAGACTTCCCAAGGTACGGGCGCAACTGGCGCATGAGTCTTAACTGTGCAAAAGTTCCCCTGGCCACCGCTGAGACCTGGGGCTCCAGGCTCAGCGATGAATCCAGGATCACTCCCAAGCTGCGAACCTGCGTCTTAAGGGGGAGTGTAACCCCATCCAACACAGGCTGTAACCCTATGCCCTGTTCGGCCTTTCGACTGACCAGGAGGACCTCTGTCTTATCTGGATTAAGTTTCAATTTGCTAGCCCTCAAATCGTGCTGTTGTAAACCGCTCTGGGCGTCAGAGAGAGCGGTATATCAAATTGAACCAATAAATAAATAAATAAATAAATAAAGAAAGAAACATGATGTACCTTCAGAAAACTTCAGCATCTGGTTACTCTGCTCTTGTTGGAAATAGCAACCTTCTCAAACCTCCACTCGTTGTTTGTTTTATATACTGTATATAATTGTGTACTGTATTGTATGTGTGTGTATTGGTTTGCAATTTTACCTAACCTCTTTGTTGTGGAAATAGCTGGACATATTCAGAACCTGAGACTCCATTTTAGAACAGTGTTTGCTTTGAGAAGTCATGTAGAGAATAATAATAATACTAATAATAATAACAACTTTATTTTTATACCCCGCCAACCATCTCCCCAAGGAAACTTGGGGCTGCTTACAAGGGACAAGCCCAAAAGTTACAAATAAAACACAACCAATTAAAAACATCAGATAAAATATAAAAACAATCACAATTGCAAACGACATCAAAACAATATGGCTGAGAAAAAGAACATAGCTGAGGTACAGGCTCAATGAATGCAATAGAAGTGTGTATTTGCATCAGAAGCAGTAAGTACAGTTTTGCTTTTGACTTTTAGAGAGAGAGTAGAAGCCATCCATATGCTTTTAAAAGTCAGTGTGTGTTTGCTTTAGAAGACTGCAAGAACAGTACAGTTTAGATTTCAGTAAGATGTATGTTTAAAGACTCTATTGGACTATGAACTATTGTTTCTAAGGAAGATGCCCAGAGAAACTACTTAAAATCCTATTGTAACTGGAATCATAACTGTATGCAGTATACATGAAGTTTTGTGGGTAAACCAACTCTGTTACTATTAAAGAAGACTGTTTATTTTGTCTCTTGAAAGCATGATTTGAAGGCAAATATATTTTAAGGGACAGTAGATGTTTTTGGGCAACTAAAAGAACACTTCTGAAACTCTGCTGAATATATATGTTTTTATGCATTGTCCCTGACAGTTCAAAGACATACCTAGGTACACAAGTTTAACAGCTGAGAAATGTAGTTTTCATAAATGGTGGTGAACAGCACTTTTCAAAAGGTTGTGACTACTAACAAGGTCATGCTTTTCCTTGACCAGTGGTTTTCCAAAAAGGTTATGAGTCTCATTTCCCATATGGTTATGGAAATTCACATTTTCCAAAAGTTTATTTGTCAAAAGTCTGAGGATATTTCTTGGTCAGATTTGTTCAGAGATAGTTTGTAATTGTCCTCCTCTTATGCTGAAAGACTGGGACTTGCCAAGGTTTCCATGGCTGAGAGAATTGGTTGGTCTTGTGAAGTCCTGGTTCAACAGTCAGACTATTGCATGGCATTGTATCAATTTCCCTCTGAAATGTATATCATATGTAGCTTGGCCAACCCCTTGGCTAACTAAAAACAGAGTCCTTATGACGTGTGTTTCTGTTGGTTGGAGAGAATAAAGACTGATAATAGGTGTCAAAATGGCACTACAATAGCAGAATAGCAAAACCAAGTACAACATGTCCTTTAACAACACTATGTTTGAATCCATGAGCCTCCGTTCATTTTAATTCAGGCTTCTGGATTTTGTTTCCTGCATGAATTTCTCTCTAATCCAAAGGCTGACGAATCCTTTGGTCCCCAAGGCCTATCTAGTAGGCATGAGAAAAAAGTTATGAAAATTAAATGATTCGGAAGAAAATCGTAAAAAATGCTACTTTTGAGTATTTATGCATCTGGAACGCCAACCAGGAAGTGGACTTTCTTTATAGAACTTGGGGCCAGGATTTTCTTAAGTATCGTTATTAGGTCGTAAGGGGGCACCCTCCTTCTCTCTCACCACCCTCCCGCCTCCCTTGCCAATAAGTATTATGGCAAGGCAAGCCCTAAACTCGCTCCTTCTTTCGGCTGGAAGCCTGGGAAAATGTAAACAGAGAGGTTTACTCAGAAGTAAATCTGCAAAGGAAGTAACAGAGAGGTTTACTCATGAGTAAATCCGCAAGGAGGCACTTTGGATGAAGTGCCCTCCTTTGTGGATTTACTTCTGAGTAAACCTCTCTGTTTACATTTTTCCAGGCTTCCCTGCCCCTCCTGCCTGCCAGGATCTAAAGCATCAAAAAGTATTGGGGTAGTTGCACACAACACATGAGAAACCAACCTAATGTATAATAGAATGAATGCTAACTTATAGAGTAAGTATCTAATATTATAAGTAATCCAACTGGTCATATACCTACATTCCATGCACATGCAATAATACAGCAGTAATAACAATGGGTATAAGAAGAGGCAAAATTCAAACCGAAGTATTCTGACTGTGGTCCCTCCTCAAGCGGTGCAAACTGCAAACGGCTCTTCTCTATGAGCCCGGGGGGGGGATTTGCTGCATAATCCCGGGCTCATAGAGAAGAGCCCGTTTGCACCGCTTGAGGAGGGACCAGTCAGAATACTTCGGTTTGAATTTTACCTCTTCTTATACCCATTGTTATTACTGCTGTATTATTGCATGTGCATGGAATGTAGGTATATGACCAGTTGGATTACTTATAATATTTAGGCACTTACTCTATAAGTTAGCATTCATTCTATTATACATTAGGTTGGTTTCTCACAGGATCTAAAGCATGCCAAGCCTTGATGCACTTTAGATCCTGGCAGGGAGGAGGAGTGGCCGGGCCCTCCCTGCCCCTTCTGCCTGCCAGGATCTAAAGCCTTGAAGAGGCTTCATGACGGGCCAACTTCAGCCCTCCAGGTGTTTTGGACTTCAACTCCCACCATTCCTCACAGCCTCAGGCCTCTTCCTTTCCCTCTCAGCCTGGGCAAACTTGGGCCCTCGCTCCCTCAGGATCGGGTGAGAGAGAGAGGCAGCGAGGAGCGAGGGGGGCTCCTCCTCCTTTTTTTTGCTGCTTCCAAGAATAGAATACCCCCTCCCTCCCTCCTTCCCTCCCTCCTTCCTATTTGGAGAGTCCCATCTAGAATTCAGTGTGATTTATTCAAGTTTTGGCCTACAACTCCCAGAAATCCCAGCCAATTTACCAGCTGTTATGATTTCTGGGAGTTGTAGGCCAAAACCATCTGGAATGTGCATGCGCTGGCATACGAACTACTAACGAATTACTAACGAATTTCGTTAGTAATTATGTTACATTCTATAAATTTTTGGAAATTTTTTTGTAAGTCTTTCTATTATTAATCAAAAAAATCCCCCATTAGATTTTCGATTCTCTATTTTTGGGTTCTAAACTATGCCTACTATCTAGTAGTAATTCACCTTCCTGAAAAAGCACCATTAAGGATACTTAGGCCAACTACTGTTAATCCTGCCAATCTCATAGTCTCTTGTGGAGATTACTGCACAAAGGTGATGTCGTTGCAGATGAGATCTACTGCACACAATGCCAATATCCTACCCAAGCCTGCTATTTTGTTCACTTAAGTATCTGAAACCTGAGCTTTAGAACTTTCATCTCTTCATAGTCATTTAAAGCAGAAATGATTGTGCAGGACCATACAATACACTCAGAATTGTGTGAGAGTGTTTTGACAAGCTCAACAATAGTGGCTGAAGACTTTTTGATGCTAATCCCCCTTTCCCTTGTTGTAATGCTTGAATAAAGCTGAGGCTCATAAAAGCACTTTCACAAGCAGAATAAAAACAGTTGTACGAAAAGGAGGGGGACTAAATGTCTTATAGGAACAATATGATTTTTCATGTGCTTTGACAATAAACTTAGGGTGCTTTTTAAAAAAATTCATGCAAATGGGCCGTGAAATTACTTTTCAGTAATTTTTATTGGCAGGGAGAATCTTCCAGATCACTTAGTTTCTATTTCCAAATTAACAACAGAGTCTAAAGGTGTGTGGCTTTGATCAGAATATATTAGAGCTACTTTAAATGTATGTGGGGTCAGTTTCCTTTTGAGGAACCACAGGGGTATCATGTGGATCTTCTCTGCATATCAAATGGGGAAAGATTCTAAAATGAAAAAATACACATAATTTTTATGAGAATGCAGATGTCTGTGAACCAGAGCTAGGTGTAAAATAGTGGCATGGGGTGTTTTACACCTAGCTCTGGTTCACAGACATCTGCATTCTCATAAAAATTATGGGTTTTTTTTTCATTTTAGAATCTTTCCCCATTTGATATGCAGAGAAGATCCACATGTGGCATGGGGTGTTCCATTTATCAAACATTTGTGAGTCAGAAATCCTGGCAGAGATCTAGAAATAGGTCCTAATCAACTTTCTGCTTCAGGTTGAATGAGAAATTCTTCTATCATTACCTTTTAAACAAAATTGAAATCATACCTCTACAAATGGTACATGAAAATGGATGAAAATTGCAAATTAAATATATATACCTATCTATACTTACACACATATATGAATGATACACACTGGTCTGGAGTGATCTTGGTAATCTAAAAATGAGTAATCTAAATTACTCTTTGCCTGCCTCTGCTATAACTTGGAGGATAATGGCTTGGAAAATAAATACATTTCAGTATTGCCTGGTTTTGTTTTTATTTTTAAAGTTTGCAGGGACTTCCACCCTTGAAAAACATTCTATTTAGAGGATTTTCTTCCCAATTTCCTGCTGTTTCACTCTCAGTCAAAGTAATAATAATCTAGCAACAGACTGATGTGAAAATTATTATAATATCACAAAGGCAGGATTACGACTCCAGGTAGATGTAAGCAGTGGGAGATGATGAACTCTTTAAAAAGAGACTTTGCTTCCATGCTAAATGGCCCTTTAAAATAAATAAGACAGGAACACTAACAGGTCACAAACTGTTCTTAAATATTGTTTTCTGATATTTTCTTCTTCTTAAAGATTGAAATCCTGCAATTTCTTTGTGCAGATTCCTTCCATGCACAGCTCAGCTATTTGGTCTTTATATATGGGAGTTATTTTGTATACAATTTTTCATGGTATCTATTACATCCACATTAAACAGAAGTTTAATATTTTTCCATTTTATTCCAACTCATAACTGTTCTTCATTTTTAAAGCTTAAGGCCCATTCTACACTGCCATACAAAATCCATATTATCTTGTCTGAACCGGATTCTGTGGCAGTGTGGACTCACATATGCCAGATCAAAGCAGATATTGTGTATTATCTGCCTTGATAGGGTTATATGGCTGTGTGGAAGAGCCCCAAGTCACCCAGTTATCCACATCTTTGCTCAGGCCCCTTCTACACTGCTATATCATCCAGATTATCAAAGAAGATAATCCACATTATCTACTTTGAACAGGATTATATGGGCCCCTTCTACACTGCTATATAAAATCCAGATCATCTGCTTTGAACTGGATTATATGGTAGTGTAGACTCATATAGTTCAGTTCCAGATAATGTGGATGTTCTGCTTTGAAATTCTGAATTATATTGCAGTGTAGAACTGGACTACACTGCCCTATAACCCTGGATCTGATCCCATATCATCTTTTTATCCCAGATTATCTGCCAGTGTAGATTCAGCCTGAGTCTACACTACCAGATTTCATCTTGGGAAAATGATGGGAAAGATAGAACAAAAGAAATGTGAAGGGACTACAACGGATAATCCCAAAATGCATATTTACTTAAATATGTCATTAAAAGGTTCGAAAGAATTTTTTTGGTCTTTAATTGGCATCAATGCTGCCAATTTGGATGAGAGTTGGTCACTTTGTTCTTGTTTCAATTTATGAAAAATGTTCAGAAATGCATCACAGATGTGGAACACTCTCTTGTTACAGGCTGGGTCCATTGGAGTAGATTCTGTGTGAATTTGGATAACAATGTTGTTGTTCATTCATTCAGTCGCTTCCGACTCTTCGTGACCTCATGCACCATCCCATGCCAGAGCTCCCTGTCGGCCGTCACCTCCCCCAGCTCCTTCAGCAATAACCAGAGAAAATTATGATCAGAACCTGCATAGACCATATTTCTGAAGCCCACCAAATGCTTTAAAAAAAACATTAAGGGACTGTTCATGCAAAAAGTCACTTCCAGGTGCAAGACATTTGAATCCAAAATTTGAATCCAAACTTGGGGGTGGGGGGTTAAATTCAGATCAGGAGAATTTCAGAAACAGGCCCAAATTTACATTTTGGGGAAACTGACATGAGACTTCAGATGTGACTCATATACTGTACATAGACTGAAAAATAGAATATTATGCGCATCAGTGGATTGTTGTTATTTGCCACAAATCAGCTGTGAAAGAGGGCACCAAGATCTTCAGACATTCATTGGGCAGGTCTTGAAACCTTAAGATTGTTGCTTTCTTTTTCTTTCTTTTTTGATAAAGATTTTTATAGTTTTATAGTTTATTGATACATGGAAAGAGGGGGAATAATCAAGATGATGGTAAAGTTAGAAACAACACAAAAACAACCGCAAAAGGATATAGATCGTTGCTTTCTTGATTTAATCAATCCAAATGCAGTTAGGTATTCCTATTTTGTTACTGTCTTCAATTTTCTAATATATATTTTTTATTTTTCCCTATGAATTATGTTGTCCTCTTATATACTAAACTGCAATTTAATTCATTTTCACTTCTCATGAAAGTTCAGGCCTAATTTATTTTAGGGTCTATTTATTTGTATTTTTAGCAATGATATCTGCAGAAGTACGTGGTATTCTAACACTTCTGGCGCTGTATGATTGTTATAGAGTAGCAGTAGTTACGGCAGCAACTTCACAAGCCGAGTAAAGGGGCGTACATCATCTGCTACAATCAGAAATAATTCCCTTTTGAATACCTAATGCTGCTGATTTGGAATTTGGCTTTTTGTAGCAGATCTTTGTAATTGCTTGTTACTTGGCAGACTTCCCTTCCTGGAGTGATTTGACTGAACCAAATTTATGCGTCAGGAAATGGAAGAAGTTATTCTTTAACTTTTTAAAAAAAGAGTGTACAGATTGCATCTAAGTATATAACAGATAATTCATGAGCTGAATACATCATTCATAAATACGACCAAATTTCAAGTAAGTGACAAGTGCTACATAGCATGCCAATCTTGCTTAGTGTAAGACATCGCTTGATCAGCATAGAGATATTTGAAAAGAATTCAAGATGAGAAAAGGACAAAGAGCAAGAGAAATTGTGTATAAATGCAAAATGTGGAGAATGGTAGAGCTGGCAGAAGACCAATTAAAACAACTTTTGCCAGAACTGAAAAACATTTGCATTTTAGTGTCAATGCTGAGATTTTGTCATAATGATTGAAAAAGCTTATCTGAACTACTTCAATCCTCATGATTGAGAGAAAAAGTACGTTTTCTGGGTGCACTACAATAATCCCTAGAAAACCTTATTAGGGGTCATGATGTCTGGGAGACCCCCCAGAGTTGTAATGTTTTAGTAATGTTTTAGTACTTCCAGTTTTCCAAATTGCATATTTTAGACTATCCAGTTTCTCAGGGCCCTTCCACATAGCAATATAGCCCAGAATATCGAGGCAGATAATCCATAATATTTTATTTAAACTGGATTATCTGAGTTTGCACTGCCATATAATCCAGTTCAATATGGATTTTATAGAGCTGTGTGGAATGGGTCTAAGTCTGGACATCAAAATGTCTCTGTTCTCTTGGACTGTTGCTTGTCTCCAAGAAAAAGTAGTGGCCCATCATGTCCACACACAAAAATCTGGAGCAATCCAATAAGTATCCCAAAAAAAACTATACAGCTGTTCCCTATAGAATTTTTTCTTGATGTATCTATGCATTTACAACATATACAGTTACAGTACCATTATATACCAAGTTTTTTTTCTAGGATAGAGGGCACATTAAAATAAAAAGATTAGTTTATTTTGTATAGAGAATCAAATTATTTTAATTGGGATATGAGTAGTGTGTGTCTCTGTTTGCTTTCAACTTGGCAGTTGATGTATAGGATGTTGATAGTATGATAGCTGGGTCCAGAAGCTTTGAGAGTTACACATATTCCGCAATGGCGGTTGTGAATAAGGGAAAAGGATTAGGGCTAGGATTAGGATTTGGGTTAGGTTTGGTGTTTGGGTTAGGGTTAGAGGTTAGGCTTAGGGTTTGGGCAAGGCTTAGGTTTACGGTTAGGGTTAGGGTTTGGGTGAGGATTAGGGTTAGGGGTTAGGGGTTAGGATTAGGTTAAGGTTTAGGGTTTGGGTTCAGGTAAGAGTTTTACCATTAAAGAACCCTTACATTCCTTCTATAATATCTGTGTCTGGCCTGGCTTACAATACCTCAGTCTGTTCTGTTCTGCATTCCACAAACAGCGCTCCTGAAGAAGCACTTAGTATTTGTTGGTGGTCTTCCATCCAAGATCTCTCTTTCTCTCGTACACACACACACACACACACACACACACACACACACATCATGCATATACTGTTTGCCCAGACTATTGGAATAACTTGTCACAAAGTAGCAAATGTTTTTTAAATAGTTCTTTTTCAGTGAAGGGAAATGCTCCCTCCTTCCCTTCCACCCACCCTTCATTTGTGTTTTTTTTCCCTTTTTCCATTATTTCCTTCTTTGTGTATGAGCAAAAACAATTCTGTCCATTTTGAAAAGAGAGAGAGAAAGAGGGTATGACCTGACTAATGTTGGGAAAGTCACACAGTTCAATAGGATCCTGAGCTGTTGCCTTTTAGGAATGTAATTCTTTGATATTTTTTCTTCTCAAAGGAAGCAATGAGTAAATTCAATTTTCTTCCCACTGTGATAAAGTCTGAGAAATCCTCACCATTTTCAAAGTCTATTCATGGTGAAAGGCTTTATTATTTGCAACATAATAATTTCTGGGTGAAAAAAATGTGTCCAGAATTCTGTATGAAATTTATTTGTGTGTAAGGACTGTGGTTATGGTGCTACAAGTGGCTCCTATTCCCTATTCCTACTTATGGGGAAGCAGCTTCTATGGTTGATGGGTGCTAAATGGAATTCCTACTGTCCTGTGAATAACCTCTGATGCAATTGCCAGTAGCAGAATGCCAGTTGCATATCCTCGGCATGCCAGATGTAAGTTATGTGAAAGGAGGTGTCAATCAACTGCTTCTCAATCAATAGAGACCCAGAACCCTGTTGACCGTAGTGGCTGCTGTTTAATAAGTGGGGATTGGGAGAATTTCATAGTCTCTACATAGTACCCTAAACTGGAGACCTCACAGGGACTGTGAAAACATAACAACCATGTGTGCTTAATCTCTAGGTTGCCTATTTGTAATAAAATTACAAATTCTGGCCAGCATTGTCCCCAGAAGTCTTATTTTCTGCCCAGAAAGCACTGTTTCATGCAAAAAAGAAGAGAAGAAATGGTCACTCTGCTTTTCAACACTTAAGAGATTGTAAATTAGATGTACAATCTTGTAACCGCTGCAGATTCACATACAGAGTCATTAATGGCCAAATGTGATCTTCCATGGTCAGGTAAACATTGCAGATGTGATTTCCTAGGTCCCTTCCACACAGCCATATGCATTTATGCATATATAGCTGTGTGGAAAGGGCCTTAGCATGCTAATCTGCAGTGCTTTGAAAAATCCTTGGTCAGGGCACTGTGAGGCTGAAAAGGAGAATGGCATCTTCAGATATAACTATGAAAATGGGAATCCATCATCATGTTTTTGTTTAACAATACCATTATATATAAACTTTGTGCAGAACAAGTCCACTAATGTATTTTTTCTGTACGGAATATTAATTTCCTGTGCAGAAAACTATTTTCATAGTATTGTTCTTTATAATAATATAATATAATATTAATGATACTGATAACGATATAATATTATTTCTGCCCAAAATTGTGTTTTCATTGCAAAGTCACCACATATAATTTTTGTATAAGACAATCTCTCAACCATGAAGATTCTCATTATTTTAAGAGGCTTCTATTTGGGATTTTTCTGTATTTGAAAAATGTTTTTCTACCATGTATTGAATTTTTTTTGAAATTTATTCTATGCCTAGAGTTCTTTGAAGTGGAAAGGAAAGGGGGATATTAGTGAAAAACTCTTGCTTTGTACTTTATCATTTTATTTGTAAGAACAAAGAGGATGCAGCCAGAGTGTGGATGCTGAGAAGCCCTAACCTGGTGGGAGGGAAAGACTGTAGTTGTATGACTGAGTGTCAGGAAGAGATAGGCTGAAAGAGACTGAAGCCCCTTCTACTGCCAGATAACTCAGGTTATCAAAGCAGAAAATCCACATTATCTGATTTGAACTAGATTATTTTAGGGCCCTTCCAGACAGGGCACAAAAGGTGGGCCCTGTAGGATTTTTACCAGGGGTGTCCAAATGACACCTCTGGTAAAAGACAATTAATTTGGGACAAAGCAGTTAAACCCTTCTTTAAGCAGTTAAAACCTCACAGCCTCTGAGGATGCTTGCCATAGATGCAGGCGAAACGCCAGGAGAGAATGCCTCTAGAACATGGCCATATAGCTCGAAAAAACCTACAACAACGCAAACCATTCTTTGTCCTGAATCAATTTGATACTCCGTTAGACCTGAGCCTTTCTGAAAGGCCTGGATCTAATGGCACATGGTGCATGTGGGGATTCACCTATGGGTAGTCTTGTGACTACCCAGGGGTCAGTCCACACTTCCCATTTTGCTTCTTCAGGTTCCATGAGCTCAGAGAAGTGAGATGGCACTCAATCCTTCCCCCAACCCTCCTGAAAGCCCTTAAGTGAAAGCAACCTTACTCCTCTCTGGTAGGCCTCCTGGCATGTAGAAATGACACACCAGGAGTAAATCCCCCCCCGGGTGCAACACCTTTGTTGAAAGAAAAATGGTAATAGGAGGAAATCCCCCTCCCTTGATATTTCAAAATAGATTTTCTTTGGTGGAAAAAAATGTGACCCATGCCTTCTTGTTTCAGATCAGCTTTAAATTTAATTTTAGTAGCACTAAATACTAGGAAATGAAAATAGGCACTGTTACTACTCCTGCGGAATATTCTTCATAAGGAATATCATTTACTAAACTGCTGGAATGGAATGATTTTAGAGTCTTTGATAAAAATGTAGCTATCACTTAGCCATTGGGCAGATGGTAATGACATTTTTGAAACCTTATGTATATGTATATGACTATATCTATATGTATTGTTGAAATCTAGATATCTGCATCTTTGTTATCTCTTCAGGTTTTGGCAGATGTTAAATGGGTGTGGTGTGAATATATCATTTTTGATGGGGATGTAAAGACTTCAATATCAGTGAGAAATTAAAAACACCCTACGTTCAATGCTTAGTCCAGGACCTTTTCTTTTCATTCTTTTCTTTTACCCTTGTCAGGACCTGTATCCACTATGACACTGATAGACAACAAGAATGGAGCTGTCCCCATGCCACACATGAAATTATCCAAGAAATCAGTATCAGAAGACTTTGCAACAACATTCAGCTCACCAGCGGCCTGGCTCCTGGTTGCAGCACTTATTGTTACCTGGTCAGCTGTGGCTATTGTCATGTTTGACTTGGTGGATTACAAAACCCTAGCAGGTGAGATTCAGATGTGTGGAAAAATTGCATTAATTGTGGTTATATTGGACGGTGATGGTAAGTTTCATTCCGAAATCACTATAGAACTACTTCCTCTAAGCCAACAGGGTAAAATCCTGAAAATTTCTCACTTGGCTTACCAAGCTGGGGCAGTTGTGGTGCAGGTGGATCTGCCATCTTGTGGTGGTTGGTTCCCTCTTCCAGTCTCCTCTCCACCTTGGGGGAGCACTGCGAGGGATAGTAAGATGAGCCAATGAGTTTGGACCATTATCCTTCATATAAGACAAAATGCTTTGGCATAAAAACATCTTCACAACAAAGTATTTTTTCCTTTTTTGATTGAATGAAATTGATTATTGAAATGCTCACTTCTTTTCACCAAAGCAAGTAATTTCAGGCTGTTTTACATTTCATATTGTAAGCATTTCTACCACTTATTCAGTGCTATTGGGAAGCCTTAAAATATATGTTATATGTACATTAAAACTACAACTTGTAACTCACACAGTTAAATTAAGATGCCCATCCAGGTGATGTGATCTGCTCAAGAAGATCATATCTAAACTGCACTATTACTATAGTATAATCCCACTTTAAACACTTTGATTCCACCCTAATGCAGCTATTGGTCTGGTTACCAAGGTTTCTCAAATTGTGCTCCCCTAGGTGTTTTGGACGTCATTACCCAGAAATCACAGCCAGTTTAGCAGCTGTTAGGAATGGTGAGAACTGGAATCCAAAACATCTGGAGGATCATAGTTTGAGAAACTCTGGGTTAGACACTTTGGATTTTCTGCTGTTGTTGAGGCAAGTTGATTGGAACTTTTTATTAAAGAAATCTCAGTTCATCATCAACCACAAATCTCAGGATTCTGTAAGACAGAGGCATGGTAGTTAAAGTGGGATCACACTGTTGCACATATATAATCTGGATGCATTCTTAGTTTCTATTCCTGTTCTTGCACTAGCAGAAATATTGGCAAACTGAGTGGTTATTTCTACTGGTGGTATGTTTGTTTCTAGAGCTTTTCTAAAAAAAAAAGAGTTACTGCTACTGTTTCAGTGGTTGTGAACATTTATGGAGAAAGGTTCAAGTTATCTCAGGCTATGGTGTTTGGGACTGTAACAATATGAGTGCCGTGTTACATAGTCATGAGAGCAAGGGAATGTTTTTTATTCAGTTTGGTGAACATGTTCATCCAGTGTACGCATGGACTCTTGGTCGAGACTACCTTTGACATAATAATTTCACAAAACAGAGCAGCGAGGAAAAGACTATGATTAATATAAGTCTGGAATGAAAAACCTTTCAACATTGTAGTTGTTTTTAATGTATTTTTGACTGCTGAATTTGAGAAATAGAATACAAATGTTGTATGACACACACAGTTCCTTCACAAAATTTCAGTACTAATTTCATTCAGTAACATCTTACAAGATAGATATGTCAAAGCAAGTTGTGGAATAACTGTATGTAAAGGAGCAAATTTGAGGTCATTTTGAATTTTAAGCACTATAAAATGATCATACTTTTTAATAAAAAAACCACACATTTTTATGACTTTCAAATTTTCAGTCCTTTGTCCTTTGCCCTGGAATACAAACTTTACATTGTTCATATTCCTCATACGTTGCTTAAATGTATGTGTATACATGAGGCAAATTAATGTTCATGCACATTGATTAATTCTTTTCTTTCTTTTTAACTTTGTTCATAAATACTTCCAGCTCATTTCAATTAATGAACTAAAAAAGAAGACATTCATGGATTATCACCTTAAATATAATTCATGTTTGCTAAGGTCCAAATGCTCTGACTTATTGAGGTTTTTCATGTAATAAAACACTTACATCTCTCTCTCTCTCTCTCTCTCTCTCTCTCTCTCTCTCTATATATATATATATATATATATATATGGCATTCAACTAGTTTGAGCTGGTATTAGTGATTATGTCTAATGAGCTGCCTAATTTAAGATACACGTGTCTTACTTTAAATGCAATTTTAAATACTAATGATGGCATGGAATGCTTGTAGATACGAAGTAATCAAAAACATGCATATTCTGTTCAGGTAGGAATGTGTGCTCAATTAAAATGCTTTTGACTGCTCACTTTAGTGAAAATAACATTAATGAACCAAAACTATTATGAAAGTGTGCTCACTTATTCGATTGCTTGCCAGTATTAAGAAATAAGATAAAACCTCTAATATATAAATAAACCTGAATGCATTAATTACACTCATTTGCACATTTATTTTTAATTACACTCAGTCTACTGCTATCTTCATAAATAATTGGGGGGAAATCAATTATAAAATCTTGTGATCCATACCAAACCAGTTAAAATATGAATCCTGTAATTATTTAACAAGCACAGAAATGAACCAGAGACCAAAGTTTAATCCTCAGCCTTCTCATTAGGACTGGAAAGCTAAGTGAAATAATTTGCACAGATGAATCTGTTAGTTTCTTACATGCAAGACAATGATAATTAATTAGGGCAGATAATTAATTAGAGGTGGGCTGAATTTCTGTGAATTCCAAGAGTTGTAGGAAAATAAACATATTCAGTAATCTTGCCTCAGAGTTAGCTTTTAATCAAATAGCTAAGCAACACCAAGCTGAAAGTATGAAAAGCACTGGATGCCCATGAGAACTCACAGGGCCATGCAGTAATATCCCCGTGTACCCCCTCAAAGTAGAGTTTCAAATGAATAAACTACACATCTTGAGGGCTTCTAGGGGCGATTGTTTATGGATGTTTAGGACCACTTTAGAGGAACATGCTGGGCTTTATACAATCTCAAGGTACATTATTCCCATAACTGTTTTGTAAGCTGCATGTGAGCCCCTTCAACACTCATGTGGTAGAGGCAGAGCTAGCATGAAGTTGTTTCTGCTCTCACTTGACAGAAAGAGGATTCTGTCTCAGCTTTTGAAAAAATGCTTTCAATTTGATTTGGTGTAGTTTGTTTAGCTGCATGTTGAAAAGCTAACTCTGAGGAAAGAATGCTAAATATAATCATTTTATTACTAATCTTTTTATTCACAGAAATATATCCCACCTAACTGATGTTAGGGCACTTCCAGACAGCACCAAAACACGGGATTGAAAAGAGGGGCAAAAAACATTCCAAGACCTCAGAGCAGTCCTTCCGCTCCTGGGCTTTCTCATCCCACAATTGCCTCCCTTCTGTGTCTCAGGATAAAATCGAGGGCAAACGGGGGACATCTGGTGGAAGACTTTTAAAAGTATATATGGTTGTGCACTGATCCGTATATGCGCATTTGCGCATATCTAATAAGTACAAGTATATTTCCATGTGCACATATGAGGTTCAGTATCTAATGGAGTGAATTAAAAAAACTTTAACTGGATTTCCCCTTCTGTAATTATTTATTAAAGCTCTGTTTAATATTATACAGTGTAAAATAAAAAGTTTCAGAGAGTTCTAATGGCTCTCCATTCATGCTTCCTTTAAATCAGCTGTTGTCCATTTGACAGCCCATTCAGCTGATCAGCTGTTTTGGGTTTTTTTTAAAGGGACATCACCTGGAGCAGTCTCCACCAGGGGAGGGAAGGAAAACACATTTTTGGTGGAATGCAGAGTCACACAGACATACAAAAATGTGCAACTGGATAAAATGGACTGATTTGGATGACGATTTGAACCAGCAAATTGTTTTAGCGTATATTTATAACTGTTTTTAATGTCTGCTAATTGTATTTTATGTTATGTTATTATATTGTGTCGGCATCAAATAGTTGCTTGTTGGAAGCCGTCCTGAGTCCCTCTTTGGAGGTTGAGAAGGATGGGGTATAAATGTTCTAAATAAATAAACAAACAAATGGGAATATTTTTTATCTCAGTTTCCCTCCTTTTGAAACGAGAGCTCCCATGTTTAAAGCTTTGTCTGGATGAGCCCTCCATTAGTTAATTTATTTATTTATTTATTGTTCAAATTTGTGAGTCACCACTCCCTGTTGGCTCGGGGCGACTTACACCATACATTCAGATTAAAAACAGATATAAAACACTTAAAACACAGTAAAATACAATAAAATACACAACAAGCCAATGGCACAGAGGTTAGAAAGCATTCCATGCAATCAGGCAACTTCTTCCATGTTTTTTGGAATTTTCCTGGGAGTCTATCCTGCTATTTAAGGTGGGCAAATGCTACAAGTGTGGGAACTGAGAGTTTTGTTTCACACTGCAAATTTCTTTTCATTCATTCATTCACTATATTTTACCCTGGTGTCGTCCCCCCCCACCACCACCACCACAGGGGCTCCCCAAGTATCTAGCATTGCAGATAAGCATTTAGAAATGCAATTTAGACATCCAAGAAAATAATATGGTAGAATCATACAACCTAATCTTATCATTTAACTGGCTTATTAAATAATTGTGCATATACAAGGAAGAATTTACATACATGTACTGTATACTGGTATGGTACAGGACTCATCACTGGTGAGTCCTGTACCATACAAGCCATCTCAGCTTTTGCGGATGTGTTAACAGCATTCAGTTGTTTGAAGTAAAATATTTGAAAGAACTTAAAATACACATTTTTCTCTACAAATCACACCATGTTAGGTTTTACTAATAGTTCAAATCATCATAGCTGGATGACTTTTATAATCAGCATTTGCTTCCTAGTCACTGTTACTTTAGTTTATGTGTGTATATGTATAAAATTTTATTGCTTTTGACCAAAGGCCGTTGCAAGTCCAAAATAAAAAAGAGCGCACACACAAAACAATACACATGGAACCTGCATAGTAGACAATAAAAGGTTACCAGTTACTTATACACCATGAGTCACATTTAAACCTTCTTAAACCAGATTATCTCCTTTACATAGGACAGCCATCTCCGCTATGTGCCTCCTCCTAATCTTCTTAGCTGCAAGGGCAAACAGGGCTACGCGCCAGGTCGTATATTTATCTGTATCCATAAGGAGGTAGAGTAGTATCTCTTGAGAATTCAGAAAGATTTTGTTGTCCAGTAAAGGTAAGATAAAGTGCTCCCTAGGATCTTTGTGTAGGGGCAGCACATTAAGTAATGTACCAGGTCCTCTGGGTAGGGGCAACCAACAATACATCTTCGTTCAATTTTGGGGACTTTTTAAGCCTCCGTCCCTTTCCGCTGAATCAAACATATTTAGTCTGAGCTCTGTGAAGGCTTGTCGGAGCTGGACAAAGGTCAGGCTGTCAAGGTAGTCTGGGTAGCCAGTGGGTTGTCTAAGGAGGTAGTATAGGGGGGCACACGGAGAGTCACAGGCAGCCTGGAGGTCTGTAAGTGTAGTGACTTCTAATATTGTCTTGTTTATTTTTGTCTTCCTTGTGGGGTGGTCTAGCTTTGCCAGCTCACTAACCGAGAGACCATATTTAATGGCCAGTTGTGCTGCCTTGTGGACCCAATTGTTAACAGGTAGACCATTGTTAAGTTCCAAGAGACATTTTTTGGTAATCTAGCAGTTGGCATTTCTTGGATTTTAAGCCAATAGCACAAGATCCTTTTATCTATTTGGCTTTCTAGGGTTGGGACAGAGGTTTCAAGGCGGATCATGGCAGTTGGAGTGTCTTTAGGGAGGCCTAATAGTGCCCTTAGGAAGTAATTTTGAGGCACTTCTAGACCTAGGGCACTAGGTATGCCCCAGATTTCTGCCCCGTAGAGAAATTGCGCCAGGGTTTTGGCTTTGAAAACAGGGCGGGGTTAACCAGATTACCACCTTGTTTGGCAGCAAAGCTCAGTGTTGCTTTGGCTGATCTGTAAGCTTGAGTTTTGATGTTACTCATCTGTTGTTTCCAGGTGGCTGATTCGGAAAAGAAAATTCCTAGGTATTTAAAGGATTTGACTTGTTTTATTACATGTTCATCTAGGCGCCAAGAGTGTGTTTTGGGGCGCCTACCAAAGACCATAACCTGGGTTTTGCTGTAATTTATTGTAAGAGCGTTTTGTTTACAATATGTTGAGAATCCAGCCAACAACCGTCTTAGCCCTACCTGAGTTCTTGACAGGAGAATGATATCGTCGGCATACATTAGCAGGGAAAGCTTCTGGTCCAGAATAGTGACCGGGGCGTCAAATCATCATAGCTGGATGACTTTTATAATCAGCATTTGCTTCCTAGTCACTGTTACTTTAGTTTATGTGTGTGTATATGCCTTCAAGTTACCTGTCAATTTACACTAACTCCATAGAGTTTTCTGGAGCAACAAATACCTGGGAGGTTCTTCCAGTTCTTACCTCTGAAATGCAGCTTATAGAACCTGTTATTTCTTGGTGGCCTCTAATCCAAGTAGTGGCCAAAACCGAGCCTGCTTAGTTTCCAAGATCAGACTGAACTGGTGCCTTTATTTAGTCTGTTTTTATTAATTTTACATATAAGAAATTTTTCATGTTGAGAATATTGTATTTAAAATTGATTAATTGTAGCAACCCCATTCTCTTTCGTGCCTGGGGGGCAGGGGGCGGCCCCGGGGGACCCGATTGCATTAGGGCCAATTGCAGCTGATGAGGACATGGATGAAGGGGATGATGAGGTAGCTGGGCCTTCATCTCCCACAGAGAGCTTGGAATGGGATGATGGCTGGCCTGATGGGTATGAAAGCTGGGAAAGTCAGGCTGACACTGAAAGTGCTGATTCAGATAATCAGTATGAGAAACCAGGTGGTTTCGGGTCACAGGAAAGGGTTAGGGAGATAGCGGAGGATGAACCCATGGAAGCTGAAAGGGAGTCTGGCTCTCATGAAGATAGCGACCCAGGTGCTGGGAGGCAAGGACGGAGCTTTGATAGGAGACAGAACATTGAGTCCAGTAGGAGGGAATGGCACCGAAGCCTAGAGCGCCAGAGGAGCGCTACGTCCCGTAGTACAGATTGGCGCCGAAGCCTAGAGCGTCGGGGGTCTCACCAAGGGAATTAAGTATAGGATCCGTGGGAACGGATCCTCAGTTGCTCGGCCACTTCTGATTTGAAGGGAGTGAAGCGAGTGAAGATCCACGGAGCCAGGACTGGCTCGTGAGTTCCAAGAAGTTTCTTGGGCCTTGATTCCTTGAACTTTGCCTTGTTTGATTTGCCACGGACTAAGTCTGTTTTGATCCGCATTGCTTTTGCGGAACTTTTGCCAAGCTTTTGGCCTTTGGAATTACCTAAGAACTCTTTACCATTTTGATTGCATTTTGATACTTTTATGGACAATTATCCTTTTCACCTGTTTCTTATTATTCAATAAATAGTTAGCTGATTACCGTCTCTCTGTGTGTGATTAAGGGGCTGGGCCGAGACCCTGCATTGTGACATTAATTGATTGAAAGCTTTACAATATACTTTCTCATTAAAATAAATGATTATTTTTCATCATTTTGACACCTATGAAAATGTTTCCTAACAGAAATAGCCTTTATAAAAACTTATATTGAAATCCTTCTGTCCCCACCCCCATTTTTTCCTCTGCCTCCCATAGTCAATATTATTTTGCTATAACTGCGGATCATCCCCCCCCCCTTGGGACTGTCTATAGGGAGCATGAGTTGGCAAAATAATACGTATGGCTTTGACAAACAAGTACAAAAGTGGGGATGGAATCTCTCAGAAGCTTCTAGTTCTATCTAGGAAATGGATGCTTCAAGGAGCCTAGAGGGACTGAGGTTGTCAAGAAGAGTCTTGGGACTGCATGTAGCCTGAAGGCTGCACTTTGCCAACCTCTTCTGTAAACCTAAATTGCACAATTTCTGACTTTATCATGAAGATTAGCCTTCATACCTAGTTTTTTTGCACTGTTTGTGTTCTTGGCAAAATAAGAGAGAGCATTATGACTATTCACTAAAATACATATATTGGGAAAAGGTGATAGGCTTTGACACTTGTGAAAGAATACAGATTCCCCCCTCTAGTTCCTATAATTAGGGAAGCAGATAAGAAAAATGTTTATAGTCTCCAGCAAAGCATGTTGCAGTTTAAATGTTTAAATACACATTTAAAACAGTCCATCAAATCAGTAGAATTCTGATAAAGTTATATTCTGAAGTTCAATATAATTTACATTTGACACAAATTAAATTTACATAATACTTCATATGTGATTCTGCCCTAGCCAGATAGGTCTCCTTTCATGCAAAAAAGTACCATGGAAGCATACTCATTTGCATTATGAGGTGTTTTTCCCTACAGAAAGGTCATTGACCCAGTTAGTGTCTCTGATTTCTTTAGGGATGGGATGGCAGTGACCTTCTTTTCTACTGTGACAATGCTGTTAAATGTGACCTACCTACCATCTTTCAGTCACATATTTTTTCTATTTTTTTACGAAGTGGTCAGTGAGTCTGATTTACTCAGCCTTCTCTGAATAAATCTGACTCACTAACCCTTATTACTTTAGGGCTGGCATGGTAGTGGCCTCTACTACACAGCTATAAGATGTGACCTATATATTACATTTTATTCACATTTATTTCCATATTGATATACATAATTTCTGTCTGTTCTGGTTAGTGAGTCTGATTTACTCAGCTTTCTCTGTATAAGCAATCTAAACAATGAATGGGAAATTTGAAAAAATGATCACAAGCAAATAGCATTTTATAAGATTTCCAATATAAAATGAGAATACAGAATATCATTCTGTGCTGGTCAGTCTGGATTTTTCCTTTCTAATATAAACAGAGAGAGAATACCGAATATCATTACATGTGCTCATCCTGAATGATGGGATGACCTGTTTTTCATGTCTGATGTTCATTTTTGCCTGGGGGACAATATCCATATATAGACAAAATGGAAAACAATAACAACTGCTACATGGAATATCTGTATTAAAATTTCCTGGTGTATTTTTAGCAATGTGTATAATATATTTTCATCCCCAAATAGGAAATACCGCTGTGCAACTCTATACTTCTTTCCTATTCCATATGAAATATGAGATTCCATAGCATTGCTTGTGATTTGGAAACACACTTATTAGAGAATGGGTCTCAGGGACGCAGTAGAATTTATTTCCATTAAACATGGTTTGAATGGCATTGGCTTAAAGGAACCTGGGTGTGAACCAAATAAATTTGCAATTAGAGAAGTGTACTCCATGTGCTTGCCTCCTTTGGGTATAAAAGATAATTTTTTGCTTGAGCATTTTGGACCAAGCTGCAGAGGGGGTTTTCTTTGCAGAAATTGGGCTGGAAAGCTACAAAGAATTAGTTTAATCCAATTTGGATATAATACGCATGAGAATGAGTTTTGAAACCCATGTGGGTTTTCTTGAGTTGTAACACTACTTAATCCTCACAGCCATTCTGAGAAGATAAAGAAAACTGGTTGCTATATTCAACATGATTATCAAACAAAATCCAAACAGACTCCCAACTTTCTTGCTGGAAATCGGCACTGCGAACTCTCTACATGCATACGTTTGGATTTTGTTAGGGATGTCCCAAGTGTTGGATGTGGAAAGATCTTGCAGTATAAATTGACATGGTGTATAGAAGGATAAAAGCAAGTGGCATATTTTAGATAGCTGGAATGTTCCATTTATTAAATAATGGAGCGGATCCAAAGTTTTCCTTCTGTCAGCAGAAAGTTGCCTTCTGATAATGGATGAGCATAATTGTATCCAATTCTTTCCATTTGAGCCAACCCAGTATTTTACTAGGCCATTTTGAAACATTCCAAATCGCAATGGGAGCCAATCAAGCTGATTGTTCCAGTAGCTTTCACTCTTACATATATCCTAGGAGCCTCACATTTATGCACATTTGGCACCCAAATGTGTAGATTGAAGATCTGTCTCTACATACAACTTTGAAATGGTCTTTTTTTAAAAAATAGTCTTTATTAAGTTTCAGTTAACATAGTAAAAAGAAAGCACATAAAACACATTTTGTAGGTTACCCCATAGTGTCTCTTCCCTCCCTCTTCCCTGGTCTTAAAGTTAAAATGCCAAACGTTCAATATTGAACTGTTCAATGAAAGTTTGAATTTCCCTACGAATCCTTAAAAGCTCCACTTTTGGAATACCATGGTAGTTTTCAAGTGACATCACACAAACCCCAGATTTGCAGTTCGAAATCTGGATTGGATAGTACAACAATCTTGACTATTTTACAAGAATGTTGAGCTTTGTGGTAAGTCATTCAAATGCAATTTCAGATATTTTACACATCCACTAAGATATTTATCACCTGGTTATATATATTATCACCGTTGTTTTTCTACTTCCATGGCAAAATATGGAATCAATATCCTGGTGTAAAACATGGGGAATATGAACTTAGAAATGAAGCATGAATCTTTTTTCCAACATGGAACAAGTCCTGCTTCTCATTTTCATATTACCAAATTCAGTTTTTAAAACCATCCTGGAATACTTTGGGCATAGTCCAGCTAAAGTGAAGTACTTTCAATTTCCCTTGATTTCAACAAGGAAGTTAAATACATTTTCAGATTTCTCACACTGAGATAAATTGTTGCTTTAATATTCACTTTGACCAAAACACACCATTTATGACTCAATAAGGGGCTCAAGCTGGTTTTGTGATGTCATAAAATGATGTTCATATATTAACAATGAGAGTATAAATAAAAGCTACAGCAGAGAACTGAGAGAACAGTATAAACTATTCTTTAAAACCGACATAGAATCACTTAAACTTTAATAGAAGTGGGTGCATGCCAGACTTTTGCAATATGTGAAAAACACTTTATTTGTAATGCTTCAATGTGAAAGTGTAGACGTTATTAGTACAATGACATAACATAGTTGAGTAGCAACCATGGAAGCTCTATAAATTAGAACTATAGTCTTCACAAAGAAAATGTGAAAAGCATGTCAGAATTCAAGAAACATGTATGGATAGTAGCACGCATGAAATGTATGTAGCTTAACCTTTCCTCTTCCTACTCTTACTCTATGTATATTTTGTGTTCTCGTAGGAGTACATCAACTTGATATTGACAAAGATGTGGGGACAGGAGAGATCCCTAGAGGCAAGGAACCCGTTTTATTATTTTTGAAAACATTTGAAACATGTCTGGCATGCTTTCTGATAATATTGAGTTGCACAATGGTTGCAGCGTAATTTGGGGAAAGTTCACATTATTTATCCATTTAGAAGTTTTCAGCAACTTTACAAACTGACATAAGGGTTGATCCACAAACCAATTAAGAAGATTTTTTTTTAAAAAAAACTGAAGCTTTTTGGGCTCAAAAAAATTAATGTAATTAGCACAGCTGGGTTACACATGTTTTTTATTTGTGAACTGTAAAATTAAATAGTAGCTTGCCTGTGCAAATGAGCTATACAAAGTCAAAACCCCAGATCAGCCTTCCATATAGCTTCACACATAATGTGTTTTTCCCCTCCAATGGAGTCAAGCTACAAATTCCATCTTCATTTCATGTAAATTCAGTTACTTAGAATGAAGTTGGGTTTACATAATGATTGGAAAAATACAATGTAAATACCGAAACGAAAGGATATCTGGGAACCATAAAGAAACTGATCTGAGTTATTTGGGAGCAAAGCTATATTCTAAGGGTAGAGTTGTGGCTACTGAACTAATAGACAGCAGCCACTGGACTAGTTGGGAAAGAGACAATTTTACAGCTTTCTCTACAGCTTTCCCATCTGGGGAAACAATGACCCTCTTGAGTAGGTTGTGGTGACCTTTAGGGTTGAGATGGAGCCACTGGAAATTGCCTGCCTTTACATTCCAGTGGCTAACATCTTCTATAGCAGTGATTCCCAACTTTTGGTCCTCCGGGTATTTTGGACTTCAGCTCCCACAATTCCTAATAGCTGGTAAACTGGCTGGGATTTCTGGGAGTTGAAGTCCAAAACACCCGGAGAACCAAATATTGGGAACCACTGTTCTATAATGACCATCTAGATACAATCTCTGACTTTTAAAAATACACTGTATGTTATATTTCCTGGCAAATGTCTTAGAAAAGAGAGGTTTGAACTATCAATAAGAAAGTGATTTGTGCTTGATGATTATCCTAGTCCTTTGACTTCAGTCCAGGCTTTTGATTGTTACTTTACTTGCTGGCTCACAAATAATTTACTGTACCACACTTAGTCTTAACTAAAGAGATGGGAGAATATTGACAAATGTTTAAAAATATTTTTCTAGTGTCAGGAAATGCTGATGAGAATTTTCACATCTCTGGTCTTATTCTCTGCAAAATCTGCATGTGTTTTTCTGCAAAGCCAAAAAAACAGAATTTGATGTATGTAATATAATATTTATCTGTATATATACATTTTTTTCCAGAAAATGCTGTTTCCTCCATAGGAAATGGTTTTTGTGCAACCCCCCCCCCCCACCAAAACCCTACACATTTTGTGTGCAGAATGAGCCCTGAACTACAAATCATATTTGAAAGCTATGCAGTTTTTCAAGTCTTTCTTGTAGCAAGAAAAAGTTTGTAAGCTTACTTGTTTCTTCCTTTGAAAATAAAATTAGTAATCAATTACAGATTCCAGAAATAAATAAAATTGAGCTATACACTTGGTTTCCAAATATAAACTTCAGTTTTTTGTGTGAGAGATCCTTGATACTGGTTAGAAAATAATAGTATGATCTCTTGTCACAGCACTAAATAACAGTGTAAAAAGTGGGATGCTCTGATCTTTCCCATCAGAGATAGAACTGGCTGCAACTGTTTGCATGGTGTTCCTATTGTTTCTGGGTTCCATCTCTTTATCCCATGGCATCTCTCCCTAGCCCCTTGGGGGATGAAGAGTACAGTGTTCTCTCACTTATTGCTGGGGTTACGTTCCAGGACCTCCCACAATAAGTGAAAAACCATGATGTAGGGATGCTCTATTTATTGTAATATTTATACATTATTTTAGTAGTTATACACTATTTTAAGTCTTTATAAACTTAAAGTGAAGGAAAGGAAAGAAAGGCCCTTCAAGGCAGGAGGGAGGGAGGACTGAGGAGAGAAAGCACCTTGGAGAGCGGCAGTGGCAAAACCCCTCAAAACAGTGAAAATACCATGATATATATTTGAAATTAATATTTTTTGAAATCCACAAAACAGCGAGTCCGCAATAAGCGAACTACAAAGTAGCGAGGGAACACTGTATCTATCTAGTGAAGGAGTTGCATTAATTGGCAAATGGGAATAATCCTTTGGAATAACACAGTGGTTCTCAACCTGTCGGTCCCCAGGTGTTTTGGCCTACAACTCCCAGAAATCCCAGCCAGTTCACTAGCTGTTAGGATTTCTGGGAGTTGAAGGCCAAAACACATGGGGACCCACAGGTTGAGAACCACTGGAATAACAGAATCTTCTTCAAAATTTCTGAAACATTATCTAGGCGTGATTAAATAGTTTGATTGTAACAAACAGAGGTTTTTAATGCAAATCACATTTCTCAATGCTGTAAAGTAGTGGTTCTCAGAGTGTGCTCTGTAGAGCTCTTGAAGCTCTGTGAAGCATACTAAGGGGCTCTGTGGTTCCCTCCTATTTATGTGTGTGTGTTCATTTCCAATCTTAACTGTGAGATGAGGAAGAGTAAGGTTATGAGCATTCATTTAGATCAGACTTGCACAATGTGGCACTCCAACTCTCAGAAGCCCTAGCAATCTTGTCCAATGGTTAGGAATTCTGGGACTTGAAGTCCAAAGCACATGGAGAGTGGCAGATTGAGCAGGCCTGCTATAGGCTATGGTTGGATCTATACTGCTCTATATCCCAGGATCTGTTCCCAAATCATCTACTTTTAACTGAATCTACACTGCCAGATAATCTGGGATAAGAAGATAATTTGAGATCAGATCCTGGGATATAGGACAGTGTAGATGCAGCCTACGTTAGTGGGTTATACTGCTTCTTCAGGCCTGCCATTTTAAAACATTCTAAGGCTGAATCTACAATGCCATATAATCCAGTTCAAAGCAGATAATCTGGGATCAGAACCTGGATTATATGGCAGTGTAGACCCAGTCTAAAGCATTTTATGTTTCTTATTCAAAAACAGTTCATCTGATGTGGATATATTTCCTGTGTATCCAGGACATTTCAGCAGGGTGAAAATACTGGTGTCTTTTGATATGTTTACATTTTTCTGCATCAGGACTTTTGTTTGGACAGAATCATTCAGGCTTACCCTATAAAAACCGACATTGATTTTTATATTAATAACATCATACATAAAAGATATCAAGTGTTATATTCCAAACTTATTTATCTTTATTTTTTGCATTCAGGTCAATCTGTAAACAAGCTCGCCACTGATCCACTAAGACTCGTGTATGGTGCTGTGGAAGACACCACCAGTTCGATTTATGGCTTCCTTTCATTAATGTCAGACCTCATATTTGAAGATGACGAAGAGAGTGAGAAAGGTACTCTGAAATTCAGGGCATGCTCTGATGCTTTCTAGTGATCACATTTCAACTGGTGAATTCTTTCCATGCAGTAAGCAAAGTAGAAATGACCCTCTTTGCTTTTTACTTAGATAGTAGACTTCATAAAATGCTAACTATACCCTGAAACGTTTGTTGAACAAATTTTATATTGCATTTAATCTATTATGGCACAAGTATCTTAATTAAAATGTTAACATCATGATTTTTGCTTGAACTGTAAATATGCTAATGTATACATTTAAAACCTACTTACTTGCTAATGCAAGTATGGACAATGACAGTTTGCCAGATATTTTTTTCTTTTGTCCTTCTGCCATCAATCCAAACAAGCAAAGACAGTGGTAAGAAATTATGAAAGCTACAGGTCCAAAAACAACTGGAGGGCCACAGTTGCTCGCCCCCAAGTTAGCCCTTGTGATCCCATCACAGTACATATTTCCTAACATACCTCATATAACCAGCTTTCTATCCCCTGGCCATTCAAGTAATTGAATGCACATCTACACACTGTAGTATGAATTCTTGTTGAGATAAAACAATTCAAAAAATGTCATTGGGCTGGTGCTTCTCCGGTTTTAGTATTGTAATTAAAACACATCCCTTGAGTGCAGTCAATTGCTGCATTGGCCTCTGCTAATGAAACATCAAAAGATAATCAGTTTTGTAGTGGATAGATACTTGAGTGACAATAGGTGTGGGATGCTCATTCTTCTATCTGTTGCTTATCTGCTGCTTGGTTTGATGTGAAGTCTCTATTCTATCTTTGCTGTTGCTTTGTCGTTTCAAAGAGCGCTCCTTAACAAATATAATTAAAACCCAGCTGGAACCGACTCATTGTTCCCTTCAAATGTGTTTGTCAGTTTCAAGCAGCACCTAATTTCCATCACTGTAGGGTTTCTCAGATGGGTACTGGATGTGCGAATACTAACCAGTTTATATTATTATGACAGTGGGTCCTATACTCTGGTCCATGTCAGATCATTTACTACTGCATTGAACTAGATGTGAAATGAGATGTATTTTTCTAGCCTAATCCTCTTGGCAACTAGAACTATAATTTAGCATCTTTAAAAAAATTGTGGAGAACAAACATATGTTCAAGTGTGGACATATGTGAATGACAGTGGGGATGGGAATAATGTAATCCTTCTTGGCTTGCACCTCCTATCAGCTTGTTCACATGTTCAAGTTATAAACAATGGTAGCTGACTTCTTCTGGGTCAAAAATAGAGGATTTTTTTTTTAAAAAGTCCTTCATTCAACTGTAATCTTTTATATTATTTTTGGATTTGCTTCTATGAGGTAGATTAGAGAATGATATATGATTGAGTTCAAGCAATGGAACTGGAACAAAATATGACCTATGGACAAAAGTGCTTTTGTGTGTGCATACCTTTGGACCGTAATGCCTGGTAGGCACATATTGGTTGGAGCATTTTTGGAGTAATGTTTTCAGGCTCTGTTCCTAATGAACATGGATGAATGGAATATATGTTAACTTACAGCAAGCTCTTATTTCTATGTGGGCCAAATCTGATCTGTACCTAAAAGTAGAACTATTGAAGGGGGAGGGGAGGTCTCAAGATAGAGCTTTTTGTGATAAACCAATCATGTTTGAATACTTTTAAACATGAAAATGAATGTACACTGGGAAAACCCCATATATTGATAATATTTTATTAAGCTGCTATCAATTTGATTTCATTTTTGTTCTTTGCCTAGGTGAAGAAGAGACTCCTTTAAAAGTTAAAGGTTGGTAAAAAAAAACCCATATGTTTTGTTTAACCAAGCAATAAGCAGAAAAATACAGTTTTTCCTGTCCACAATAATGCTAATTCTATGTATCTCTACTAATTGTATAATATACCATAAAATGTAAAAGGGTATTCCTTGTAAAACATAATTTCTAAGCAGTAAATTGTGGTTTATTGCACTGCTAGTGATTAATTTACTGCACAGTATACTTGATAAAGCAAATAACAGACTAAATTCAATTTTTGTTCCAATCAGTGCTGACTCATTGAATCAATGAACATACATTTCTATTTACTTACTATGTTTTCATTGATTAAATGGATTTACTTGAGTTAAAAGTGGACTCTATTGAACTTGAAAGGATAAGAAAAGTACATTTGAAAGTATTTATTCAATGTTATCATGGGAGAACAACTCCCTAACTAGACTCACTGTTTTATTTTCTGGCATGGTCCCTGTGTCCTTACAGCTGTCTGACATTTAGACAGTTGAAGTTTCTTTTCTTGTTATGGTTTCTCTACATTGCTAGAAAGTATCTATTTTGACCACCAGCTGTCTTTCAGTATTTAATGACACATAAATCCTGCCAACAAAATGTGGAGTGGTTGTCTTCATTTTATTAAATGTTAATTCAAACTAGAGTAGACTCATTGACTGATACTGGTAATGTCTAACAAATCTTTTTTTTGCCATTCTATTCTAGTTGGAATTATCATTGACTTTAACCAAATTTCATTATTTAAATTACAGTTATACCTCAGGTAATGAAGCAGATGTGTTCCTCAGATTGACTTCTTTCACAGAAACTATGGTAGCATAGAAATAACAGGAAAAGAATAAGGGTAGGCTCCTACACCACAGATAAGAATAGTTCAACATGTTTCAGCAAACCTTTCATCCAAAATTAATAGAATGGTGTAGTACTTCAACATCCTGGGTTAATTTATATTAACTCAGAACATTCAAAAATGAAATGTATCTCTATTTGGTAGCCTGTCTGTACTACCCTGAAACTAGCTAAGATGGTTACCACCAATAAACCCAGCGATTGGTTCTAGGGCACAGTGTAAGTGCAGCAAAACAGAAGATCCTAATTTTATTTATTTATTTATTAGATTTTTCAACTGCCACTCCCAATGGCTCTAGGGCACAGTGTTCACTAATTTTATTTATTTATTCAAAACAAAGCAGTACAATAAAAGCAATAAAACAGTTACAATAAAATACAATTTAACCTTTTAATTGATGAAAGTTAAATGGAAATTGGTGAACATCCGTTTCTGAAATGTTGGTTGAGCCTAGATGTGACAGAAGGTCAATGAGACAAGGAGGAGTTAGAACACGGGGGAGGATGAGGGAAATCTGGGATATTTCAAGGAAGAGTTTGGATCCAAATCTGAGAATATGCAAGTAAACTCAAAACCAATAGAATTGGAACTATTCAGTTCTTCCAGAAACAGTTCTCTTCTGAGTAAGCCTTTCATTACAAATTTATTATAAAGAGAGGAATAACTAATTAAAGGTAGGAACATTGTATTATTACAACATTTGATACTGTTCCATTGTCTGGGCACAGGCCACTAGAGGGTGGTAGAGAGAGAGAAAGATAGTCCATTTTATGGGGGTGGAGTGTGGGTTGAAGGAAGAATACAATTTTCCCCTGTTTTCCTGTTATTTTCCCCATCCATGTCCCCTCATTAATGATATGGGAAGGGGGGGGGGATAACCAGCAAAAACCAAGGGAAATTATTTTTCTCCTTCAACTCCTCCCTCTCCCCCATAAAATGGACTATGCTTTTTTCCTCTAATGCCCCCTAGTGGGCTCCACCTGGATTATGGAAAAGTACTCAACATTATAATTATTTTCTTCCAAACTCTACTTTTGTATCATCTGGATATAATTGTAACACAGAAGGACTGATCAGAAAATACCGAAACTGCAAAATAACTTATGGCATGTTTTCATCTTCTTTTAGATGAAGTCCAACCACCGGTCAAAAAGAAAGGTGAGCAATTTTTTCCATCTCCTGTCATAATAATTTTAATGTTTGTGTAAGCAGCTTTCTAGATTGCTACATGGCCACAGGCCATGGGGGAAATAAGAGTTCATGTTCCTCCTGGGAATACAGAATTGTTGGCAACCAAAGATCCTCAGATTTCTCCACTTTGCAAGGAACACCAGGAATTGAAGAAGTGGAGATCAGTTGTGGCATTACCAGCCAGCATACAATACTATCCATCTGTCCTCTTTGTAGCAACTGCTAAAATGACCTATGATACAGTTTCCACAACAGCTACAACAATTGCTAAGCAGCTTGTAAGGACTTTAATAGACTTAGGACTCTGGCCAGCAAAATGGAAAACAACAGCAACAAGCTACATGACATTAGGGCTCCCAAATGAAAAAGGGTGGGAAATTAACATTTCTAACTTTGATGAGAAATTAAAACTGCTATCCAGCTATAGCTCATCTCTGCATACAATTTGTTTAAATATCTTTTTCAACTATGAAGAGCAGAATTCTATACGGCAATTATATGAGCATAGAAATCTGTAGAAAGAGGGCGGGGGAATGGGCAAGAGGACAAGGATCAAGGGAATTGAAAGTGAGGGAGCTGTTGGTTGCAATTTCATCTTTATCTCTCACTTCACTGGTTGACTGAGGAATTCTTTCAGGCTCATTTGCTAACTTTTGGGCATGGAGGGAAGGAGATGTGGCCTTTGCTTCTACCATTAAGCTGTGTCTTCTTTCTTTGGTGTTCAAGACTAGCCAGAACGAGGCTGTGTACAACCCTGCAGAGATGAATCTATAGCAGGTGTCCCTCAATGTCACTGCATTCCAGGAAAAGCATCTGGACATGCACAGAATCATCAGCAGCTATCTGTAAATATATAATTATGCTTTACCAGCATGATGCAGGATAGTGTGTCTCAACCTGAGGGTTGGGACCACTGGGGGGGGGGTGGTGAGGGGGTGTCAGAGAGATCAACAATGACCATCAGAAAATTTAGTATTTTTGTTGGTCATGGTGGTTCTGTGTTGGAAGTTTGGCCCAATTCTATCGTTAGTGGGGTTCAGAATTCTCTTTGATTGTACATGAACTATAAATCCCAGCAACTACAACTCCAAAATGTCATGGTCTATTCTCACCAAACCCCACAAGTGTTTACATTTGGGCATATTGAGTATTCATAACAAGTTTGGTCCAAATCCATCATTGTTTGAGTCCACAGTGCTTTCTGGATGTAGGTGAACTACAACTCCAAGACTCCAAGATGCCCAGTGTGGAACACATCTCACCAAGCTTAAACAGTGGATGTGACTCTTTCGAACACCTCAGCAAGCGAGAGTCCAAAAGTGGCTGGCTAAAAGCCAGAACCTCAATCAATGGCTGATACCAAATGAGACTCCCTCCTGGGCACACAGAAAACTGGGCGACTTGGAAGGCGCTGAACAGACTGCACTTTGGCACCACGAGATGCAGAGCCAACCTTTAGAAATGGGTCTAGAAGGTGGAATCCACAACATTGAAGTGTGGAGAAGAGCAAACCACAGACCACCTACTACAATGCAACCTGAGCCCTGCTACATGCACAATGGAGGACCTTCTTATGGCAACAGCAGAGGCACTCCAAGTGGCCAGCTACTGGTCAAAGAACATTTAATAGAATACCAAGTCCACAAACTTTGTGGTTCTTTGTTTGTTTTTAATTTAATACAAATGTTTGGTTAGCTCCTGACATGGTAAATAAATAAATAAACTCCCAAGAGTCAAGGTCAATGCCCTTCCAGTCTTTTCTGTTGGTCACGGGAGTTCTGTGTGCCAAGTTTGATTCCATTCTATCACTGGTGGAGTTCAGAATGCTCTCTGATTGTAGGGGAAGTATAAATTCCAGCAACTACAACTCCCAAATAACAGCATCAATCCCCTCCAACCTCACCAGTATTCAAATTTGGTTGTATCGGGTATTTGTGTCAAATTTGGTTCAGTGCATGAAAATATATTCTGCATATCAGACATTTACATTATGATTCATAACAGTAGCAAAATTACAGTTATGAAGTAGCAATGAAAATAATGTTATGGTTGGGGGTCACCATAACATGAGGAACTGTATTAAGGGCTTGTGACACTGAGAACCACTGATGTAGGAGATATAGTTTCATTTATGTTGCAAATCTGAGCATCCCTAGGATAGAAATCTTAGTTATAAGAATTCTACTGCCTAATTGGATACCTTACCTTAAATATGTCACACACACTCCTATACAGGACACCATGTTAAGATTTTGCTGACATTGTTCTGTTCCTTCCTTGCTATTAGAAATTCTTATTCCCTACAATAAACTTTAAATAAAACTCAGGGTGACAATAGTCAGATTTTATTTTGGCAATATTAATATTTTGGGAAATGGTTAACCCAGCCAATTAAAAGAAATCCTCTTTCAAGTTGCAGAACTATTTAAAATACAAGCACTAGAATAACTTAACTCTCTCCTGAAAACCTGGGGGCTTTATAAGTTTGCCAGTATGGCTGATCTTGGCACCATTTGGGTAATTAGTTATTCCATTCACTTCCCTCTGAAGAATATCCCCATTTGCATATTTAGTGCTTTCAGAGTTTAGCTGATTTTCTTTTTATATCTCCATATGGCAGTGTGCTTTTAAAAAAATGTGAATTGCTTTTACCATGGTTTGTAATAGAGGGCTTGCTGTCTCTCTTAACTACTTCTCACTGGAAGGCGTTTTGTGGATCTTTGTAGAAAGCACTTTATGTTAAAACATGCACGATTTTGTTTGGAAGATTTCTGAAGTGTATAACTATTCTGCTGTGCACTTTTATAACACTGGTCATTTCGAAGGAGAGTTTTCTTGTTATATTATGGGCAATCATAAGGATCCATGGCTCTTTAGATCAGTATCTGAAGTGTACTGGGGCAAAGTATAATTAATTATATCCAGTGGTGGTCTAGATACAATTATAAAATATAAAACTGGGGTTCATAAACACTTTTTAAAATGTATGCTGCTTTTATAGAAAATTGGCATTCTAGATTTTTAAAAATGACCTCATTGCAAAGATTTTTCACAACTTGATTTGACTTTTCTATGTAGTCAGATGTGATTTAATTAAATTATAAATGAGATAAGTAATGAAACGTGTGAAAGAACTGTGTGTGGTATGACATTTTGATTGTGTTTTTCCAAATTCCGAACCCAAAAATATATTAAAAGCAGCTATAATATTGAAAAAAAGTTTATTTTCATCACAGGTTTTGTAGTACGCATGTCTGTTCTCAGAAGCCTAATTGATAGTTTCTTTCTACTTTAACACATATTCCCCAACTCACTTTGTACCAGAGTCAAGGGGCATATTTGTATTATGAGATCAAAGTAGGTAGAAATAAATTCTAGAAAACTGCTTCTAAATCTAGACCATGGCTCTGGGAAGATCAAAACATTTAGTTAAAAAAAAACCAGCACCGTAAAGCAAAACCATCAATTTGATTCTGACCCCACATAGTCAGGTCTGTTAACAAAACTACTATGTGCTCCAGACAATAAACAGATAAAATATGGAAGTTGCAATCACCTCACACAGATTGATAGCTATGAGCTGTGAGGAAACAGAAAATTTCAAAATTTAAATTTAAAATACCACTAGTGTTGGCATAGATAAGAGACAGCAGTAATTATTAGGGGTGTGCAAATCCTTTCTGTTTTTGTTCGGTTTTCATTTTGTATTTCGAGTGCCCCCATTCTGTTTTTTGGAAGATTCAGGAGATTGGGGGGGGGGGGTCATTCAGATTCATAATTGAGAACCCCAAGTTCAGTTTCAATTTCAGGAAACATCTTTCCAAAAACAACAGGTGAGGAAAGCACGCAAAAACATAATGGAATTCTGTGCCATTTTACACACTCCTAGTAGTTATGAGCCAGAGCATGAGAAAAATCCATCCATCAAGTCAGCAAGAGAGAGATATGACAGGACTAATCTCCCTGCCATTATTCAACATCCAGTCTTGATAGTTGCTGACATCTCAGAAAATGCTGAGAACTAAAACCCCATACATTACATTGTAGTATGTGTGTCTTTTTAGTTTTCAAACTAATTTGTAAAGCTTACTTCAGATTATTTTTTAAAGAATAATAAAGGTTCAGCATGAGGAATAGGAACATGACTTAGCAGAAATTACTTATATTTGTTATTGCATCCACATTCCGAAGAACTCTATTTTAAATTTAGGATAAGGCAAAGATATTGCCTTAGCGAACTATTGCCCTGTGTCAAATTATCCCTTCCTTGGAAAGATGATAGAGAGAGCTGTTGCGGAACAATTACAACAGTTCCTTGACACCACAGCTGGTTTAGACCCCTTTCAGTCTGGCTTCTGGGCTGGACATGAAATGGAGACGATGCTGGAATCTATCGTGGACCAACTCTACTGCCAACTGGATCAGGGAGGGTCAACTCTTCTGGTGTTGCTAGATCTCACAGTGGCTTTTGACACAGTTGACCATGACCTTCTGATTCATTGGCTCTCGACTGTGGGAATCAGAGGTACAGCTCTCGACTGGCTGTCCTTCTTCCTCTGTAATTGAGGTCAGCATGTTGAGTGCGGAGGACGGATATTGGAAAGGTCTCCCCTATATTGTGGGGTGCCCCAAGGAGCCATTCTCTCACCCCTCTTATTCAACATCTACATGCAACCTTTTGCACAGCTGGTCCGAGATTCGGGTTAGAGTGTTATCAATATGCCGATGACACTCAACTTATCCTGAAGATGGCTGGCCAACCAAACACAGTGCTGTGCAATCTCCATCAGTGTCTGGAGGTCGTTACCAGATGGCTCCGGTCTAGCAGGCTGAAAGTGAACCCTGCAAAAATGGAGATCCTGTGGCTGGGTTCCCCGAGTGGTGGGGCCATCAATTTACCAACCCTAGATGGGGAGTCATCGCGCCCTTCGCCTCGAGTGAAGAGCCTGGATGTCCAATTAAACTCTCAATTGATGATGGAAGCCCAAATGTCCATCATCAGTAGAACGGCCTTTTTCCATTGAATACCTGGCCCCCTACCTCGGTAGAGATGACCTGGCCACAGTGATCCAGGCCTTGGTCGAGACTAGACTATGGCAATGCTCTTTACATCAGCTTACTAGGGTCTACCATCTGTAGACTTAAATTGGTCCAAAATGCAGCTGCTAGACTCTTGGAGGGGCCCCCTGCAAGGTGCCACATCACTCCAATTCTACAAAAACTTCACTGGCTTCCGATCGAGTATCGAATCATCTTTAAGTTGTTGGTCCTCACCTTCAAGGCATTACATGGCCCCGGCCCGTTATATCTAAAAAATCGATTCACCTATTATCAACCTCAGAGACCACTTCGATCTAAAAATCAAGTGCTGCTTGTAGTTCCCAGGCTCAAGATCATACAATCTACAAAGACCAGGTGCAGGGCCTTCTCTGCTGCGGCTCCGTCTCTTTGGAACACTCTTCCACTTGAAGTCCGTATGCTCCAATACTTACTAGCATTTTGGAGAGCGTGCAAGACTTATCTGTTTAGGCAGCCCTTCCCACCTGGCTAATCAGTTTTATATTTTACTGTTTTTACTGTTTTATTGTATCACTCATGTCTGATGTAAGCTGCTCCGAGCCTCTGGGGAGTGGTGGCCTATAAATTTGAAATAATAATAATAATATTGGCAAAGACCATATGGCCCTGGTGGCCTCATCCAACTGTATGAATTTATGTACTACCAGAGGGGGCAAAATAAAGCCGATGTCCCTCAAATAAGAGCTCTTCCTGTCAATGAAATGTTCCTGAATTCCCAAAATTTCTGATATTGAAGAGTGAGACATCAAAAATTATTTCCAATTAGAACTCATATGTGCTGTGTTTTCAGTGCTCTGGTAACTTTTCCTGCTACTTGTCTTTGGAAGCCTAAACACAATTTCTAAATGTTCAAATTCAAGATTTAAGTTTTTGTAATGCTATTTAACTAAACCCAACTTTAAAATACAATGACAACAAAAAATACAGAGCAACAAGAAAGAAATTAGAAGGGATGTACAGGTCTTGGACCCTGGTGTAAACAATGGCCTTGGTAGATTCAAACTACCTTATGAATGCAGACAAATCTTACAAATGCATTTTCTTTAGATTGTCGCTGTTGAACAAATGACGGCAGTTTTAAAAATGGCTTGGGATCAAATCTTTCACTCTGGCTACATCCATTGCTCTCTTCCTCTAAACCAGATGTCAGCTCATGCAGCACTCCAGATGATGGACTACAATGCTCAGCAGCTGTTGCCAGCAATACCAATAAGGAGAAATGCTCGGAGTTGTAGTCCAATGAAAATTTGATAATTCCATTATTCCCATCCCTATAGAGTCTTTGAGGTTAGCAGTTGAGTACAATATGGTTTGAGTAGATCAGAGTTCAAATCCTATCTTCAGATAAGATAGGGTTGCTGTTTATAGATGGTTTGGCTGGGCAGTGAAATGGAGAGTATTTTTTGAATCCCATCAGTATTGGAGGTTGATTGAAAGTTTGTGCACAGTTCTAGCTTACACATGGTTTTCTACTCATTGCTATTTTAGAAAGCATTGCAAATCTTACTGATATTTGGATTTTCAAGACAGTACATTTCATCCGCCTGGTAGTTTCTGCAGGTGAAAAGCATATACTTTAGTTATAAACTGTGCATCCAAAATTATTTCTTCCTATCCCTAATCAAGAAGACTAAAAGTGCTGCAGCCCTTTAGATTTTCAAAGTAATGGTAAGAGAAGAGTAAGAGGAAAATACATTTATGCCCCTACATTCTCAGCTGAATGATACTGCCACCATTCCTGGTCCCACTTGCAGTTATGTAAAGGGGAAGGTGTGGAAAATAATTTTTGTGGTGGAAGAAGTAGCAGAGTTATATCACTTGGATATTGTAAAGCTGTGGGAAAATGCAAAATTACCCTTCTAGCCAAGAGGCTATCTGTGCAAAACTACACTGAACAAGTGCTGTTCATTGACATGCTAAACCCATGTAGGACTCACTCAAGAGACTGTTGGTGCTTTTGTATCTTTTGGTGCTGATCTACTGTCTATATGTGGATATGGCATGGAAACACATTCCAGATCACCTCCTGAGACTAAAAGTGTTCAGTGTATATATCTTGAGGCAAAACAGCATGTGCACAGATAGTGTGATAAACATGTAAACCTCAGGAAACGATTGTAAGAACCTGGCTAGATTACATCAAAGTGCAATTTGTCCCTGCCTTCAGTTTTCAGCAATGGCTAGCTAGATGCCTCTGGGATACCCATTGGTAGTTCTCTGCATGTTTTTAGGGATGCCAAGGGAGCCATGTGGATTTGGGGAAAAACATTTCATTGTCTGAAAAACAACCAGGATTTCCCCTCACTGGTACTCTATAAAGTTATAGTGTTTGCTGTTTGCCAGCAACATACAATGGGAAATGATCTTAAAAGTACTTCCATGCAGGATTCCCTGTTTTGCTTTATTGCCCAACAAAGAAATAATCAAAAATAATATCTCCCAAATCAAAACACCTGCTGGTATAGGAAAGAAGAGATGTGTTTGTTTAGCCTAGGCTAGTATTTTCATCTTTGAGGGCTTCAATACAGCTACACCCCAGTGGGAAAATTACTTAAAATTCTCAGCAGTAAAACCCTAATCTATTCTAAGTCTGTATTTCCATTTTCCTGCAAACAATATAGAATTGTTTTTGGATGCATCATAAAATGAACCTATTTTTGCTACCTTTTGGTAAACACAGAACTGCTGGAGTGCTCCTCCTGACTTCTCAGTGGATCTAAATAAATCATTTTTGCGTTGTGGGGCTTTGGGAAAATAATGCTGGTTTCAGGACTGCTGCACAAATTATTTTATAATATTTAAGAGTCTTAGACATGATCCTAGTGCTTTATGTTTTGCATGGAACACAAAACAAATGGCATTAAATTAGCATTATATGGTAGTGCTATAATGAGGCATCTACTGAGCACAAGCTTCGGTCACCTGTATGTAGTTTCATTATATTGTATCTTCTTCAAAGCCAAATAGCAAGAAAATGAATGCAAACAATCAGTTATACATATGTAATGGATGGAAGATTGTATCTTGTGGAGAAGATTATAGATCAGCTGAAAGGAAATAATATTACTTCCATCAAAATAAATGGTATTGGGGTATGTGTGTACAAACAATTAGTCTGACTTTCTTCTTTGTTGACCTACTTTATTGAAATTATATTAATTGAGATCCCAGATAAACAGTATTAGTTTAACCCAATCTTCTGCTAGTGGCATAAAAGATTCTTATTTAAATGTTTCATAAATCCAGGTCTACTGACAACATGCCAGGTCAATGGGCATATTTGATATAGCTAGCTAGCTCTAAATACAATTATTTGCAAACAGTGCATCTACCAAAGCAAGATCAGACCCTATGTATTTTCACACATACTTCACTTGTCCATTCTGTTTCTTAGTTCCTTTCTATGTTAAAGATGTTTCCCACTCTTCCACATGTTTCTCAATTTAACTTTACACATCTTTTTTTCTTTACCATAACCTTTCCCAAATGAGAAATTAAATGTTTATGTGCTCAGTCAGAAAGCATGCCTCTTACCTACTTAATTTGCTAAAATCTAGGCAGATCACTGATTGATTGACCATCATGTTTCCTATTGAAGTCAACAGCATACATTTTATGATTACAACACATGGCTTGCAGCCACATTGTGTGTTTGTACACTAGCCGTTTGTTTAGAACACCTAAACTTTTTGAATAATTCTCACGTTAAGAATGTAGTAAAGAAAACCCAGTGATGACAACAAATGAGAGACACAGAAAATCAGAAGATTGCCAAAAGAAAGTTGATTGTAGTCTTGGAAACCAAAGAAGGGGGGAAATTGTATTTAATCTGAATGGTAGGTACATGTGAATGTAGGATAGTTTGTGTCCTGAATTGGGTGGAGACAACACTTCAAAGCAGCAAGCAAGCAGAGATGAAGTCTAGTTAATCTGTAGTTAAAACCTGAAAAAGCTCTTGCTAATTAGGCTGCAAAGGCATTATTGCCACTCATTGATCCCAATACCTTGGTAATTAGAGGAAGCAGACAACAGTCAGCTGAAAAAGATTCCCATCACTGCTTGCTAAATACGTGAGCTTCATGATTTTCCCCTAATTCCTGAAACATCCATTTTTTTCTGTATGCACCAAATGTTAAGACTTCACGGGGCCTTATCACACTACTCATTTATGCCATATTATTCCATTTGAAACCTTCCCTAACCAGTCTTGTGAGATTAGCTGATTGTTAATATTCTATATCACATCTTTAACATATTTGTGCATGTTTTTGTCTGTATCAATCTTGTCATTACAGACATGAGTTTTCTATCGAGCTCTTACTTTATTATTAGTTTTCCTATTTTTTAAATTGTCATAATGTCACTATGAATGCTATATGGTATGATATGCTATAATAAAATGGCAATTTAGGAAATAAAATTAGAAACTGTTGTATAAATAGCCCAGAAAGCTATGGAATTTCTGCCCTATTTCTTTGCTAGCTAATGAAATACATTTTGAAAATATATATACTCTATTTGGAATAATTTAATAAACTGCTCTGTCATCAAATGAAGAATCAGCATGGTTGCCTTGGTGATGGAGATTATTCATGTGACTGCTGGATTCTGTCAGTTTTCTAAACATGAATTCATAATATTTTGGAGTTATTAACAATATGCCTCTCTGATGAAGATAAATTGCACCCTTTCAATTGCCATGTAAGCCTTCCATGAAAATGCAACTGCCTTGGCAATTCAGCAAGAAGATCTTATATGATTATCAGAAGATTAAACCTATTAGTCATAAAGAACAAGGCAGATGTTTTTTTTAAAAAAAAAACAACCTGAAGTTTCAAGGAATGTTAATCCTTTCCTATCTCAAATGATATAAGTTCTTTGTGACATATTATATTTGAGTCCAAACAAACTGCCACCATCAAATAGAAGCTATGCTTTAATGGAATATGGGACTTAAATCGCTGAATTAAACTTTGGTGATCTTTAAGACTTTGGAACTAGAACAAAATGTATCACTTCCCTAATAATAGTATTTCTACCTGCTGCATGTACTCTCCCCACCCCAAGCTTAACGGGATGTCCTTAAACTCAAGTTTATTTCTGTCTGTACTGTCATTAATCTGACATCAACAGGGACATAAAATGTGGCTGCAGCCCCCAAAAGGTGAAAAACAAAAAAAATACTGTAAAATCTTGAACACAGTGTTGGTGTTTTCCCTAACAATGACTAGGTTGTTAGTCATGGTGGAATGTGTGAAAAAGAGATAAGGCACTGAGAACTGGATATTTTGTAGGAAGCAGTTTTGCTAATTATCCATGCACCTATATTAATATTAATATATTAATATATATGTATGCTGTTGGACTGAGTTGAAATTAATGCAAATTTAAATCAGTTTTAAAAATACCCTGACTTTTCATTGGTTGTCGTTGAACTGGATCAGTTTGAGTTAGCAAGATGAATATAGATGGACTTCTGATATTCTTCGTCAGGAGATGCGGTCAATTCAGATTAATTTAGGTAGTTTAATAAGCTTCTAAGACTGTCACTATCATAAGACTTGTCAGTTTCCAACAAAACTTTCAAGTATTTTCTTTGTTTTTAAAATTGCTTTTAGTAACAATGAAATATTTTTCCCTAGTATATCTTTTGGTATTTGATGGCTAGATCAACATGTCTATGTTTGTTTGTTTATTGCTAAATTATTGGAACAGATTTTCTATCTCCCAGACATATTCTTTTCCTGGCTAGACTTTTCCTCCCTTTCTTGATTATACTTTTACTTGGTAAGAAAAATGATATATGGTTGCTCATCCTGGAATAGGTTTGCAAAAAACAGGTAATAACATGATGTTTATCATGGCACCTTAATTTAAGAAATGCAACATGTTAAGAGAAATGTAACTAAGATGGTAAAAGATCTGGAAACCAAGCCTTATGAGGAATGGCTATATATGTTTAGCTTGGATTTTCCCTGTATGTCAAGAGTCATGGGTGTGAACCAGTGAATTCAAGTTATAAGAAGGAAGATTTTGACAGTAAGAACTGTTACACAATGGAATAGGCTGTGTGGATGGTGAGTCTGCTTCTTCAGGGGTCTTCAAATAGAGTTTTGGTGGTCATCACTCAAGTCTTCAACTGTGTTTATCTGTGTGATAAAAGTTTGGACCAGATTATCCATGTGGTGTTGGGCCTGTGTCCTCAGCAGGGATTGTGGGCTCTACTGCGCAAGGGCTTGTGGGATCCACAGTGCATGATGGGGATGGAACTTCTGCACAGGCATGGCAAAGACAGCATTTGGGGAAAGCTGTTAGGGAGGTCAGTTCTCCTGAGAATCATCAGTGCACAGATAAGGCACCTGGCTGTTGTACTTGGGATAGAGAGAAGGAATGTGTTAGTTGGAAAACTCAAGGTCTTTCCTTCTAGCAGTGGTTTCGGTTTGCCAAGCAAGGGAGGGAAATCTAGTTTCTTGATATAGCTATGCCTTGCAGTTTGAATCTCAGATCTAGGTCAACTTTGCAATAAGCTTCATGTGTTTCAAGCCTCCTGTATTTTAGTTCATGCATTTAGCCTCTTGTGTTTCAAGTCTCCTGTATTTTAGCTCAAGTACTCAAGTCTGGACTTTGATTTCTCCTGGAAACCCTTTGGACTTTACCAGCTACCGGACCTTGCCTGCCTTGGATTTATGGAAATCCTTTGGACTTTATCAGCTACTGGAACTTGCCTGCTTTGGATTTACTAAGTGACTCTGCAGCATACATACTGCCTTTGGGCCATTGGAACTAATCCTTGGACTATTGATTGGATTATATATCTCTTCTTCTAGATTTATACTGCTTATATTGCTTGCTGTTTGCTTCAATAAAAGACTATTCTTTTCAGCTGGAGCTGTGTGTTTGGATTCTAAGGGTTCAGGTCTACACTGGTGTGTGACATGTGGTCCCTTTCAACGTGATGAGTGTGCATATTGACTAAATACAAGGACGGGTCAATAAGTCAGTGACTTTTTGAATTTCCCGCCTCTTAACTGAAAGGGCAACACTGCTCCTGTCAATAGGCACCTGTGAGTTCACTCCTGTCAAAATTTGAACAAGTTGCATCATTTAGTTTGTGTTTGGCAGCCATTGATCAGACTACCGCATGATTTGAGGAGATAATGGAAAAAAGTGAATTTCATGTGCTCATTAAGCATTATTTTTGCAGAAAAAAACCATCACTCAAATCAAGGCTAAGCTTGATAAATACTATGGGGACTCTGCACCATCAATTTCAATGGTAAAAAGTGGATTACTGAATTTTGTTGTGGCTGTACAAGCACAGATGATGCCAAATGTTCTGGACACCCAGTTGAGGTCTCTACACCTGAAACGTTTGAAAAAAATTCATGATAGGTGTTGGCCGATCGGAGATTGAAAGTGTGAGAGATTGTGGAAGCCACAGGCATCTCACATGGCTCAGTGGTTTCAATTTTAAATTATCACTTGGATATGCGAAAGCTTTCCGCAAGATGGGTGCCGCGTTTGCTCACAATCGACTACAAACGCAATCGTGTGACAATTTCGCAGGAGTGTTTGGTGTTGTTCAACCGCAATATGGATGAGTTTTTGTGCTGTTTCATAACTATGGATGAAACGTGGATCCACCACAACACACCAGTCAAAACAGCAGTCAAAAGAGTGGGTTTCTTCGGGTGAATCAGTGCCAAAGAAGGCCAAGGTGGGTTTGTCAGCCAATAAAGTCATGGTGACCATTTTTTGGGATGCACGCTGTATAATCCTCATTGACTACCTTCAAAAGGGTAAAACAATCAATGGCGAATATTATGCCAACTTATTGGGTCGATTTAATGAGGATTTGAAAAAAACCAACCGCATTTGGACAAGAAAAAAGTTCTTTTGCACCAGGAAAATGCAAGGGTGCACACATGTGCAGTTGCCATGGCAACAATCCATGCATTGGGATACGAATTGCTTCTTCATCTGCCCTATTCTCCGGATTTAGCCCCGAGTGACTATTTCTTGTTTCCAAACCTGAAGAAATGGCTCGGTGGAAAGAGATTTGACTCCAACAATGAAATCATCTCACAAACAAATACCTATTTTGATGACCTTGACAAATCTTATTTTTTGGAAGGGATAAAAAAATTGGAGAAACGTTGGACAAAGTGTATAGAGCTCAAAGGAGACTATGTTGAAAAATAAAATGATTTTTTTATCCAAAAACCTGTGTTTTATTCAAAAAGTCATGGATTTATTGACCCGCCCTCATAGCAGGAGTTTAGCTGACCTGCAAGTTAGCATCTGGGAAGCATTGGCTCTCAAGATCTTCAGAATCTTATAGGCTGCTTATTATAGGTCTTAATACCCTTTGATGCATTTCTGCAACAATTTATTGAAAAAAATAGTTGCATGAGCTAACAAGGTGGGAAAAGAGAATAAAAATAAAGTGGAATCACTGCTTTGCACAATGTATTACCTGAAATATCTCATACTATTAAACTATATACAGAGATCTGTTTTGCTGATTGAATTGTTCTGGAGGCAATTGCCACTGAAAATGCTGTTGCTGCTATAAAAGAGAGGCAGGAATTTTTTACAATTGCCTTCACCATCTGCAGTCCACCAGTATCAACTCCCACACTGTTCCAGAAGTCCATCAATGCTCTAGAGCAGATTTTCAGAGGACATAAGTGGAGCGGAAGAGGGGAAATCAGCACAGCTTGTTCCCTCCCACAAAGTAATGTCTGTAAGACCTTTTATGAATTAACTGCACACAAAATTATCTAGACCCAGTTGTCATTGAAATCTCATCTTTAGCATAATTCTTCTGAAAAGAATGGTTCTGTTTCAAACCAAACATTTTAAGGCAGGAATGGGCAAACGATGGCCCTACCATTGGCTGTTAGGAATTGTGGAAGTTGAAGTCCAAAACACCTGGAGGGCCAAAGGTTGCCCATGCTTGTTTTGAGGAATTTTGAGGGAAATCTAAGCAGTACTATTCACCAGATCTATGGAAATTGCTCAGATTGGTTCCATTGACCCATGTGAAACTTTAACTTAGATGAAACATTTGAAGTTTTAAAAAAATTAATATCATGACCTTTGAATTTTCAAAACCAGTAATGACCTGTAGCAACCTTTGCTTCCCATCACAACTTCAGATTTTTCAATATTGTTAGTTAATGTTGAATACTGTTGTGTTTGTAATGTATCTTTTCACTATTTATCTTCTAATAATTATTTGCAATTTCCCCCCCAGAGATTCAGATAGACAAGGCAGAAAAAGAAGAGAAAATTGAAAAGAAGCCACCACCAAAGGGTAATTTTAAATATGTACAAGAAAATATGTATTACATGTACTGTGGATATGTTTTGTCTGCTTTAAGAATGCATACAAATTTGTAACCCTCAATCCTACTGATGCTCTCAATTAGGATAGGCCAATTGAATCAGTTGTTGAATGATGGAAAAACATGTAAATAATTTGATAGATGAACCTGTTTGTTTCATTTTCAACATTGTTTATTTTTATTGAAATAATTGCACCTGTTGCATGTTTTAAAATCAAAAGATTTCTGAAAAACTGATGCACATTTTCTTATAGTTATTGTGTTTTAGAGAAAGTGCAAGTTTTGTAATCTGATCCAAATAAAGTTTTTCTCAATATCTAGCTACCACTGCTTTAGCAGTTCCTCCCTCATTTTCATTTTAAAAAATGTTTCCTAGCACCACTCACTCAAAGGAAGAATGAATTGTGAACAATAAATGCATAACCATCAATTGAAGGCAATGCCTTACATACTGACAATGCCTTACATACATTCATGATTTCAGATATTCTCCTTGCAATTCACTGCAGATCTGTTCATAGTGTATGAACAGATCCACATATGTATGTGAGGCATTACATTTTGCCATATGTTGGAAACTGTGTTGAGTCCCCCCCTGGAGTGAGAAAAGCGGTATACAAGAGAAGTAAATAAATAAATAATAGTATAATTTTAAAATTGCTTCCCTGTGATAACATTGATTTTCTTCCAATAATAGTTTGTGTTTGTTTGTTGTTTTGTTTACTTCTTTCCAGAAATCCAGATAGAAAAGCCTGAAAAAGAGGAGAAAATTGAAAAGAAGCCATCACCTAAGAGTGAGTATTTCTAATTATTTTATTATGGCTAATTTCTATATATATAAGTAGGAATGTGGAGAGGTGTTTGAAAACACCTTTGAAAACATAAGCAACTCTAAACTTGGATAGTACAACTTTATCAAAAGATTATCGGTTGATCTAGCAGTCAGAGACAATTATTAAGAAATGAAGCTATTTAGATACAGATGGGGAAACTACTAATTTTTTTCCACCAAACTTTAGTAGAGAAGATTGTATAATGACCAGGATTCATCATCAGGCATTGCTTTAACACAGTCTATACTCATCTTGGGAAAGATTTCACACAGAAGTTGCCATTATCACTTTGTTTATAAACCCAATAAATGTCAGTTGCTTAGGCCCCTTCTACACTGCCATATAATCCAGATTATCAAATCAGATAATCCAGATTATTTACTTTGAACTGGATTATGAGTTTACACTGCCATATAATCAAGTTCAAAGCAGATAATATGGATTTTATATGGCAGTATAGAAGGGGCCTCTGGTTCCTTCCTCTGGAATATAGCCTACAGCCTGTGGTATCCTTTAACAGTCTCTCATCTAAGTAAAGACCACAGCTTTTAGGGTATTTAGGCCTATTGCTAAAGTTACCTACTGACATTAGCACTACGGAAATAAAGCCCTGATAGTACCATTTGTACTTGCAGTAGCGACACTCTTTACTCTCCCATTCACTAGGACTTCTACAGGCTGATCTATTTGCCAATAGCATCTACCACTGCCTGTCACTGAGATACTTGATCCTCAATGAGCTCTTGGCACTTGGTCAGAGAGGCCCTGAAAGTGCAGCGATTGCAGTTAAGTCCCTTAACAATAATTTAAATAGGTGGTGGTCACTGGCAGTGGTAGGCAGCAGGCAAACAACTGCTTATCTGCTCCATAACATATCACTACCACAGTGGAGTGGTTGCCAGAAGGTCATATTTTGAATTTTTGAACAATTAGTAATTGCTTTAGGCAATATGGGATTTGCTTCATATTTGATCATTTTTACTGAACCTAGCTACCTGGGTGTTACTCCCATGGGTTTCAGAAGAAAACACGTCCGAACTAACTTATAAAGCATTATATTTTAGGTATTTTAACTTTCTGACAGTTGGTATTTATGTTAATAATTTCATGGATTCAATTTAGTTACAGGGTATGAAAATAGAAAGTTTAAAAAAACCCATGGTGTGTTATGAACACTTTAAGTGTCCTGACTTGTACATTTATATATTAGCTGCATTAAATATCATTGATCCACTTGGCCCTCTATATACATAGATGTTACATTCAAAGATTCAACTACAGTTTGAAGATATTCTGACACCCCACCACCCCGGTCATTTTATATAAGGGGTTTTTGGAGCTCCATGAGCCCAGAAAACCAAGAAGGCACTCACCCCTCCCAAAATGCCCCAAAATAACACACAAGGATGGGGGAGGAGGAGTGATTTTCCTCCTCCCCCTCCCCCCATCTCCTGGAGCATCATTGCTACACAGTGAAAACAACAAGGTGTAACAATGGTGTAGTTTTTCAATCTTTCATTCAAGCATAATCAATAATCATTTCATTACATATAAATCATGCAACAAAGGTGTAGCTTTTGAATCTTTGATACAAGAGTAATCAATAATCATTTCATTACATATAAATCATAAATCAGACGCAGCTGATCAAGTTCCAGTCCTACCAGGTGTATAAGCCAAATAAAAGTCCAACCGGCTACAATCCAAAAGGGTGCCAGGTTATTTGTAATCCAGCATGAGGGGTAGTAGTAAGGTAGTAGAAAATAATGATGCCCGAAGTCGGGGGAACAAAGGAAGATGCAGTTGCGTTGTCTCAGTGGGTTGGAGGAACAGAAATAATGCTCCTCATTGTGGATGATGGAATGCCAAAACGCCGACGGAATGCATATGCTGCTAATCCCAGGCCAAGTTGGTATCCGTTTCTCCCGTAAACCGGGTTTTCTCAGGGCGAGATATATCAATAATGAATAACCAACCACTGAAAATGAGACAATATATCAAAAGCATAATAGAGAACCATAGTGTACATCAATAACTATTGTCAATAACATAAAATATACATACCATTCTGAGTAGAGCCATAAGTATAACCCCATTCGCAGTCAGAAGGGGTGACCCAAAAGGTGGAGAAAGGGAAAAGTAGCAAGCCATTTAAGGGAGAATGAAACCCAGGAGCTTAAAGTGATAGAGCACACAACAGTTATTGGGATACTGATATTATTAATATTTAAGCTAATAGCTCATTGAGGGAACAGGGGTCATTCATCCCGGAAGGCCACTCTGAATTTAGTTTCAAAATCCATTTTATTTCTGCATTAATTAATTGAGCAGTATTGTCCTTATGGATATTGGGAGTGATCCTTTCCAAGACTCTCAGTTTAAGGGAAGCAGGGCTATGCTTCATGTCCAAACAATGTCTATAGAAGGCTGAATCATTAGATTGGTTCAAAATCCATGACGATGTTCAATAAATCTGACCTTGACACGTCTTTTTGTCTGGCCCACATAAATTAATAAACAATCACAGGTGACCGCATAAATACAAAAATCAGAATTGCAGTTTGCTTGAGATAGCAATTTAAAGGCGCGGCGCTTGGAAGGACTGTAAATCTCTTTTGCAGTATCAATGTTGGGGCAAACCGAGCAATTAGTACAAGGGCGTGTGCAAGGGCTCAGGCTGCTCTTGATCTTGGCCTCTAATCAAACATATCAAGGGACTTGACCAATTTCCAATGGTCGCATACAGAAGAACCCAAAATTTTCGGGATGTTTTGATGCACAACAAACCTAGGCCACCCAAGATCAAGAGCAGCCTGAGCCCTTGCACACGCCCTTGTACTAATTGCTCGGTTTGCCCCAACATTGATACTGCAAAAGAGATTTACAGTCCTTCCAAGCGCCGCTCCTTTAAATTGCTATCTCAAGCAAACTGCAATTCTGATTTTTGTATTTATGCGGTCACCTGTGATTGTTTATTAATTTATGTGGGCCAGACAAAAGACGTGTCAAGGTCAGATTTATTGAACATCGTCATGGATTTTGAACCAATCTAATGATTCAGCCTTCTATAGACATTGTTTGGACATGAAGCATAGCCCTGCTTCCCTTAAACTGAGAGTCTTGGAAAGGATCACTCCAATATCCATAAGGACAATACTGCTCAATTAATTAATGCAGAAATAAAATGGATTTTGAAACTAAATTCAGAGTGGCCTCCGGGATGAATGACCCCTGTTCCCTCAATGAGCTATTAGCTTAAATATTAATAATATCAGTATCCCAATAACTGTTGTGTGCTCTATCACTTTAAGCTCCTGGGTTTCATTCTCCTTAAATGGCTTGCTACTTTTCCCTTTCTCCACCTTTGGGTCACCCCTTCTGACTGCGAATGGGGTTATACTTATGGCTCTACTCAGAATGGTATGTATATTTTATGTTATTGACAATAGTTATTGATGTACACTATGGTTCTCTATTATGCTTTTGATATATTGTCTCATTTTCAGTGGTTGGTTATTCATTATTGATATATCTCGCCCTGAGAAAACCCGGTTTACGGGAGAAACGGATACCAACTTGGCCTGGGATTAGCAGCATATGCATTCCGTCGGCGTTTTGGCATTCCATCATCCACAATGAGGAGCATTATTTCTGTTCCTCCAACCCACTGAGACAACGCAACTGCATCTTCCTTTGTTCCCCCGACTTCGGGCATCATTATTTTCTACTACCTTACTACTACCCCTCATGCTGGATTACAAATAACCTGGCACCTTTTTTGGATTGTAGCCGGTTGGACTTTATTTGGCTTATACACCTGGTAGGACTGGAACTTGATCAGCTGCGTCTGATTTATGATTTATATGTAATGAAATGATTATTGATTACTCTTGTATCAAAGATTCAAAAGCTACACCTTTGTTGCATGATTTATATGTAATGAAATGATTATTGATTATGCTTGAATGAAAGATTGAAAAACTACACCATTGTTACACCTTGTTGTTTTCACTGTTCAGTAAGATAACTTGGCTTGTTTAAATAGCATCATTGCTACACACCAGGAGGACCCCAGCAGTACTTTAATGGCAGCCAGGTAAGTTGTTTTAATTTTTAAAGGCTTATTTTTTGAAGGGAAGTTCTGGGTGCCCTCCCTGAAGTTGCTGGGAAGGCATCTAGACACCTCCCCAAAAAAGCACAGGTTTTGGGGAGAGGTGTGGGGATTTAAATGTGCACCGAATTGGGTGTCCTGATTTGCCCCTCAAGAACAGCCTTAATACTATGTTGAAAGTAAATGAAAAATGGTTTACTTCAGTAAAAAAATAAAAGAACAGCACACGCAGTTGTATAATGCAAAAGAAAGCAAAGAAGTATTAATGCAGACACAATACTCAAGTCTCTGATAAAGTCCAAAATAAACCAGCAGTCGCACATCAGACAAAGAACAATGTGCATTGACCAATAAATCCTTAGAAGCAGTTTCTCAGACTTTTGAAGCAGGTACAAATGGGAGCGAAGGCATAAGCATCAGGTTTGTTTGTTACCAGCAAAAGCTGACTACTCCTGCTTTTGATTTATAGCCCTGAATTCCCCATGCAGGAGGTGCTACGGTGGTTCCCAAGTACTTTGCCGTTTCTAGCAGCTCTTCTAGCTGAATGGTGTATCTGCCATGTTTTCTTTCGCCTTTCCAGAAATGTGGGCACTTGCAAAAGCCCATCCTCTGATTCTAACTCCCCTTCTGATTCCTGAACACTTTCCTGCTCCCCTTCCTCTTCTGAAAATGAGGAATCCCTAACAGTGGATTTATTAAACCTGCTTCAGCGTGTGTTTAAATAAAGTCTGAAAGCACCCAAAACTATAAGAAAGCAATTTGGTTATTGGGGAGGAGCTATTAAAGCAAGAATACTGTTGAGGGTCAGATGTCACTACAATGAGTATCTCCACATCACCCAAGGTGAACCACCTGATCCTGTGTGCATGCCTAACTTACCTGGGTTGCTCTATGGCACATTTCTGCCAGAAGGCCATTCTGAGACTTTAACTCCCCTATACCATACAACTTTGGAGAGGGAGACAACCACCCATTCAAGCCTCAAGGTTGATCCTCCTTCCTAGCTCCCCAGACTATACAATCTTGAGGAACCAAACACATTGCTACCCTTCCCCTCAATTTTTGCAATAGCACATGGCTAAAAGACACCACCCTCCGAAATGCCATATTCCCATCAGTGACAATATGGGGTAGGCAATCCCCCCATCCCAATTAACGTCTTTCTTTTTTAGAAAAAAAAGGTTTTCCTACTGGGCTGATAAGTCAACTAGCCTAATGTTCATATTGAACCAAGGGCGGGAGGGTGGCTTCTTCATGAAACATAGAGGCTCAAGTGAGGGAGGCTTCCTTAAATAGGCTGAATTATGTCCCCCATGCAGGCTGAGGCTGGCACCACACCAGTCTTGAAGAACAAGGCCGGCCTTCACCATGTAGGCTTTAATGGGATCTCTCCCCCCACCCCTGACTAGGCTCTTTGCCTTGTTTTGAGGTAGCCTTAGGGCTTTAAATCCCAGCAGCAGCAGCTTGAATTTAAACTGGTCCAGTGTGATCCTTTAAAACCAGTGTCATGTGGCTTCTGGAGGGAAGATGTTTCTGTCAGCAATCTCACTGCTGTGTATTGCAAATAGCTGCAACATCTGACTCATCTTAAGGGCCACATAGACCAAATTCCCGCAGTCTGAGAGATGGGGTGGGGTGTTACCAGTGCATGACTGACTTTGGCCAGTTTATCCTTCCTAATATTTCCCAGGCAATTGACCTAATACACTAACTGCTAAAGTATATTTTTCAATGACATTTACAAGTCACTGAATTCATTTTTGAAGTTTGCCTATATTGTCCAAAAGGTAGCAATATGTAGCACAGCATCTCTTGAGTGCACTAAATCAGCTGGCTAACCAGATGGGAACATGGATAACTTTAGACTGTGTTGGCATGATAAACAAATATCCTTTTCTACCTCCAAATATAGGATGAGGGAATGTGCTAATTAGTCTGCCAGCCCTGCTGTGTATGTTTTGGCATCCTACTCACAGCACAATATGTTAATTTCAGACTCTATGACAAAGTGACCACCACTTTGTCATGACAGGAAATAACTGTGGCTTACGGCTATATGCTTATCTAGAAATGGCAGGTACTGCCAAAATAGAATGAACAAACATTTTAATGTCTTTTTGGTCACAATGCATATTTGCAAGCCATGGAAATGTGTCAAGATATAGGCATAACTATTAGATAAGTCATTACTTTGTTTGATTCTGCCCATATATCTGTTGCTGTTCTTTGAATTTTAAACTAGATCATTATTCTGGATTTTATTGCACTTTAATGGGGTTCTAAGCTGTATAAGTGGCTGAGTAGGCTTCATTAATTTTTTTTAAAAACTCTAAAGCACAAGAAACAAAATTACCAGCAAAGCACACTAAAATGCCATGTGCCATTTCAAAGGCTAGCCAATTTATTGTAGCATGAATTTTTATCAGAATTGTCTATGGGGTCAGGACCTTGTGTAAAATGTATTCCAAAGTATCCAGGTGTGATACAGCTGAGCCAAAATAACCTCTACCAGAAATTCCCCATCTAGTTTGCAAAAGGTAATCTAGGAGGACCTTTAGCAACAGTAGAAGGACGTGTTTTTTGTGGTGCCCCTGGCCTGCTTAACACTTAGAGTGATGCTAGTTGGAGCAATTAGGTGAAGGGAATGCCAAAATAAGAATGCCAAGCAATGATCAGCACTTTTTTGGTGCCAAGTGGGCACTGTAAAGCCCAGAATAATGGGAGCAAGGTGGCACCACTGATCTGGTTTTGGTGCCATTGGACAGTGTGAACACCATCCAGCCACTGCATCAACTTGAGGACATGCAGTGTGGACATGCTGATCTGAAGTGCCCACTCCACAACAGAATAACTATTTCTGATATGTGTCAATGTCCCATAGGTCCTCTTCCTCTGCTGCAATGTCCCTCTCTTCCTAAGAAGTGTCTTTGAATATCCTTATTCTCCCTGTATCTGGATTCAGCTGTATTCAGCTGATCCACCAGCCATTGTAAATGGATCAAAACCTGAAATGGACCAAAGGCAGACAATGGAGCCCAAAATTAGCAGTGCTAGCCTGACCTTTCAGGATCCCAAAAAATCAACCAAGATATAAAGGGATTGTCATAAAAAGGCAAGCCTACTTCATTTCAAATTTTATTTGGGTGTAGTGGAAGTTGTTTAGGGAAGGGGTGGGCAGATTCAAAGTTTACTACTCTAGCTAGGGAGATTGGCACCTACCCTATCCATTGTCCACAAGGACCCACAACCTGGATGTTCCATTGTGCATTTGATTAGGCAGTTCACTAGAGAATTGGATCGACCTTGCCATAGCTCCTTGCACTCTAGTTGGGCCTCCCACCTGTAATCCAGTTACTGTAAATGCCTAATGGACATTACCCTCCCAGCTGTGACCTCAACTGAATTTGAAGCAAATCTTGCACTTTCCCTTGGAGCTATCTAAAAATGATTGCACATTCCTTGATCCCTCCGCACTCAGCACTTAATCTTTTGGCCACAATACTGTTTTTTAAATGTGTACTTTGATTGCAATGTTTTTCTGATGCTTGTTGTCAATTTTAGTTTGTTTTTATTTTATTTTATTTTATTGTATGTTCTAATCTGTATTTGCGGGCTTGTCTCTTGTAAGCCGCCTCAAGTCCCTTCAGGGAGATGGTGTTGGAGTATACAAATAATAATAATTATTATTATGTCACCTCCCCCCACACCCTTAACATAACATAATTCCAGATAAATAAAAGGGCTGGGAGATGCTTCAGGGAATTGGATATGCCTGACTTACATTAGAAATCAAAGAGAGAGAAGCTGGAAATACAGTTCAGTTTCCCCACCTGTATAGTATTTTCTGTAATTGCACAACCTGTATTACAATTGCTACTGTAAAGAGGAATAATGCTAATCTTTGTGAAAAGTGTGGTTTTTTTATTATAAAGAACTCCTACCTGATGGCCTTACTGTAGCCTCTGCTGTGGTGAACAATTTCTCACATATGGTAGATGCTGAAGACTTTATGAGCTTTTTAAGTAAAAACATGGGTAATAGCAGTGTGAGCCAGCAGCTGTCTTTGGGTGTTTATTCTGTATGCAGAAATCAGGCCATGAGTTATCAGTATTTAAACATGTAGTCCCTTCTGAATATACAGGCTTACTAAAAGAACTCGCCATTGCTAATTCATCTTCTTGCAGCTGAAGTAGTCCGTCCCCCCAAACGTATATTTTTTTAAAAGATTTTATTAAGAATATAAAGTTGCTCTGTTAAAGGCTGAGAGTAGTTTCTCAACTGGGTAAAGAAAACAGTTTACTTATGTAATAAGAAAAATTAGATGATGCAAAGTAGGTCAGACTTATAGAATAAACAGCTGCAGTGTAGAAACATGATTCCATTTCGTGTATCATGAACACAATGGTCACATGGGGAAAGGAGGCAAAAGCAGTCCTTCCATGATTCTACAGCCAAAGGTTTATTCTTTGAAAGTGACGTGATAAAATAAGTGTTTGTTATTATTTTTGTTTTTTATTATTATTGCATAAAATAACATCACATATCACAAAGACATAGTTGTTGTCCATAAACATTTCTACATGTAAGATTTCTGTACAACTGATAAATCTTGGTTGGATGAAGCATGCATATACAGTACAAACCCTTCAATATCCACAGTTTCACCCTCACTGCAAAACATATTCCCTCATGGAAGCATTTGTGGGCTTCTCTAGGTCCTCCAGTGCTATTCTATAGCATGCTTTTGACCCAATTATAGTCACAATTTCAGGTATCCATGGAGGGAGGGGGAGGATTTTGAACATGTCCCTTGCAGGTAAAGGCGTACAGTATACCATTCAACCAAAGGGACACCTATAGTTAGCTAGTTTATAGAAGAGTGTCTCCCTGTTCACTGAAATCTGACATTACTGGGCTCAGCCAGCTGATGGTCAAGGGATTACAATATCCTATCATGCCCCCCCAATCTGTGTCATGGCTGTTGCAACACCAAACCTACTTTGTTCTTTGGCACTCTGACTGCTGTCAAACAGAGTACTGGAGCTCCTGTGGAGGGTGTTCCTCTCCTCCTAGCTTGTGTGCACTTTGGCTCATGGCAGCCAGAGTACTAAAGACCAGGTAAGTGTTCTGTTGCTTCTGGTGGCTCATAGAGTGGTTGCCCGGTGATACTGAATGATGTTTGGCATGGCTGGGTAGTCAGGACTCCCTACCACCCCCAAGGTAGCTCAGGGAATCACTGTCTGGCTGCCATGAGGAGCCAATATGCAGAAGCAGCCTGACATTAGAAGTCAGTGCAAAAGGGCCTAGTGTAGAGTTCATTAACTATATTACTGATGCCAAGCTTCAGAATATTAGTTCAAAATTTGTATCATTTGTATAAAAAATAGAAACATTAGTATTTCAATAATGGCATGAACAAGTTGCTCTTGTTGCTTGTAGCAATTCACAAAGAGAAACCTGAAAAAATAGAGAAACCTGAGAAACCCGAGAAAGTGAAGAAACCTGAAAAACCCGAGAAAGCAAAGAAATCTGAAAAGCCTGAGAAAGTCAAGAAACCCAAAAAACCAGAGAAACGAGAAAAAACAGAAAAAAGGGAAGTCCCTAAAGGTAAGTGATAATGGGCAGGTATAGTCTTAGTAAGTAAGTGTCTTTCTTATTGCCTTTTAAAACCATTTTTATATATTTACAGAAGATGTTTAGTGCTGGTAGAGTTCCACTATGGGTTATTTTGTACCCAGAAATATGGTTTTCTTTACTAATGGATGGTCAAAAGTGACATTAAGTTGATAACTAGTAGCCAGATCTTCTTTTCTTCTTAATGTTATTTTTGTCTTTAATATTACACAGATTTATGATCTCCTGTTTACACATATGTCATGTATATCTGATACACACAGGTTTCCATCCTATCTAGAAGTATGACCTCAAAACATTGGATATCACATCAAGGCCTACTTCAGAGTTAAGAAAGTCTCCAGGGGCAGATACCATCTCCTTTGTGCATGTCCAACAAGCTATACCACACTGCAGTGTTGCAGCCAAGTGTCATCATATCTCTTCCAGGGCCCTTCCAGGCATGGCAGAAACTCAGAAGGAAGCAGGTCAAAATACCATGCTTCCCCCTAGATTTCTGTCCCCACCCTCATCCCAAACCGATGGCTTTCCCTTGAGGGGTGGCCAGATTCCATCCTGGTTCAACCAAAGGTTGACCCAGGATGGCATCCAGCCACCCCTCCAGGCCCCCATTTCCCTTAAAAAAACTTACTGGAGGAGCCTGCTTGCAGAGAGACCCCTCTGCAAAGTATTTCTGAAATGCAAATTGATGTGAGGAGGAGGAAGAAGGAAATCTCTCCTCTCGTCCCCACCTCCTGATGTGACACTTTTGCGAATCAGGAGGACTGTGCAGAGGGGTCTGTGCTGCCAGCAGCAAGTTTCTTTTTAGGGATATGGGATGCTGGAGAGGAGGGGGTGGAAATCGTTTTGCTCCTTTGGGCTCCAGGAGGCCAAAGAACTGGATGGATGTGGGGATTAACCCCCAGGACTGCAGAAGCCAATCTCGGTTGGGCTCAACGCATGCTGGGATAGACTGCTGAATAGTACTGGGACTGCTCAGGGGGCTGACCACACACCCAATTCGTACCTTCAAAGATGCGAAATGGTGCCCATCCCCTTACAACCCCCCCTCCCCAGGCCTAAAAATGGTTCAGAACATACTAGTTACGCAGAACATACTAATTACGCATTAGGAAGAAGGGGAAATCGCTCCTGCTTCACCCCGGGCCTCCTCATACATAAAATTGGTACATTCCAGGAAGTATGGTGCAAGGCCTAATGGCGGCCCAGCTTTTTGGGTGGCTTGGAGGGTTGCTAGATACTATACTGATAGTTACCAGGATGATATGTAGCCACCCCACTGGGAAAACCTGGTTTTTTTGGGCGGGGAGGGGGGGGGGAATGTGAGGACTTTAACCTGTGCTGAGCCAGGTTTTTTAAACCCTCTTCAGCATGGGTTAAAGTGCTGTCTGGAAGCAGCCTTACACTCACCATAAGTGTGCCTTCAGTTCAGAAATGTATTGAATGCACACAACAACAAATAAGTAGCAATTAGAGAAATATGCAAGTTCAAGAATGAGTGGTGAGGTGTTCTTGCCTTTCTGTTCTACTCTCCGCCTTCCTTATGCATTTATAAAAGAGATTTGGGGCGATTTATTCTAAACAATAGTAAGTCATAGCTGGAGGGGATATTTTAAAAAATGCATTCTAACACAGACAAAATGTTGTATGGCATATGTCATCGTATGAGGGTTGAGAAAATTCAATTTCTTTATAATACTGTCCTTAAGGAAACAAGATCTGTTTTGAATTTCAAGTCTAGCAAAGACTCAATGGAAAGATATTAAAAAATACGCAGAATAAATTCAGAGGGCAAATAACTTCCCAGTAAATGTCTGTCAGTTGATTTGATAGAACATTTACATTTTGGTATGTTTTGCCAGTCAGTATACTGTTAAGCAAATCTGGGCATGGGAGAATTGTGCCTGCTATACTTTTCCTTCCCAGAGAGGTCAACACATGTTGAAAAGGCTGATTCTTTTTGGCAGAATTTTTTTGTCATTAACGACTATTCACTTAAAATCTTTGCCTCCAGAAAACCCTCCCTACTGAGAGAACAGCATGGTATTTTCCCACCACCGTGCCATATTACAGAGGATTGTTCATTAAGGATAACACTTATTGACATTATAAGCTACTTTCCTGAATCAAGATCTGATTGAAATTGATTGAAGTCATCTCAGAATACATTGGCCACTGTGCTGTCTTTTATTTTTCATTGCATTTGCCTCACAGACATAGAAGGCATTTATCTCCTGTCCCAAACATAGAGGCTTCCTCAGAAAGCAGGAAAAAGAAATCTTTCATTTATAGACAAGCCTTTGAAACAAATAGAGGCAGTCATTGCAGCTATGTAAAGTCCGTTCACAGTTTTTCTCATCCTTGATGTGAAATGATATCAGGACTCATTGAGATGATCACTGGATTGCTGTAAACATTTCCTAAATCAGAACATTTTGCAAAAGAATTTGTTTCAGTAAAAACATTGCCTAACATCCTATAAGTCATATGACATTGCAACACACTTTTTGGATCATTATGTGAGGGCCCATCCCTTTATTGTGGTAACTGGAGGACCTAGAAAATGCCTAGAAATGACATATTGCAGATAAAGGAAGTTGCATATAGTGGTCACACAGACATGTGTCTGTACTGTCATTTTAATGGAATGATCCACCCAAATGAATAGACAGTTACATGCAGGGCTGCTGATAGATGTATTCTCTGGGGATTCTGAGAGTTAGTCTAAAAATGAAACATTCCAAAGTGGAAGTTCCATGTTGCATTCCTACAATAGTGGCCACACATTTTAATATCATTCTTCAAATTTCCTATTTTTTTGTAGTGGTACACAAAGAAAAGTCTGAGAGACACGAAAAACCTGAAAAGAAAGAAAAGCCTGAAAAGAAAAGCAAGCCTGAACAGAAAGAAAAATTAGAAAAGAAAGAAAAAGGTAATTATCATAAAATCCCTTTTCAGAGTTCATTGGGTTGTCTTGAACTATCACTAATTCTATTGGGTTCTTGTGAAAATGAAAAAGATCCATGTATTTGGCAGAATTAAGTATGTTAGCTCTTTGAGGAACAGACTTATTTACATCAGACAAATTAAGATGATGATGATGATTTCTTTGGTAACCGTTTTCACAACTCGAGATTCCAAATATCAGTAAAGATACTTGGAATCATGTCTGACTTGAAGACAAATTCTTCTATATCAAACATATAGCGTTGATGTCGTGGCTATGCTTTAACGCCAACTCCACACTCTGAGCCAAACCTTAAAAGCCAATCACCTGTCCAGAATAATTTGGATTTGTGTTGCTGCTAAGCAAGGCACCCCAAGATCACATGATCAGTGACCTCCCAGCACTCTCTCTCTCTCTCTCTCGGCATTACTTCGCGAACGAAGATTCAGGAAGGACTCATCCCACGCTTTTTACAAGCGCGTTGATGACTAAAAAGGCCAATCTGAGATAGGCAAGTTCGGTTGCAGAAAGCGCAGCAGAAAGTCTCCTTGGGTGATGTTTTTTCCAAGTTGCGGTTCTTTCTGCGTTGTCGTTTCTCTTGAGACCCATTCGGCGTGTCTTCTCGAAAGAGGCCGCAGCATTGTGGATAGTGCTTCTCCATGCCTCGATGTGAGGCCAGGGTGGACCATTGTTGGTGATCAATCTGGCCAAGCCTGAGATGTTGTTTCAGGAGTCCTTATATCTCTTTTGGGGCGCCTCTCTTGCGCTGACCCGTGGCGAGTTCACCGTAGAGTAGTATCTTTGGGAGGCGGTGGTCCTCCATCCTAGAGACGTGTCCTGCCCAGCGCAGCTGTGTTTCTCAATAGCATGGCCTCAATGCTGGTGATCCCTGCTTGCTCAAGGACAGCAACATTCGTCACATAGTCGGTCCAGTGTATATTTAGGATTGTGCGAAGACAGCGCTGATGAGCGCTCGGAGTCGTAGGTGTTGGCGATAGGTGACCCATGTTTCAGACCCATAGAGGAGAATGGACAGTATGATACACTGATTTTGGTGCTTTGTCTCAGGTGCTTGTTGCTCCAGACTCTTTTGTGAAGCCTTCCGAATGCACTATATGCCTTTGATAATCTGTGATCTATCTCTTTGTCAATCTTGGCGTCTGAAGAGATGATGCTTCCCAGGTAGGTGAACTGCTGAACGGACTTAAGCACAGATGTGCCTATGCTGACGTGAGGATGGTGGTGTTCTTCCTGTGGTGTGCGGGCTGGTAGAGGACTTCTGTTTTCTTCAGGCTGACTTCCAGCCCAAACAGCTCTGCAGCTGTTGCAAAGCAGGATGTGAGGCGCTGCAGGGCTGCTTCTGAATGGGCGACAAGGGCAGCATCGTCAGCAAAAAGTAGCTCACGGACTAGATAGTTTAGAGTCTTAGTGCGAGCCCTCAGACGGCTTAAGTTGAACAAGCTACCATCAGTACGATAGCGTATATATATGCCGTCTTCTTCTTGTAGGTCTGCCATAGCCCTTTGGAGCATCATGCTGAAGAAGATTGTAAATAGGGTTGGTGCAAGAACACAACCTTGTTTCACTCCATTAGTTATGAGAAAGGGCTCCGAGAGCATCGCCATATCTGACTTGACCGTGCTGGCCCTCATGTAACAGGGCAATCATTTTGAGGAACTTGGGGGGACATCCTAGACGTTCCAGGATCTGCCACAGACCTTTTCTGCTCACAGTGTCGAAGACTTTGGTGAGGTCGACAAATGTTACATAGAGTCCTTTGTTCTGCTCTCTACATTTCTCTTGCAGTTGTCTAAGGGCAAAAACCATATCTGTGGTGCTCCTGTGAGCTCTGAAGCCGCATTGGAAACAAAGGCCAACACCTGCCTGCAAAGGTGCAAATAGACTGACACTTGCATGCTGGAACATCAGAACCATGCAAGATTCTGCAGATAGTGGACGTCCTGAGCGTCGTTCTGCTCTAATAGCCCATGAACTATCACGGCTTAACATTGACATCGCTGCTCTTAGTGAAGTTCGTCTCCATGAGGAAGGCAGCCTTAAAGAACACGGTGCCGGCTACACACTCTACTGGTCTGGCAAACCCAAAACTGAGAAACATCTTTCAGGAGTAGGCTTTATGATTAAAAACTCCATCGCCTCTAAACTCGAGGACGTTGCCGACAGGTCACTCTGATCGCATTATCTCCTTACGCCTCCCACATGCTGTTCTCTTCAGTATATATGCCCCAACTATGCAAGCTGACCCTGTGGAGAAAGACAAATTCTACTCAGACCTACGCCACCTCATACAAAAGGTCCCTGCAGAAGATAAAATCATTATCCTTGGTGATTTCAATGCCAGAGTAGGAAAAAACTTTGAAGCCTGGAAAGGTGTATTAGGCAAGCACGGTGTTGGAAACTGTAATGATAATGGGCGCCTTCTGCTAGAGTTTTGTGCAGAACAGCAGCTGACTATTACAAACACCATCTTTCAGCAGAAAGATAGCTTGAAGACCATCTGGATGCATCCCCGATCCAAGCAGTGGCACCTCATTGACTATGTTTTAGTGCGCCAGAGAAACATTCGTGATGTCCGTCATACTCGAGTGATGCCCAGTGCAGAATGTCAAACAGACCATCGCCTTGTAAGATGTAAACTAAATCTACACCTTAAGCTCAAACCTAAGAGGGTGGCATCTTAAAGGAGACTCCAAGTCAACAGTCTTCAACAGGCTGTTGTGAGAGACAACTTCAGGTAAATCTGCAAGCAAAACTTGAAGTCCACCCTACAGATTCTTCTCCTACAGCGCTCTGGCAACACATCAAAAACAGTATCCTGCAGTCTGCTGAAGAATCCCTAGGATTCTCCTTAAGAAAAAACCAAGACTGGTTTGATGAAAACAACCAAGAGATCCAGGAGCTGTTGGCAAAGAAGAGAACCACTCACCAGGCATACCTCGCCCAGCCATCTTGCCATGTAAGAAAAGCAGCCTTTCGTCTCGCATGTAGTAAACTCCAACAAAAACTCAGAGACATCCAGAACAAGTGGTGGACTGATTTATCAGAAAGACACAACGCTGTGCAGATCTCGGTGATCACAGAGGTTTTATGAAGCTCTCAAAGCAGTGTTTGGACCTACTTATCAGGTCCAAAGCCCCTTATACAGTACAGATGGTCAAACACTAATTACTGATAAAACCTCCATCCTGAACCGATGGGCTGAACATTTTCAGGGTCTCTTTAATGCCAGCCGAGTAGTCCAAGGTTCAGCTATCAACACATGATACAACAACCAATGAAAAATGAACTGGACACAGCTCCCACTCTGGAAGAGACCATTGAGGCCATACAGCAGTTGAAAAATGGCAAGGCAGCCGGGATCGATGGAATCCCACCTGAAGCTTGGAAACAGGAGGTCATGTACTGCATGCTAAATTCCACGAGCTCCTTGTGAGTTGCTGGGAAAAAGGTGAACTGCCATCAGATCTCCGAGATGCAGTTATCATCACCCTGTATAAGAAAAAGGGAACAAAATCCGATTGCTCAAACTATCGAGGTATAACACTGCTCTCCATTGCTGGAAAAATCCTTGCAAGGATACTCCTGAACAGATTAGTTCCGGCTATTGCAGAAGAACTTCTCCCTGAAAGCCAATGCGGCTTCAGAGCTCACAGGAGCACCACAGATATGGTTTTTGCCCTCCCAGCACTATATTGCAGTGATACTGTGATGAAGACTTGTGATCGGTCTTCTCAAGGTGCCCCTACTTCTGTGTCATCAGCTAGTGAGAGAAGCTACTCACATCACCCTACAGTAGTGGTTTCCAATTTTGATCCTCCAAGTTTTTGAACTTTCTTGACCATTGGACCATTCTGGGAGTTGGAGGACCAAAAGTTGGATACCACTGCCCTATAGTTTCCTGCTTGGCAGCAGAACAGACCTCTGCTGCTTTTAACATGGTTTTCAGGGGCATTCACAATCATGGGAGTAGTGTCACATTTAAAATTAGAATATGAAAAAGTTTTAGGACCTACAGTCAAAGCATTATGACAGATGGCCATCCTAAGACTCCACCACACTTTAGGCAGCGTATTCAACTGTCAAAAATCATAACTAGTTCAGGATACCAGCAAATGCATTGTTTCATTTCCTCCTGGTTGTTTTTCCTGTTTGAAACATAACTGGATACATTTCACTCCTTTTTCCTGTTTGACAGAACTGGATACAACTTCTGAGAATAGTTACCTTCTCTCCTTGTGAATGAAAAAGCCACCCAGTGTTTTCTAAAAGAGTACCCACTTATCCCCCAATTTTTTGTTACAACATTGTCATGACAGTTACATCAATAATAAAGACACCTGTAGTTAGGAATTCTGACAGGCAGATATACTGCTTTGGGAGAAAGATAAGTGTTCCACTTTAGAATTTGAAGGAAGTTATTTGCTTAAATACACACACACACACACACACACACACACACCTCAGTATCATCTGGCAATGGCCACAGTAACACGGATGGTAAATTGACAGTCCAGCAGAGCAACTGGCTAGGCTAGACCATAAACTCTTCTCTGCAGTTGTGGGTGGGGGGTGGAGTGTGTGGCCACCTCCAGGGCCAGATTGAGGAGCCAGTGTAGATGAGCACCAAAATCTTTAAATTCTTTCAAATTCAGATTAATCAAATCTTCTAGAATCGGCCCTATTCATTTTGAGATTTGTAGTTCATCTAAATCTCAGCGACCAACTAATACTTGTGTCATTGCATCAACACGAGTTGAGCAGTGAGACTAAATTAATCTGATGTACATGATTTAGAGCAGGCCTTCTTAAACTGTGGGTCCCAACCCCAAATGGGATCCCCTTAGCTCAATGCTGGGGTTCCAAAAAGTTTTCTGAACATCATCTAGTGGCTGTTTTAGACATGTACATTAATTTGTTATGTAATGTTTACAGTAGATCCTACAGAAGATGCTTCAGTTGTACTTCTTAAAAAGGGGAAATAAGACTTTAGCAAGCCTTGCAAATGCTGATGTGTTATCGGTAAATGTTTGGTTTCTATACCTATTTTACATGTTACATATCCAGGGTCACATAAAAATTTCACAGACCTAAAGGCGTCCCAAGTGGGAAAGTTTTAGAAGCCCTGATTTAGAGTATACCAGACAACTAGCAAAGGTGATAATCCAGTCTTGAATCTTGGAGGTGAAAGTCCTGGTGAAGGACACTGTGAAGTAGTGGTTAGAAGTGTAATGTGAATGGAAAAATCTGATGTATATCAGGAAGGAGGGAGAGCAGAGAAAGCAGAAGGTAGTGAAGCCGGGAAGTGACATAGGTAGGTTTCCTATGTCTTTTATTGCATTTCCATGGCACTATAATGTGAGAAAATTCAGTGAAAAATACATAGCCATATAAACTCAGACAGCTATCCAATTATACATTTCTCACTTTATGACCTTCATGCAAACTTACGAGCCTGAGTATATTTTTAAATAACAAAATACCAGACTGTACATTTATTAAATGTGTAATTGGAAGATAGCCTGATTTCCTGTTTGTTTGAGATGCTAGTCTTTTTTGCAGGTCAACCCTTTGGGTCATCTCTTGCATGGCAGATTAAAATTAAGCAAAATTCTGCAGATTTAATGGCAGTATTTTTTTCCATGTGCAAGTTCTTCCAAGTGATAATGATATTTTAGCTCACCATGTTTTTGGGTCTCTTTGGAATGTGGGAAACACCACAGCATGATGAACTGGTTTTTTCACAAAGCATCACTTCCTTCACCACCAGTTTGAAAGGAAGACAGGATCCACTGGTGGTGGTGATGATAATAGTTTCCCTATTGCAGGGAACTATTTAGAAGAGGTCTTGGACCTTCAGATGTTTTGCACTACAAGTCTCACCATGCCAAAGCTGAAGCCACAGGATAGAAACTAAGCCCGAGGGAGAGCAGAGAAAGCAGAAGGTGGAGAAAGTGGGAGGAGGAGAGAGAATTCGGAGCATTTGAATAGCAATGGAAAAAGTGGGATGCCCCAAAATTAATCAGGACTGTTCAGAAAATTCACAAATGTTCACTAATTTAGAGGCCTTGCATTCAGGTGCAAAGACATAGAGGGCGACCTCTACTGTTTTAAGATTTTAAAATGCACATGTGCAAACTTAAATTTTCATCTAGTTTCAAGTTTTAAGAATTTTGGAGGGCAATGAGGTGAAAAAAATTGGAACATTAGTTTTAATTAAGTAAGATAATGAGCCAGCATGACTGCAACAGAGTCAATAGACAGAAAAAGACCAATTAAATTAGTGATTACCTAATTGTTTGTAGATAGTGTTGTGCTAAATGTTAACTATGTAATTCTTTAGGGATTTGAATAATAAATCGCAGGTTTTCAAGGCATATGCGCACTGTCAATCATTTTTAGACAGTTGACAACACATACATACACTAAACTAGTTCAGGAAGTATAAACATTTTGATTTCCTGTGGAAAATATTAAAATATATTCTTAAAATGCACTGTTTAACAAAGGCACAATGCACTGAAAATTTTTCCTGCATGCATCCTATTAGAATGAATAAGAATTGGGACAGAATAGGAACCAAGCTGATTCTTGGACTTTGGCTCTTCATTTGGAAAATGGAATTTCTTCTCCTGATTCTTGCAAAGATTCCTCAAGAAGGAAAATATTCCCTGTCCAAAGAGTTTTAATTTAAATAATGCATTCAGCAATCGAGATTGTAAATCAAGAAATACACAATAATAACCCCCAGTATATTCACATTAAATTTTATATGTATGATTTCAGCAGAAATAATTACATCAATTTTGAAATGCATCCACATTTGCATAAGAGGCCTTAAGCATATTTGTTGTTGCTGTTATGTGCCTTCAAGTCATATCTGATCTATGATGACCTTAAGCTGAAACTTGGTATGATTTGTTCTGAGCAAGACTTTGTTTCCTGGTCTCCAGAGTCGTGGTGCAATGCTCAAATCACCATACCTCACTATCCAAGAAACAATTTCCATATCCTCCTCTCTTCAAAAATGTAGTCTGTAGGATCCCTAATTTGAATCTGATCTGTAAAATTTCCTTCAGGAAGAAGGGGGAAACACTAGTGGATGCACTTCTATCAATAGACCACTGACTTTCACCCATTGCAGTTACCGTATTCTATGACTGCCATAAAAACAACACTGATCTCCCAAGCACAAAATCCACTTGTGTCCTGTTTCCAAGGTTGATGGATGATAATAAAAGAACTAATTATATTGTACTTGCCTGAAAAGAAAATGACTTGCTTAAGGCAAGTGGACATATGGTATTTGCAGGAGCACTTACAGTCATTTTTCATTTTAGTGTATTGAATTTAAAATTTCCTTGGGGCATAATCATGTTTCAGTATTTGCAGCGGCAGGTTGGGGTTAAAGTTCACACCCTCCAAGGAAAGGAACAATCGATTGACTAAGCTACTGTTATTTGGAATAACTTCAGCTGATAAGCCAGACTTAAAAGGAATTGCCAATTGTTATGTCAGGGTTTGTGTGTGTTTTTGTGACAGGAATATTTTCATCTATACTTATGTTGTATTGATCTCTGAAAGCACAAAGAAACTGTTTAATTTCTGCTTCTTTTGAATCTTTCAACTCCAAGCTTTAGCGCACATCTCCGGCTGTAATTATTATTATTCCATGTATGTGCATGAAGGAACTCTGGCAGAACATAGGAAGCTCTTAATGCTGTCACTACACTACTTGAAAAAGAGCCATCATACTATAATGGTCAGTGTGTTGGACTAGGTTTATGAAGACCAGAGTTTGAATCCTCATTCAGCTGTGTAAACAAATCCACTGGGTGTCCTTGGGCAAGTGTTATCTCTTAGCCTCAAGAGAAGGCTGTAGCAAACTTCCTTCAAACAAAACTTGCTAAGAAATCCCTGGGATAGATTCGCCTCAAGGATACTATAAATCAGACGCATGTTAAATGCATGAGTGAAGAAGCAGCAGAATTTTTCAAAAAAAGGGAATGAGTATATGAACATTCACAGACAATTTTACTAGAATATCAGTATTAGTGCACTTTCACATAATAGGGTGGCTAAATATATATATTACCCTGTATAACAGAATAAAAAACAAAACAAAAAACCCCAAACCATTACTGCCATGTGGGTGCTATATTGCAAATGAGAGGAGTTTTCTGAAAGCAAGTTCACATCAAGATAGGTTCACCCAAAAAAGTCATCATGGTGTGTGGTATATTGTTTGTGGTGCTAACAAGGCAGTTGTGGAATAAATGCAAATCAAGAATATATTTTCCCATCCCATATGTAGACTGATCACATGTCTAGTAAATTCAGGACCATGGCTTCCTTGATGTGGCTGGATCTACACTGCCATATAATCCAGTATCTGATCCCATATTATCTGGTTTGAACTGGATTATATGAGTCTACAGTACCATATAATCCAGTTCAAACAGGCAATCCGGGTTCAGTAACTGGATTATATGGCAGAGTAGAAGGGGCCTAAATCCATCCCCCTATAGTTTTCACAGAGCCCCCCGTGGCGCAGTGGGTTAAATCGCTGAGCTGCTGAGCTTGTTGACTGAAAGGTCACAGGTTCGATTCCGGGGAGTGGCGTGAGCTTCCACTGTCAGCCCCAGCTTCTGCCAACCTAGTAGTTTGAAAACATGCAAATGTGAGTAGATCAATAGGTATCGCTCGGATGAGAAGGTAACAGCACTCCATGCAGTCATGCCGGCCACATGACCTTGGAGGTGTCTTCAGACAACTCTGGCTCTTCGGCTTGGAAATGAAGATGAGCACCAACCCCCAGAGTTGGACACGACTGGACTTAATGTCAGAGGAAAACCTTTACCTTTACTATAATTTTCTCTTTCTCATTTCCTACTGTCTTCTAGTTTCCAAGCATTACTTTGTTTTCTAGTGAGTTTTTTGGGCTGAAGTACAATAGCCTCAGTTTAGTCACCATGAACTCTATGGAGACTTTCAGCTTTATTTTGGGCCAGAGGTTTAGCACAGCTGATAAATCACCAGCAACTAGAAGATCTGTCAACCAAAAGGTTGCAAGTTTGAAGCCCTGGTTCGGCATGAGTGGTCGACTATCAGCCCTGCTCAGTGTTTACCTAAGCAGTTCAAAAACAGCTTTAGCTGTAATTGGAGAAATTAGGTACTGCTAAAAGCAGGGGAGGTGTTTTATGACGCCCTAAAGAAAGAAGATCAGAAAATGCTGGGCGACCAAAAAGGAAGGAGGAAGTCCTGATGGCTCTTCATCATAGAAAATGGAGCAACAGCACCCCCTGTGGCTGGACTCACCTTCCTTGGCACCAAAAAACAGCTGAGCACCTCCTTTCTGTTCAGTCTGTCTGTGTATTGTCTATACAAAAGCAGCATTTAATGTTTGCCATGTATGTGTGTTGTGAGCCACCCTGAGTCCCCTTCAGGGTGAGAAGGGTGGAATATAAATAAAGTGTTGTTATTATTATTATTATTTACTGCTGATCTTGTTGGCATTCAATCTATATATATATATATAAAGAGAGCTGTCATCCTAAGTAGCCTATAGACAGCAAAACCACACAAGGCAGACACACCAAATCAGCCCACATACACACAAAATGTTTTGGCTACCAGTTTTGCTCCAAGGAGCTCAAGGCAACAGGGAAAATTTCTTGATGTTCACAACAAAGCTGAAAGATGAGCTCTTGGTCTGCTCCTCTTCAGTTTCATCAAAAACTCTAATCATTAAATTATATTAGCATGTTAATTGTTATTATGTGGCTCTTGATGTTTACCAAATCACCCCAGTTTCCCATAAAATATCTTCTCATTCCTGTCTGCCTGCACTCCACAATACACTTTCCTCAATAGTTCCCATGTCATTTGTTTTTCTTTCTAGTGCCTCTCAAAGAGAAACCTACCAAGGAAGAAAAGTCTCAAAAGAAAGTGCCTCCTTCTCCAAAAGGTAACTTTAACTTTGGAATTAACCCACAAATAACCTTATTCTCTAGGATTGGTGACATCAAGTGTGTTAGTTCTCCTGCCAGACCATACATAATCCTTAATGGGTTTTTTTCTAATAATGTTACTCATTAATTATCATTCTCACCAGGCATATAGCCAGGGGGGCTAAAGGGCTTCAGCCCCCCCAAAGTCTCAGAGTGGTCCGCGAGAAGGCCTTACTGGTACATTATTTAAACTGTTATGTTTATTCATATCATGATCTGATCACCATGCTCATTATATCCCACATTAATGGGGTTGTTGGGATAACAATACAAAAGGTTTGCTAGGGTAGACCCTCTTCCACCCAGTCGCAGCCCCCCCCCCTAACAAAAATCAGCCCCCCCCCCGAAGAAAAAAATAGTGTCTATAAAAAGCTAGCAGCAAAAAACCCCACAATGCATGCTTGTAGTGCATGCAAACAAAAGTCCCTTCTACACTGCCATAAAATCCAGATTATCAAAGTAGAAAATCCTCATTACCTGCATTGAACTGGATTATCTGAGTCTACACTGCCAGCTAATCCAGTTCAAAGCAGATAACCTGTGTTTTATATGGCAGTGTGGAAGAGGCCTATGTCACATTATTACAACTGTCATTGTAATTGGTTAATAATGATAGCTCTGAAGAGAGTGTATGTGCATTAAATGCTCAAAAAGTAAATTAGTGTAGAGCTTTAGCCTTGTAGTTATGGCATATTGATGCAGTACATGTAAACTGGATTTTGAAAAATGTTCTAGTGGTTATATCTTACTACAGGGATATTTTTATTAAAATAATAAATTTCTGCTGAAACAATACACAAGAAAATTATAGACAGTCATTTGTGTGTCACCCCTTCTGATGGTGCTCCCTGTGCAATTTGCATACACACAGAGACAACCTAAAATCCTTTAGGTTGTCTCTGTGTCCTATAGAGGTAGTTCCCATTAGGTAATAGTTTTAGATCCAGTTTCATGTGATAGAATGAAAAACAAATAAATCTGGTTCACATGGCACAGTTCACCTGGATATCACCCTTCATAAAAAACATTGCATAAATGATTAAAACAATAATCTATATAAATTAAAAATGTAATGTTCGTTTGTGGGATTAACATAACACAAAAACCACTGGACGAATTGACACCAAATTTGGACACAATACACCTATCAGGCCAACAAGTGACCATCACTCATAAAAACACAGCGGAAGAGACTTAAAATGCCAAAAATTTTAAATATACAGTATACATTACAACGCATGCGCAAAACCACATGTATACACATATACACACACAAAACACATATACACAGACTGGGCCACAGCAACGCTTGGCGGGGGATGGCTAGTAAAGTATAAATAAAGGGCATACCAGTAACAGGAATTATACAAGAACACAACTGTGCTTCACTCATCCACTTTAGTGGGATTTGCTCAGCTCCCAAGAATGGATTTTGATCAGTGTTAACTAGTGTGTGAAATTGTTCTCATTTTAGATTTCTTGTATTAGACACTATAATGAATTAATCCAGATTGAATGCTTTAGCTTTTCAATGTTGTGTTTTGATGGAGAACGACTGCCATTCACTACATACATACAACAGTCTTCTGTAATCAAATATCCAGTGGCAACTTATGTCAGGAAACTTGTGCCATATGTTTTCATAGCTAGTAGGCATGAGAAAAAAGTTATGAAAATTAAATGAAATCGAAAGGGATTCGTATGTATGGGACTTTCCAGTTTATACGCATCGCAGTCGCAATCCCGGAAGTGGACTTTCTTTTCCGCACTCCCTGGGCCCAAATTTTCGTTAGATTAGTAAATATTTCGGATGCCCACCCAACAGGAAAATTTCCCCCTCCAAAATAGCTTTGCAGACATAACTCACAGTCAAATCGGGTCCTTTCCATGCTTGGAGCCTAATTAGAGTGAAAGGCCTTCCTCCAGGAAGTGAAAAAGGAGCCGGAAACGATAGAGAGATCCAGATCAGGACTCCTAGAGGGGCCTGGAGGACTGAGGAAAAAAGCGGTTTAAATCTCCAGGAAGGGGGTTTAGATAGAAGGACAGAGCAGAAGGACATAAGAACTGCTGAGAGAAGGGCAGCAGGAGTGAAAAGAGCACAGAGAGGAGAAGGAAGAGTTCAGAATCAAGAAAAGCCATAGAGTTCAAACGGAGATCCTAGAGTGCTATGGTAAAACTGAATGGGGAAAAGCTGGAGTGAGGAGAACTCTACAGATTAGCAAGGCCTACACCAGAGGTGGGCAACTATTTTATTTAATAATATTAATAATAATAATATATTAATGCAGTATATGTCCCTGCAAAGAAACCCTGTCCTTTTATAATATTATTAATAATAATAATATATTAATGCATTATATGTCCCTGCAAAGAAACCCTGTCCTTTTATAATATTAATAATAATATATTAATGCATTATATGTCCCTGCAAAGAAACCCTGTCCTTTTATAATAATAATAATAATATATTAATGCATCATATCTCCCTGCAAGGAAACCAAGGGAAATGTTGCCCCTTGATTTGCCTGTGCTTAAAACAGTGTCAGTCCTGTTTCCCTGCTTTGCCTACTTTAGAACTACTAACGAATTTCGTTAGTAATTACGTTACATTTTAGAAATTTTTGGAATTTTTTGTAAGTCTTTCTATTACTAATTTAAAAAATCCCCCCCCCCATTTGATTTTCGAATCCCGATTTTTGGGTTCTAAACCATGCCTAATAGCTAGTGTCCATTTTAGATCAAATGCTGATTTGAATTGCACAACTATAAAGAGTTGTCTGCAGTATATGGGCCGTTTTCCTTTAACAATAAATTAATACACTAGAGAATACACTTTGTTGACAGCTTCTTCTAAGCAAGCTCAAAGCACTGCAAAAGTATATGGTATTTCAGAGTAAGCCCTTTGACTATTGTATAAGCGGTGATTGTTCTGTTTTCTCCAAAATCCATTCCATAGATATATTTGCAACAAAGCCATATATCAGTTTTTGATTTAGTGAGGATCAGGATATTTCTGAGGTTGTTTACCAACACATTGTGTGTGACTTTCATATTATCTAAAAATAGATGTTCAAGTTGTCCCATTTTTTTTGCAACACCATTTTCATTCCTGTCTGTAATGTGTGTTTCTCTCACTGACAGTTTCACTTATATTTTACAATAAGGCAAGGAGAGGTGCCCAGAAAAAAGTTCATATCTTGTTATTATTACTCATGTTGTAGGGTAGTGGGCTGTAAGAGGAATCCTGCTAATCTTCTGATGACGTTCTATTCTAAAATACTCTTCGAGAGGACATAGAGGAGGAAATATTCTATAGGTTTCTCATCAATTCCTTCACTGCAGCTGTAGCTTTTTAATTGTATTGCAAATGCCTTAACTTTCCCCCCAAATCATTTATTTATTTTGATGTTGATTGAAGGCTGCGATCCTACACACATTCTGTCCCGAGTAACCATACATAGGATTACACTCTGTGGCATTTCTTTCACATTTTTTGCAGTCCAAGTGGTACACAAAGTGTGACATATTTTAATGAAAAAATAACATAATGTAGTACAAATAATAACAGTAAATAATATACTTAAAAGCAAATGCTGCCAGTTGTAAAAGCATCTGCAACCTACTTTGAAGGTTCAAAAGGTGAACTGTGTTGTTGAAGGCTTTCATAACCATAATCACTGGGTTGCTGTAAGTTTTTCAGGCTGTATGGCCAACATGTTCCAGAAGTAGTCCAGAAAACTTGAATATGTATCAGTTTTGGCATTTCATAGGAAACTAAGGCCCCATATACACTGCCATATAATGTTTCCTAATGCAGTTTAATTACATTATACTGCACTATATGGCACTGTAGACTCATATAATGCAGCTGGATGCGGTTAAACTGTTTTATGAAACTGTATTACATGTCAGTGCAGATGGGCCCTAAATATCACAAGACTTACAGGAGTGTAACATATATAAAATTATAACATAACATGTTGCAATGCCCTCCTAACTCACTCATCACTTTTGACATTATGAAAAAGCTTTTTTTGTAACTAGTTACTTCACTCATTACTAAAACTATTGGAAGAGGTAAGAATATAGCTAATCCATGATTTCTAATGTGTTTCAGAAATGTTGATACTTATTTCTAAGTACTGTGTGTGTGGTATTCATATGTAGTTTTGTACATTTTGTAAGTTCTGTCAGTTCTGTTCATTGTGTAAAGACCTGTTATCAAAGCTCGTATTGAATCTTACATAAAACTAACATCTATTTTAAAAATTAAAAATGCAATTAACATTCTGCATGGAGCTCCCACTTCATGTCAATTACATTTTCTCTAACACTTAAAATGAATTTCTACAGCAACCTTAGTAGTAAATTAAAGTTCTTTTAAAAATATTTCAGTAGCAGAGAAGGTGAAAGAGAAGGTGAAAACTGAACAGCAAGAAAAGATTGAAAAAAAAGTTGCTCTAAAAGGTATTAAATATTTTTATCCATTAAGAATTGATTAAATAATTATAAAAGTAGCTTCAGGAATTACTGTTCTTGCTAATCAGTATGATTTTTATGGAGCAAGAAGCACTGTGAGTTAACAATAATCAAAAGGTCAGTCATCTCAAGAGCAAAGTTCTCTTCCAATATATTTTTGCTGTGGTTACTTGACTTTGACTTGTGGTGGCCTATGTAATCAAATAACTTCGAGACCTCTGCTTTTCAGCTGTCCTGCTCAGATCTTACAAATTTAGGTTGTGGCTTTCTTGATTGAACCAATCCACCTGTAGTGTCATCTCCTCCTTTTGCTACTGCCTTTAATTTTACCATCATCTTTTCCAATGAGTCACATCATGATATGTCCAACATACTATAGCCTCTGTTTCGTTCTCTTCACTTTGAATGAGACTTTTGGATATCTTTGTTCTACAGCCTACACATATTTTTTAGCAATTCATCCACAGAACACTTCTCCAGCAACACATGTCAGATGTATAGAATACAAAAAGTTGAAGCACCTTAATTTTAAAAACATAATAAAAAGGTCTGAAGAATAAAAATAACATAACATAGGGCATTCCAGTTTTCACCCACGTGGATGTATTAACATTATTTCATACTTCATTTTCTTCTTATGATCAGCCACAATGCTCATATGTTTTCTCACCTCCATCCTTTCAATGAATCCCCAGCTGATCATAATAATGTTTACTGTTAGATCCCAAATACCCCAAGTTTTGAATTAGAATTCAAAACTGCTCAGGGTGTTGAATTATCCATATTGTTCCTATACATCTTCATGTCTTTCTTACAATTTGCTGTTGATTTGTATTTTACTAAACATAGGTATCACCAATATAGTTTGAGTGGAAATGCTCAACCCACAACTTATTGAAAATATATTTTATTTCAGCAGGTTTTTGAATAGTAAAGCAGATACTATTTTAAATAGACTTTTTAAATACAAACAAACACATACAAAATTATGTGTTTTACAGCATAATCCTGTGACCTTGGCAAGGCACTGAAAGATGATCCCAGGGTTCTTTAGAAATTTTGGCTAGAAATCCCTCTATAATGTTGGAAAGAATTTTAACCTTTGAAAAAAAGCTCTGTTCCCACATCCTCCTACATATTTTGTAGGAAGATCTGTACAGTTATCCACCCATATCCATGGATTCCACTATCCTTACCTTGAAACCACCTTCCTCTCAAAAAATGTTCTCAAAAGCACAACTTGATTTTGACATTATATATAAGGAACACCCTTGTACTACACTATTGTATATAATGAGACTTGAGCATTCATAGACTGTGGTATCCATGAGATGTCCTGAAACCAAACCCCAGTGGAAACCAAGGGCCCACTATATGTGCTTTACCTCTTTGACAAATACTTGTAATTTGTGTAGATTCTTGTTCAAAAGGGCAAGAACTTTACATTGCAAATCAAGTACTCTTTTGATTATGCTACAAAACATGAGGCATGGGAACAAAAACATCATATCCTAGTACATGAGGAAGAAGCATAGCAGTTGCTACTCTTTTCTTTCTTCTTTCTGTACAGTTGGCATCTGGCAAGACATTGAAGGCACTAGATAGAGTCTGGCTATGATGGCATCCTTAGGAATCCCTTGTCCCAGATGCATTGTCACAAAGTTTTAACATTCTTATTTGAAGCCAGGGTATAGTAGTTTGATGGTTGGATTATTCTTACCCAGCCAAGGAAACCCAGTGAGTGGCAACTCTTAGAATTAGATGAAGGCAATGATAGACCTGCTCTGAATAAATGATGCCAAAAATATGGGGAGTTTGCCATATGGTGGTGTTGCCTTGAAGGCCTATAAAACAATAATTTGAATTGATTAGGAAACCATTGTTATTAATGACTGTTTAATATTTGGAGTTATGTCAATGGCAGTAAATGCCTTTTAGTGTCATGTGGTAAAGCATAAATAAAAGATATTAAGCTTTATAATTTTTTTACAAAAATTAACAGACAAGAAGAGCATCAGAGTTGAAGAAAAGGCTAAAAAGGATGTGAAAGAAAGAAAACCAGAAACCAAGGCACCTGAAAGTGTGAAACCTAAGGAAACCAAAACAAAGGAAGCTGCACCACAGAAAGCTGAAGCCAAAGCAAGAAGAAGTGTCTTTGCAGCTTGCAGAAAAGTCAGATACAAAAGGTAAAAAAAATTACCAGAAGCCAACAGCCAAGGAGCTTTGATGTACAGGGAAAAGAAAGCCAGACAAAGAAGCTAAAGGCAATCCAGACCACACTCTCCCTTCTTCCCCTAAAGAATTAAACTCAGATGGGAATAAAAACAATGCTAAGGGAAATATATGGCAGTTTGATTATTGCACGTTAAAATGCAAATGAAGCAAAAATGCCTGGAAATATTGGTGGATTGCTTTTCTGGATTCTTTTTGGGGGGGGGGGATTTTGCAATTCAAAGCTTTCTTTAAAGAACAAGTTCCATTACAAAGGATTTTCCAGTAATGAGAAAGATAAGGTGAAAGGCATCATTTGAGAGAAGGATCAGTAACTGTCAGTCTATTGATGGCATGCTCCACAATTTTAAGTCTATCACTCTGCATCACAAGTAGAGAAAATACATTAGTCCTAGTGCTTTTTGTTGGGGCTTCAAGGGCCCTGGAACATGACAAATGGATGGCAGTTTCAAAAAACCTCAAAATTACAGGAGGGTGTTTTGCTCAATTCATCCCTTGGCTGTTTATGGATCAGGATTGGTCTTTTCTCAAATAGAAGAAAACTGGAAATAGAGTTCCACTTTTTTTATCCTGTTTGTAAAATCTAGATTTAATGCAGTTCTGCGGGGTCCAAAAGTATGGGGAAATACTCCCCCATACGCCCCAGAGGCCTGGTAAGGGCACTAGACCAGTGTGGTCTCCTTACAGCTGGCCACTCCTATCCTCATGCCTGTCTGCATGGTGACACAGGGAAAGCACCTCCCAAACAGGACAGAAGCATGCTGGCTCCAGTGGAGTCAACACAAATGGGAAGCTCCCATGTTTGAGGGGAAGTGTCCAAGGATGCGTCCACCCCAGTTGGGGGCAGGATCTCACACAATATCATGTGATGGCTGGTGTTGGGCTCTGTCCCAAAGAAGGCTTGAAGCTTCCTAGGATGCTTGTTTTGGTAAGTGTGATGAGGTCTATAGTCTGCATTATCTGAGTGGGTAGCAGACTGAGACCCTCTCTTCTGGTTTCTTTTAAAACCAAATCAGTTCCTAGGTGTACATGCAATATGAAATTATATCAGCTTTGTACCATTTTTAATGCTATAGTTGCATCCCAGACAAGCCTGTGGCCAAGGGGCGGCGGGGGTGGGGGGTGGAGATTAGGGGTTTAACCATGCCCCCCTCCCCAAAAAAATTCAGGTAACAAAAAAACTGGTTAACCAAATCCCTATGCTAAGTCTATGAGAAGCAAAAATTAAGAGTGCTTCCAGAACTGCAAGCACTATCTCAATCAAATTTTGACAATTTATTCACACTGTGATTATCTACATTTCCACCTAGTTACATAGCAATAACTTGGTAGAAATAACTAAGTTGGCCCATCCACAACTGACCAACAATGCCTAAGGTGCAGGGGAAATGTGAAGGCTTTAATGAAGGAGACCAGAATTGGTGGGGCCGGTTGACATGGGCAGAGCTACAGGTTATTTAAGTCTGCTCCACCCCCCGATGGTCCTCTTTGTTTCAGAGTGAAGTAGGAGACAGGTTCCTGATGGGGAATTAGGCCTTTCCCTTCTTTCTCCCTCCCCTCCCCTTTTCCAGAGGATAATAAGGTTGCCATTGCTATACCTTTGCCCCAGGGATTCACCCTGCAATTTCGGCAGTTTCTGCCCTTAGTATTTATTGGAAGGGATTTTCCAGCAGAGCATAAGGGCTGGAGGTTTGGGTGGCTGCACTAAGCAAAGTTCCCTCCTGAGTTGCCTCAAGGAAGGCTTTCTTTTGTTTCAGGCCTCATGTTAGGCTTTAAATGTTGCCATTATATTGGGAGGTGTCCATCTTGTTCTAGGCCTCATGTTCAGCTTTGTACCTTTTGTCAGTATATTAGGAAACCTTCATTTGGAGGTCTCCATTTTGTTCAGTCGTCATGTCAGACTTCATGCATTTAGGCTGGGGCCATTCTGGATGAGGTCTTCACCTGTATTTGAGGGGCCCTTCGGGTTCTGCTTGGTCAGGCTCATGACCTAACAAACTTGAAGGCATCAGAACTGTTCTGTTCTGGAAGCTGTGTAGTAATATTCTCCTGGCCTCAAAGCAAGGCACGGACACAGTTTTGGAAGTATAAATCTGTTGCACATGACTATAATCTTTACTGTGTCTCAGCAGCTAGCCATCCTCCATATTTTTGAAGTATACATGAAGGTATGTTAGAGAGTTCATAGTTAGAAGCACAGGTCCTGAGTTTACACAGTTCGTTAAATGCCTTTGTGATTATGCTGGCTGGAAGTTTTTGGAAGCTGTTGTTCAAAAAATTAACTTGGGATTACCATAGAATAGAAAGAGTCCTACAGCAATCCCTGCATCTGCAGGAACTATTCCTAACCTCTGATGGGTCCCAGTGTAGCACATGTTATAGCAATGTAGCACATGCTATCTCTAGACTTTAAATCAAATTAACCCTGAGTGAAACGCACTTGTCTGCTTGTCTGTCTGCTCTCCTTCCTTCCTTCCTTCCTTCCTTCCTTCCTTCCTTCCTTCCTTCCTTCCTTCCTTCCTAATATGTACATTCCAACTTTATACAGAGAACTTCTATCCATATGCTGATGTAGAAAATCAACAGATATTAATTAAACCAAATCAAAACCAAAAGCACATTAACTCTTCCCATACTTGTCATATATATAAGTATTGGAAGGTCACTTCATCAAAATAAAACTGCATACTTCTCTAAAATACATAAAGAACAATTCATATTATTTCATATGTAAATGTACAATATGCAAAGACTGACTTCCATAGCACACATCAGTTTATGTAACTGTTCTTCATGGTAGTTGTTTATAAGTGCACAGATTTTTTTTTGAAAAAGTAATATTATCCAATACAATGATTAGGCTTTCCATAGACATCCAAGAACATTGGGTGGAAACAAAATTAACGGCCTTATACACTCCATTTTCAGAGAGACATTCATACAGCATTTCTTGGACTGAATAAAACCAGGTCTTTTAAGTGAGATTAGTACAAAAGCCTTAGCTCAGAAAAGCAAACTTGACCTATATTATCCAGATGGGGTGCATTCACATTTCACACTGTAGAATTATAACAATTTGACATGACTTTAACTACCACTGCTCAGTGTTATGTAATCAAGGTTTTTAGTTCTCTCTACCAAAGCAGGTGATGCCTCATTAAGTTTCAACTCCCATTAATAGGCTATGCCTCTTAAAGGGGTGTCAAACTGCATGCATTCAATGGTGTAGATGCACTTTAAGGGTCCTTCCACACAGCCATATAATCCACAGCAATGCAATCCACAATATATGCTTTGAACTGGATTATCTGAGTCCACACTGCTATATAATCCATTTGAGTGGGGATTTTATACAGCTGTTTGAAAGGGGCCAATCTCCCTTGAGTATAGCAACATGTTTTTTTATATATATGCACACTCACTATTGCTTTTATTAAATTAAATTTGACATGAATTAGAAGTCAGGCATATATTTCTTCTGCTACCAGAATTTATCATGTAGCATTTTGTGCTGCCTCCAAACATTTAATTTTCAAAGGTCTGCTCAACTTATAAAATATATAAGTGGATCACAAATTCTGCCCCAAGATAATCTAAGTGCAAACTAAAACTATGATGAAATGAAAAGTTGCAAATGTTGCTACTTCCAAAACTTGTCACCGATTTCTGCTGAAAAAATTAGTTAGATCAATGGCAGGACCCCCAAGATAGTTCATGAAGCACCTTAGACAATTCTTTTAAAGTTGAGACTAAAACTCAGTCCAATGTCGTTGACCTATTGATGTGAGACCTACCAGTCACCAATACTTAAATTCCTTACCTGGGCATAAGTGATTTTTGAACTACATCGGAGTTACCTCTGAGTAAACAATACTAAGATTGCAGTGGATGGTTCCTTTTCATGTCTCCATTTTATACACGTGGAAACAAAAACATTTTGTGAATAAACATGCTAGAATTTCTCTACTATATATGTGGAATATTGATATGGCCAAGCACATTGTTAATAAATATCTCGTTGTGGTATTGTGATATTATTCATATTTCTGTGATTTATTTAGCACCTCTTTCTGCATTTGAGCATGCATTGGATTTTATGAAACCATATATGAAATATCAGAAGCTGCCTCAAAATGCCACTGTCCAGTTCATAGTCTGAGCAAATGCCAGGAAATACCTGCCTGAAGCTATTTTCAATTCTTTTCTAGATCTGAACTAGTTTGCAGCAACATAAGCAACCTGAAAATGCAGTCATTTTTTGACAACCTCTTGATTATTGTATAAAATTTCTGAGTGCTATGTTGCACCTCTATTATTTACACATCAAATACATTGGTAAATTATGTACCTGTACATATTTAACAATTTTATAACATACTATGTGTTAACTGCTGAGCAATTTTATTACACTGTGGTAAATAAGTATTAAAAATGAATAGATACAAAATATAGTATAGAATAAATACGTGGAACACAACTTCAGCTTTCTTTTCTACTTAGAAGTTAGTGGTGGGGCCAAATTCCTTCTTAGATTTTCATCCTCACCTACAATGCAAGTGGGAAAATCTATTAGCACATTTGGGGAAGGAGGGTATCTGTAGGAGACATGTTTAAATCGTTCATATTTACATACAATTATTTTGACCTAAAGCAGCTTTCATCACAATTGAATGTGAGTATAAGAGAAAAGGAGGCTTTGTTGCACACTTTATATCAATTACACTCTTTATTTATAGTAAACAAATGTACACCATCTATTGAAGTTTGTGTCTTTCTTAGAACAGGAGTAAGGCCAATTTTGGGCATGCAAGAGCTACTTTATTTTTATTAGAAACTCTAAATTCACTAACTAAAGCTAGAAATGGAAAGAATGTTCCAAAATATTTTTACAAAATGTTTGAAAATTTGATTTCTTTAGTGTCAGTAACTGGTGAGAAAAAGAATCCTAGATTATGAGAATCTTTGCAATTTGAGATCACACTGTTGAACTAATGGAGTTTGACATCACTTTACCTGTTCTGGTTCAATGCTAACAAATCCCAATTGTTGAAGTTTTACAAAGCCTTTTGCTTTCTTTGCCAAAGAGTGCAGGTGACTCACCAATTGACAACTCCCAGAATTATAGCATTGAGCCAGGTCAGTTAAAGTGGTGTCCAACTACCTTCATTCTACAGTCTATACACCAAATTTTTCTGTGGAAATCAAAATTTTCTATGCCTAAAACACATATTTCATAGGGAAAGCACACAATCACATGTATCTCAAGCTGTGAATTATCTCCAGAAACTATGCATTTTCCAATGACTTTCTCACAAGAAGGTAAAAAGCAGTAAAATGAGTATTTCCTGTAACATCTTTACAAAACTGTGCATTCCAAAAGATGTAGATACATTTATAATTAAAATTATATATTGAATTTCAATACTAAAAATGGATATACTATAGCCCTGCCACTTAATAACTATTTACCTGCAATTGTTTGCCTCTGTCAGTTTCTGCAAAGGAGAAGGTGAATTGAATAAATGTATTTTAATGATCCAATTATCTTCTAGTAGATATATGAATTGATTCTCTCTCTGTCCCACAGAATATTTTGGATTAAATATTTGTCTGTTGGAGAATTTTATATACAGTTTGCCCTTGCATTCATGGATTCAACCAGCCATGGCTTGAAAATATTTTGTCCCCTCAAAAAACAAAAAAAACAAAACTATTCTGTGAGGGAAGGTATGGTCCAATGTGTTCCCCAGGGCAGACTGAATTTCTGCTAGATGTTTCAGTGCAGATATAATTGCCCTACTTGTTTTTTTCACTGGCCAGTTATGCATAACCACTTGCCCTCCAGCTGAGTATCTCTTTCCATGTTGACTATAGTTAGGGGCAGATCTTTTGGTAAACATTTTAGGGAGCTTATTAAATAATTCTCCTCTACCCTCTGCCATTTCTCTGAGTTTGCATTGGCCTGATGAAAGAATAGGATATGAACACAAACAAAAAACAGTCTATGTAGTAGGAAAGTAATATTCAAATAGCATATATTATGTGATTAGACAAAAAAAAACCAGTGTATAGCTTAGTGGTTCTCAACCTGTGGGTCCCCAGATGTTTTGGCTTTCAACTCCCAAAAATCCTAACAACTGGTAAACTGGTTGGGATTTCTGGGAGTTGTAGGCCAAAACACCTGGGGAGCCATATGTTGAGAACCACTGGTATAGCTCAATTCAGTGGTATAACAGAATCAAATGGAGCAATCGCTCTCAAACATAACAGTTCTAAGTTTCACTGTGTGTAAGCTTCAAGTATAAATCCAATTGATCATAGAGTCCTAAGGGTATATGTAGACTCAAGATAATATAGATGGAGCACTATTCTCAAAGAAGTCTTCAGAGATAAAAAGCAAATCAAGTTCAGTGAAAATGGAGCACTGCTTCTCAAAGAAAGTCTCCGAAGGCAAAGTCCTTATGGCAATCAACAGGGGTGCCCGGATATTTTTATACCCTGCTGAAAGAGTAGGGCATCTGTTTCCAAAGTCTCTTTTACAGATAACCTAATGCTTTGATGCTATGTTGGATGTTATATTATTGCTATGGTCTCTTGGTTAAAAGGAGGAGGAGGAGTGTCTGAGTAGCCATCCTGGTATTCATCTGTTGCTAGGAATTCTGTGTCAGGAGTAAGACTTAGAACTGAGATTGATTTGATGAAATTAGGGCATAGTTCGTTTTTTCCATCTTGGGTACGTCTCCTGGCCTTCGAGTTGCAGTCCTCCATTATGTCATTTAATTGCTTGATCATTGGTTCTTCAGATAAATTGGCTGCTTTTGGTTCATAGTCAGCTTGACAATCTTCTGGCTCAATACTGATCCCATTTTCAAGGCTGGGGAAATTTCCTGGAGGTGCTGCAGCCAGAATCTCAAGCTCTACCAGTCCAACAAATGTTCCAATAGTAGCTTTTAGGCTGAAAACTTTCCTTTGCAGTAAATCCATTATCTGATATATTTTTTCTGCTGTTTGCTCTACTACTGTAGGAAACATTGATTTCACATAAAGTCATGCAATGTAGGTTCAATGTTCAATTTTGCTGCTGGGTGAAGTATGCCAGGCTTCTCTTTAAGAGTGTTTATAATTTCTTTGTATGAAGAAGATTGTCTTTTCAATGATGGTGAAGAGTCACTTCCATCAGACCTCGGTCAATGGACCAATTAGCAGCACCTTTGTAAAGGGAGAATAGAGAGATGGACTCTGCTTCATCTCCGTCATCTCTTGTCTCTGCTGTTACACAATCTTTCTGGTACTTGCTCTGTCTTATATGGTGAGCTCTATAAACTCTTGATTCAGCCAGTGCTCACTTGCTTCTGATTCTTTCTCAACATTTGTTGGGTCATAGTATTCTAAAAATGACTTTTGGACAAGGGTAGGCAAAGTCTTCAGAGCAGAGGCTTTGGATATCTGGGCCCATGTGAGACCATCCTAAGGCACTGGAAGCTTAACTATGCCTAAAATCAAAACTGTGTAATAGTCCTGGGCTTTGTACGATGACAATGCTATTTTTGCTTTTCCAATTTAATCCTTATAATTTTACAGTTATTGACATTATTAAAAAGCAGGAAAAAACCATAAATGTTTCCTTAATGAAATAAAGTATAATAATAACGTAAAAATAATTAAAAATACATTTTATACAAGGGACACTGTTTTACAATGGCATTATGTATTATGGGGGCTAGTGGACACCAAGTTTCCACTGTAAACTTTATGAGACACAGAATGGATAATTGGGCGAGAGAACTGCCCCCGAATGTTTTCATCTCTGCTTGTATTTGTGATGTGTCTCTGAAACCGGATCCTGGCATTTGATTAGATTACAACTATCATCAGGAAAATCCCATCAATGCATAAGAATCCAGAAAGCATTTCCTACTGTAGCTGCTTTAAAAAGAAAGAGGAAAAGAAATACGCTTTTCACAACCTGTTTGGTGATTGATTGCTTTAAGCAAGAAAAACTGTCAAAGGTTTCATTTTAGTGTTAAGCTCCCTCTGTCTCTTGCTTTCTAGTGTTTGGTGAAGATCTCTAATTGTGTCTTATTACTCTTTCCCCCCTTTTCTGTTCTGCTAGATCAATATGCATTCTGTCGCTATATGATTGACATGTTTGCTCACGGGGATTTGTATACAGGTACTTGAACTGACTTCCATCGCTGAAAGCTGTCTGGTTTGTAGTGATCCTGGAATGTGCGTGCTCTTTTCTATATGTTAAATGCTCAATTGAAGAGTGTGCAAATAGACATTAAATAAAGCATATCAACTAATGGCTGTACCATTAAAGCTTCTAATAATCTTTTATGTGATTGCATGCACTGAAATTAATGACAATATTATGTTTGAAGATCAAAATGGTTGGAAAATACAGGAAAAAAATTCCTAACAATCAGCATATATTTTGCATGCATTTATATCATAGAAAGGATCAAACACATATTTAAAATAAGAGATGCTTTAAATTCTGTTATGTTTTCCTCAAACTGTAAAGAAAATGAAAGAAGCAATTAAAACAATCACAGGGTGGTGGCAATTCCCTTCGATGGGTAGGTGTCCACTTTTGGGACATTTTTTGTTTATGGAGAAAGACAAAGGGAGCACCAGTGAGGGAGCATATTACACCTATTTTACGGCAACTGCACTGGCTTCCCATTGAGTACCGGATTGCCTTCAAGGTGTTGGTGTTAACCTTCAAGGCCTTGCACGGTCTAGGGCCTGAGTACCTAAGGGACCGCCTTACCCCGTACGTTCCCCCAAGACCACTGCGCTCGGAAGAGCAGAACCTGTTGGTTGTTCCATCACCCCGTTCCTGCCACTTGTCCAGCACAAGACAACGGGCCTTTTCATTTGTGGCTCCCATGTCCTGGAATTCGCTACCCAATCATGTCCGGGCAATACATGAACTTGGTCCTTTTCGAAGAGCCTGTAAGACTGTCCTCTTTAGAACAGCCTTCGGCTGATCCGAACGAAGAGGCTCACCAATATTCGAATCTAAGATCGACGACCTGTAATCAGTTGGCTATGGATTATGACTGTGTTTTTATTATTTTATCGTTGTACATTTGTATTGTACATTTTATCCTTGTTGTGATCCGCCCCGAGCCTGCTGGGTGGAGCGGAATATAAAATTGACTAATAAATAAATAAATAAATAAATAAATAAATAAATAAATAAATAAGGGATGACATATATACAATTATGCATAATGTAGGGACAGGGGGAGTTTTCCACTGTGGTCATCTGACAATGTTGAAAGAAACAGGTTAGATAAAAGGAAGCATTCCCTCAGACTGTACAGTGAATAGCCAAATTGTCCACTATATATACATGTGGCACCAATTTTGATGGTTTTAAAAGTAAATCAGATGTTAAAGCTATCAATATCATTCTATTTATCTATCTGTCTATCGCATCGCATATAAAGTCAATATGCGTTTACCAGTGAACCTACACTGTAGAGTTAATCCTGTTTGGCACTAATTTAACTGCCATGACTGAATGTTATAGGAGCCTGTAACTTTTAGTTTGAGGAGGCTCCAAAACTCTTTGGTAGAGAGAGTTAAAACCTTGCAAAAGTACTATTGCTGTGGTTTCATAATATTGAGGGCATGTCTATATTGGCAAATTAAGTCAGTTTCAAACTGGTATTGAAGAAAGTAGTTTTGCTGACCAGATGATTACATAGGGAATCCTGGAAGCAGTTTGAGGCCTGGATGGTGATTATAGAAAGGACAGAACATGGAGGCACAATAAGTACTTTCTTTTGCAGATTGTTTTGGGCACTTGTTATCTAGTAGCTACCACAGTGTAAATGGGGGTGACAGTTAAAGTGATATCAAGTTGTATTAATTCTAAAGTGTAAATCACACATGTAAACAAAAGTTGAATCCTACAATGTCATTTTATGAGACTTGTGAGGCTTTCTGTTTCAGGGCAACATACATCCTAGTTTTGCTGTTTGTAATGATTGCAAGTAACACTGTGATTAGCATTCAAAGTGGCATAAGTCTTTGCAGTGACAAAGGTTTAAAGCTACCCTACTTCTGCATAGTGCTTCTGATCTACCTCCTCTATTCCCACAAAGGAAACTATACACAATCATATTGGTCCTTAGTCAGATGTTAGGTTACAATATATGTACAAGGAAGCTCTCAATGAACTGTACTATAAGTTGTCGTTGTCGTATGCCTTCAAATCATTTACTACTTATGGCAGCCCTAAGGTGACACAATCATGGTGTTTTCCTGGCAAGATTTGTTCAGAGAGGAATTGCCACTGCCTTCCTCTGAGACTGAGGCCCCTTCTACACTGCCATTTATAATCTAGATTATCTGATTTAAACTGGATTATATGGCAGTGTAGACTCATATAATCTAGTTCAAAGCAGATAATGTGGATTATCTGCATTGATAATCTGGATTATATATGGCTGTACAGAAGGGGCCAACCATGAGAGAGTTCGTGGTCATGTAGTGAGTTTCCATGCCTGAGTACATTTTTGAACACTCTTATCCAGAGTTATACTCAAACAACTACACCATACTGACTATAAGATTATTTCCTAGTTAATATGAAAGAAAGAAATACTCATATGTGGTAAATGAAATACATGAATCAACAATGCATATGATTCTATTACAGAATAAAAGTTGCTTCTGAAGAAAGTACACTACTTACCAAACCGGTTCTAGGAAATTGTAACATTGACTCTTCAAACTAAAATATGACAACATACAGGCATGTGAGATTTGATGACCACTGTATAGTAAATACAGTGGTTATCTATAACATGGTTTCTTCAAGTTCCAGGAGTGGCATAACACATGTCATTGAAATTGGTGGGACCTAAAACTAGGAAGTTTTATATTGAATAGATAGTTTAATTCTGTGGGATGGGTTGAAATTGCCAAAGGTTAAACTCCTACATTTAGAGTGTTGTATTGGAGGATAAATTACCCTGCCTCGTGTAGGACACATAGTACTTCTGCTGCCATTCTAAATTCTCCAAACCTTTTTTCCAGCTTGTTCTTTCAAAGCAAACAGTGATTAATATTTTCTAAGTTTTGACACCTTCAGAGACACAGGGAGAAAATATATTGCCTTTCTACAACATGTATTTCACGCAGAATTGCAGGCTGTGCAAAAATCGGAAGCAAAAGTAGGTTTTGTTTTTCAGTATTTATTATTTATCCCTTTACCGTCCAAGGAAGAGTACAAACAGGCTAACAAGATCATAGATAGATAATCTAATAACTACAATAAGATGTAATATTTTACTAACAAGATTCTGAGAATACAATAAAATACTGTCCCATAGAGCCATATCCAGATAGATTATAGTAAAAAAAAACCACCCCTAAACAACCATTTTACTTACATGGTCAAATTCTAGTGGACCTTTGATGAAAGTCACAAACAAAAAGCCTCTCACTTCTTTAGTTGAATAATAAATATTGGCTTCAATGGATGTAATGTTTCTTCTTGACATCTTTTTACTGTCTCATATCCAAAACTATATATAGTACAGGGTCTCAATTACATTGGCCCCTCATCACTGAGCCAATTCAGAGAAGAAATGCTCTATACTGAACCCAGTATATCAGCAGAGGTGTCTGTGCAACCAGGGAGATGGAAAGGCATCTGTGGGAGCCAGAAGGTTTTCTAGAGTTCTGCTGATGTCTGCAATGGTGACCATGACACAGATCCGTCTCCTCTTCCCTGTGCTGATAATTGCAGAAAAAAGGGGGTGGCTGTAGCTTATGTGGACTGTGAGCCAAACCATAGTGGGTCCAACTGTACTGTCCACACCATGCCCAAACTGTTGGGTTGCTCTGGAGTTTTGATCAAACTCTAGAGAATTATCCAACCTTCCTTAATGCAGGGTTAAACCAAATTAATCAATTTTACCCAGCAATAAGCATAAGAAGTCCCTTGATGTCATGAAGACAGCCAGAAGCAACTTCACGGTCCATGTGGACTATTCTGTCTGTGTAGATATTAAGTAGCTGTTGGCTATTGCATTCCAGTTTTTTTTCCAGAAGAGGAAATACTTCAGTTCTTCTGATGTGCATGTCTACATGCACATCAGAAGTAGGAAAATAATATTTTTAGAAAAAAGCTTTTTCTGCCATGAATGCTTCCCACAGTGCAAGACATCTTAGGAAAATTAGTAGTACTTAAGGATACTTGGGGCAGAAAGGCAATCCCATCTGATGTGTACTCGAGTCTTTCTTTAACTTCTCAGTGTCTTACACTATAGATCTCCTCCAAATATGGCAGTTCTCCTACCATTCTTGAACTACAACCCCAATAATCTCTGTTCATCAGTCACAGTAGCTGAAGCACATAGAGTTGATGTCAGTATTGGGGGAGGGGGAAAGGGGCACACTGCTTCACCAGCTTTGTGCCACAGCTCATTTACAACATTAGAACATTCATTCTTGACCACTTCCATATCTTATCAGGCCAGGAAAATATGTATTAATTTAGATATGCAAAATCAGTTTTATAATATTGTTCTCAACCAGCCAATAATATCAATCCTCCAGCTCACTTGCTTGAGCAGAGTATGTGTTGCATTAGTCAAGGTGACCAATTTCCTAGGAATCTGAACGTTAGAAAACCACCTGTGGACCATTTTGTCATAAAGATGAAATATTCAATTGTTTTGGAAAGTCATCATATTATCACAAAAAAAACATACATGCTTTCACTCCTCATTCGCTCTATCCACCCAATGTTGTGGAAACTGAACATTTAGGCAGGGTCTTGAATTCGTTCTTGTATCAACTTGAGCTTAGGATCACAGGTATACATATAGCTCCCCTATCATTTAGCCAACACTAAGAATTGCTGACAACAGAACCTTTTCTTTTACTATCATAAGTGCTGTTCCATTGTTCAAGTACAACATCCCAGTCAGAATGGTTTATCTTTAATTCTCCTTTGTTTACAATTTACAACTTTAAGACTATTCTTAAAACTTAAAGACAGTACAATATCATAACAAAACTCAAAACCAAGAGGCAAGTGCATAAAAAGAAAAATATTTTATGGGCACAGTCAGAGAAGTGTGGACATCAGACATAACTTCAGTGCAATTTTTTGATCCTTTGCTTCATTTGCCAACATGCAATTACATAGTTAACTATTGTAACAGCCTAGATGCAATATATTTTCAGACCTCAGAATAAAACAAACATTTACACTCCAGTCCATACACTAGTTAGCAGTGGAGTTTCTCACTTTCCCGGGCAAGCATGGATTTCAGCAACCCAGCACAATAATAATATGACAACAAACTCTTGATGGTGATAAAACTGGCCACAACTTTGTTGGTTAAAGCTTAACAGGGTTACCACACCCAATGGATCATGGATACCCACTCTGTCCAGCATGCTTGCTGTCTGATGTACAGTTAAAGTTTCCTGAGACAACCTGCTGGGCTGCCACAGCCATGGTCTGACTCACTGTTCCACAGTTCCTGGTGAGGTGTGTGCCCATCCCCACCTGGACTGGCACTCTCCACACTGCACCTCCAGCTCAGGCTTCCCCTTTGGGAAACCTCAAAATGCACCAACACCCTTATGCACTGGTACCTTAGTCAGATCTATGACCCATGCTAACCACTACAAAATTAGTGAAACTTGGGAGAAAGTCTTGAAACTACTACATTGCTTGAATAGTGAGACAATGGCCAGTAAATATTGATTTCATAGAAGCCAAAATTCAAATTAGAAAGGTTTTTAAGATAGGCTGTTCTACTTTACTCAAGATATTGCCCCACTAAGTTTTAACTCATACTTTTTAATGGTAAGTGCTTTTGTGGTCAGAGGCACAGAGCACTTTCTTACTATAAAACTATAGAATTTCTTGCTCCATGGACAAAGGGAGAAGAACCTTCCAGCATCACCAGAAATATTTTTTAAAAAATTGCACCACAAAGCCTGAGGGTGCACAAATATCTTTAAGTTTTCCTGCCTTCTTCTTTTTGTGACTACATCGTAATTTTCTACCATCTCTGTGAAGACATGTGTATTTTTCCTTAATATCTGAAGATCTCTAGATTTCCATAATTCTTGCCGAGGTAAGGAATTCTACTATTTTTATAACACATAGCTATAAAGAGAACAGAATGGTTTATCTTTAATTCTCATTTGTTTACAATTTACAACTATAAGACTATTCTTAAAACTTAAAGACAGTACAAAATCATAACAAAACTCAAAACCAAGAGGCAAGTGCATAAAAAGAAAAATATTTTAAAACCACAAAATGGAGATAAGACATAACTGCCCAAAAGCCATGTGAACAAATGGACTCTCTAAAATTATATAGACCTAGTATTTTCCCTTATCTACTATTGACAAGGCTTTGTACCATGTTCCCATCAACCAAACTTGCATTGATCATATGACATACCAAGGGTCCTCTGTAACAAGTATATAGATTGTTCATATGAGAAAAAGTGGTTTTTCAGGGTTCCTGAAATAATTCAGAGTTTTATGGATAAGAACCAGAATGTTTATTTGTGCCCAGAAATATTTTAACAGCCAATATTGATGCAAGACTGCTGTAATGTGGTCCACAAAGCCAGCTATAGTTTTTCAAACATTTTGCAAAGGTTGCTGTATGTAGCTCCATTGTTGCGTACCTTCAAATCATTTCTGACTCATGGCAACCCCAAGACAAACCTATCACGGAGTTTCTTGGCAAGATTTGTTCAGAGGAGGTTTGGTACATCCTTTCCTTGAAGCTGAAAGATATAACCTTCACAAGGTCACCCATGGTTGAACAGGGTTTCAAAGTCTTTTCTCAAGAGTCATAGTCCAACACTCAATTACTACACAATGCTGGTTCTCATATAGCTCCATGCATCCTTACAAATACACATGGCTATCCAAGTTCTAATAATCCATGCCATTTGTTGTGGAATATTGTTATTGACAGACCAGAACAATTGTAAATCAATAGTATTAGAACATTGGATTGGAACTGTGTATAAATTCTTGCATATTAAGTGACTTGAGGTGATTTGCTGCAACTAATGAGACATCTCTGTAAAAACAGTGTAAATTCAGCTTGATATTTGGTAAGAACAGTTCTTGGTTATGGACAGTTATTTCCTAAGGTAAGTCTTACCTCTAGTTTAATTTGAAATATTACAGCAGTTTCTTCTTGTTGTATATTTTAAAAAACTTGTCTTTTTGTGTCTTCAGTTTATTCAGTATTTGATATTTTTCTCTGAGAAGCTTATAATGGTTTATGTGGGGTTGCATTATTCTATTGTATCTTCCCATCAATCATGTGAAGAGTGTAGGTCAAGAGATACTAAATTGGTCAAATCCAACCAAAGGGCTTAAAGGTCAAGTGAGAAGTTGAACACAGCTCTTTTGCATCTAAATTAAGACCTTGCCAGTGATGTAACACTAGCTTACCAGTAGTCTTGCTGAAGCTCTCATTCATGTAGTGCTTCCTGTAGATTACAAAATTGGTGATAATTTGATGGCACGACATTTTGTCTTTTATGCCTCGGATACCCTGCTGGGATCTTTTCCTAGCATATTCTTAAATGTGTCTAAAAAAGAAGACATAATACAGAGCAATTTGAAGTTCCTCTTTGGAGGAGCAGAGAAAATTAAGGCATAATCATTTAAGTCTAATCAGGTATTATTTATCATGAACTATTATTTCACTAATTACAACTGCCAGCACCACAGTTCTTTCTTCATCATTCTATTCAGCTATGCAAAATCATACCCCAAAACCCCTCTCCTTTTTGGTCAAATTTTCAAGTAACTACCTTTGTACAAGTTTCTTGAAATGAAGGAAAACTGTTACCATCCCATTCAGTCCAACAGGATTTGTGGTGAAGGATGTACTGTAACTATGTCCTTCTTCTTTCCTTCAGTGTAGATCTCCTTTGACACTGGCATCTTAGGGTACAGTGTATATGTCTACTCAGAAGTAAGTCCCATGGAGTGCAAAGGGCTTACAGTAGAGAATGTGTTCTGCATCATATTTAGTTATATGTGAATTTAAAGCATTATTTTTGCAGCATTTCTTTTTTGTCAAAGGCTGTTGCCACTTCTTCTTGCCTTTCCATTTCCAACTTCTCATGACCCTAAGGTGAACACAATGACATAGTGTGTAGTAGTGTTTTGAATGTTCAAGTACAACTCTGGAAATCAAGATTCAATTCCCAGCTCAGCCATGGGTGACTTTGGGTAAGTCACATACACATAGTCCTAGAAAACCTTGTGATAGGTTTGCCTTAGGGCTTCCATAAATCAGAATTTACTTGAAAGCAGATGATAACATCATGTTGAACCTATTTGCAGCTACTCTGAAAGCCTTTTTGGCTGAATTGTGGCATATAAATACTCTAAATATATAAATAAACCATGTGTATTATCATGTTTTTTTGCTGGAAAAGGGGATAATTATAATTGTTAACTGTACCCCAGTAAGTATTCTGTCATTTTATAGTTGATTCCTAAAAATGAAGTAATCATTGTACATTGTATATTCCATTCCCAACTAATGCTTTGTTCATAATGTTACCGACAATTACAAACTACCTTAAGAAGCAGAATACATAATATTAAGTCCTTTTTGGGCACTGCCCATGGGCTCCTTTTGTTTATGATCAAGTTTTAAAGCAACATCAGCTAGATGAAGTGGATTGCTCATTAGGGCTCTGCTATCATCAATGAAGGCAGCTCAAAGGACTATGCATGACATCCTTTTGTCATTTTAAATCTCTTGTTAGGAATCATATTTTGTAGGTATACAGAAATCTGCCTCTGTATTTAAAATCCTTCCGGAAGCAGTGTCGTGGAGATTTGCCATAATTTAAGCTCTCCTTCAAAATTCAAAATGCATTGATTTTTTTAAAAAAAAAATCACCAGCTTTCCATGCAATACATCTTCCCTCTTCTCTTAAAATGGTATAACCTTTTCTTGAAAATGCATTTACATATGCTTAGCAAAGCTGGCATTTCAAACACATCAGAAGCTAAGGACTGAAGTAATGCCTAGTTTGTCCTGATAACTTGAAAACCTGTGGCATCACTCAAAACAGGCATGAATGGCATCAAAGTACCACCCAGAAAACACATCTCTATTTGCCCATCAGCAAGAATAATTTTCAATAAAATCATCTCATGACTAGAAACAATGTGAATTATGAATACATTGTCTTCATTTACTCTTCTCGTTTTTGTGGACCAAGATGACAACACTACTCTGCTCTGGTTTCCTTCCTTCCTTCCTTCCTTCCTTCCTTCCTTCCTTCCTTCCTTCCTTCCTTCCTTCCTTCCTTCCTTCCATTTAGGCCCCTCCCTCCCATTCCCACCTCCAACACACACACCACATCATACGAGAGAGAGAAAAACATAGTCAGCCCTCTGTATCAACAGATTCAACTAACCATTGTTTGAAAATATTCCCCCTCACCCCCAAAATCCAAAACCTTGCTTTGGAAGGTTTTTTTTAATTAAAAAAAAGACGTATTTTTCTATGCCACTGTATGCAATGTTACTTGAGCATCCATGGACTTTGGTATATGGGTGAGAAGGTGAGGTCCTGGAACCAAAGCTCAATAGATACAAAGGGCCCTCTAAATGTGTTTCATATATGTAGTGAATTATAGTTCCTAAACTCACATTAGGAGTCTCCGGTGCTGCTGAACTTGCTGACTGAAAAGTCGGCAGTTCAAATCCAGGGAACGGGGTGAGCTCTCGCTGTTAGCCCACGCTTCTGCCAACCTAGCAGACTGAAAACATGCAAATGTGATTCGATCAATAGATACAACTTCAGCAGGAAGGTAATGGCGCCACATGACCTTGGAGGTGTCTATGGACAATGCCAGCTCTTCGGCTTAGAAATGCAGATGTGTACCACCCCCAGAGTCCAACATGACTAGACTTAATGTCAAGGGGAAACCTTTATCCTTTTAAACTCACATTTTGGAACCAGTCCATATGCTAGTATTATCTCTGAATTATATGCACCAATTTACGGTGTGTGATGAACTGATGAGTTTGGGCCATTTGTAAAATTACCTAGATGTCATATTGAAGCACAACTTTAGATTGATCCAGTCATTTCTGTGCGTGTTTAATGAGTTACAAACACGAGTCCTTGCAAGTCAGTTCAGGTTCAGTCAGCTTGACGCACAATAAATTTGTCAAGGCCCTAATAATTTGTGATAGCTACAACTCTGGAGGCCCACTCAGCCATGAAAACCCACTGAGTGTTTCAAATCCCCACTCAGCCATGAAAACCCACTGAGTGATTCTGGGTGAGTCACACACTCTCAGCCCCATAAAATGCTGTCATAGGTCTTAAGGTCATCATATTTGACTTGAAGCTTACTGAATATTTTTTTATAATAAATGTCTAATCTCTCATTTCAAGACAGAGGGACATCCTATTAGCCCTGTCAGGTAGCCAGTGTATCAGATTATAAATATGTGAATGATTAAATTATACTACGCCTTATAATATCTTGTTAGTCCTATTGCACTGACCTCATGGCACATTCGAGGTTGAGATATTGTATTATCAGCCACAATCTTTTTAATCTTTTTAATTAAGCATTTTATTCTGATCTACATGGAATGCTTGATTGCAAAGAGAGTTGGATCTGCTCTGGGATTCTTAAGAAAGCCCTAATTAGGAGATCTTCATTCTTTATCTACTACTCCAACTTTCAAGGTATTAGAATACCATGCTTAATAGTTAAAGGCTGAACTATTGTGAACAAGAAAGTTGTTGAAACTTATGAATCACTGGTATTTAAGAAGGGAAAAATTAAAGACTTATCCAGACTGGGCAAATGTTCTGGGATCTTCCCTGATTCATCACTGTTCTGACTGTAGTCCAGATGCTGCTGCTCTTATCCCAGGTAGGGTGCTTTTTTGCACCAGAGCAAGAATATGTTATTTTGAAACCCCAAGAAATTCCAGGCAACCCAGAGGTTAATTTCCTATCTGGTTTCATTATCTTGCTTCCTCTGTGACTCCTAGGCAATCTTCCCTGATGATGATATGGAGAAGTGTCACCATATGTCAGTCTAAACAACAAATCACAATATCTCCGAGGCACGATTAGATGATTAGATGCAAGTATGGGACCAAGAGTCTGTGCTGTGCATTCCTGGCATAAATTACCATAGTTTGGCATTTACCAGCATGCTTTAGTCATCTCAAGATGTAGGCTTTGTTGCTCTTTTGCCCGTTTGGTGGAGGAGTTTTTGACTCTGTTACAACCTTTCACACTGCTAGCACTTTTTGTAAGTGTTCTTGTGCATAGAATGCTGAAGGACCTATTCATTATGTTTTGGCATATGAATAACTACTAACTTCAGCACTTGGCAGGTTTGGTAAAATGGTCAGAATGGAGAATATCATCTAGATTCTGTATCTGGAGAAAAGAGCAAAATATACAAGGTGTCCAAATATCTAATATATGAGTGGCTATATATATATATATATATATATATATATATATATATATATATATATATATATATATCCCCTTCTCTTTTGTTTCAGTAGGAAATGGGAAAGTTTTCATATCCATCATTCTTTGTGTGTGCAAATTTGTGTGCACTCATTGTAATTCTTCCTTGGGAGAGTGTCATATATTTTTTCCTATGGTGGAAGTCTATTGTTGATAGATTTTGTTAGACCTCCATCAGACTTTAGGATCTTGTGTTTCTCTTTTAAGCTGTTTCTTCTCTTGTAACCTCTTTCTTCTATGGGGAGATGTTGCCAAGGCTTACACCATCTATTTTACTTTCATCGAGACTTATCTTCCTATATATACTATTTACCCAACAGCTTATATTGTCTCTGTACCAAAACATTTCCCCTTTTTCTCTGTTTTGCAATCTTTAAATGCACTTCTTATTTCTACTTGTCATTGTCCCCAATTTGACATGTCCAAGACTGAAGTTCCTTCAAAGTTTTGTTCTTCTCTATGAGGTCTATATCCATTCTCAATATAACTCTTCACTTATCAATCAATAAAAAGCCTTAGCTTTATCTGTCATAAGGTCTCCTGTTATAAACTTTATCACCTGAAAGATGGAGAGTCCAATTCTGAATGAGAAATGCTTAATCACTATTTACAGATAGCTGACACTTTTCAGAGTTGAAATTGTAGGAAATCAATACCAGCCAGGAACATCTTTTTTATTATTTGAACAAGTAACTGTCTCAAATGAATATCAGAGCCAATGTTTAAGGAGCTCCATTGGCTGCTGTTCATCTTCCAGTCCCAATTCAAGGTGCAGGTTCTTACCTACAAAGCCCTGAACAGTTTGGAACCTGCCTACCTATGTGACCACATCTCTGTTTACAAACCCAGGCGATCTCTCCGATCATCTGGAGAGACCCTACTCTCGCTCCCACCGCCCTCGCAGGCACGTTTGGTGGGGATGAGGGAGAGGGCCTTCTCTGTAGTGGTGCCCCGACTCCAGAATGTGCTCCCCAAGGATATCAGACAAGCCCCTACTTCGGCAGTTTTTAGGAGGGGCCTGAAGATATGGCTATTCCAATGTGCCTTCCCTGAATAAAGTAAATAATACCCTGCTTTGTTCAATTTCTGCAAATGTCCTCAGAAACACTTTATTACCTATTGGGTGTCTGACCACCTGAAATGGTTTTAAATTGTCTGTTATTGTGTTTGAGTTTTATTGATTGTATTGTTATATAATTGCTGCTATGTTGTTATTGCGTGTTGTTGGGCTTGGCCTCATGTAAGCTGCCCTGAGTCCCCTTGGGGAGATGGGTGTGGGGTATAAATAAAGATAATAATAATGTTGGGTGACAAATGTACATGTTCACACAGATAGAAGGCACCATATAAAAATGCTCATGATGAAGCAGTAGGTCTCCCACACATGTTAGCTGTTTGTCAACAGTCACAATATAAAATAGACTTTTTGTCATTTAAAAAATTATATTGATGTGATTATTTCTTTTACACTGTATCTGCAAACCTCATCACCCAAGGTGATTTAGCTACTCCTGTTATACTAAGTCTTCTGGCTCCTGACTAAGGTGTCTTTTGACAAATGTAAAAGTACAGTAGTTGGATGCCATCAATGTCACTAAAATGGTTTCTCTTCTCTCAGGGAAGAGGTCCATCTTGAAAAAATTCAAAATGAATGTAAATTCAGGCTACAGTGTTTCTCCTTTTGTACAGCCTTTCAAATACAAACCGATATTTCATCTTCTTCAGATCAGCAATGTTGGCAAGTACCCTGCATTAGGTTATACTTAGCTAAGTACTTCAGTGAGAAATTTAGTTGATAGGTTAAGTTGTGCAATTCTTTCATATTCAATCTCTACTAGGTCATGGTGGGACATTATTTCCACAACAGTAAATGTATCCACCCCAGATCTACTTTACCGGTCATATGGATAGTATATACACATGGTCTGTGGAAACTGTTGCTCTCATTACCAGTTTATTAGAGAACAATTTCCAACCTCACCCACCATTGCTTTTTTACAAGCATAAATGATTTTTTAAAAAAAATGATACATCCATTCAATTAAAAAAATTGCCATACAAGTCTTATCTTGATATACATTATTCCAAAGGTCACTTTACTTTATATGACACTTTATATATTTGTTAGATGTGTATCAGCAATTACCCATGCCCTCCTGCCCATTTCCTCCCGCCCTCCCTCCAGGAACAGCAATTCCAAATGATGTCATTGCATCGATTTAACCATGTGGAAAGCCTGGTTCAAAATGCTACATCTATCATCTCCACCTATTTTGTCGGCTAGAATAGACAATTTCCTATACCAGTCTTGATCTGTATGACTATGCATATACTTCTTTTTCCTTTGATTAATGAAATCATTGATTATGTATTCCAAGAGATAAGACCACCAAGTTTCCAAACCCCATTTTGTATTACCTCTGCATCTTCGGGCTATCATAGCTGTATTGCAGCGTTCATCTATTTTAGGATTTCTGTCCAATTTTTGTTACTTTCCTTTGCCTCTATAGTGAGAGACATGAATCTGGCTCTTTCCCACATTAATTTTTCCCTATTATTTCTTTCAATGCATTTCTTATTTTACTGTAATATTTCTGGATTTTTCTGCAATTGCTGCACATGTAGGAGAATGAACCTATTCTCTAAAGCATAAGTGAGCATAAGGACTTTATCCCATGGGCTGGAGGGAAGCGGAGAAAGTGGAGGAAAGTGAGGGAAGGCATCCTTAATGACTTCATCCCATGGGCAGAAGGGAAGGGGGGAGTAGAGGAAAGCAGGGGAAAGCATCCTTAAGAGTAGAGACCTGTGCATCATGGATTGGCTTCTGAAGGCCTCTGTTTTGCCAGCGTATGAAGATGGTAAGAAAATGGGGATAAATTAGGGTGGGGTGAGGTTGTAAGAGGGGGTTCTGTACCTGAATGGAGAACATAATGGCTGTACGGGGAGAAGGAGGGCCTTTCTGCTAATGATCAAAGCACAGTTGAATAATATTTAGCGAGGGAGCAGAGCAGAAGTTTCTTAGTTAAGTATGGTGGGTCCTTGGTATCTGCTGATATCTGATCCAGAACTCCTGCAGGACTCCTCATGGATACAAAAACATGTGGATGCTCAACCCCCATTACAAAAAAATGGCATAGTAAATTTTCCTTATCTGATTTCTTTAAAATGAGGATAATATATTCAAGTCACATATGATTGAATCTTTGTATACAGAATCCATAGATATATAGAGAGCTGAATGTATAAGATGATACAGGATTTTGTTCATTATTTGGAGGTATAAGAAGGCCTTTAATATATTTGAACCAGAAGACCTGAACCAGGCTAGAGCCATTAACTAATGATATCTTTTTAATATAAAAACAGTAGATAACAAAAGGCAAGCACAAGCAATTTAGGAATGAAAAAATGACAATTTCAAAGCCTCTATTTTAGTACAACAAAGACTGACTCAATGGGCCTTACATAAGTGTTGACTTACCATTCAGCAATTGATTCAATGAGTCAACCTTAGCTGTGACTAGCAGTTGCATTTACCACAGAATCATTGCTTAAATGTCCAGTTAAGCAGCAACAGTTACTAGGAGAGTAGAAGCTTACCGAAAGAACTGGGGTACTTCATATTTAAAGAAATGTGACTCATCAGCTTGCTCCCATGGAAATCTAAGGGCCTCAAAACATAACCAAAATAAGCATCTCTACATCACATTTTCTTTTTGTTCCTTAGATACAATCTGTCACCAAGTCACACTGTTTTTGCCAGTACAAAATTGCAATACATATCTCCTCTCTCTTGGTTTCTGCAGCTAAAATGTGTTGTTCATGTTATGATAGTGCCATCTATCTTTTAAAAAATGGCTTCAGGATCTATAGTAGTCAGAAGCTCATGGAAAGTCCAGAAGTCTAAATATCATTTCTTTTAGCTGAGTCTAGGGAAGATAAAAGAAGTGCAGGCAGTCCCTGAGTTACAAACATCTGACTTACAAATGACTCATAGATAAGAATAGAGGTGAGGCAACAGGAAGTGAGAGAAATCTACTCCTAGGAAGATAAATTCACTCAGGAAAAGTTATCATGGGGAAAAGGTGTCTCTACTGAAGCTTTATAACCAATCGTTGTTTACACAACAAGCCACATTTTTAAAAATCAAATTATCACAGGACAGAAAGTGCAGTGAAATCTTCTGAACAGGGTCACAGATAGCAAAGTAAAAACAACAGGAGGGACTAACTCATCCCTATTTCTGGAGTTACACTTTAAAATGTACCTGTTCTGACTTACAAACAAATTCAACTTAAGAACAAACCTACAGAATCCATCTTGTCCATAACTTAGGGACTGCCTATATATTAAATATCCTACAGGATGCTATAAATATTGTCTTATTCTTAAAGGATTTTTAAACATTGCCTCACTGGTCCTGTTTTGAATGCTTGGATCATTTCTCATTACAAAAATATAGCACTGTATTTCCACTTTAATTATGATGGGTTCATTCTGGTGACTCTTGAGATTTACAGTTTATAGACAAGCATTTATAACATCCAGCCAGACAGATCTAGTGTCTTTCTAATCTACAACATCCATTATTTTGTAAGTTGTTATCACAATAATTAAAGTGACATAAAATACTATAATTCCTCATGCTCCTCCATGAACAGCAAAAGCGAGGATCCTATAGGACAGCTTTTCTCATCCTGGGGGTCGGGACCCCTGGGGGGGGTCATGTAGAGGTGTAAGAGGGGTCACCAAAGACCATCAGAAAATACAGTATATTTTGTTTGTCATTGGGGTTCTGTGTGGGAAGTTTGGCCCAATTCTATTGTTGGTAGGGTTCAGAATGCTCTTTGATTGTAGGTGAACTATAAATCCCAGGAGCTCCCGGTGGTGTAGTGGGTTAAACTGATGAGCTGCTGAACTTACTGTCCAAAGGTGGCAGGTTTGAATTCGGGAAGCGGTGTGAGCTCCTGCTGTTAGCCTCAGTTTCCGCAAACCTAGCAGTTTGAAAACATGCAATGGTGCTCCATGCAGTCATGCCAGCCACATGAGCTTGGAGGCGTTTACGGACAATGGTGGCTCTTCGTCTTAGAAATGGAGATGTGCACCAACCCCCAGAGTCTGACACGACTGGACTTAATGTCAGGGGAAAACTTTTACCTTTACATATAAATCCCAGCAACTACAACTCCCAAATGTCAGTCTATTTTCCCCAAACTCCACCAGTGTGCACATTCAGGCATGTTGAGTATTCGTGCCAAGTTTGGTCCAGATCCATCATTGTTTTGAGTCTGCAGTGCTCTCTGGGTGTATGTTAACTACAACTCCAAAAGTCAAGTTCTATGCCCACCAAACCCTTCCAATATTTTCTGTTGGTCTTGGCAGTTTTGTGTGCCAAGTTTGGTTCAATTCCATCATTGGTGGAGTTCAGAATACTCTTTTATTGTAGGTTAACTATGAATTCCAGCAACTACAACTCCAAAACGACAAAATCAATTCCCCCGACCCACCACTATTCAAATTTGGGCGTATTGGGTATTTGTGCCAAATTTGGTCCACTGAATGAAAATACGTCCTGCATATCAGATTTTTACATGACGATTCATAACAGTTACAAAATTACAGTTATGAAGTTGTAGCAATGAAAATAATTTTATGGTTGGGGGTCACCACAACTTAGAAACTGTATTAAAGGGTCAGGGTATTAGGAAGGTTGAGAACCACTGATATAGGATGTAGCCAGAGCAGTAAAAGAAGAATCATAGTGCTACAACTATGTAGTGTGAAAGGGCCCCAAGCCAAATTTCCTAATTTGTAATGATTCTTCCCTACAGATCACAAACTTGAGTCCTCGGATATCACAGTGCCCAAAAAATTCAGTTATGCTTCTGGTAATCATCTGATTGACTACAGTAACTGCTGGAATAGTTATTAACAGCTGGATTGATAAAAGGAAAACCATGCTTTTTCTTATTTACTACACAGCGAGGGTCATTTAGTCATGGGCTATAACGATAATGCTTCTGTTCACACGTTTTGTATCTGACTTTCTCAGCTCTCAGTGCATTTGTGAGATCATTTAAAATCAAGCTTTGAACCTGTAAGAAAAGAACAAATTGATTTAGAACAGCCCCTTTAAACATATTTAATCAAACGAATGGATAAAATATTAATCTGGACTCTTCTATTCTGTGCCCATCATCAAAGTGAATAAAGATACATTTAATAGCAAATGGATACATAAGAAAAGATTTTTACCAGGCTAGATGAGACCTTCTTGGAACAAACATTTTGACCTAAGGGTTTTTCCCCCACTTTTGAGCCTTTGAGTTTTTGATATTTTAAAATCTTTTAAGGCTCATGCCATGTACCAAGGTCCTAAAGCATGTTCCGTGTAGTAGCCAAGGTCTCTGAAGCAGCTTAATGATCAGCCATCATTCTTCAATATTACTCTATACAACATTCTGAGAGTCAAACCTTTGTCATATTTCTCAAAAGGCCATTAAATCTAATTGCACAATTTGTCACATCTTTCTGTTTGGCAGAGAACAAAACTAAGTGAATGTAAAATATTTTTAAAGATCTTCATTTTTAACTTGAGCTCATTGTCTATATTCTGACTTTTGCTGTTAATTCTTGCCTTGTCCTGAATGTAGTCCACACTTGTCCGAATCTGCTTTCATCCCCTCAGTTGATTTCCAAACCTTTTGAATTTTTTAAATTTCCTCATTTGAAATTACCATGTCAGGAGAGGTGTCAGATGATAATTTTCTGCCATTCTTTCATGATGGTCAGAGCCCCTTTGTAATTAACTTTAGGGGAGATCCCCCCCCCCCCATAACATTGAACAATTCTGAGCAGGGAAATTTCTGCTTTCTGAGGACCCATCCAACAGTGAGACCTGTCTCCGTTTTATTAGAGGCATCCAAACAATTCCTTCAGTAAAACTGAAATAATTAATTTCCTCTACTTTGTTCTGAATTGATATCTGGTAAGATCCAAATCTTATGGTAAGATCTGGATCGTATGGTAAGATCCTGATCTTCTGGTAAGTTTTGAGTCTTACCAGGTGTGGGCCCTGTGTGGATTAAGCCTGGGGATTGCGTGACTCTATATTACCCATCTCACCTCCTCCCATGGATTATATACTGCCCATCTTGGCTCCCCCTCCCATGATGATGTCATCATTGTATTTACAAACAGGCAAGGGAAAATTCCCATCATATGTTAAATTGTGCATTTTTACAATTCTCTATGTGGAGAAATGAAAAATAAGTCAATTGCTAATAGACTTAGGAATTGTGGGGAAAATCCACATTATAGAAACTGTAAAATACCTAGAATCCACAGTTGAAGCTTGCGTCATGTGATGGGATCCATAGGTTGCTGATTCTTAAATGTGTAGAAATGCTAATTTTATTGCATGTGATGAAGTCATAGGTCCACCAGTGTGATTCTATGGTATACTTCCAGCCCAACTATAATCAAAATATAGGTTTTGCTGATATCCATGGTTTCAGGTATCCACAATGTGTGTGTATGTTTTTGAATGTGCCTGTACATGAATGACTCAAAAGAAAGAAGCTGCATATTTCAGTTGACATTATTATAAAATCATGTATTGTTTTATTATCTTATTTCCCTCCTGTCTTATATGCAGGACCAACTCCTCAACTATTTTTACCACAGACCCCAGCAATCTCAGCTAAAGTCCCAGCTTCTGCAGGCAAGTTCAACTTTCTCTCTTCTAAATCTTTTATTATAGTTTTTTTTTCTAATTTCCCCATAATCTTCTTGAACAGGGCTTCAGAATTGAACACAGCCTTCGATCTGTGTGTCTCCTATGCAACCTACTGCCTACAAATTCCCCTTCTCTTCCCTTCATTTCTTTGGATATTATATAATATCGGGGAAACAGCTAAATACTTTATCATCTTCTGAAGTAGTAACTTGCAGCCTACACAGTACTACTGTTCCAAAATCAACAAATGGTAAAATTGCCAAAGTGTGGTTGTGGCAAAGGCATAATGTGTACTTTACACTTCCTTCAAATAATGGCCTTTCAAAATAAAAAACAATGCAAACTGCTGTGAAGTCATTCAGTCACATTACAGCGTAGCATAGTAAGCTCTCAATGGGAACAGAGATTTGTCATGGCCAAACAAAAATCAAACATTACTGGATGTTCACAATGTGATAAATATAAAATTTGGAGAGCATGCTCAAAGACATCACGTTAAGAAAAAACTATACATGTTATTCATGACCATTTCATTTGTTAGTATTAACTAGAGTACAGCCATCAAATCGATGTAGTTGTATGTTTTCTGTATGTGTTGTATTGCTCACTTATCACATTTTCATTGATTTTGTAGGTCTGATCTAATGTTTCACATCTATTAAAATGCTAAAATAAGTTGAGTAATATGGATGTTAATGCATTTTCGTTTATACATCCACTTTGCAAGCATACTTCCTTCTAAAATAAGTATCTAAATATATTATTATTTCTGTTGTATACTGCAGAGCTCACATTACTAATGAACAGTTAGGGTGGCCTGTTTTCCTTAAAAATTGTGAGCAAGATTATTATTAGGACTGGATATGACACAAAAGGACCCTTAGAGATGCCAAGCAACAATTGAGGCATTGGTCAAGCATGCCTGTATTGGGCAACAGTGGAACAGTTAGCAAAGGTGATGTGGGAAGCAACATATGAAGTTACTGAGGAGAAGCTGAATACTTTGCTTGTTAACTCCTATTGATAATAATAGGATACCATAACATTTCTATGGGATCAAGCTAGAGGTTGCAGCTACTCACCAGCTGAGATTGTGCTTAAGAGAATTCCATGCAGACCTGTTCGGGCCTCTTAGAAGAGGTTGTACTGATACAAAAGGGAAAGACCTCAATCCAGACATAGGGGAGAACTTTGGTCAATTAGATATTTTGGATTGCCACTCCCAGAACCCCATGGAAGGATGGACAGTGTTAAGGAATAATGGGAGCTCTGTTCCAAAACACGGAGGTCCAAAGTTTTTCCACCATCTATAAGTCCCTAGCTCCCCATTTAAGCCCCACCATGCCTGGCATGAGATGGATGATCTTCTTTATTGTTTTGATGGCTGCACCTCATCTAAACATGCATTGCCCTAAACATGCATTGCCCCAAGACACATTTACTGTGCTAAATTTTAAAAGCCATGGAATGAATAATTAGTTCCCAATTTTCCAAATTAATCATTACACGGTGAGCTTAATGGCGGTAGGACGGGTGCTGGACTAGCTCCGTGGCACCAACTGAAGGTCCGTCTCTAAAAGGGTGTAAAACACCTCTCTCCTACGGCGGATTGAGGCCGGGGAGAGTGCGAAACCTTGGCGCACGTAGCTGTAGACCTCGGGGGTTTCTCCCATTAAGGGAGAGATCCTGAGAGTCCGGCGAGTGCGAAGGCGAGCAGGACGGACCACAGGAAGCCCGGAAAACCGGGCATTTACTACCAGCCAAGCTCTTTTTTAAAACTAAGAACATAACAATATAAGAAGGCTGATCTCGGAGACCAGCGAGAAACGTGAGTTTCAAAGAAGAAGCTATCAGGAGAGGCGGGGGGCATTCTCGGAGAATCAAGAGGGAAAAGCCCCGGGAAAGGGGAGAGGAAACATTTGGACTTGGCAAGGGGTCAAAGCAGACAGTCGAGAAAAAAAAAAAGTATCCCATAAACCAGAAGGGGATCAAAGGGACCAAAGATACTCAAGGGCATCTGAAGGAGACAAACTTTGTATATTTGAGGATTTGTAGAACTGTTGACAATAAATGGAACTGCGGGCAGCGGCTCCTGCAAGCAACAGGCAGTGACGGGCAGCTTGCAGTCGATCCGACCCGCAAGGAAGGCGGTTACGGCGGGGACAAAACCCAGAGAAAGGAACCCCTGAGCTCCTGATCCCTGACCTCCTGATTCCCTGAACTCAGATGCCGACCTGACCCAGACCCGACTAAACGCCCTATCTAAAACCCCCCCGAAGGCAGCGGCTCCCACTTCTAGGTCAGAACAAGAAGTGGTATAGATCCGACCGGAGGGGGGGGGAAGGAAAAGAAAGCAAGATGGCGAGGAGAGAACAGAGAAAAGGACCTGATAACAACTGACCTTGAATAGCAATTTGTTGTGTCTACGAAGCTGGAGGAAGAAATAAACAAAGAAGGGGAAAACGGAAACGGAAATAGAAGAGAGACCAGCATGCAACGGGGGCCAGACGTGTAACGAGCAAAACACACTCGCTGCAGCAAGTAAGGGCGGAAGAGGGGCAAAGACAGACAAGGAGGGAGACAACAGAGGAGCGGCAATAAAGGACGGAACGGAAGTGACGTGGAAGTGACGGGAGAGTGACGCGAAAGGCAGAAAACAGCCTACCCGTGGCAAGTAAGGGCGGAAGGAGGGAGAAAGATTGACAAGGAGGGAGCCATTATAGGAGGGGCGAAGCCGAACAGGAGGGACACGGAAGTCTGGAGGTCCGGGAAAGGAGCAAAGGGGAAAGGCAGAAGCCGAAGCCGATCAGAACTTATAAGTGTTGCGAAAAGAGGAAACAGGGGGAAAAAGAGACGCTAGACTGGAGGCAAGCCTGAGGAAAGACCCAACCCGTATCAAAGAAGATATAGAGAAGACAAAGTGGAGGTAACGGGGGGGACTTAGCGGAAGAATCTATAACTGAAAAGCACAAAAAGAGCACCAAAAAGGGAAGGTCAGAGGGGAAACCACAGAGTCACAATTAGAAGAACAACAGGCCAATTAGATATCAGACAATGACAACACCTAAGATTAAAGGAGACCCCAAGGAGGCGAAGGGGATACCATTACCAAGAAGAGCCTCAATCTCTGGGACTGGAGCAGAGGACTCAGCAACAAAGGAAATCTTAAGGGAAATCCAGAAGCTATCAATGAAACAAGATGACCTGCAAAGAAACCTAAGCAGGATGGAAAACAAGCAGGACGAACAACAAAGGATAATGCAGGAAGAGTTAAAAACGATGAGATCGGAGATAGGACTATACAAAGAAGAGATGAGCCAAATGAAAGCGGAGATTAAAGAGACAAAAGAGGAGAAAGTAAGGATAGCAGATTCACAGAAAAAGATGGAAAAGAAAGTACAAAATCTGGATACAAGAATCCAAAAAGCTGAAGATGCCCAGGAAAGATTGGAGATGAAGGAGATGGAATTCCAGTTAAGACTGAGGAATTTGAAGGAGGAGCCAAATGAGGATATACATGGCATTACTGTAAAGATCCTTGCAGAACTACTGAAAATGGAAGAGCCTGATATGGAAACGGAGATTGACCGAGTGTATAGAGTTGCGACCAACTACTCAAAACAAAACAAAACAGCAAGAGACATTATAGTTTTCTTTGGAAAAAAAAGAGTTCGGGATGACATTCTGAGGAGAAATAATGAGACCCCACTCCAATATAAAGGAGGGAAAGTAATAGTGATGAAGGAATTCCCAAAATCAATACTAGCAAAGAGAAGGAAATACTTTTTCCTGACTGACGAGCTCAAGAAGCTACAGATCAGATTCCGGTGGGAAAAACCCGAAGGAATTATGGTGTCCTATAAAGATCAGAGACACTGGCTCACCTCGGAGGAGAAAGCAAGGCAATTCTATGCCGAGCTGAAAAAAGACCATAAGCTATCCCCCCCATTGAGAGGTGGAGTACAGAAAAAGAGGAAATACGGCTCACCGGAAGATCTACTAGAGGCAGGGAAACTTTCAACAGCAAGCGGAGGGGGAGACCTGCTCCCGGGGATGGATGTAGGAGAAATCATAGATGACTTGGACTCAGAACATATAGACGACAATGAGTGACACCCATAGACAAATAAGATTAGTCTCGAACAACGTGAACGGGATCAACTCTCCGTCCAAAAGGAAAAAATTATATAACCAACTAAGAAAGGGAAATTGGGACATAGTAGCACTGCAAGAAACACATATAGCACTAAAACACGTGGCACACCTAAAAAATGATAAAATCGGAAAAGAATTCTATTCAGCATCTCAAAAGAAAAAAAAGGGGGTAGTCCTTTATGTAAAGGAATCCCTATCACCAGAATTGGCATTTAATGACACGGAGGGCAGGATGGTTGCGGTTTGGATTACACAGGGGAAGAAAGAATATTAATCTGCAACATTTATGCTCCTAATGGTCCGAAAAACAAAATTTGTTTCAATGCTGGAAATAAAACTGAAAGACACAGAATTTGACAATTTAATAATAGTGGGGGACTTTATCGGAGTTATGAATATGAAGGAAGATAAATCAAACCCAGTGGGGGAAAGAAAAAGGAGGAAAGTAGCTCACTACCAAAAGATTTCCTGAAGATAAAAAAGGACCTAGATCTTGATGATGCGTGGCGAGTCCACAATGAGGGGGCAGTAGATTATACATTTTATTCAAATAGACATAAAAGTTGGTCCAGAATCGACATGATCTGGACCACAAGACTACTAACACCAAGAATAGATGATATCAAGATCGAGGCAAGAGACATTTCGGACCATGGAGCAATACAAATGGTTATGAATAAAAGACCCCGGCAAAGACGATGGAGATTGGATGATAATTTACTGAAAACAGAACAGGAGATAATAGAAACTAAAAGCCTACTCAAGGAATACTTCGAGTTAAACAAAAATGAGGAGACAACTATTGAAAATCTCTGGGACGCAGGGAAGGCTGTAATGAGAGGTATATTTATACAGAAAAAGGCCAAGAAAAATAGATTAAAGAGAGAAGAACTCCAAAGAATCACCAGAGAGATAGAGAAAGAAGAAAAAAGCTTAAGACAGCACCAAAGGATAAAGGGACAGAAAAGAAGCTACAATACTGGAGAAAGCGAAAAGACAGCTTAGAAGTCGAAGAACTAGCGAAACAATTAAAATTTTTAAAACAAAGGGAATTCCAAAATGCGAATAAACCTGGCAAACTCCTGGCTGGGAGATTAAAGAAAAAAAAGCAAAATAATCAAATAATAAAAATAAAGACGAGGGAAAAGGTGGCAGTAACCGACAAAGAAATATTGGAGGAATTTCAGCAATTCTATGGAGAACTTTACAAAAAAGAAGACAGAAACAAAGAGGATATCATGGAGTATATAGGGAGACAACATCTGGCGAAAATATCAGAAGAAGAGCGAGAAGCATTAAATAAGGAAATAACGGAACTAGAGATAAAGAAAGCAATCAACAAACTAAACCCTAGTAAAGCCCCGGGACCAGATGGGTTCACGGCAACATATTATAAAGTAATGAGGGAAGAGTTAATGCCCCACCTCAAAGAGCTCCTGAATAAAATACTAAAGGAGGAATTGTCCCGGAGACCTGGAAATCGGCCAACATAATTTTATACACAAAGAAAATACTGAAGGTACAGATGTAAAAACTATAGGCCAATCTCCTTATTAAATTTGGACTATAAAATATTCATGCAAATCCTGAGTGATAGAATGAAGATCTTCTTGAATGGCTGGATAGGGGAGGAACAAGCGGGATTTTTGCCAGGTAGACAAATAAGAGATAACTTAAGAAACATCTTGAACACCCTCGAATTCTATGAACATCACCACCAATCGGAATTAGCGCTTATAGCTATTGACGCGGAGAAAGCCTTCGACAATTTAAGCTGGGACTTTTTCAAAGGAATTATGAAAGAAATCGATATTGGCTTTCAATTTTTAACAGCTGTGGAAGCGATCTACAACTCACAGAAGGCGGTTCTTTGGATAAACGGACAGCCCTCAAAGGAGATAAAAATAGAGAAGGGAACAAGGCAAGGCTGCCCGCTCTCTCCCCTAATCTATATAATGGCACTAGAGATCCTTCTCCGCGACATCAGAGAGGACCAGAATATCCCTGCCATGAAAGTGGGGAAACATGGATACAAGTACAGAGCATTTGCAGATGACTTGCTGTGTATAGTAGAAGACCCCAGAACAAATATTAAAAAATGGATAGACAAAATAGAGGAGTACGGAAAATGGGCGGGGCTGAAATTGAATAAAACAAAAACTGCAATATTGACAAAAAACATCTCGAAGAAAAACCAAGAGGAATTAGAGAAAATGACAGGGATGAAGATCACTCCCAAAATCAGATATCTCGGAATAACTATTACAGCTAAGAACTCCCAACTGATAAAAAATAATTATGAAGAGAAGTGGAAGGAGATACAAAAGGACTTGATAAGATGGGGCTCGCTAAATCTCTCCCTGATGGGAAGAATAGCGACAATCAAAACGAATGTTCTCCCAAAACTCCTCTTCTTATTCCAGAACCTCCCAGTAATCAGGACAAATAAATTGTTTAAAGACTGGAATAAAGTAATAATGAAGTTTATATGGAAAGGGAAAAAGCCGAGAATAAAATATACAAATTTGACAGATATAAAGGAGAGAGGAGGGTTTGGGTTGCCGGACCTGAGGCTCTATTATGATGCGGCGGGACTAGTATGGATCAAAGACTGGATTACACTAAAAGGGAGAAGCTCCTAGCTCGAAGGATTCGATCTCAGAGTAGGCTGGCATGCCTATCTCTGGTATGACCAGGAGAAAAAGGAAAAGAACTTCAACAATCATTTTATTAGGGCATCACTCCTAAAAATCTGGCAGAAATACAAGAATAGACTCTATGAAAAAACCCCTTGGTGGCTATCCCCTATGGAGGCTAGACAAAGAAGACTATTGGGGTGGTCTCAATGGCCAACATACAGAGACCTGGTGAAAAAAGAGAAGCAGGAATTTTCTTTAAAATCGAAGGAGGAAATAACAAAAAGATTTAAATCCCTCTCATGGTTACAGTATATGCAAATTAATGAAGATTGGACCAAAGACAAACAAATAGGTTTCGCGGACAAAGATATGTTTTACGAAAAAGTGGTCAAAAGAGAAAAGAAACATATTACAAGCATGTATAATGTATTACTATCCTGGGCAACGGAGAAAGAAACAGTAAAGGAATGCATGGTAGCATGGGCCAGAAACATTGGCAAACCAATACAGTTCAAAGACTGGGAACAAATATGGAAGAAAAAAATAAAATATACTTATGCCACAGATATGAAAGAGAACTGGTATAAGATGTTCTATAGGTGGTATATAACCCCATATAAATTAGGTCAAATGTACAAATCAGCCAATAACAAATGCTGGAAGTGTGAGAAAGAAGTGGGTACATTCTACCATATGTGGTGGACGTGCCCGAAAGTGAATAAGTTTTGGAAAGATGTTCAGGAAGGTTGTGAAAAAATACTAAAAAAGAAAATACCACTAAAACCAGAATATTTCCTACTAGGAATTATAGATGAAGAGCTGGAGTTAGACCACAATGAAGATATCTTATTCTCATACCTGACAACAGCGGCCAGAATAACTCATGCAAAAAAATGGAAACAAAAGGAAATAGCAACCATGGAGGACTGGATGTTCAAAATAGAAGAGATAAAAGACATGGATAAGTTAACGTATGCCCTAAAGATATCGTATGGTAGACCAATAAAGAATACGAATTGGGACTTATATGAAGAATTCAGAATAAATCGTTTAAAAACGACTAAGACTGTTTAAATGACCCAGAACAAAATATATATATAGAGAAGAGAAGCCCGTAACTGAAGAAGAAGAAGGATCAATCGAAAAGGACAAACAACGCCCGAGAGATAGCTCGGAAGTCAGAATCCCCCTTAACCCCACCCACCTCCCCCTAACCATCCATATCAACCCTATCCCTATCCAATACCCTCTACCTTACTCCCCACCTTCCCTCTCCCCCACTTAACTCATTCCATACCCCCAGATCCCCTAGTTTGTGATTTTTATGTATGGAAAAAAGGCCAATAAAAAATTATTATAAAAAAAAAAATAAATGACATGTTATAAAGAACTGGCCATCTAGTGATGGAGCCTAAGAAATAAGGATACAAAATGTCTATGTAGTCTTACTTTGGGATTACAAAGAACCCAAGTAATAATTTGGAACACATATCACATTATTTGAAACAAATGCGACACTTCCAATTTGAGAAGGTCAACAAATGCAAGAATATTTAGTGCCATTAACAAAATAGCTTACTGAACCGACATACAAAACTCATTAAAAAGAGAAATGAAAACATATAGGAAATAAACACATATTTTTCATATGAAAAATAGAGTATTGCAAGGCTGACACTGAACTCAGAAATCTATTAACCTCATATTAATACCCACAAGATCCAATGATTTGTCAGACCTATCTGTGCCATTTCCCTGACATCAACAAGGACCAGAAACAACAAACAGGAACTAGGGATATAAAGCTGCATCTACATCAGTGAAATAATCCAGGGTAGCCATCTTTGGATACGGCATGGAAAACCCAGCCCTTTTGGAGTCCAGATAGCCAGTTAGGTCAACAACTTTTTGGGGCTTCCACTGATTTGTTTTTGTTTTTTTTACCTGAAGAATTCCTGAGACTTTTGCTAAGAAGTAAAACCCACTAGTTCTGCTGGAATTTGAAGACTACAGTTTGATGTCTTATCCAGTAGCAGTATTTTAAGACATTGAGTTTACAAGACCTTCCATCCATAATACTGCTAGAAGATGAGAGCAGGCCAAATGCTCTTCCTAAAGATCATCTCAAGGACTATCTCAAGGAATCAACTCTAAATTCCAGTTGCTAGGGCAACAGGGAAATTACAAGATATTTGTTCTTTCCTTGCTAGTATTTTCTTTGGTACATGCTGTTGAAACCTCATAGGACTAAGCTGAGTGAGTAAGCTTGAAACACAGAGTAAAAATAATTTTTTCCATGTTCTCAAGCAATCATTCAGTGATCCTTTACAGAAGAAAAGAAAAAGTGACATCCAAGCATCAGTGACCAATTTCAGTTCTAGTAATGTTGGCTTCTGCACAACTATATCTATTTATTTATAGATATAGTTGTACAAAAACAAACAGATCCCTATATATTGAACCTAACAACAGTCTGGTTCAGTATACAAGGGATCTTGTAATGTCTACAAGACTAACAGAGAAAGAAGTCGGCAGTGTGAGCTTTTGTAGACTTAAGACTACTTCATCAGATGCAAGTATGTGTATATAATATGCACATGTAAAATAAGTATGTGTCATTGCTGTAGTGACATGACATATGTTGAGGAGCAGGACCATGTTTGATCAACTTCACATCCAGAAGGTAACTAAGACCCAACTCACAGGCCAATTGACATTGATATCTATCCAGATGATTCTAATTTGATTTTAACTGGGGGTTTTATCTGGTTTTATTGCATTTTATGTGGTCATCTGTTTTTAACTCTGTAAACTGTAAACAGAGAGAGTGGTATATTAAGTCGAACGAATAAATAAATAAATAAATAAATAAATAATTGAATTGTATTTGTCTCACTCCTAACCAATTTAAACCACAAACAATATGTCCCTTTGATTTCAGTGGATCTATTATATTTATTATTTATTTACTGTACTTATACCATACCGGGGGGGGGGGGACTCAGGGTGTGCTTACAAACTATGGGAATAATTCAATGCCAGATTCCAACAATAACAAAAAAATACAATATTAAAACTGGAAAAAAAACATATACAATGTATAAACTTAAATCAATGTGGTATAGTGATTTAAGTGTTGAACTATGACTCTGGAGAACAAGGTTCGAATCCCTGCTCAGTCATGAAACCCATTGGGGGCCTTGGGCAAATCAAACTCACTTGGCCTCAAAGGAAGGTAGTGGCAAACTTCTTCTGTGCAAATTTAGTCAAGAAAACCCTGTAATAGGTTTACTTTGGGGTCACAGTGGCTTGGAAAGGATTTGAAGGCACACATTGCCACCGCCAAATGTAAGCTTTACTAATTCTGGTATGAATTCATTGCTTTTAATCTCAGTGTTGGGGACTGTGCTTCAGTGACTCTGAATGCTCGTGCTTTAAGAATGACTTTTGAGCTTCTATTTTTCAGACAATAGGAACTATCATTGAATGGTTTCACCCTTTTTCTGTTCAATTCATTGCCAATGTTTGTGCTCCTCTGTTCTCTTCTGTGCTCCTTATTAAGGTGATAGGTCACAGATAGCTGTTACCCTTATTCTGCACTGTGAAATACGAAGACTGTAATCTTCTCAGGAGGGCAAATTGGAATGACTGACTATGGGTCAAACTGAAGACTCACAAAAGATTTAGCTTGTGTATGAGTGTTGCAATTGATTCTTGTGTTATCAAACAGCTAATTGCTACAAGCAGAAAAGACTGAATAATTTCAGTGTACCAAGAGGGAAAAGCACAGGTTTCTTTTTTTTAAAAGACATTGGGATTATGGGCTCTGTTGTGTTTCCAGTGTGATTTCTGTGCCTCATTATTCCTTCACTTGCTTAGTAATGGACACTGATTATAACAGACCAGTGAAGTTAATAATAGGCAAGATATTTTTTAAAAAATGGAGTGGTTGCTGTACCTGGTTTTGATCAGGGAGCTTTGAAAGAAGCCAAATAGAAGAATATCAGAATGAAAAAGCAGAAACTCTCCTGTTATCAGGACAGCATTTTCTTGACCTTTATAAATCTTCTGATTAAATCAGAACAGCATAACAATAATTTATGGAAGAAAAATGTGGAATCTAAGCAGGAATCCTCATTTTAAGAAGTGGTATTCAAAAGGAACTTGTTGGATGAGATGAGTTCACAGACACAACGAGCTTTCATGAAGGTCTAATATACTAGGAATATTAGTTCTATTCCTATTCGATTTGAATGAATATTAATATTTTGAGGTATTCAAGAATGGGCAACATTATAAGTACTATTTTCATTTCAGCTTCATTTCAAAAAATAAAATTGGAATCGAATGCCCCTGGATAGTGTAAATAGAACAGAAAAAGCTAAATCATAGCTTTAATTTGGGTTTTTAAAGTTATTTATTACTGCACTCTATTTCTGTGTCATATTAAAACAGGCTTTGAAGGACTGTGTATGGATATGAGCATAATATATGAACTAGCAACTATCTCAATTATAATCTGACATACTGCTGATTAGTTTTTTAAAGAGTCAGTTAATAATAATATATTTCATTTCAACCTTCCTGCATTTTCTCATTTTAAATCTGAAGGCAGTATGTTATGAAAAACTGAGCTAATATACTTGGTTCTCCATATCCACAGATTCTGCATCCATGGAATCACCCATCCGTTGTCTGAAAAACTGTTTCCCAAAAAAGTGATTAATTTCATCATTTTAAATTAGGGACAGCATTTTACTACCCCACTTTATGCAATAAAATGACTATCCATAGATTTTGATATCCATAGAAGATCCTAAAACTCAAGCCTATCAGATTTCAAGGGTGCATGTCTTTCATGAAAGCTTTTCCTACAACTTTTCTGGGAATTTTAAAAGAAGCACTAAATAAGCCTCCAAGGAGTTAAGAGGCTTAACTGAACCAAGCTGCCCATTTGACCTCTTTGGCATTCACTCCTGCCAGTTATTTCCTGCTCCCAGATACACCCACACCCTGCCCCAGCCACTCAGCATACTGACTTGTGGTTGCCTTTTTCAGCACATTTCTTACCTCCTCCTGTTGTCGATGATTGATGAGCAGGAACACTCTTTCCGAGTCAGCACTAATGTGACTTACTACCTGTATCATCTTGGAAGCTAAGTGTGAAAATACAGTGCATTGCAGTGCGTGTCTCTGGAGAGGAGTGTCATTTGTGTAGCACCATGCCTTGTAACTCAAGTGCGTCGCTATATTTAGAGCTTCCCATCACTGGCAGATCAACAGGCTGTTGTTACACTCAAATAGACTTTGAAGGATACTTGGCTTGGAGCCAGTGCCGATGCCTCCCCCAACCCTCCTGGCTCTTAAAAGCTACTTGACATTGCAGGTGGAAAACATGAGATGCTGTAGGAGTCATTGAAGACCATTCAGCACAATATGCCTGACCTTTTTAGGCTTATATTAAATCCTTCTTATTTTTCACATCACATCTTTCAATCCCTTGCTCCTGCAGAAATAAATCTCAGTGACTTTTAAAATTTTAATTTTACTTTTGAAAAACAGCATTTTGCTTTAGGGCGGTTTTCCAGCAACTGGGATTGAGGGAGATGGTTCTAAAGAAAATAAAGTGAAGAAGGGAGGTTGAAGACCAACTCTGAAAACTTTTTAAAATGGTACCAAAGAGTATATTTCTTGTCTTTCGACCATTCTGTCCCTCAATGAGATATACATATTGTGGAACATTGAGCATCCAGTCCCAGACCACAAATTCTTTCTTTGAATAATTAGGATTTGGGTTTGTTTCTCAATGTGTGTATTTTGCCAGGGGTAGGCAAAATTTAGTCTTAGCAGCTCTAATTTAGTTTTTTCACCTTGTTGTTGTATGCCTTCAAGTCATTTCCAACTTATGGTAATTCTAAAGTGAACCTAACACTAGGTTTTCCTGGCAAGATTTGATTGGAGGGATTGCAATTGCCTTTCTCTGAGGCGGAGAGTGTGAAACTTGCCCAATATAATAATAATAATAATTTATTTTTATCCCACCCTATCTCCCCAAGGGGACTCAGAGCGGTGCACAACAGAGAAAATGGCAAACATTCAATGCCAAGAAAATGTAACAAAACAGATCAAATCAGAAATAATAACTAAACAACATCAAAATATAATTATAAAATAACCCAAACTAAGAAAATTTAAATTTAAGTATACAAATATAACATTTAAGACACACTAAGTATTAAATTGAGTAACAGTAAGCAATGACATATTAAAAGTATAAGACAATTTGTGGCAAATCAACTGGGCTGTGGTAGATTTCCATTATCTGAGTCAAAATATTTATTTATTTATTTATTTACATTATTTCTATCCCACCCTTCACATACACACACACACACACACACACACACACACACACCCGGGGGGGGGGGGGGACTCAGGGCGGCTTACAAGCAATTCGATGCCATAGTACACACTAGGCATGAGAAAAAAGTTATGAAAATCAAAAGAAATCGTAAGTGATTCGTATGTAATGGGACTTTCTAGTTTATACGCATCACGGCAGCTAACCAGGAAGTAGACTTTCTTTTACGGTCCTTGAGGCCAACAATTTGCGTTATGATCGTAATAAATTCTTAATTATTGTACTACGTACTCACTTCTCCCTGTCTTCTCCCCCTCATTTCCTTCCCGCCTTCACTCAGCTTCTTCTTTTTCCCGCATTTCTATGGGGAACTGGAAGTGACGCTGCTGCTAGGCAATGCATTCTGGAAAGTGTAGTCCTCCTCTTTCCTGCTGGCTTCTACCCCCCTTCTCTTCCCCATTGCTCTGCCTTGCCCCATCGCAGGGGCCAACTTCTCTCTCACACACACACACACTTCTCCTCCTCTCTCTCCCTGCGCTCTCTCAGATGCTTCTCCCCCCTCCCTTCTCTTCCCCGTTGCTCTGCCTTGCCCCATCGCAGGGGCCAACTTCTCTCTCACACGCGCACGCGCTTCTCCTCCTCTCTCTCCCTGCGCTCTCTCAGATGCTTCTCACCCCTCCCTTCTCTTCCCCGTTGCTCTGCCTTGCCCCATCGCAGGGGCCAACTTCACACACACACACGCGCTTCTCCTCCTCCTCTCTCTCCCTGCACTCTCTCAGATGCTTCTCTGCCCCCTCCTCTTTCCTGCTGGCTTCTCTCCCCCTCCCTTCTCTTCCCCGTTGCTCTGCCTTGCCCCATCGCAGGGGCCAACTTCAGCCCTCCAGGTAGGTGTTTTGGACTTCAACTCCCACCATTCCTCACAGCCTCAGGCCTCTTCCTTTTCCTCTCAGCCTGGGCAAACTTGGGCCCTCGATCCCTCTGGATCGGGGTGAGAGAGAGGCAGCGAGGAGCGAGGGGGGGCCTCCTCCTTTTTTTTTTTGCTGCTTCCAAGAATAGAATACCCCCTCCCTCCCTCCTTCCCTCCCTCCTTCGTATTTGGAGAGTCCCATCTAGAATTCAGTGTGATTTATTCAAGTTTTGGCCTACAACTCCCAGAAATCCCAGCCAATTTACCAGCTGTTAGGATTTCTGGGAGTTGTAGGCCAAAACCATCTGGAATGCGCATGCTCTGGCATACGAACTACTAACAAATTTCTTTAGTAATTAAGTTACATTTTAGAAATTTTTGGAAAATTTTTTGTAAGTCTTTCTTTTACTAATCAAAAAAAAATCTCCCCCCATTTGATTTTAGAATCGCCATTTTTGGGTTCGAAACCATGCCTAGTACACACTATAAAACCATAAAACATACATTAGAAATAACAGTTAAACATTTAAAACAATGTTCCATCCACAAATCCACATTTAAAAAACAGTACGCCATATTCTCATCTGCTAGCTTGCCACTCCAAAGTGCTGCTTTCTACTATTGTACAAAGGCCTGGTCCCATAGCCAAGATTTTACTTTTTTCCTAAGTGCTAGGAGGGATGGGGTCAATCGTATTTCGCTTGGAAGCACATCCCACAGGTGGGGAGCCACAGCCGAGAAGGCCCTGTCTCTCATCCCTACCAGTCACATTTGAGAAGCTGGTGGGAGTGAGAGCAGGGCCTCCCCAGATCATCTTAAAGTACGAGGTGGGACGTAGAGGCAGAATAAATTTCATAAAGTGCTAATCCTTTTCCTCCTCATAAGCTAGAGTATATAAATAAGTTTTTAAATGAGAGGAGGAGGGAAGGGGACTTTTTAAATTCTTTCGGCAGGAAGTTGCAGAGGTTGGGAGCAGCCACAGAAAAGGCCCCTCCTCTTGTCCATACCAGCCACACTTGAGGCGGGGGTGGGGCCAAGAGAAGGACGCCCTCCACAAACCATGGCGGTTTGTGGAGGGAGATGCAGTTTTTCAGGTAGATAAAATTACATAGATGACAATTCTCTGTACACTGACTTAGGCACATGCCTTATTTATTTCTGCACTTATTCTGTTTCTTTGATTTGATTTTAAATTTTCTTACATTGAGCCCCACCTATTTGAATATTTATTTTGTCCTACTCACCTATTAAGTATGAGCTTGAAATAAGTGTTAGAATACCTTTGTTTTTTTTAAGGCAGGGATATAATATTTATCTTCATTGCCAATTGATTAAAATGGTAATTGTATTTGAATAGTCTTATTTTTAAATAGGTTCACTGCCTGGAACCCAACATTATGAGCAACAAATGCCTAGTGAAGATCTATCTATCTATCTATTTATTTATTTGTTAGTCAGACTTCTAGGCCGCCACTCCCGGGTGGCTCGGGGCGGCTCACAACAAGTCAGATACAAAACATAGTTAAAACACATTATACACTCTAAAAACATACTAAAAACATCCTCAAAGCATGTTAAAAGCACTATCTGTCTATCTGTTTTTCAGTCTATCTATAAAGTCACAATGCGCTGAGTCCCTATCCATAGCTCCTTGTATATAACATCAGATCGAGTGCATAGAGTTCCACATACACACCTCTGTGCATGCAGCAAAAGGAGAGACTGACAGTATTGCTAATTATTAGTTGTACAGACCACCTGTCAGAAGAGGTCGTCAAGCTTCATTCCTCCACCCCTTCTAGGTGTTTAGCAGTTTAGCACAATAACAGAGTATATTATTACAGTTTATTGAATACCGATTAGCAAATCTAATCCAGCAGTGTTGCTATATCTGAGTCATTTTAACTCCAGACAGTATATTGGACCTATAGAATATATCTAACTTGCACCAGATTGATGTGAATTCATTTATATGGTGCCAAAGAAAAAGAAAAGTTGTCTTATATTAAAGAAGCATATCTAGTTAAACAGCTTAACAAGAATTCTGTTGCACTGTGGATATTACAATATTATCATACGGGCAGATAAATTTGGTCTAGTGCAGTTTGTGTAATGTATCTAAACTACTCCCTTCCCTGACAACTTGATTGAGATTTTATTAGTGAAACTAATATGCAAAACAAATATGGGATGTCTAGCCTTTGAGGAGGTGCCTGTTTTATAATGCTTTCAATCACATTTGCTGCAGCTTCTGAGAACATGCTGTGCTTTTCCAGCCTTTGTAATTTATTGTTTTCTCTTGGCTTTTCTTTTTAAAAATAAAAAACAACACAAAATCATTATTATTATTTTCCATGCAGTGGGAACACTTAACGTGACAGCTCCAAAGTTGATAAGTAAGTACTATTAATTGTTATCCCCATCCCCTTTAGGGCTAGTGGTACAAACTTCTTAGTGAAGTCAGATAACCAGTCTGGGTTGAATGCCATACTGTTCAGATGGTTTCCTATTTTATATTACCCTAAACATGATGAAAGCACCCCAAACCCCATAGATATTATTTGGGGACATTTTTAATCCTTTGGGAGCCCTGAAGGACAAAAAAACAACAGTGAGAACTACATGTAGCACATAGGCCACAATTTTCCTACCCCAGCTCTAGATGAATTGCAATTCCCAGCAAACCTAACATTTGCTCTGCTGACTGGGTTTGCTAGAACCTGAGGTCCAAATATCTAGATGGTTTTATGATTCTCACCTGTGCACTACTTAATCTTCTTCACCAGTCACAATGAAAAGGACAGTATCTCACTACAAAGCCTAGACACATCTTCCATTAAAGTATACTTGATTGTTCCCTAAATACTGTTTGCGAAGCAAAATTTTCTTCCTTTTCCATTGTTTCCTGTATTATTATTTCTCCAAAGCTTGGAAATGACACCTCAAAAGAAGGCTTCTGTCAGTTTGACTGGGAATTCTTGAGTGAGAAATACCTAGTAAAATAATTACCTTTTAAATTCATTCTTTAGAAGAAGAAAAAGGAAGGAAGATAGTTCAAGAAAAGAAAGCTTTTCATGAAGTTAAAACAAAAGGTAGGATATTTATTGTTTTAAAGTGTGACAATTAATTTACTTGCTCTTCAAAGAACTCTGCCTATTGTAGTTCTTTAAGAAACAAAACAAATTCATTCTGTCTTGATTTCTGTCTTAGACGTTGAGGAAAAGAGAAAAATAACCCATACGAAGAAAGCTATTCCTGAAATTAAAGTGAAACGTAAGCTATTTGCACAAGGATTGTGTTGTTTGGTTTTTACTGAATTGGTTTCAATAAATTTACAGGGTAAATTCAATCAACCAAGTCACATGTTGATCTATCTAAATGTGACCACAGAGAAGTGGCAGAAACAGGAGGCTGTTTCTATGTAGTGGATCAATAAGTGGTATGATTTTGACTGCACTTAGTACCCAGACACAAGAGTTAATCAATCAAAGCCCTGCATATGGATAGATGAATCTCATACCCTTTAACATTTCACAAATAAAAAGCAAGATATGATTGTCCAAACAACAGTGGAGTTTGGGCAAGATGGCAAAAACTAACCATATGTAAGGAAGAACACAGAAGCTAGGGGAGGCTGCAGAAGTTTGCTTTTGCCTGAATCTATGAGAAAAGCAAGGTTCTGTCTGTCTGCTCTGCCCCCACTCAGTTAACTGAGTACAAATTATTTTGCAGCTAAAGAAATGAGATGAGAGGGGATTAACTGGGACTGTCCCTGCCAAATCTTTATATTAATAGTAACACTTCCAGTATTTGAGGTAAAGGCCACAATGCAGTTTAAGTGTGGAATATGTCATTTACAGTTTTCCCTACATTCATTTTTTTATTTTAAAAATCCTATATTCACTCCAATCTGACCATAAGGACATTTGCAGATGCTGCTAAACTTTACAAAAATGAAATCAAACAAAATCCTCAGCCATTCCTACTCTACACATGATTAAAACAACAATTTAGTGACCATCTTCTGATTGACTACTTCCTATGGTTCAGTTCACACATTTACATCTATTGAAAGGGCCTGTTTTCTATTGGAAAGTCAGGCAAACACTATCACATCTACTATTCTCATGCCTGTTTAACAGATGAACTAAATTCTACAATTTAGATTTTGTTTTATCTCTCTTTTATTTGGAATTGCATGAATTCATCTAGTCCTAGCCAGATGTCATTTGTAATTCCTTACAAAACAGCATTGCTTTTTATATTCATGTCTTAGAGTTGGAGGAAGAAAAGAAGGGAGAACATGAGAAGAAAGATGTTTCTGAAATTAAAGAAAAAGGTAGGCTGTTGGACAATGCATTTGGTTTGTCTCATTTTTTGAACAGGTTACAGGATAGAGTACATATTCTCCAGTGGTAATATATGGTAAAATATATTTTACATGGAAGGACACATCCTCCTTTCTGTGGGAAAGATTTTATATTAGTAGTGACACTTCCAGTATTTGAGGTAAAAGCCACATTGTAGTGATTTTCTTCCCCGCCAGCAGACCCTGACTGAAATGAAAGTTGAATCTTCCCTAAACTGCAGAGTTAGAGTTCATCACCATAAAGGAGGGGAGCTGTCCAGTTTAAAGGTGGAGGACAGTGAATTGATACTGGTGCCATCACCCCTTTCCTTGTGTTTTCAGCACAGGAAAAAATCAGATGGATAGTAGCCATGTCATCACTACTTTACCTTCTAGCCAGCCAAGGAGCTCCATGCAAGTTTCTGTCTGTTGCGGACACCTCTACTGACATTGAAATAGAATGGCTATGTGACCAGCATGAAGCAGTGGAAGCAATCACCTCTCCTTCCTGATAGAGTGGGCACTCATTCTGATATTGCCAGAGGTGCCCAAGTGACCAGAAAGAAGAAGGAGAGATTGGCTGTTTGTACAGGTGCCCTTGCCAAAGTCAAAATATGTGCAACCAGGAAGAAGAAAGAGGGTCATTTCCCTTCTTCATGTTGGTCATGCAGGCATCTCATTCTGATATCCACAGAGATGCCCATGATGGCCAGGAGCTCACGAGGAGCTTCTTGATTGGCTAGGCACAGTAGTGACGATGACACAGACAAGATAAGGCATGCCTCACCCTAGAGGAGTAGCTGTGTTTTCCTTGGCTGTGGAAACAATAGACCCAGATTCCTACAAACATGCTGGATCCAGGGCCACTCTGGGGCATGTTTGTACCAGGCTAAAGTGCTTGGTGTAGATAAGTCTTATTTTGTGGTTCAGCATTTATTATTTATTTATTTACGGTATTTCTATCCCACCTTTCTCAGCCCGAAGGTGACTCAAGGCATCTTACAAATCGGCAGCAATTTGATGCCACAATAGTCATAAAATACAATTTTAAAACATTATAAAAAAAACATACAAAAACCCATTAAAAACATATAAAACCACTGTCTTCTTGTTAAATAAAATGGATTGGACCTAGACTTACTTATATTTAGAGTAGACTCGGGATATCAATACTTCAGTTAGTCATGAAGTCTTGGTATGACCTAGATAGACACAAAAGAAGAGAAAAGAAACCCTGAGAAGATGTCACATTTTCTTTCTGTGCTGGCTGAATGCAAATTGAAGTCCATGATTCATATTTCCAGCATTAAAAACTGCTTCCTTTTAATTAATTTTTAGGAAAAAAAGAGGAAAGAAAGAAAGCTCCAGAGAAGACAGCTGTCCCTGAAGTTAAAAAAGCAGGTAAAAAAACCAATCTGTCACTCTTTTGACTGAAATCCTATTGTTATATGTGTGTACATTTTTAGACTTTACAAGTTTAACTAGAGGGGTATGTAAATTCGGAGCTCATTAAACTCTTTCTCTTTTAATGTTATGAAGTTAGTGTTTTTGATGGAAACAATTCTTACTTCTCTCCAGTTACATATTCTGTTGCTGAAACTTTACATATGCTTGATTTTATTGTCTTTCATACCATTTATTTTTTTAAAGTTCCATGCCCTCCATCTATGAAATAAGGCTCTTTTGACATAGGCCTGTGCTTTGAAGATGTCATGAGCTTTGAGATATCCCAAAACCTGCTATGAAAAGACCAACAATTGTGAGATATTCAGAAAACCTTTTGTGCTTATGGAAACGGAAAATCTGAAGGGGGAGCAGTGTTTTTGCTCATTTCCTCTCTGCTTCTAATTCACATTCCATCATGGATCTACCTCCCACACAAACATATGTCAGCATGCCTCCTTCCTATTGTCCAGTGCTAGAGTCTTGGCATCAGAGAAGAAAGGTATAGATACTTCTGTGGGGTTTCCAAGCATCATGTAAGGTCTTATCTCCCACTCTGGAAGCATGTTTCTCAGAAATAAAAGCAGATGGTACTACAGGTTACTGCTTTGTAGCTTTCTGTGTCTTACCCTTACATTTCCCACTCTGCTATCACCTTATTTACTCTATTCCCCAACTGACTGAAGCCACATCAAGATTTACTTTCTTGTTCTGGGGCACATATGGCTTGTACTGTTCTGAGTAAAAGGTGTGGTGCATATATATTAGTTCTTCAACATTGCTTGGGCACTAGATCCTTTTATCTTTTAATATTTGATTTTACTTCTCTTTTTTCTCTTCCTCGTTTTTTTCTGCTTCCTTCCCCATCCCAAATTAACTCATTGCTTTAAAAATACTTCTTTCATTTCCCAATCCTTATCTTTTTATCCTCTTTTTTTCTACCTCCATCTTGCCTAGTAACATTCATGGTATCCCTTCTCTTTCCTTTCTCTTTGCACCCTCCTTCAGAAAATCTTGTAACCTTAACTAGAGGTATATTAGAACTTCAGCATTTTAAAGTTGTCTGACCTACTGAATTTTCTAATCCTGGCTGCACTTTTGTAAGCCAGGTGGTCATTCCTACAGTTTATAATAATTGGGAAAGAGTTGCATTGTGTAAACAAAGTCAAGTTCCATTCTACATGTTAAAGCTACTGATCAGATAGATATCCTTGACTGGATAGAAATAGCCCACAACTTTATTTGGTTACAACAGTAAATAGGGTTGACACCCACATGGGTCTAAATCCTGGCATCTACCAACCTAGTCCCACGTAAAATCCTATGGTACAGCATTACTAATAACCATGGTGCTTATTTTGAGGGAGAAAGGAGGTCCCATATGCTGATTGTAAAAAATAGAAAAATGGACTGATTTAAAGGGAATAGCCCAGAAAAATATAGTTCTTTGGAAAATATGTTCTGTCTGAATAAGTTTATTTTGTTAGACTATAACTGTATGTTGTTAAAAGCAGTGCTTACAAAGGTATTAAAGACAGAACTGGGAAAACTGTTGGTCCCCCCCCCCCTCTCTAATGCAGAACTTGGAAAATGTTCTTTTCAACCAGAGAAACCTTTTCTCATGTGTTAGACTTTGTGCTTTTTATATTAAAATCACAGTGGGGCAACTCCAATTGGTGTTTGAGGTTAATGACATCTCTAGGGACCATCTCTTAAGCTTTGTGTTTTGACCCTGGAAGCTCCTGATTTTGCATCCTTTGAGATGCTTTCCAAGGGAATGTAAAACGTCAACATCAATCAGTAAAAAAAAATATTTCCATTTTTGAATTTTAAAGTGGCACCTGAATGGACATTTTTTTCAGGTAAAATACATTTTGCCAAATATCAGCCTCAAGTAAAAAATAAAAAAGCAAAGTTCCTGCACTTTTAAATCCATTCATAGAAAGTTTGTACTGTAAGCAAATATCTACATAGATGTTCTCTTCTGTGTTGGTAGCCCTAGACTGCTGCACATTCTGCCCACTGTTGAATCTTTTTGTGGCTGAAAACATTAGGTTGGGAACTGTGCCCTTAGTGCTGAATGGAGAGCTTGTGAGTCTTGACTGTGCTGCTTATCTTCATCTTCCATGCACTCAACAGAATCCCTTCTGCTTGGTACTTCAGCCCCATTCACTCTGGCCTGAATAAATCCTGTCATGGTTGTGGCTGCTAAGATGTGTTGATCTGTTATTTGGATGGTAGAAAACTAGAAAATCCTATTTGAAACCCTGGAAAACTACTGTGAATCAGTGTTTACTACACTAGATGTAACAATGGTCTGAACCAGTATAAGATAGCTTCCTATTCAGGCCAGGATTACCCATAAGGCCAACCTAGGCCATGGCCTAGGGGTGCAAGCTGGGGGGGGGGCGCAGATCATGGACCAATAAAATAAAATAAATGTTGAAACAAATAAAAACGCAACATGCATGGAGATGAGGAAGGAAGGATACTGGAGGTCCTCCTTTTCGGCGGCGCCCCTGCCCCTTCCTGAATACCAGCTCCTGCCTCTGCTATTGTTGCGCAAATGGCATATATGCAGGGGCTCTCAACACTGGCATCGACATTGACAGGAGGAACAATTAACTCCCTTGATGCCAACAGCATCCACTTGCTGGCTCCTTCAGTGCAAGTACAGGAAACTCCATTGCGCAGTCTGCGCATGTCCTAACACCATGAAAGCTGATATTCCTCCTCCAACACAAGGAGGAGACTGCTCCTTACTGGAGAGAGAAGCGCAATTGTCGGCTACGGCACATGCGCAAACCCCAGTACAGGAGAGAAGCCCAATGCGACAAGCCCCGGTATCGGGGAGAAGCGCGGCATCGGTACAGCTGCTGACTACAATGCATGAGCAATCCCCGATACCGGGTAGGAGCCAAGTGCCTCAAGCCCTGGCATTGGGGAGGAGGCTCCTCCCCCCATGCCTGCATCCATAGTGCCTGCCGAGAGGGAAACTCCTGTGGCGGACCTAGTGGGGCCACACTGGGAGAGCTGGATGCGGGGCCCTAAGGGAGACGAGCGGATAAAAGGATGTGGCGGGGGGGGTGCGGTAGAGGTTGTCTTAAAGGAGGCGTAATTCCAAAGTGTGGCCTAGGGCGCAAAAAGGTGTTAATCCGGGCATGTTCCTATTATTATTATTAAACTTTATTTATACCCCACCACCATCTCCCAGAAGGGACTCGGGGTGGCTTACATGAGGCCAAGTCCAACAACACAGCAATAAAAACAACACAGCAGCAAATAAAAACAATACAATCAATAAAACACATAAACAGCAAGTACCCAAAGTTTAAAACCGTAGTGGCCAGGCCAAATGTCATATATTAAGATTTTTAAAATAAATAAACACTGATTTCTGTACCTTTGTCTTTTACATGTATCCCATCATGCCTCCCAAATGCTCAAGGAAGCATACAAGGTTCTAATTACAACTAAGGGTAATCTCCATTTGAATTGTATTCACCATTTAAAAGATACTTAGCAAACTAAAGAGTTTACATTTACATTTCCATAGGGTTGCACAGCACACAGAAGGACTCAGCTACATTTGGACATTTCCTGACATGATAAGAAATACATCTAGCATTGAATGTAAAACATCATTGTATATTTAGCACTCATGATCTGGGTAGCACTTACATGAGATTCATTTTCTTTTGCAGTTACAATATGTTGATATAACATTTCAGGAAAAAATATTATCAAAAGTGTATTTGAAATTCCAGGAGGCAAACTATTAAATTGAGAAATAGCTTTTGGAGCATTATTTAAATGTCAAATGTAAATATTATAGTATAATTTATAACAGCATGGCTACAAGGCATATGTAAAAATTGGCTCATCAGTGAGGAACAAATTCTTTCTTTTTCTTTGCCTTTTCTTCTGGACCAGTGTGGAAATAAAGAGCTTCCATTGTGACAAAATAATTCATCCTCTCTATTGCTACTAAGCCTGTGGGTGTGATTTACAAACAAAAACAGCCAGAATATGTTTACTTAAGCAGTAATAACAAGAGACATGATTTACTTGCACTTAAGTTTCAGTAGAGGGGGGAAAGAAAAAGGAGTTTAAGATTGTAAAGTGCGAGCTATATCCTCCACCCCTAACTCCAGCCTGCTGCATTTATTTGGATTTTTAATTTACAAAGTGCCTGAACATGAAAATGCTGGCTGGTATCCTACCTTAGGAACCAGGTAACTTTTTCTGGCCCATCCCTGCAAACCTGATGGAAATGTCCTTCATCCATGCTCTGTTCATTGGCAGAATGGGACAAAGTGGAAATAGTGCCACTTATTATGACTAAGTAGAAATTGTTAATACAGAACAGTTATCTAGATTTAGCCTTCTGTTACTGTTAACTAAGTATCCGATGAAAAATACTGACCATAATATGTGAAAAACTATAGCTGGATGTTAACTGCAACATTTTAAAATCCAGTAAAAATAAAAATGCCACTGAAATAATTGCTTGCTCATGTTCAGCCATTAAACAGGCAGATAAAAATCAAAAACACTGTAGCTGAAGTCATTTTGCAGAGCTCTTTCCAAACTGTGTAGAATAGTTTAGAAAGATTTGGTATGTAACCGCAATGAAATGTCGAAATTTAAATTCCAAGATAAGTAATTACTTTTGTCCAATTATTTTGGAGCCTTGTCATCTTATATCCTCCTTCCCAGCATTAGTATGTGGTCTAATCTGCACTAGCATCTTTTTCCATGGATTGACATGGGTCTTCATAAGAAAAAGCTCTCAGAAACTAAAGCAAGGAGAGCCAATAAACTATTTTATAAATCCTTGGGCAGTCTGTGGTGGCAACCTCAAGTAGCTGATTTGGAGTGAGATAAAATGGCAAAAAAATGTAATAGTTGTTACATTTATTATTGTTTTGCTTCATTTGGGAAGAGTTGTTCGTGGAATTTTAATTAACTTGCCCACTTCAGGGAGCAACATGTCTTGAGGTGGCATAGCTGCTGCTTTTTCTACTCCCCTACCTGATTTGACATCAGCATGACTATTCTGTCTCTTGATGTAGCACTAAACTTTATTTTTCAATGCATCCAAACCATCCTTAATACCTCTGAGCTGATTGTCATCTAAGCCTAAGAAATACTTAACATTTCAAACTCAGTTTTAGATCCTCTGTTTTATCCTCTATTAGACTACTGTCTGGCCCTGCTAAAACTGGTTTAAACAGTTTCCTCTGCACTCTTCTCTGGGAGTCCATTCATGCTACAGAATTATGGCAGTATGGCTCCACCTTAACTGTCATAGCTCTGTCCTCTTGAATCCTGGAATCTGCATTTTGTTGTGGCATTAGACCCTTCTGACAGAGAAGGAGAAATATCTCACAAAAGTAAAACAAAAACAAAAAACCAATAATTCCCTAGCATTGAGCTATAGCAGTTAATGTGGTGTCAAATTATTATAATTCTGCAATATGGATACCATCTGAAATGTATAAATCAATCTGGGAGATATTGTAGGGTGGACATTTATTCTAGCTTACAAAGGAAACATGCATACAAGTGCAATATTTGACCATTTACATATATTTATTTAATGATATTTTATTTATTGGGGATATGTAAATGTTGCTCTAGGAATCAGTATCTCCTGCCTTTTGGAACTCTGCATGTGTGCTAAAAAGCACCAGATTTCAGTAACATACAATTAGAGATGCCCTGTTCGAATTGGCTCCGTATTTTCCCACCCACTGGAAATCCAGAAAATCTGGGAAATTTCTTGAGGCAATCTAAAATTGTTATAAGTTTTTGCACTCACCTTTCTATCTCCCCTGCTTTTGAAAGGCACTATCAATTTCCTCCCCTGCCTTGCTAAGGACAATGCTATGCCATGATTTGGGCATGTTTCAACTAGAGCAGCCAAAGTACATGGAAGCCCATTTCCTATTTATAGCCAAGCCTCAATGAAAATACAAAAAATGGCATAAATTTCAGATCAGCACTATTCAGATCAAACTCTTCCAATGATGAAACTTCATTTTGCGACCGTTTCCTGAATTCCTCGGTTTGCATAGGCATTCTGGGAGTATAGTTCAAAAGTTAAGTTTTTCTAAACTTAGTGGGAAAGTATGTTGGCAAGTATAATACTCACATCCTAATTGACATTCATTGGACTGCTTGCTTCAGAATGGCCTCACTAAATGGGATTATGGCAATAGGGAGAATGCAAAGGTCACTTACCGGTCCCTTGATCCCAACGCATATACATTGGTTATGAATCATCTCATTAAAGATGTCTTTCCAAATGCACATTTCACAGCAATAAATGGTAATGTTTTCTTTGGGACCTTCCAATAATACTATACAGGGAATAATATAAGTCTGTACCAGCAAGGAGAAATAAAGCAGTGTGGCACTGTAAATAGCATGGGATTTTAGCATATGTGATATAGAGAAGGCATTTTGTTGCAATCCATACAGAAGATTGCCACAATATCTAATGTGGAAAATAGCAACATTAAATTCAAGTGCAACCCCCTCTGGCTGTTTCAGACATATGATCTAACAAAGAAAAAGATTAAGCCTATAGCTAAAAGTAAAATAACTAGGTTGTTGAGAGATCTTTGGTATCTCCCAAACTAAAACATTGTGGTACTGTGCAAATGGTGTTGGTGGGGGTCATGAAAACTAGTCCCCACAGAGTCACTCAAAACACAAAACGCCACATATCATCAGTAGTTAGAACTAACAGCAGAGTACATACTACTTTATTTTTTAAATCAATTTTCAATATTTTACGTCATCTGGATAATTAAAGAACACAACTTTTTTCCATTTTAATTGTACCTTTTCCCATTTTTGTAAGCCACTTTAAATCACTGTCTGAGACTACATCTTTTCTTATTATTAGGGGACTCAAAGGGGACTCAAAGCAGCTTGAAATAAAAGTAATAGGGTGCAATTTAAAATATACAAATATACAAACATTAAAACAGAATTAATCACAAATGGCACTAAAAAATTCATAGTTAAAATCAATCAAAATATATTCAAACCACAGCACCCCCTCACTAGATCTTAAACACCTTCACCTTTAAAAGCCTACCTGAATAAAAAGGTTTTAGCCTGCTGCCGGAAGGACAGCAGGGAGTGAGCCATTCTGGCTTCCTTGGGCAAGGAGTTCCAGAGTTGTGGAACAGCCACCAAGAAGGCTCTCTCTCTCTCTTGTTTTCACTTGAGATGGAGGTGGGACTGAGAGACGGGCCTCTCCCAAAGATCTCAGGGTCCTGTCAGATTCGTACAAGAGGATGTGGTTCACCAAATAGCCTGAACCTGAACCATCTAGGATTTTAAAGGTCATAACCACCACTTTGAATTGTGCCCGCAAATGTACTGGTATCCAGTGGAGCTACTGCAACAGGAGTATTGTTTGCTCCCTGTAGTCAGCTATACTGAGCAATCTGGCTGCAGCTCTTTGGACCAGCTGTAGTTTCTGAGCACTCTTCAGAGGCAACTCCGCATAGAGCACATTGCAGTAATCCAGACAGGATGTAACTAAAGCATGTACCACCATGTCGTGATCTGGCTTCTCAAAGAACGGGTGCAGTTGGTATACAAGTTTTAATTGTGCAAATGCCCTCCTGGCCACCACAGATACCTGGGCCTCCAGGATCAGTGCTGAGTCCAGGAGGACCCCCAAATTGCAAATCTGTGTCTTCAGGGGGAGTGTGACCCCCATTCAGCAAAGGATGGATCCCTATTTCCTGATCTGCCTTCCAACTGAATAGGAGTACCTTGGTCTTGTCTGGATTCAGTTTTAATTTGTTTGCCCTCATCCAGTCCAATACTGATGACAGACACTGGTTTAGGGTCAGGACAGCTTTCTTGGCTTTAGGTGGAAAGTAGTAGTAGAGTTGGGTATCATCTGCATATAGGTGGTACTGTAATCCAAGACTCCATATGACCTCTCCCAGCATTTTCATATATATGTTAAACACCATGGGGGACCAAATGGAACCCTGAGGAACCCCACAGATTCAAACGGGAATCCGCCAGCACCACATTCTGGGTATGGACCTCCAGGAAGAATCAGAGCCACTGTAAAACAGTGACTACACTGTAAAATTATTACAATTTTACACCACTTTAGCTGCCATGGCTGAATTCTATGAAATCCTGGGATTTCATAGTGGGCGCTAGCCTTCATTGGCAAAGAAGACTAAAGACCCTGTAAAACTATAGCTGTCATGCATTGATCCATTGCAGTTAAAGTGGGGTGAAATGACATGTCTACTCTGAGGATGCACCCTGGGAGAAAGGCAGGATATAAATAAATTTATAGATTGATATTTCAGCTATTATTATTATTATTTATACCCCACTTAATCTCTCCTGAAGGGGACTCAAAGCGGCTACAATCTGAAAATAGAATGCCATTTTACTTATTTGTTTATTTAAAATTTAACATCACCCTTGGGGCACAATTAACTCAAGAACAGTAAAAAAAAGGAATGTTACAACTTCACCTGGTATGCTAAAGTTTGTAGTTTATTGTAGAAACCCTATTCAAGTCTTTACCATCATGTGAGAGAACAGCAGGGCTGGGCTTTCCAGTCTCACCTCCTCTGTTGTATCCCCATGACTATTTCACATCACTTTTAAAGTGATGCACAGAGAACTTCAGAATAAAAAAGCCTCTTCTATGTATGCTGTTGTTGCTGTTGTGTGCCTTCAAAAACATTTGACTTACGATGACCCTAAGGATATTCTGGGCTGGAGAAAGTGTAACTCATCAAAGCTCACATAGTGGGTTTAAATATCTGAGCGGGGTATTGAACTCTCAGAGGTCATAGTCCAAAAGTCAAACTACTATGCCATAGGCTGAGAAAATTATATAGAAACATGGTTGTTCCTATTGTCTTCCTACAATACATGAAAGACAAGTGGGGCCAGGCAACAGAAATGTGACAGAGGATGCAGTGAAGTAGCTGCACTACCCTTCCTACACAAGTGTACTTCTGTAAAGATGCACACCTGGACTGGACTAGATTTCTGAGAATGTTACATTTTCAGGGAATTTTGCAGTATGAGATAAAATTATGTATAACTCTCCTCCCAAAGCCTTATGAATCATCCAACAAATGAATCTGCCAAAATCCAAACGAACCCCACAGATCTATATTTTTATTAGCTGCATAAAATACAACATTTAAAAAATAACATACGCTGCAATTATTTGTCATTCCATTTCAACTTTAAGTAAGCACTCTTTTTATTATGGTAAACTTGGCACTCCAAAATGTTTTAGGTCAGCAGTAATTGTCGCATTCACCCATCAGATAAATGCTGTGAGTAGTGCACTTATTAATGTACACTCACAGTCACTTGCAACAATGGGGATTACAGTCTTATCTACCTGGGAGAGCTTGTGGCTCCTGTTAGATAAATGATTGGATTTTATTTGCAGCATTTTGCTAAAACCAAGGAAAAGCAATCTGTCAGGCACAGAAGTACAAGCCCTGCTTCTGACAGTGACTCCACCCTGGAGCTCATTAAAACCCTTTAACTTCTCCTCCTGTTTTTGTGATTGCCCTTGTGGATCTGAACAATTATTTCCCTGCATCCATATATTTTTTAAAACTCACTGAGGTCATTTATATTCCTCCTTTGTGAGATTAAAAAAGGTACATACATAAATTGCAAAGTTAGTTAGTTACCAGTGTGTAGTCCATTGTCCTAACATTTTATTGTACTTTAATGTGACCAAAACACATTAAGCAGCATGGGGCAATACAGATAAGAGTTACATTGTCCATAATGATCAGAGTCACCTGGAAAAAAATGTATTGGGACTACATCCCAACTCTTTCATTTGTATTTATGGCTCACAAAACAAGCGTATTCACATGCCATATGTCCATTGAGTCTTCTGCACAGGGCTAGTACAGGAAACACTTAAGGAAAATTTTGTAAAAATGTCCAGATATGATATATAAAATATGGATATGTTAGCCAAGTTTCTTACCATTTATGCTTTCCCAAGAGTTCTTATTTGGATTAATGCATAAGAAGGAGATGGAGCTGAGCTTCATCATAAAATCTAGTTGGGCTGTTATAGGATTGTTTCTCACATTTTTGAAGACTTGCTCATTCTGGGCTTTCTTGAAAAATATTTCTTTGTTCAGAACCCAACTTTTTCCCCCAAACAAATAAATTTTTCATGGAAAAGCTCTCCACTTTTTAAAAAAAATTAAAAATAAAACCACAACATTATGGTTTTGCAATTGACCATTTTGGGTACTGGTTTATTTTGACTTATTCAGACACTCCCTTTAGGCCCCTGATGTGAATTTAGTCAATACATTTTTCATACCCATGTCACCACACTAGTCCCTATAAGGCAGATGTCATTTTTATTCATATGTACTATTTAAGCATATGGGCATATCCATGTTTTGTTAAGGAGGGGAGTAATTGTAAGATGTAACAAAAATTGACACATGGAAACTTCCCAGTCCAAGACTCGTACTTTTAAAAAAGTCAGAGAAAATCTATAATGTTTGCTTTAGTTATCCATTGCCATGCAGAGAGACCTTGTGAAACCATTATGGAAAAGTAAGACTGAGATTTCTCAAGGAGGGCCAGTTCACTATCTACTCTGAAGAAAGAACAAAAGAAAAAAAATGCTGTATCTTTTTTTGAAACCTTTTTACCTGAATGACATGTCTTTAAAGTTAATGGAACTCCATTTTCAAAGCAAAAATAGAGCCTTGTGAAATAGAAGTCATGGAGAAGATACTGAATGGCTGGGGCACAAGCTTAAGAATGAATTTGAAAATCAGAGGTCGATTGATCAGAAGCAAAACAGACCAAGAGTGATGGGGAGATAATTGGAAAAGGATACAGGAAAACAGCAAGGAACATCATAACATGAGTGAAAGGAGAATAACAGAGTGAGAAGAGGAGAAGTTATAACAGGAAAAACTTGGACAAGAACAAATACACAATATCTACAGACAGAAAATCCATGTAAGGATTTCTAGAATTTCTTTCTCAGGACTGCAGTCTAAATGCTTGTTTGCCTCTATCATTATACTGCCCCCTATATTTTCCGAATCATACATTTCATATATTGCTGTGGTTCCTTGGAGAATATTACCCTATGTTGACACCAGGGGCGGTCCTACAAGATAGGCAAAGTAGGCGGCCGCCTAGGGCGCCATCTGGGAAGGGGGCGTCATCCTGGCCGCATGGGGCACCATCCTGGCCCTGCCGATGTTCCTCAGACAGTGCTGCAGCTGCCTGCCTTTTGACCCCGGCCTTGTGCGCTCCAACGCCGCTTTTGGGCATGCACGGAGGTTTTCACGCAGGCGCAGTTGCTCCGGAGCTGAAGTTGAGCACAGGAGCAACTGCACATGCGCGAAAACCTCCGTGCATGCCCAGTAGCTCCCTTGCGCAGAAGCCTGTAAGCAAAGCACTCCCTATCGGGCAGGCAGGGAGTGCTTCCCCTCTCTGTTTGCCTCTGCCGCACGCGCGCGTTTGCAAGAAAGGAGAAAAAAATCAGTGAAGGAAGTGTAAGTGAAGGAATGAATGAAGGGCTTTCCTCCTCCTCCTCTGTGACCTCTTCTCTCCATCCTTCCTTTCTTCGGCTCTATTTCTGTCTAGACCTGAGGGGCCTGAGGCTATGAGGAGTTGTGGGAGTTGGAGTCCAAAACACCTAGAGGGAGGGAGGGCCCAAGTTTGTCCAGGCCGCGCTGCCTGTATTCGACCTCATTTGAACATTTTGGCTGTTTTTCTATTTACATTTACATTGGGATCCTAATTTTGGACTTATGGGAGACTCCTATGAATTATGAGTCGGGTGATAGGTAATATATTCTGATTTTGATGCATTTACATTGCATTTCTTGTTGATTATTATACAGTTCTGCTTAATATTGCCATACAATATAATACAAATGCAATATAACAATAGAATAATGATATATTTTATATTACATGTAATATTACAAACAATATTGCAGTATAGTGGTATTGTACAAAATAGTAGTATATAATATTTTATTTTACTTTATTTTGGGTTATTTGAGTTTTATAGGAGTAATGAAAATATTTAGTAGAGGATAATTTTATTTAAATAAATAATTTTATTATTTTATAATAATAATATAATAGAATGTTACATTATATTATAATGTCAATATATTATAATATAATTATATTGTAATGTAGTATAATATAATTATGATATAATATAGTATGAGTATGGTATAATATATTGTATATACTGTACATTGATACAATATAATACTACTAATAGTATTGTGATATTATAATTGTATTTTTGTTTTACATGGGGGGCGACAAAATAATGATTTTTTGGGGGGCACCAAAATAATGTTCGCCTACCATTTAAAATTACCTTAGACCGCCCCTGGTTGACACTGAGTTATCTAAACCAATTACTAAACAACGAAATATGTTAATATTGTTCACTTCCAAATATGCTCTCAAAGTGTCTCCACCTTTCAATTTCTCTTCTACTAAAGGTCACTATTTCCAAAATCTCATCAAATGGATGCATTAATAACCAAATCAATTTTTAGATGTCTGCTATCAGCAGGACTCTTTTAACTATGATGCATCTCTGAACCAAATCCTTCTGAGTGGATATTTACTTGCACTGCTAGTTTTTTTTCTCTTGGTTTTAATCTGTTCTCTCTTATTTACTGAAGGGTGTGCCAATCGTGAAGGCTTCACTTATCAAGACAAAAATTGAAATAACTGGTTACAAAATAATTATGAACATAACATATTCATACTGTGACCTTCACTAATGAAAAATATGGTGATGACAGCATCAAGGACAATAACAGACTCACAAGCCACACCTAAAGCATATGCCTAGAACAGACCTGTTTGACATTGTTTATAGATAATGTTTTTACTGCTCTGGATCTGCTCCCATCTCGCAGCCTAAGATCATCTGGGGAGGCCATGCTCTCGCTCCCAAATGCGGTTAGTGGCCCCTCGCCTATGGAATGCACTCCCAAAAGAGATAAGATCGACTCCATCTCTCCTGGCTTTCAGAAAAAAGTTAAAGTCATGGTTCTGGGACCAGGCATTTGGACAGCAGACTTAATTTGCACTTTTGGACATTGACTGGATTGGCGTAACGGTAGCTGACACTGTGTTTTGTTTTATGACTTTAAGTACTGATGTATATACTGATTTAATGACTATGTAATGGTTTTAATGTCTATATGTGAAGTGGATTATATTGTTGTTTGGATTATATTTTTGTATTATGGTGTAGCGCCCTGTAGTGCTGCAGTGTAAGCCGTGCTGAGTCTCCCTTCGGGGGTGAGAAGTGACGGGGTACAAATACCATAAATAAATAAATAAATAAATAAATGATGATGGCTCAGTTACAAGGGTTTGTCCTAATGGCAGCTTCCCTCCCAGTTGGTTTAGTTTTTAATTCAAAGTTACAACTAGACAGCTTCTAGGGATGCATCTATTCTGGAGAATTAATGCAGTTAGAGGCCACTTTAACTGCCATGGTTCAATGTTATGGAATCATGGGAGCAGGTATTTAGGTTTCTCTACCAAAGAGTGCTGGTGTCTCACCAATCTTCAAATGATAGGTTTCCATATTCTAGTCATGGGCATTGAAACTGCATTAATTCTACATTGTACATGCATCCTAGGAGCCTAGATTCTTGATGGTACAGAATTATTCCAGAAGGTAGAACTAAAAACCATGGGCTCACATTGTAGACAAGCAGAGTTTTGGCTCAGTTTTAGAATTATAGTGGATAGGAGGTGGTCACTGCAGCAGACTTACTAATCACTGCAGGTGTTTTAGCATATGCTGGAGAGTCATCCCCCCCCCCCCCCCGAGTGCTATCATTTTATTTACTTTTTTGCAGCAAATAGTATGAATTAAACAAGACTGTCTTCAAGGTCCCTTCCTATGTTTAACTCTCTATTACTGTGACTTTTTTCATGTCAGGAGCAACTTGAGAAACTGCAAGTCGCTTCTGGTGTGAGAAAATTGGCTGTCTGCAAGGATGTTGTCCAGATGTTTTGATGTTTTACTATCCTTGTGGGAGGCTTCTCTCATGGGGAGCTAGAGCTGACAGAGGGAGCTCAACCCACTCTCCCCAGATTCCAACTACAGACCTGTTGGTCAGCAGTCCTGCTGGCACAAGAGTTTAACCCATTGCAGCACCGATGGCTCCATACTGTGATCATATACCTTCATATACTGTTGGCTTCTAGTTTGTTTTGAATGGCTTCAGGGTCTTTTTAAAAATTTCCAATATATATTTTTAAGTAAACAGAACTTTTCAGAGAGTACAAGAAAGCAAATTTAAAAACAAGCAATGAACCTTGGCAACTTCAGCAGCAGCAAGCTAGTTTTGGTACTTGCAGGAAGGAAGGGAGAATCAGCTCCCTGTGTTGGCTCATACACAGCAAATGTTTGCCATAGTATGAGTAACCAAAAACAATATGTTCAGAATTTCAGCAAAGATTGGTAGATGGGAGTTACTTTCATTTGAATCAACAATAAACTAGTATCACATTTCTTCAAATGTGCTGTCTCTAATAAGTCCATTAACTAAGTTGATCTGATGCGTTATCTTTTTAGAGAAGGCTTTGCTCCGAACCCTGTCAGGCCAAGATCTAAAAGACAGTCTCTCCAGTGTTCTCCAGTGGTTTGCAATCCACATCAGAGTGGTGCCAAGCAAAATGGAAATTGGATGCCTATTCTTTAAGTTTGCATTAAGGCCTTGGAAGATTGAGAGTAGAAGAGCTTCATTATTCTCTCTATTTTGTTCAGTCATTTTGGAATGACTTCAAGTCATTAAAATTATAAATGGTTTTAGGATTGTACAGCTAAATGCAGGAGAGGCTCGTGGACTGAGCAGGATATGTAGGACAGGACACTCTGGCCTAGGCCGTGGTACTCTGTATCCTTTATAATCCAGATGGCTCATCCAGTCTGCCATTAAGGGCCAGTTCAAAGTATCTTTGTTCCAACATTGCTTTTAGTGGGTTGGTTTATCTTTCTTTATTACTTGTGATGTCTAGCCCTTGGAGAAGGGCACCTTGAGAGTTCTTTTTTTGCTGATAAATATATCAGTAGATACAAATAAAGAAGACCTAGAAGTGATTATGTGAGATAACATAAAGTAAAAATCCCAACTAAGACAGGAGGGTTTTTGGACTACTTACTTTAAAACAACTGTATGTCCTACAGTTGTCTTTGAATCCCAATGGGTCAGAAAATTATGACAATTCTAGGCTGCAGAATCAATGCACCGATTTATTATTTTGGGGGGAAATTTGATTGCCTGCCCATCTCCGAAATAACGAGACAACACACAATAAGTTTGGGTTCAAATTTTGGGCAACTTTTATTTAAATGTTACCTATTTAATTTATGCCTTAACCTAAACTAATAGGTGTCAAGAACCTGGTGAACAAAGCCGAGGAGGTATCTCAGCCGGCTATACCCCTCGGCTAACTGGGGCGAAAACCTAGTTTCCCTGGTAACCAAAACCGGGCACCTATTAAGGGAAATGGACAGAAGTCTTTTCGAACATGTCGATATCAGACTCTCCCATTCCTGGACCATCAAATCTTACCTCACTGACTATTTAACTTTCCAGTGAGTGTTTTTGCAAATTACCCTCCCCCCCTAAAAGGTGGGGGGTCCCTCATATGAACACAAACTTTGTATTTTCCTATCTATTTTTCCGCTAAGGCTTATTCATATAAACCCACCATACTATCTAGCCCCTAAACAGTATAGGGCTAGGCAAAAAAAAAAATTCCTAACCGGCTCTGACTGGCAACCATACTACACTGTTAATGGGCGGGAGAAGATCAGGTTCGTATGAGGACCTAAGGAGCCGGCCAGCCTCTGTGCTGGCCATGCCCCCTTCTCTGGATGGTTCCATTTGGAACCATCCTTTCTCTCCTTCGGTGGGGGGAGGCAAACTGCTCTCTTCACCCAACCTTATTGGGAGAAGAAAGTTCCTTATCACAGGTTACCCAGACTTGTTCATGACTGCTTAAAGATATATCTGTTGTGACTAGCCTATATTATTGATATTATTGCATGAACCAGCTATTCCATTGAAGTCACACTGTCACTGCTAGCAGATACATACTGGGTTGAACACCTTTTATATTGGACCTCTTTTCGATCATCAATTTGCACTGATTCAACCATTCATGATTGTACTTCCACATATTCTCATAACATCACCTTCCTGTATTACCACTCTTCCATGATTTTTATTGTTATTTATAGCAGTTTTTCTATTTCAGCTTTGAAAAAGGAAAACAAAAGTAAACATAGCTATAAAATATAAAATAAATGGAAAATGGACAGTTGTGGAATAATGAAGAGAAGAGGAGAGTGAGGGAGGAGAGGTGAATCCTGTCCCTGACATCCCTTTATTGCAGGCATTGAAGCAGAACAGACCCATTGCAGCAAGTTAAGTAATAGGAAAGTAGCAGAATTGGGAGCTATTTACAATTTTTACCTGTCAAAATCAGAGAATGAGATAACAGGGAGGAGGCAGGCCAGCACCGTGACAACATGGTATTAGGGACCATCACCAAAGGTGACTGTCCAGCTGCAATGCTGGTTTGCCTGCCTTGTATGATAAAGTCCTTATGTGTTTCCTATAGGATATGCAACTGTATCACTAGTGTTTCTCAAAGTAAATTCTAATAATAATATAGGGAGTTGTTCCCAATTTGTCTGCATATAGGGCAAAGGTGACCAGTGGAGCTGTTAATCTAAACCTAGTCTAACCAGCCCTGCCACCTGGAGATATGTGAATTATAGTTAGCAAATCAATATGGCTGTGTCTGTATCAGCCATATGTCTGTGTTGTCACTGAAAGGAATTGGATTTGATGACAAGGCTGTGTTTGCATTCCCTGCCGCCTTTTTGCATAGCCTGACAGCAGGCATATTGTCACCAATACTGTGATGTTGAAATGCCAATCTCTGCAGCTTTCAAAAGGGCACTGATACATTGGAAATGAGGAGAAAAGGCCAACCCATTCTCCCACAAGTTGGCCTTTGTTACTCTATTTTTTTAAAAGGAAAGACAGCTCTGTGACAATGTTAAAACTTCCTGGTGTTTTATAAGAGAGAAAAACAGGCCTGGTATTTTTTTCAAGGGTTTACTGTGCCCACGTTTGGTTCATGTAACATTCATTATGTTAATGGCTGTGATTATTTTTGTTGATCATAGAAGAAATGTTGGTGACCCCTTGTGGCTAAACATCCATTATTCTCTTTTGGCTTTTCTGTTTGGCTGTGTTATCACCTTCCTCCATTAAATATCACTGCTATATTCTAAGCAAGCATTTTATGAGGAAGAGAGATCAGGGAGTTCATATGAAGATCATGGATGTCATCCCAGTGCTCTCTGCATCAAAAAGAAAATTGGTTAAGAGCTTTGTAGTAATCATCATTTCAAAAGACATATGACAGAGAAAAACACAATTTTTATTTTGTCTGAGTTCTTCAATGTATAAAACTTCTTAAAGTTTCATCTCACAGAGTGCAGATGGATTCATCCCAACTTCAAAAGTAGCTCCTGGCATTATTAAAATCTTCATTCCCTCCCACCTTCCTGCTTTGCACCCACCAAGATTTCCTTATGACTCATCTGCCATTTCCTGGCATCCTTCGGCATTTACTTATTTCTTCCTTTGGATACAAGCAAAGCAGAGCATATCTTCAGAAACAGAATACTAATTCACACCCACCCACACATAGCAACTCCCCCCTGAAATTGGTTCCTGGCTTGGCAAAATATTCTGTAGCACTTTGTTCATTTCCCTTTCATGCATTGATGACCCAAATAATGCATTAGTTGTAAAAAAAAATTATGAAGCAAGTGAATGACTTATTAATTATTAGAAAATCACATGGCTGCTTGAGGGATACAAAGATTTAAGAATTGTATCTCAAGAATATGAGAACATAACAACAGCAATATTGAATTATTCAGAGCCAGCTTCATGTAATGGTTTGAGACTACGGTTTGAATCCCCACTTAGCCATGGAAATCCATAAAAGTCACACTCTTTCAGCTTCAGAGGAAAGCAATGGCAAATTCCCTCTGAAGAAATTTTGTCAAGACAACTCTAGAATAGGTTTATATTTGGGTTGCCATAAATAGGGGGGGAAACCTAGAAACCTATTCAGTTTCAATATGGTAGAAACTGAATAAAAATATTGCAGCTCAATGTTTATGGCACTTGTAGTGTTTGGTCCCATATACAGTGATGCCTTGACTTAAGAGTTCTGTGGCTGAGCTTGTAATTCAAATGCTCTTATCTCAAGGCAAATTTATATTGAAATGCTATTAACCCAAACCCCGTCTCTCATTTTTTGTTTTTACTTAAGAAAATGTAATTTATAAATAAAAAAATATTATCTGTCCAAACGTATCTCCCTCTATGAACCTTCTTGGAGATTAAGTTCTTCTGGGTAGGCCCTGTTCTCGGTCCCACCTCCTTTGCAGGTGCAGTTGATAGAAACAAGAGACAGGACCTTCTCTGTGGTGGCCCCTCGGCTATGGAACTCTCTTCCTAGTGAAATCAGATTAGCTTCCTCTCTTCTGACGTTCAGCAAAAAACTTAAGATGTGGATGTGGGACCAAGCTTTCAGGTAATCTCCCAGGGCAATAAGTCAGTGTTTTTCAACCTTTTTTGGGCCGCGGCACATTTTTTACATTTACAAAATCCTGGGGCACACCACCAACCGAAATGACACAAAATGACACTCTAACACAGTAATACATATAGTTAATATGTTTTTAAATGTATTTATACACTCAGTGTGAAACCTGGGCCTGTTTCGATGAACACAACATAGATATCCTGGCAGGAATGGCAGAAACACACACACGAAGGTCTTGCTCAACAGCTGTTAATTTGTGGGATTAACATAACTCAAAAACGACTGGACAAAATTGCTGCCAAATTTGGCCACAAAACATACTAATACTGACCCAAGGAGGGACCATCAGTCAAAAAATTGATTTTACCATTTGGGAGTTGTAGTTGCTGGGAGTTATAGTTCACCCGCAATCAAAGCACACTCTGAACTTCACCAATGATGGAACTAAACCAAATGTGGCACACAGGACTCCATGACCAATAGAAAACACTAGAAGGGTTTGGTGGGCATTGACCTTGAGTTTGGGAGTTGTAGTTCACCAACATCCAGAGAGCACTGTGGACTCAAACAATGTTGGATCAGGACCAAACTTGGCACAAATACTGAATATGCCCAAATGTGAACACGGGTGGAGTTTTGGGAAAATAGATCTTGACAATTGGGAATTGTAGTTGCTGGAAGAGAAGGGAGGGGTGTGAGAGAGAGATGCAGAAGAGAATGGAGGGGGGAACACGCGAGGCGGAAGGGAAGGGAGGAGGAGGAGAGTGAAGGCATGCTCTATGGCGGCGCTTGTCCTGGACTCCTCCTCTTCTCCCCCCACCCTTCCCCTCCGCTGGTCGCTCTGCTTGCCTGCCTGCCTGCCTGCCTGCCTGCCTGGGCCCTTACGCGGGCCAGTCAGAATTGGCAAAATGCTCAGGTCTGGTATTGGAGGTTCCAATTTCCCACGGCACACCTGGTGATCGCTCACGGCACACTAGTGTGCCGTGGCACACTGGTTGGGAAACACTGCAATAAGTGAATGCGGAATGTTGCAATGACAACTGGAACAGCCTTGGACTATGATATTGGATTACATGATTTTAATAATTGTTTTTAATGTTTGATATGTTTTTAGAAGTTGATTTTAATGTATATACAGTATTTATTTGCTGGATGTATGTTTGTATGGCATTGAATTGTGCCTTATATCTTAGCTGCTCTGAGTCTCCTTCGGGATGAGAAGAGTGGGATATAGATATGACTAATAAAATAAATAAGTATTGTATAAATGCACGTTCTTATGAAACAATAAAAAGAAAGATCAGCTTTAAAATAGTAGAAGCACAAAGCTGTGGTAAGGAAGCACATTTGAGACAACAAAATGTTTTTTTTGGTCAGTGTAATAGCAAGGCAAAACCTGCACATTCATGTAAAACAATAAAAAAGAAAGATTAACTTTAAAATGGTAGAAGCACAATTGTTTTTCTTTTTAAAAAAAATCAGTGGATGAGTGAAACATTCTAAAACATGGGAGGGAGGGTTCACAGCGGTAAATGTGTCCTACAAGTGTAGCAAGTTTCATCCTGTTAGCCATCAAAATGACAGATAAATGAGCCCTGGAAGTGTTCCCATTGGTGCAAATGGGCAGTTTAACAAAACAAAATATTAACGAATTTTGGTGTTTCTAATTTGAAACAAAACGGACCCCTCAAGATAGTTTAGAAACACTTACAAAATGGCACAGAAGGCCTATTAAATTCATTTTTCTAAACTAAACTGATTTCTGGCATTTAGCACCCCTCTAATTTTTACAAATACAGTGTTTCCCCACTTATCGTGGGTGTTCTGTTCCAGGACCACCCACAAAAAGTGAAATTCCACGAAGTAGGGATACTCTGCCCTCTTTGTCAGTGGCCTCCTCCTCCTCGCCACCTCCGCTGCTCTCTGTCTCGGGCCCTTGGGCACCATTGTCGCCACTGCCAGGCTCAGCCCAGCCTGGCAGTGGCGTCAATGGTGCTCAAGGGGCCTCCAAGGAAGGAGTGCGGAGCAGCAGAGGCGGCAAGGAGGAGGAGGGCACCGGCAAAGAGGACCATGCCGAAGCCCTGCCAGGAGACAAGCCCCGAGGTAAGGGCCAGCACCTGGCTTCCCCTCCCCTCTTCCTCCTCCTCCCCCTGTGACTCCTTAAGGGAGGGGGGAGGAAAAGCCCGTGAAACAGTGAGTCCGCAATAAGCGAACTGCAAAGTAGCGAGGGAACATTGTATATCCTTTCAATAGATAATTATGCTACTACCTCCATTTTTCTACAAGATACTATATTCCTAAAAACAAGTGAACTTGTATTAACAGATCATTCCAATGGTCTTATGTGTACAAACTAGTTTACAAAATCTGATAACTGCCTATGTGGAACCAACACTCATTTTTAGAGCTAAATGGCCAGTCTTCTACTCCATTCTTTATTCTATTACCCTTTATTTGTCCAGGTTTAGGGAATCGATATTGTAATTCTCTGTGTTTGCAAGAAGTGCTTTTCCATATCTTTTTGTTTGTAGAGTGCCTTAAGTCCTTAAAGTTCCATGTAGTGTTTTGTAATGATTGGCTTAACTGTATATGCAGATGTCTTATAAAAGGATGGTAATAAATATCTGTAATGGAGTGCTTATGGGAGGCTAGTTATAATTATGTATATCTCACATTAAGACTAACAGAAAGAAATCATATTGCTCAGACTTCCCTTTGTGTAATGATTCTAAAGTACATACAAGTTTGACAAGCTGCTGCATGGAATGTTATGGTACATTGAAAAATTATGTTAAAGTGGGCTGCCTTTTTACCATTATAAAACTCCAGATTTCTTTGAAATTCAAATAGACTGTAATGAACGAACATCTCTTTCAGATTAGCATTGAGCTGCCCACTGTTTATACCTGGGTCCAGACAATGGGATAGGTGTGACAAGCAGGATTTGAAAAGCTAAAAGTTGTGGCAGAGAATGAACCTCTTTCATAAGGTTTTTCCATGATCAAATCATGTTTGTTGCCTTAATGAGACAGCTTGGGACATAATAAACTGAGACCCATAATTATTGTACCTTCTTCTTCTATGATAGCTAATAGGCATAGTAAAGAAAGACTGTAACACACTTTTAACAGAATCCTTAATGTTTCTGCTGTGAAGTCCTAGCAAAAAGCAATCAAGCCGACTGCAATTTGATTTTTTTTCACCCAAAAAAAGGACCAGAAGGTAGCTCTTTTCCTGATCAAAAGAATATCTGAAGCATCCTTTCTCCTCATTTCTGTTGCAAACTTCCTTCCCTGAGGTGGGTCATACGTAAACTGATCAGGGAGCAAAGTACATTGAATTCAAGCAAGCTTATAGACATTTTTGAATTGTGCAACTTTGAAATCTGAGAGATGTAAGCATATTTGGTGATTTGGCTTACATGTATTTTACCTATATGTACAGTATTTTAATCTTGTATTGTGGTAGGAGGTTTTAATTTGTATTAGTAGCATTGAATCCTTGCTGTAAGCCGGTCTGAGTCCCTCTACGGAGGTGAGAAGATCGGGATATAAAAGTTATAAATAAATAAATTCAATAAAGAAATAAGATTCTCCTTTCATGTTGTCCTGGAATCTAAGCCTAAAATGGCCTCATATGCTTTTGCTCATGAAGGTTGTATTTAGTTTCAATAATAATAATAATAATAATAATAATAATAATAATAATCACCTCTTGTCTGCTTCCTGCTGTTAAGCAATTGCTTGACATGACAAGACAGAATCAGATTTGCATGCTCATGTGACTTAGAAGAAATATGGGCTCCTTATTCACTTGGTTTTTCTTTAGACTAATTTTTGTCTCAGTCATCTTTTCCTCTTGCTTACCCTTCATTATCCTGGCATAGTATGATTTCCTGACCCTTAAGATTTTTGCTATCCAAAGGCCTGTTTAGTTACCTTTATCTAATGATTAAATGAACATTGTTTCCCTGACGTTCATAGTAAGATCTTAAGCTTGATTCGGTCTCATGGCTTTTCAACTCTGCTAAGCACTCTTTTTGCCAAGAGTCACAAACAAGGTCAAACCTCTGCTCAGTACAATAGGGTGCAAGGGAAAGTTACTTAGACATTAGCAAAAGTAAGGTTTGATTTCATTCGTAGAGAAAGAAGTGATGGCATCTTTGGGCATTTGCCAAAGGTCTAACTCTCTAAAGCAGTCTTTAGTTTATCTTTCCCTTTCCTTCTCCTTCCTTTTCCTTCATGATTGGAATGAATTCTACTAACAGCTAGCCTACCGTTGCCTTTTTGATTTCTTCATAATATTTCAGTCCTTTCCCTAGACAAGCCATGTTATTCCAGAATGAGATTCTATCAGAGTTCCGATGCTTACTGGGAAGAGGAAAACAGTAGTCACAGGAATAGTACTTCTTGAGACTGCTGCTATTTATTTCAGTGAAGGGGAAGGAACATGGCATCATGAGAGCCACCGGTAGCATCAAATCACTCCCTATGGGGAAGTGCCCATTATAATGCACATGTTGAGAAGAGGCATTTCCCAATTCTATCATCCATGGAAGGTTTAGGATTTACAGAGATTTCAGGGCCAAAACCGAGGGCATAGGGATTATCTCAAGTGATGGTAAAACCATAACTGCATTTGGGAAAAAAATACAAAGAATAACAGATGAGGACAATATCGATGTACCCACACCTTTATTAGGCATCGCTCTCACCCTAAGATTTTCCCACTCACTCTGAGGACAGAAGATCTGGGGCTGGTTCTGAAATCTAGCAACCCTATCTTGGAGGACTGTTAAAATGCTGTCCCTGCTTGGATTGACCCTGGTTTTTTTGGACAATGCTACCAAAAAAGGTGTTAAATAAAAGCTTTGCTTAAGTAGCAATATGAGATATATATATATATACATACACACACACACACACACATACACACACACTCCTGGTTTGAAAATTTTATTTCTTGTTAAACTGTGCAGTATTTACTCTGAAAGTAGTTGTTATACTTCCAAAAAAATAATTTTGCCACAAACTATGTTGAATTGGTTGAGATTATATGAGATATTCATTGAAAATAGCAAAATGTGCTGCAGGATGTCCCTCAAAAACATAGTTTTTGGAGTTTAATAAACGTTTTCCATGTTTTCATGATATAACCAATTAGGAAATGACATTTATAACCCAAGAACAAAAATTGGATTACACAGTGGATGGCAAGATCCTACTGAAGACCAACCTCAATTACTGGCATAGTACCACTGTGACACTGCATATGGTGTTGCACATAGCAACATTGCAAAGATGAGCCATCTTTCCATGATTTTAATTATTGTTTTTATTAAACCAAACCATCAAACAAAAGAAAACAAAGAAAATCCAAAGTAAAAAGATATAATATGTTAAAAAATACAAATACAACTAAGACTATTTATTATTTATTTATTTCCCACATTTGTACCTCACACTCCTCATCCCAGGAGAGGGATTCAGGGTGGCCTCACAACACGCAGCAATGTGATGCCGACAACATACAATTACAAATAATAGCAATAAAAACCAAGTAATTAAAACATAAATTATTAAAACAACAATTAAAATCATGCAAATTCAAATCACAGCCCATGGACTATCCAAAAAGTAATTTGATAGCTTATTAGACCTGCACCTTTGTGAAAGGTATGAGTCTAATGGGCTATGTGCGCTGTGTGGATTGGGCCTGGGGACCGCATCACACGATCCCTGAGCCCAATCCACACAGCCCTCTCAGGCTTTTTGGGCTCTAATAGCCCAGAAAACTCAGAGGGCACCAAGCCCCCTCCCCAAGCTCCCCTCCCCAAGCCCCCTCCCCAAAAGGACTTAAAAGTGAAAATAACTTACCCGGCTGCCATTAAGGTCCTTCCAGAGTCCTCCTGGTGCATAGAAATCACACACCAAGGGAGTGGGGAAGAGGAAAGTCGCTACTCACACACCCCCCCCCCTTCCTGGCACATAATTTCTACATGCCAGTAGGACTCTGGCAGGACCTTAATGATGGTCTTTTGGGGTGGGGGTTGGGTGTCTAGGTGCACGTTTTAGGGAGTGGTATGGGGACTTAAACGTGCACTTAAAATCCACTTAAATCCACTTCAGCGTATATTTAAGTGTTGAGGGAGGAGGCATTGTTGATAGACTGACATCTTGCTGACAGTTTCCTTCGGTAAAGCACATGTAAAGCACATGTACATATATTGTCTTTTTATTAATTTCTTTGAATGGCCCTCCTCTAAAACTGAATTTTTATATAAAGTTTACTGTCTTGGAAGCTTTTTGTCTGTGCATATTGGTAACCATATTTTATTAATGTCCATTAAGAAAACCATTTGCAGTTGCAAGATTAAAGTAATAAATATTAGCACATCAAAAATTAAAATGATCCACTATAATTTTTAAATTAATCTGAAATACATTAGATCACAATCATTTTAGTACTTGTGTCTGCAAACATTTAGGATTAGCTGTAATGTGTCAAATGCCATTGCAGATTAACAATGAGAACACAATAAGTAAATGCAAAGATAAAAGTTTGCCTATTATAATAGCTATCTATGGTGCTTCATACATATTAACCTCCTCTGGGACAACCAACAAGCTTAAGGAAATAATATGCTAGCAAGTGGAAATGGAAAGAATGGTAAATGCTACAGAGACAATTCTCACCACAATGTTTTTGATATTCCTGCTAGTACTTGTTTTATTTGGAGATAAGCCATGATATCTAACAAGGCATGACCTTGTTAGATATCATAATCTTTTGGAAAATATGATCTTCCTGAAAAGAGTTAAATACTCGTTTGAGTGAATATTCTCCTTAGTGGTAAATAAATACCCACTACTATTCATGCAAAACAAATTAGGTTTCTCAGTCTCTTTCAACTGTTAGGAACAACGATATGCCAATGCACAAAATATATAGATCTTCAAAAATGTTATTTCAGCTCTCCAATAAAATATAATTGAAACCATGCTCTCAAGAGGCCAAAAATAGGTAATCTTCATTAAAAGTAGCATAGTTGCTTGCTTACAAACTTCATGTATTCAGCATACAGGTACATTTCTTTTTGATCCAGTTACAGATAGGTTTGAAGTAGTTTCTCTGAGCAGATAACACAGGGCATCTTTACATTCTGAGAGTCGAATGAAGTCTGTCCTCTAAAATGGAGTCTCAGTTCTGGTCACATGGTCTGTAGTCCCTCCCACAACCTGAAACATAGAGTTAAGGAAAAATTGCTTACCAATGTGAACATATACAATAGAGTAAGAAATCTGAATTATATACATAACAAATAACTAGTATAAGAGACTTGTCGAAGGTTGCTATTTTCAACACATGTACTGTTGTAGGAAAAACTGAACATTCCAGTTCATCAATAATATTGATGGCTTAATCTTAAAACTGAATATGTCCCACCAGTAGTTTGATAGTTATATTTTGCAGTGGGTTTGTGAGTGTTTTGTGTACTTCAAAATAAATTATGGATTTCACTGGAAACACACACATCCTAGAGTAAATGTCACTGAACAGAATGGAAATAATATGAAAAAATGAGATATTGAAGTTGAATCCCTAAATCTACAGTACATCCAATTGTATTGGGATGAATGGGTTCTGTACTGGTATCCACCATTCCAGAGTGCTCCAGATCTTTCCAGATCACTCAGGGCCCTTCCAGACAGACCCTATATCCCAGGACCTGATTCCAAATTTTCTTCTTTAAACTGGATTATATGAATCCTTTCTTAAGGCTGTGGGACTTATACAGTTCTCCCAAAGAGGGAAGAGGGGAACCAATGATTCTCTGTGCCATAGTGGTGACCCTTCGGAGTGCCTTCCTATCTGCCACTGTGTAGTTACAAAACCATGCACAGATGCAGTAGGTTAGGCCAGGGCAGTCCAACTTCTGCCGGCTCAGGGGCCGGACTTCTGGTGAGTGATCACCTGGGGGGGGGCTGTCCACGCCCCGGCCATGCCCCCGGCCACGCAGCTCCGCCCCCTCTCCCAAAGCATCAGAACAGTTGTTCTGACGCTTTGAGAGAGAGGGAGACGCCGCACAGAGCCCAGGCATGGGCGCCTCTCTTCCTGCTTCTCTCCCTGATCACGGAGAGAAGCAAGAAGGGAGGCGCAGAGCCCGGGCATGGGCGCCTCTCTTCCTGCTTCTCTCCCTGATCACAGAGAGAAGCAAGAAGGGAGGTGCAGAGCCCGGGCATGGGCGCCTCTCTCCCTGCTTCTCTCCCTGATCACAGAGAGAAGCAAGAAGGGAGGCGCAGAGCCCGGGCATGGGCGCCTCTCTCCCTGCCTCTCTCCCTGATCATGGAGAGAAGCAAGAAGGGAGGCGCAGAGCCCGGGCATGGGCGCCTCTCTTCCTGCTTCTCTCCCTGATCACGGAGAGAAGCAAGAAGGGAGGCGCAGAGCCCGGGCATGGGCGCCTCTCTTCCTGCTTTTCTCCCTGATCACGGAGAGAAGCAAGAAGGGAGGCGCAGAGCCCAGGCATGGGCGCCTCTCTCCCTGCTTCTCTCCCTGATCACGGAGAGAAGCAAGAAGGGAGGTGCAGAGCCCGGGCATGGGCGCCTCTCTTCCTGCCCATCTCCGCCGCGGCTGCGCCATCTCTGCCTCACAAAGACGGAGCGCACCGATTGGCGGGGGTGGGGAGGGAGGGAGGAGGAGGAGGGAGCCTGCTCCTCCTCCCTGCCCCGCCCCGCCCCGCCCCCCCCGCCATTATATATATATATATATATACTTTAAACAGCCAATTTCTTTTTTAAAGGGTAGGGGGCCGTAGGGAAGGGGCTGGGGGGCCGTATACGGCCCCCTGGCCACCAATTGGACAGCCCTTAGGCCATTCTCTATAGCACAGTGGTAGAAAGTCACCAGCAGTTTTTCATTCAGTTGTTGGTTTCTTAGAGGTCTCAATTAGTACAATCTCTGCTGGGCCCTCTTAACCAATGCTGGTGGATAAATGACCCAGGTCAGATCTTCCTTAACAGCGACACCCAGGAGCTTAAAACTGGCCACCAGCTCCATTTGGTCTCCATTTATGACCAAGAGCTTAAGAGTTTAGGCAAGAGTAAGATTGTAACAATTATATTCACTTCCAATCTATGGAAAGGATTTAATATGTATTTTCTGATACTTTTAATTGTGGCATTTGTAGAGAGAGTTTGTGTATGTGTGTTGTCACAATGCTTCCCTATTTCCTGACTTTCCTCAATATTTTACTTAGTATTTACTTTGTTGAGAGAAAGACTAGAGATGTCAGGCAGAATTCTGATAGAGTTAGATACTTCATTTTCATGATTCCTATATAGCCACTAGTTTATGAGGTACATAGGATTACATAATGCCCACTTCTTAGGCAGCAGCCATGGCAATTAATGGTTCTTCCATTACTCAGGAAAACATTAACATGGTCTGAGCCACCCATCCTCACCCAGAATAACTCTAGCATGGGTGGCAATTGTGGCAGGGTTTCTGCTTCTGCTCACCACACCTGAGGTCCCTTACAGGAGGGATGAAAACATCAGTCAACTGCTTCCTGATCAACAATGCAGCAGGCCCTCACTGATAGCAATGGCTGCTTCTGATAAATGGGAACTGGAACATGACTGGGATGAGATTTACTACCTAGCACCATAACTATGGGTTATATATTTGTAACTCCCCAACATGATTCCAGCTATCATTTCATGCCTATATGTATGTTTGTGTACACACACACACACACACACACACACTGTATTTGCTAATTTATGAAAGATCCCCCTTTTACTCAATATTTGCCTTCTACAGTTCATGTGAGTAGGCTTTAATTCATTTTAGTATTTCAGATGCTATAGAAATGTCAGGGATTTGATATAATTTTTGTTTGATTTTAGGTTTGATCAGCTAGCTATCTGGCTCTTAGATAGGTGGGTAGAAATAATAATAAAAAACAGTGCTCAACAACTGGCATCCAAGGCCTAGCATTGCTGAGGCTAGGCTATACTAAGAATTTCCCCTCATTGATTAAAATGCCCAGATGATAAGATATTTTTCAGACAGCATATGCCACCTACTGCTGCTTTTATTTTAACACATATGAACACTTTGCTAGGGGCAGCAAATGGAACATTAAGTACCATCCATGCATGATGTATTGGTTTAAAAGCCCCCATTAATGTGTCAAATATGCAGGAAATAATTTCATACATATGGCTAACATACTGTATCTAGAAACCTTCTGCTGATTCCGTTTCTTGGAAACACTGAAGTCATCGCGGTTGTTAGATTTATATATCCAGACAAGTGGAACTACCAGTTGGTCTGTAGACACAATGCTAAAAGTTGAAAAACCTTTTGTCTGTTTCTTTAGAAATGTCTTTGCTGTTTTTGAGTAATAGAGTAATGTTTCAGTCCAAATCACACTATTTAGGAATGAATCTACACTGAACATTTTTAACTGCCTTGCTCAATGCAATGGAATTATAGGGGTTTTAGAAAAATCTTTAGCCTTCTCTGCCAAAGAGTGATGGTGCCTTACAACTACCAATCCCAGGATTACATTTCATTGAGCCATGGCAGTGAAAATGCTGTCAAACTGCATTAATTCAGGAATTCAGAAAGCTGACTTTGGATTCCAGTGCAATCCTGTACACATTTTATTAGATGCAAAGCCAAATATGGAGCTTACTTCCAAGTAAATAAGCAGAAGGACCCACTGAAAATTTCCATCATGGCACTAGATTCAGATATATTCATACCCCAGACAGACTTACTAAAATCAGTTAAGTCAATCACATGCAACTTAATTCAAAGTGATTTCAATGAATCTGCTCCAAAAGTAGATAACTCACAGTCTTCTGTACATATGAACTGTTCTTTCAGGCCCCTTCCACATAGCTGTATAAAATTCACATTGAATTAGATAATATGGCAGTGTAAACTCAGATAACCAGTTCACAGCAGATATTGTGGATTATCAGCCTTGATATTCTGGGGCCCTCCCGGGATGTGATCCCAGATTTTCTGTTTATCCCAGAGTATGTGGCCGTGGGGACTCATTTAGTCCAGTTTAAAGCAGAAAGCCTGGGATCAGAACCTGAAATATAGGGCCTGGCTGGAAAAGCCCTGAGTCTTCTGCCTGTTTCACTAAATTTACCCCTGATTTTTCTATTTGAAAAGTAACACCTTGTTTTCAAGCTAAATAATTCTCCCAAAACCTTCCCAGAAGTGCAACTCAGCTTAAAGTAATGCATATACTCCAAGAGCACCTTGGTTTAACTGATTTGAAATTGCAAAGGGGGTGGGTATTGTGAAGCCCACCAAAAAAATTCATAAGTGGATCCTGGATCAACTGTTATTCTCCCATCAAAGTCACCTTTACTTTATGGCAGCCCTATGAATGAGAGACCCCCAAGAACATCAGTCATCAACTGCTCAGGTTTTACAAACGCAGGCCACTATGATTGAATAAATCTTGCCAAAATGTGGTCTTCATCGTTTCTGACTGCCATCCATTTTTCCCAGCATTATTGTCTTTTTCAATGCTCAGTTTGTCCACTGTATGATCAGAGGTGTGAATCTCACGTCTTCTATGTAAGGACACAAAGAGGAGACTTAGGGCTCCTTTATATACTAGATACTGGAATGAGTGATGAGCAAACTGGCCTCACCATGCATATCCTTAGGAATTTTACAATTTTATCAGATGGGATTTTATATGTGTTTGTTGTTTTTAGACTATGTTGCTGTTTTATATGCTTATGTACTGTCTGTTTACATGCGGCACTTCAAAGTACTTCTGTGAGCCACCCCGAGTCCCTTTGGGGAGATGGTATTTTATTTTATTTATCAGAATTAAACCGAGGGTACAATTGTACTGTTTTTAAAAAACACAAAGTTTAAAAACTTGACATTAAACTAAATGTCCTTTGATCAGTAGCTGGCCACTTGGAGTGCCCCTGGTGTTGCCCTTGTTACACCAGCTCCACTGGCTGCCAATTAGCTTCCGAGCACAATTCAAAGTGCTGGTCTTAACCTATAAATCTCTATATGGGTCCGGCCCAGTTTACCTGTCTGAACGTGTTCTCCCCTATGAACCATCATGGACACTAAGATCTTCCAGAGAGGCCCTGGTCTTGGTCCTGTCACCGTCGCAAGCGCGTTTGGTGGGAACGAGAGACAGGGCCTTCTCTGTGGTGGCCCCTCAGCTATGGAACTCTCTCCTGAGTGAGATCAGATCTGCCCCCTCCCTCCTGTCCTTTAGGAGGCTTGTGAAAGCCTGGCTTTGGAAGGAAGCATTCCCAGAATAAGGACTGACACTGTTTTTAGACGAAGTTAATGACCACATATATGGATGGAGTTGAAATTGATTTTATTTGGTGATTTGGCTTTAATGTATTTTATCTATATGTATTTTAACTTTTTATTGTTGTATGTTATTTTAATGTGTATCAATGCATTGAATTTTGAGTCGCTCTTCGGAAGTGAGAAGATCAGGATATAAAAGTTTTAAATAAATAAATAAATAAATATAAGAAGGGGAGATGGTGGTGGGGTATAAATAAAATATCATCATCATTATCATCATCATCATCCTGCATGCCTGTCTTTGGTGAAAGCTTGTAAGGGCATTGCACACATTAAATCACAAATACATTCCAGCTCAAGGTGTGAAACATTGAGTTAAAAATGTGTTTGTGCTCAAAGTATTTTGGGAAAGAGCAGTAAGGCATAATGGTTTATTATAAGCCACCTAGGGATATCAAAACAGGAGCTTAGTTTTTATCCATCTGTGTGTGGTTTAGATGTCATTTGCAACCACTGTGTTGCTGCGAGTTGACTTCAAAGGAATGTTGATTGAGGCCTGAGGTAAAACAGGGCTGCTTGTGCTGAAAAGTGGCTGTGCTTTGCTCTTTCTCAGAGATTGGTATACCCTTCACTGACTTCACACAACTAAAGATACAGTCGCATCATGTTTGTTAAAATATTTGCTTGTAAAAATAAAGAAACGGAATGTTTACCTGTGTGGTACTGCTTTCATAGAATCAGCAAGTAAAAAAGTCTTCTCCACCAACTAGAAAGAAAGGGGTAGCCTCATTGACAAATACTACCATCACCACTATGTGATGACAAGAGATAGATCAAACCCCAATGGACCTTTGCCATATTCAGCTCTTGCTTCTAATACATGCTCTACATCTCGAAAGAATTATAAAAATAATGGCTTGCAACTCTCCCAAACGGACACATTGTTTTGGATTGCGATGTTCTTATGATCTAGTCATAAAATGTCTAATTCTTAATTTTCAAAAGGCAAACGTATCTTTGAATAAATCCTGACCAAAGAAAAGCTGTGATAGGTTCTCTTTAGAGTTGCCACGTGTTCAGAAATGAAATGAAGGCAAACAACAACAGAATGTTGCTAATAGATCCAGATTCTTAGTTGTTTCTCTTAATTAGATATGAATTTTTGCTCAGTTTTTTGTAGTCTGGTGTTTTCTGCTTTTCTGGTGTTATTCACTACCCAGGTCTTAATTTTAGGACTAAGCAACTGTTTCAGCCATATCTTCAATAAGGAACTGAAGTGATTCAAACTAATTTATAGATACTCCAGATTTTTTTTCAGGGAGTGAATAATACAGTCTAAAGTGTTTGAGATTGATCTGGAGATATGGACATTAAAATAAATGAAAAGGCACAAACTGGTCTGTCTTCACAATGGCAAAACGGGGCAAAAACATCATGTTGCTACACAGAAGAAAAGAGAAGCCAGTCCTTGTTTGCTGGCAGCTCTGTTGTGAGAGAATAGACTAACCAGCACCTTCCTATCTTAGTACAAGTTGAGCATTTCTTATATGGAATTCTGAAATCCAAAATTATCCACAGGAATGGCTGAAAGAGTGACACCTTTGCATTCTGCTGCTTCAGTATACATAAACTTTGTTTCATGCACAAAATTATTAAAAAAAATATCCTATCTATGTGTACAAGGTGTATATGAAATATACATGAATTTTGTGCTTAAATTTGGGTCCAGGATATATACCTATAGATGTATGTGCCAACACAGGTATTTTAAAATCGTTGTGTGCGTGTGTGTGTGTATTGGGGGGGGGGTGGTTAATAAACGAAACACTCTGGTTTTAAGCATTTAATGGGGAGACTTCTGCCAGATCATTGAAGTAATATTGTTAGTTATCTCCTCTTGCATATTGTGTGTGTGTGTGTGTGTGTGTGTTAGTAGCATGTTGTGTGGTTCAAACTTCTTTTCTGGGTCAAAATCTGGTGGGATCAGATGTATATCCATAACAAATCATCACTCAATGTGTTTATTGGATTTCATTTCCAATATGTCTTTTTATGTATGCATATGCAAATACAGGTGTTACAAAGAAACACAAAATCCACCTCAGCCTTCTAAGCATTTTGGATAAAGTTGTACTCAACCTATAGTAATCCAGAAAGTTTCATTGGATTTCTGGCCCAGTTTCCAATATTTAGCTTTCATATTCTTCTACAACATGGAAATAATTACATACTAAACACATACTTAGGTGTATCCATGAATGGGGCTTAAGGGACTGTGAGGAGGGAGAGGAAAAGAGATTGTGGTTTCCCTCTTCATGGGTGCTTTATATGCGATTCTAAACACCCTGTGAATGTGGTTGCTTCTTTCATGCAGTAGATCCTTTCCTTATTCAATTGTCCCAGAGCATTTCAGCATTTCAGTTTCATATAAGAATGAAAAATATAAGTAAAAAGGAGCATCTTCATCTAGAGTATAACATAATGCTCCAATACAGCAGAATGTTTTGAAGGATCTTGTGGTATTTAATTGTACATCACATCTGCTATTGTGTATAATGTTGCCGGTATATTCATGTTTTATGGCTTCCAGTAATAGCAGATTATTGTGATAAATGATTCATATCAACTACAAGTGACACCTTTTAAAATTTCCATATCTGGCAACTCTAAAGCGTTTCTTCAATGCTGCAGCAGACCCCCACGGCCGAAAGCTGCTTTATGATTAATTTCATCTCAATGTGGTAATTAGCATGCTTTGAAGTGATTCCTGGAAAACATGCTAATAGAGGCAGCAGATTAACCCAGAAGTATTTTTAGTCCAAAGTGCAATGTACATACACCCAAGAATAAATGAGTTTCCCCTTGACATTTCTAGGCTTTTTATTGCTTTTGATCAAAGAAAAGGGTGTTAATAGGAATATTCCAAAAAGGGTACAAAGGTCCTCACAGTGGAAAATTAGAATAAGGCACATGGAAGAAAAATCCCCCATTCAGATAGAAACAAAGGGTGGGTGGGGATGGAAATTTCTCAAAGAGATCTTGGGGAAAGATTCTGGAATTCCACATCCTTTGAAGTAGTCACTTCTGTTATCCTCAGTCCCAGAGACATAAACATCTGAATTGGAAGAAACTAGAAGAGTTATCAAGTCCAGCCCCTATCATGCAGTAAAACACTTCCACAAGATGGCCATCCAACCTCTGTTCAAACACTTCCAAAGATGATGAGTCCACTATCTTCCAAGGAAGTCCATTCCATTGCTGAATAGTCATCACCATCTGGAGGGTTTTTTCCCACCTAATATTTATGTAGAAATGTTGTTCTTGCAACTTCTATCTATTGGTTTGTATCCCCGTCTCTCGAGCAGCAGAAAACACCCCTTCAAATATTGAAAGACTGTGATATCACCTGTCAATCTTCTCTTTTCCAAGCTAATCATCCCTAAGCCATTTTTCTTAGGGTATGATTTCCCAGAGTTGTTTTTTCACATTGGAAATATGCTTTGGGTAGAGCACTGGGCACAAGAAAGGTAGGACAGAGAGATCCTTCAAGCTGTTGCTGGATCTCACATTACTCCTGAGAGATTACATTGCTTTTTTGGCTAGAGTATTTGATTAGGTTTGGCTGGTGCTTTGTCTATGGAAGGCATATATGGACATCTTCTGTTTCAAGACATATGGCATGCTATTGCATACAGAAGCACCCCAATACATTGCTGATTGAGACAGAAGAGCAAATCCTCCCTCAAGTAAAATTGTATAGTTATTCTATTAGTTTATTTAATATTCCACCTTTCCCTAATATGGGACCCAAAACTAGCCAAGTTATTTTGACACACAAGAGACAGCAGAGGAGGAAGAGTTAGTTATGTGCTGCCCTTTCAAGATTAATCATAGAATCATAGATTTGGAAGATATCATAAGGATCATCCAGTTCAACCTCCTGCCATGCAGGAACACATGATAAAAGTACAGATGGCCATGCTTGAAGACCTCCAGCAAAGAAGACTCCATCACACTCCTAGGCAGAATATTCCTCTGCTGAACAGCTCTTAGCATCAGGAAGTTCTTCCTAATATTTAGTTGGAGTTACTTTTCCTGCAATTGGAATCTGTTGCTCTGCATCTCAGTCTCCAGAGCAGCAGAAAACAAGCTTGCTCAATGTGATCTCCTTTCAAATATTTAGACATGGCTACTAGGCATGTTTTAGAATCCTAAAATGGCGATTCTTATATCAAATGGGGGGGGGGGGATTTTTTTATTAGTATATCAAAGACTTACAAAAAATTTCCCAAAAATTTCGGAAATGTAACTTAAGTACTAACGAAATTTGTTAGTAATTCGTATGCCAGAGCATGCGCATTCCAGATGGTTTTGGCCTACAACTCCCAGAAATCATAACAGCTGGTAAATTGGCTGGGATTTCTGGGAGTTGTAGGCCAAAACTTGAATAAACCACATTGAATTCTAGATGGGACTCTCCAAATAGGAAGGAGGGAGGGAAGGAGGAAGGGAGGGAGGGAGGGGGGTTTTCTATTCTTGGAAGCAGCAAAAGAAAAGGAGGAGGAGCCCCCCCTCGCTCCTCGCTGCCTCTCTCTCACCCTGATCCTGAGGGAGCGAGGGCCCAAGTTTGCCCAGGCTGAGAGGAAAAGGAAGAGGCATGAGGCTGTGAGGAATGGTGGGAGTTGAAGTCCAAAACACGTACCTGGAGGGCTGAAGCTGGCCCCTGCGATGGGGCATGGCAGAGCAACGGGGAAGAGAAGCATCTGAGAGAGCGCAGGGAGAGAGAGGAGGAGAAGCGCGCGTGTGTGTGTGTGTGTGTGTGAAGCAGGCCCCTGCGATGGGGCATGCATGGCAGCAGAGCAACGGGGAAGAGAAGGAGGGGGAAGCCTGGAGAGAGAGGAGGAGGAGCAAGCGTGCAGGTGTGTGTGTGAAGCAGGCCCCTGCGATGGGGCATGCATGGCAGCAGAGCAACGGGGAAGAGAAGGGGGGAAGCCTGGAGGACTACACTTTCCAGAATGCATTGCCTAGCCTACCTAGCAGCAGCGTCACTTCCAGTTCCTCATAGAAATGCGGGAAAAAGAAGAAGCTGAATGAAGGCGGGAAGGAAATGAGGGGGAGAAGACAGGGAGAAGTGAGTAGTACAATAATTAATTAATTAATACTTAAGAATTTCTTACGATCCTAACGCAAATTGTTGGCCTCAAGGACCGTAAAAGGAAGTCTACTTCCGGGATCGCGGCAGCGATACGTAAAACCTCAAAAGTCCCATTACATACGAATCTCTTACGAATCCTTTTAATTTCCGTTTCATTTTTCTCATGCCTAATGGCTACCATATTCCCTAAACATACTTAGCTCCCTCTGCTGTTCTTCATAGGGCATGACTTCCAAATCTTTGATCATTTTGGTCACCCTTCTCTGGACATGTTGTAGCTCATCAGATGGTCGAAGTAGTTCAGGATGGCCAGCTCTATTAGGGTGGGATAGTAGAAAGGCTCATCAACTAAAATATTCTCTTCAGCTATTTAATTATTTTATAATCAGTTCTAAAATATATGATAATTGTTGGTGCAATGGAGTTACATGCTAATTCATGTGCTTTTAAAAACATCTCTTACAGACAAAAAAGAAGCAGCTTTGACCAAAGACCTGAAAGGTGAGGCTATTTTTGTAACATTCTTCTACAACTGGTTTTTCATCTGGCCTAGTTTTTTAAAAGCCTATTTTATACAGACAAATTATGGTCATGAAGGCTACAATCCAATTCACCCTTTTGCCTCCAACTAAGCCCTTTTTATCACTATAGTCCTTACCTCTGACTAGACATGCAGAGAATTGGGCTGAATTTCTGGAAGATGCAAATAAGGAAGTTGTGACACCATTTATAATTCCGAAATGACATGTTTAGACTTCAGCTGCCTCTTCCATTCTAAATCAATTCACACATTTTATTTCCAATTCCACATTCCAGTTTGTGACTGACAGTTATTTCCTCCCCTTTTCAATTTGTTTTTTACTCACATGACATGAAAAAGCAGAGATTTCATAGGGATTGAAATGTCAACTGTGATCTGAGATGAATGCGTTCTTGGTGGCCATCAGCAGGATAGAAGAACTAAGGAGGCTTGTGCATCTGTCTTGTGCCTATAACAAGCCTGTCAGACTCTTGATTAAATGAAGACAAGCTCTAGACATAAAAGATGCTATTCCCCAAGCTTGAGCTGGGTTGTGCAATCTTTATTTTAGTATTGCTTATGTAGGAAACAAATGGCTATTCTTTAAAGGTCTTTTGAGACACCCCTCCCCCCCCCGCCTCTCAAAATGGAGGGAGTGAGAGGACAGCACCCTAGGGCAGAATCATGTATAATTGCTTCTTAACTTATTATGGGAAATGTACAGCCCAGATGTAGAGATAGCAACTGTTTTCCAGTATCTGCAAAAAGGCAACAACAACAACAACAACAACAACAACTTTATTTTTATGCCACCACCATCTCCTGGAGGGACTTGGGGTGGCTCACAAAGCACTCAAAGGTGCAAACACGCAATATACAAAAAGTGCAAAGACAACCATACAAAGCAACAACAACCAACATAAACATCAGAAAACCCCCTGTTTAGGGTAAATAAAATGCAACAATATCTGCAGATTACAAAACAATATCAGTCTTATAAAGTACATGGTGAAAAATTTCTAAGACCTTGAATTTCTAGACAAGGTCAAAGGCTTGTCTAAAAAGCCATGTCTTCAGTTGTATATGTAAAGCTTGGAGAGTGTGGGCTAGCCTAATCTCTCTAGAAAGGGCATTCCAGAGGCAGGGGGCCACCACAGAGAAGGCCCTCTCTTTTGTCCCCACAAATCACTCTTAAGACAGAGGTGGGGCCGAGAGGAGGGCCTCCCTAGTAGATCTTAGTGCCCATGCCTGTTCATAGAAGGAGGCAAGTTGGGATTTAAATGAAATGAGGGCTATGTTTAGTGTCATAGTCAATTACATGCACCATACAAATTACTTGCACCATCCAATATGCCTCATGCAGTAGTATCTGATCTGAGGATAAAAGGAAAACATTCGACTGAATATTTAGTTGCTTGGAAAGAGATGTATTAGGCCACATCTGGATTCTTCAATCTTGTTGTTTATGCAAGTCATTTCTGATTTATGGCAACTCTAAGGTGAGCTTAATCATGTGGTTTTCTAGACAAAATTTGTTAAGATGGAGTTTGCCTTTTTCTTTTCTTTTATGGCCAATGGAATGCGAGTTATTCAAGGTCATGCAGTGGGTTTCCAAGTCCAAGTGGGGATTTGAATCCTGGTCTCCCAGTGTCACACCACTACACCACACTGGATTCCAACAATTGCAAACTGCAATGACAAAACATTTTTAACAAAAATATAATTTTAAAAAAAGAAATGCCATTCATGGTCTAATTTTTTTAAATACAAATCATGAACAAACTTTCTTGCATTTGAAAAGCCACAAGTTTGAGCAGTATTTCAGAAACGTAATGTGGTGAAAACATTGTTACTCCCCAAAAGTAGCAAGTTACAGATAAAGTTATTTGTTAGAAGCTTCTTCCAAGTAGAGATGTGAATTTCAGGTCTAAAAATCATTACGCTTCTCCCAATCTCACCTGCATTTACTCCTGTCCTAGTTTTGTATCAAATTGTGAGACTGTTTTTCTTCCCAAACATTGCATACATTGCATTTTTATGAATATTTAAGAATGTCCGTGCATATTTGTATTTCAGCCATATTGGTTTTAAAATATGTGCATAGTATTGTCTACATTGTATTTCTCTGAATGCTTCATAAGCATTACTAATATGCCAGTTCTTAGAATAAAGTGTACTTCTTCTTGTAAGAGGACTTGAGTGATGCAGAAAGGCTACTTTCATTGAGGCTAGAAAATCCACCCAAATCTCTTTTTTTGTTCCTATTCCAATTTTGTTCTTATCTCTACACACTAGCATCTGTCTCTTGTAGGATGGGTTAGGAAGAGGGCTAGCATGGGTCACCTCAGCATTTTCTTTTCAGGCTATGCAAGTATATAAAAGGGGCTCTGATCTGACTTTAATAATGTGCAACACCAATGGCACACATTCCCATTTCCATTCAAGGATGCATCTAGCTACAGCCTCACAAGGATGCTCTAAATGCAAATCCAGATTTTCCATTATTAGTACGTGCATGCAAAATGTAAAAGTTCAGTTTGTGGCTTCAGTCTGTGCTAGAAACTCTGGAAATAACATCTAAAAAGCATTTGAGTGAAGAAAACTGAGGCTGAGAAATGAAATACAGAAATTGTCTTTTCCTTCTGTGTGTGTGTGGGGGGGGGCAAAGACCCACTTCACTGGATGATTTCTCCCAAACTCTTTCGCAATTATCACATGTGGCTAAGGAAATTACTAGTAATATGTCACAATGAGTGATACAAGAAACCAAATTTGTTAATGATAGTAATTATCAAGTGATCCTAAATAGCAATTTTTCCTCATTAATTTGTTTTTCAGTGCCTTTGATTGAGTAGAAAACCAATAGGAAATTTGGTTTTTAATAATCTCCTTTCTCTCTGTAAGAGAGATGCTAAGGGCAATATTTTTCATCTGCAGTTTCCCTGGATCTCTCTGTTGTTGTTATAGAATGCCTTGTAGTTATTGCTTTAATTTGTTCTCATTTTAAGAGCCAGCAAAAGCTCCTGTAGCTCAACCAGCCTCTGCAAAAATAGCTGCACCCGGTAAGGGATTATATTTTTCCTTTCTTTCTTTCACTCTCATTTAATCATCTCCCACTTTTTTGCCTGCCTTCATCTTTTTTGATCTCATTGCACCATAGCACCATCTCCTGGTTAAGATGAGGAAAATGCATACATTTTATTGTTGCTATAAATGGTTGCCCTGACAAACAGTAAATGTCAAATGTTCCTGCCATGTCGCATAGTGACTGTCTAAGGGTGTATCTACACTGTAGAAGTCATGCAGATTGACACCACTTTAATTTCCATGGGTCCTCATTAGGGAATCATGAGAGTTGTAGTTTGACAAGGTGTTTACCCTTCTCTGGCAAAGTGGTGACTTACCAAACTACAACTCCCATGATTCCATAGCACTGAGTCATAGGAGCTCAATTGGTGTCAAAATGCATTATTTTTACAGTGCAGATGAACCTTGAGGCAAGAAAAGTAAGCCCATAACTCAGCAGGGACTGGGAGTAGAGGAGAGTATATCCCATTCAAAAAAAAGATCAAACATGGTTTGCACTGTGCACTTCCCTTCCCCTCCCTCAGTATAACACTTTTACACTTATGGTGACCCTTGGGTGACTATATTATAGAATTTTCTAGGGCGGAGAGAGTTTTACTTGCCAAAGGGAATCAGATCCTGGTCTCCAAAGTCCTAGCACACATCTAAATTGACCACTTTGTGTAAAGGATGGACCACTTAGCTCTGACACCTAAATATTTATTTATTCATTCATTCATTCATTCATTGTTCATTCTTATATACTGCTCCTTCCAGCAGGCTCGGGGCGGTTTACATAAAACACATAAAAAATATACAGTTCAGTTTCGTACAGCATACTAAAAGCATAAAAGCATAAAATACACAACTACACATAAAAACAAGCATCTACAGGGATCAGCAATTTAAATTTCTAAACTTAGTATCTATCTTCAAAAACCGGTGAGATTAAAAGCTTGTCTGAACAGGGATGTCTTACACGCTCTCCAGAACGGACCCAGTTCATTGATGGCTCGGACCTCATCCGGCATGGAGTTCCAAAGGGATGGTGCAGCCACATAGAAGGCTCTCGATCTTGTTGGAGATAGCTGGCAGGAGTGGATCGACGGGACTAATAGGAGGTTCTGTTCTTCTGAACATAGTGATCTCGGGGGAACATATGGGGTGAGACGGTCCCTCAGGTACACCGGCCCTAGACCATATAAGGCCTTGAAGGTCAACACAAATGATTAACAGAGCAGATTTGAGTCAACACAGGTCAGGGCTGCCTTAACACACCATTGAATTGTTAACCAAGGTTGTGGGTTGCTCTAAATTCTGACAATCCAGAGCAAACTGCATTGTTGGCCTCATGTAAACCACTGGGCTGGATTTCAGGGTGGTGCTGGTACATTATTTAAACTGTTATGTTTATTCATATCATGTTCACCAGACTCCTCAATACAAAAGGTTTGCTAGGGTAGCTTCCACCCAGCAGCAGCCAGGAGGTAATGGTTGTCTAAATTGTCCCAGGGTCAATCTGGCATGCACCACTCCAGATTGGCCCTGAGATAAGTGGTCAGTGTAGATCTGCCGCTCACCCATGCTGGCTCTGTAATGTATAGGAATACTCAATCCCTTTGGGGGTATTGTTTACACTGTGTTTTCTTTTTCCTTCTTCCACAATCCACTGATACACACAACTTCAACTATAAGGGCTTTTCATTTTTTTTATTTTATTTGCTTTATAGCCTATAAATTGAAAATTCTTTAGGAAAAAAGGATTCTCATTCTGAACTGAATTATAGTAGCACATCTCATCTCAATAAAATGATCCAACAGCAAAATTTCATCTCCATTTTAAAGTGATTGTTATTTCCCATAAAATACAAACAACAACATTTTGGTAACACATGAAATATAATTTTACTTTTTAAAAAAGTTTCCATGATTGTGGAAGCAGCTAAGCCTGTAGTATTTACAAGAGGAAAAGTCTCCATTTTGACATGTTGTCCATAAATCAATGCTAAGTAAGAATTACTGAAGCCTTGTGGAACTATATGCTTTAGTATATATGATTTGCTTGGATGAAGCTTTCTTCTTTTTTAAAAAATTGAGCTTTTGCCTCCAGTATGACAGCTGTGAAGTAATACCTTTAGATAGTGTTGAAAAATTATGAAAAATGAAAGCATTGACATTAAGGCAAATTCTAGAAAGATTCAGCAAATCATTTAAGAAAACAGGAATTTGGATTCATCTGGTTTCATTTAATCCCAAGGGTAGAAAATTATGTTTTGATTGGGGGCAGGGGGGAGATCAGTGTTGTCTGCTCAAAAATAAGTTCCACTAGGATCAGTGGGTTTTTATCCCATGTAAATGGGTATAGGACTGCAGGCTTAAATCCACAACTCATGTAACTTTCAAGATAATAAGGAACATGAAAGGAGCTATAAATGAAAAGAGTATAAGACTATTCCCTGCAAATGCAGAAGAAATGACAACAATATTCAAAATGTCCTGTTTAAATTGCTTTGAGGATTTCAAGGAGGAAAATCAGTTTCCAGAAACACTCACTACATCTTTAAAAACTACTATGGCAGTGTCCTGGGCCTCTGGGGAAAATTCTAATGGTCCTTGATGCAGGTATACATATTCACAGCCCTAGTTAAGGTGATAAAGAGATCCTATAAAACAGTGGTTCCCTGGTGGGCGGTGGGGCGATTTAGGGGGGCGCTGGAAGGCTCAGGAGAATTTGGGGGTGCTGAATCCCTGTAAGGGGGCGGTGCGGGCGGTGGCATGAGCCAGGCGACAGGCTACCATACATCTCTCTGTCTCTCTCTCTCTCTCTCTCTTCTTCCCTCCTCCTCTCGCCAAGCAAGGGATAATAATAATACTACCTTTGGGGTTCCCTTCCAACTGGTTGAGTCTTATAACAATATTAATAATGTCCTTCAACATATTTAGTGGAACATGGATTCAGTGCGGGATAACCAATTTATTAACAAAAAAAGAAACCGATTGCAAAATAGTCAATCGTGATGATTTGAGATTACTGCTGACAAAAATAGAGCCGAGGATTACTAGATTGGTAGCAGCATACCAGGTTTATCCTTCTCATTAAGATGATTTCAAATGTTTTAACTTTTTTGTATTATCTTTCTATTAAAAGTTCAATAAATAGTTTCATAATTTCAAACTTCAATGTTTCTAATTTACAACTTTCTTTATTATATTTTACAAAAAGGTAGAAATTAATATATATATATATATATATATATATATATATATATATTTCTGTTCAATTGCTATTAAAAATTGTAAAAAAAATCTAGTGGGGCGGTGAGTAAATTTCTTTCTGGAAAGGGGGTGGTAGGTCAAAAAAGTTTGGGAACCACTGCTATAATATGTGTACTTCTACCAATAGAGCTGTTTCCAAGAAAGCAAAGAAAAAGGAAAAACATCGTGCTTGGGGATCATGGAAAGAAGTAAATTCCAAATCCTGTCCAGTTCCTGGATGGTGTTGCCAACTATCTTCAACATATTCAGTAATATAGTGTAGCCCCCTCCCCCAAATTATTTAATGAGTGGGTCCAATTATAAGTGTTTTGTTATCTCAATTTCAAATCTATTTCAAAATACCATTCTTGTATTATTATTTACTAGCAGTATATGACCAACTATAGAAATAGTGTGCAGAAACAGGAGCACTTATAATCACAATTTTGAGTAAGCTCAAAAGAAGGTTTTGGGGAAGTGAAACTTCTGCTTGCATCAGGCAGGTGGAGCAAGCTAGCTGTGAGAAGAAATTTGAGGCACATCTCAGGAAACAATGAAAAGGATTTACATAAACACGAAAGAATATCTGCTTCAAATATTGATAGGATGTTGACTTGCAGTATTTTTATGACATCACATATTTAAGAATGCTTAGATTCACAAATATTATCATGCTATAGACACTTGATATTGTCTAAAGTTTAAAGGTTTTTTTAAATGTGTGAGCAGATACTATTCTTATTGGTATGCGTGTTTTATTATTTTTAACTTTTGTATGCCTTTAAAATAGTTTTATATTGTTTTTGTATTTTTATTATTATATGTTTAATTGATCCTTTGTGTGAGTTGCCTTAAATCCCACTCTGAGGGAAAGGAGGAATGCAATTGAAATAGGTAGATAGGCAGGAAGGTAGGTAGGTAGGCAAACAGACAATTTCTTTGGACCAATGTAAAGCTTCCCAAGGTGAAATGGCTCCCAGAGTTATCAGAGACAAAACTTTAATCCAACTAAAGCCTTAGAGGATTTAGTTTGGGAAAGACAGACAATCTAGAACCAAAAATGCTGTAATTTGTGTGGGGAGCAGCCCAGATGGGTGACAGAAGAGAAGGAGAGAGTATTGAGTTGAGTTCAGTAATGGGTCTGACTCCAGTTTTTAGACTACCATATTATTAAAACTGTGGAGGAGCAATGTGGCTATGTTCCATCTTTACTTTTTGGTGTTTAATTGCATTGTTCTGTAGCAGCAAAACATGCTTTCAGTTTAGTGTTTTGGGTTAAAGAGGAGGAAGAAAGGGGAGAGATATGGCAACACCTTTTAGATATATTTGAAAACTAGCTGAATTGCTATAAATAATGTATTTTACTTCTATTATTTCCTTCTTTTTCTTTCCCTGAGTTTTAGTGTAGATATAAGGAGCCCCTGGTGGTGCAATGGGTTCAACCATTGTGCTGACAGGACTGCTGACCGAAAGGTTGATGGTTCAAATCTAGGGAGTGGGATGAGCTCCTGTCTGTCAGCTCCTGCTTCCCATGTGGAGACATGAGAGAAGCCTCCCACAGGATGGTAAAACATCCAGGAATAAACATCCAGGCGTTCCCTGGGCAATGTCCTTGCAGACAACCAATTCTCTCACACTAGAAATGACTTGCAGTTTCTCAAGTTGTTCCTGACACACAAAAAAGTGTAGGTGTAGAAGAGCCCCAAGCATTGTGAAACAAGTGCAGCTAAGAATTCTACAGTGTTCATCCACCATCTCATTATCTCATAATCATGAGATATTAATGAGATATTAATTATTTTTGTATGATTTTACTTATGTGTTTGCACATCCTGTATAAATTTGTTTGAATTTTTGTAATCCACCAAAATCCCAGATTGGGGATAGGGAGGGAATGGAAGGTGGTAATAACATCAACATCTGCCGGTTCCATAGTGGTAGATGCTCTGGGAGTAATTCCAATTAAACTGACAAAATATCTGAATGAAGCCCTATAGCACATGTTTGCCAGTATCACATGGCAAAAAGTGACACCTCCTTGGAACATGTTATGAGTACATTATCCAAAAATAGGTAATTGATTCTTGGATAGAATAGAGAACTCCAGTTGTTGAAACTTGATAGAATGTGAAACTTATAATAATACTTGTATAACAGTTGTTGTTTAAGTGTTGCTGTTTTTGTTCTTGCAAGTGATGAACCGCAAAGCACAACAATAGTTTCCTGTCTCTTCTCTTACTTTGTAGAACTACACAAAAAAGAAAAGCCAGTAGAAAGTGGTAACTATCCTGCTGTTTTCTAATATTTTCTTTCTCTAAAACATGCTGATGTAGTATAATAGCTGTTTGAGATTTGTAATAACCAGCCTTTTATCCTTTTATGTGTGTTTTGCAGCAGAGCTACCAAAAAAGGACGTTCATGTAAAAGCACCCGGTAAGGCATGGATAAAAATTATTTAAGGCAGTCTAATTTTCCCATTTTAGCTCCAAACATAAATTAACTTGTTGCTATGGAAATGAGTATATCATTCTGCATGTAACTAATCAGTGAATAAAAATGAGAAACCTGATTAGACATAACTGACAGCACATTCTTTCCATTGTGGGTTTCCTGTGAAACTATTTTATAAAACTTGTTAAAAACAATGTAAATTTAGTAAATAAACATATGGTGTTTATCAAAACTGATACAACTACCATTCTTTTGGAAGCCCTAATATGGCAAAAATATGTTAATTTATCCCATACTCATACTGGATTTAATTAATTGTTTAACTTCCTATGGCATTGAAGCTAATATGTCAATTCAATCATGATTGCAATATTAGATAAATGGTGACCAATTTCTTTGGAACATCTCTGCTCAATCAATTCATTTTTCTCATAATTGGTAATATTGTCTATATAAGCATGCTTTTCCTCCTCATCCATGTACCTGTTTTCTAAAGTGTGTTAATTATGGCTCTACACAGGCATTCACTGGAGTTCATGGAAGCCCCAATGCCAGTGTCCTGGTATGTATGTCATTTATATGTTGCATGTTTAACACAAAGATCTGCAAATTATTCTGCAGTATTTGGCTGAATTTGTTTACTAAACTCTCATGATAGAAAGGCTACACTATCAAGGCGTAAAACACATCCGTTTCGGTTTGCTGTAGAAAGGACAATAAAGATGGGACCAATCTTCACATGTCCACCCCCATCCACCCCATAACAATGGCCAATGTGTCGAATTAAGTTTCTGTTGTAGCTCTTTATATGGCATGTGAAGGGAGAAAGCTCAACATCTTGCCTATATGAGATGTAAGCTTGTTGTTTTCCCAGCAAATCCAGATGGTTATTGTCTGTGAAACTGATTATTCATAGATTTCATTATATTATGTTCTTTCTAAGCATCTCTAGGTTCTCTGGTGGAAGTTGACTATAGAGTCATGCTGTATGACCTAGAGATTCTTAAACAGAACACTTCCCTAGGCAGGAGCCCGGGCACCAAAAGGTTTATTCAAAGTTATTATTAATAATTTTTATTATTAGATTGATTATAGAGTCATACTAGATAACCAAGAGATTCCTAAAGAGGTGCCCTCTTTGGTTAGAAAATAGCAAATTTTTTCATTTGCATTTTTACACTTTCAGTGGGGGGGGGGGGGGCTAACACCAGTGAATATGAAAGGATGATTGTAGCTACATCTGGTTAGTGTTTGTCCCAGGAACGTTATAGTTTACTTTGGAGTATCCAAATGATACACGTATTGTCCCTAGGTCATTATCACTAATGGATTATCAGGATATATCACTCCCCCAAATATCCAAATCTTGGAATTATAGGAGGATATGTGGATCCCCCTTTTCTGTATTGCTTGCTCTCCTATTGTACATTCTTTTTCCCCATATTAGCTGATAGCAACAGGAATAGGGCGGCTCCATTTTGCTTGCTCCTATTCAATATAAACCGTTCAGATTTTCATAAAACCTCTTTCTTATTTTATTTTTCAGTGACACAAGAAACTCATAAACCAAAAGGTCAGGAAAAAATTTAATGTTTCCATTTTTTAAATAAACTGACAGCACCTCTTGATATAAAACTGTCTTATAGGTGAGGTGAACGGTCCATCTGTGTGTTCAATGCAGGTTACCTTTAAAAAGTGTTTAGAAGCTTCAACAGGTTTAGAATGCAGAATGTTGACCACTGAGCAAGGAACATGGCATTCCCTTGATACAGCAACTTCATGGCTACTGGTCTGTTTCAGGGCATCATTCAAAGTGGTGTTTTGAAATCTAATACAGGTTGGGATGAATCTAAGAACCTTATCACATTGGACTAAGGATTTTCCAGTCCTGGCAGGGGGAGTGGAGAATTTGTCGCTTTACACCTCAGGTTGCCCACATTATCTGGGCCCCCATCCCATGGGGGAAAGTGTAAATCAGCCTGTCTGATGAGGTCATACTTGAAAGGCCATGTGCCTCCTAATGAGCCTGCTTGGGGTTTAGAAACCTGATGTAGGAGGCACATCTCTTGGGCCCAACTTCATTGCTAATGTTCAGACAAGAAAATAAACTGAGGGCCTTCTGTGTGGAATTCTTTGCCCTTGACAACCAGACTAGGCCCTTCTTTATTGTCCTTCCTACAGCAAACAAAACCAATTTGGTTTTTTTCCTGTTTTTCTGTTATATTTTAATAAAGGTGTTGTTTCTAATCTATATTTTATTATTAGTTGCAGTGTGCTTTCTACTTTTTGTGAATATGTGATAGATAGACAGACAGACAGACAGATGTTCTTGGCCAAACTACTAACGCTCCGTTTTAACACTGCAATCTCATTCATACTTTCCTAAAAGTCAGCCATACTGAACATGTTGAGACTTATTTATGATTTATGCTGTAAATCCTCCATTGCTAAGCTTTCTCCTTCTCCTTAAAATAAATGGAACTCGAGCACATGATCTTTAAATATTTTCAAGAGCTCACATGTTTGGTTCTTCGCATCCTTTGTGGTCCTCTCCATTTTGCTACACTTGCCTCTCCACTAGTGGTGGTCTGTGGCTTCTGCATTAAATGTGCAGTGAATTCTGTTTTGGATTTTATACCTGATATCTAAAGAGTTTGACCCTATCTTTTAAATAGGTTCAGTGCATTGAATAACCCTTTAAAGTCTAAAATCTAACCCAGAATGGATTCTTCACACCTTTGGCATGGAAGGCACCGCCTACCACTGGTAAATGGATATGCTGTGGCCTTTCGGAAGGGTCCTTAGCAACAATTCAGGGAAATAGAGAAAAGGCCAGGGTTAATTGTTGCCTGCTAACACTGGTTGTGGGTTACTGCCAAGCCCTTTTGGGGGGGGGCTGCTTTTGAAGGCTCTTTGGAAGAGGCTACATAGAGCAGCTAGGATATTAGATAGGGAGCACCTTGTGCCATTATTAAGAAAGCTACACTGTCTCTCAGTTTGTCTGTAAGCAGAGTTCAATCCTTGGAAGGTTTGAATGGTTTGAAGGTCCACCTCCTAGTCTTCTTAATGTGCCTGCTTCTTCTGAAAGGAGATACATGGCCACAAGCAAAATGCTTTAGAAAATGCTCTCTGCCTCTCACCCAACTTTTTTAAAAAATGGAATGTTAAACAATTGATGTTGCTTTTATATATCTGGCCTCTGTTCTGAATTAGTGATGTTTTAAAGATTTTACTACGTTTTTCATATTACTGGACTGCCCACATGTTTAAGAGGTGGGCAGAACCTATGTTGCCATCTAATGTTTAACAGGTATTTCCATTTTATTTTTTAGCAGCCTCAGAGGTCCATAAGCCAAAAGGTCAGTAACATAATGTCCATTTTTAGATATATTTTTCCATTTTGAGGCATTAGGCAGAGTAATTTTTCTTGGAGGGTGGGGACACTTACGTTGCTATGCAAAGTTTAATGGGTATTCTCATTTGATTTTGTAGCGGCCATAGAAGTTCCTAAGCCAAAAGGTCAGTGACATTATTTCCATTTTAATGTATAGAATATCTTCCATTTAAGGCATAAAGTAGAGAAATTTGGGGGATGGGACCTATGTAGCTATCCAATGTATTTCCTTTTATTTTGTAGCTGCCATAGAAGTTCCTAAACCAAAAGGTCAGTAACATTATTTCCAATTTAAGGTATAAATATATTCCATTTTAAGGCACAAAGCAGGGCAATTTGTGGGGGACCTATGTTGCCACTCAATATTTAACAAGTAATCTAATTTTATTTTTGTAGCTGCCATAGAGGTCCATAAGCCAAAAGGTTAGTAACTTTGTTTCCATTTTAAAGTATACAATATATTACATTTTAAAGCATAAGAGAGTAATATGGGGGATGGGGAAAGGGGCCTATGTAGCCAATAAGCATGTGTGATCCATACAAAAAAATGTTTCAAATGTCATTACAAAACTGGGAGGTGCTGGCATTTTGTTTCTAAAGTGTTTCTAAATTATTGTTAGTCAAAATTTTGTTGCTGTAACAATAGTAACAAATTTCATTATAGTAATTGTACATTGAGGAAACTTGAGGGGCTTATTTCTTCCTCACTTTTACAGCTATTGGCGTGAAACTTACTACAATGGTAGAATACATATATCATTCTTAGCCCACCAAATTTCAAAATGTTTCACCTATCCATGGCTTTCTCGGGAATTTTCAATATTTTATATACAACATTTTTAAAAGAAAAACTACAGGAGCTATCTCCTTGAATTTTCTACACAATGACACATTATTTCAGGGGATCATTCATCCAACTTTAAGAAATATTCATACATCTACTGATTTTAAGGACCTTTTAAAGGTTTTGACAAAAAACATTTTTAAAAGCCACAAAAGCTTTCTCATTGAATGTCTCTCATATTATTATATAATATTATATGATAGGTACATGATCAAATCATAGAGCTGGAAGGGAACTCAAAGGCCATCCAGTCCAACCCTCTTCTTTCTGCCATCTAGAAAAAAGCACAAACAAAGCACCCCTGACAGATGGCCATTGATGAGGCCTGGTCTGAGGAGGAGGGGGGACCCTTTGCTGGGGCCTTGTGCTCCTGAATTGGACCCCACTACTTCTGTAGTTCCTGGGAATGGTTTTACAGACAGATCTGCTTTTAGTGAGGCTATTTCACATGAAATGCTGCCAGAAGTTCTACTTCCAGAGGCTTTCCCTGACCCTGGGAAAGATGTGAGGGAGGGGGAAGACACTGTATTGTTGCCCATAACTCAGAATTTTCAAGTATGGTTAGATAGTGCCAAGCAGAGGCAATTAAGGTTTTCTCAGCATTTGAGAGATAAATAAAGGGATTGCAGATGTTAGTTAGATAGTGACTTATGAGAACCAATTTGGCTTCTTAAGCTAACCCCTTGGATTGCTCTGTGTGAGAGTAACTGTATTTTCTGAAGAAAGTATTTTTTTTCCTTGTGCTCTGTAAACAGAGATTCTCGCCTTTCCTTCCTGTCATGTTTTCCTGTTTGGTATTGGGGAAACTCGTTTGAATATAGTTCTTGGTCTGGGTTTGGTAGATTTTACCTTTACTGTCAGTGCAGGACTTTGTTTATTGTGGCATCAAGAATATTCTGACTATAACCTAGATTTTGGAATATTTTTGAAGCTTATACTTTGGATGTGCTTTTGCTTTTTATGTATGCTTTGAAAATACTTTTGTGCTCTTTACCTTTGAATGTATTTTGAACTAATTTTCTTTATAGAACACTCTTTTCTTTAATAAACATTTAATTCAGTGGTTCTCACCCTGTGGGTTCCCAGATATTTTGGCTGTCAACTCCCAGAAATGAAAAGATAGCAGAAATTGTACTTAGTACTTGGTGCGCAATCGGTCATACAAACTGTTTTATTTTACTAGCAATCCAAATTGAAGATTAGGAAGAATGTTAGTACTTGGTTGTATTTGGATTTTAAAGGGGGAAACAGCTGGTAAACTGGCTGGGGTTTCTAGAAGTTGTAGACCAAAACATCTGGGAACCCACATCTTGAGAACCTCTGTTTTAATTAGTTGATTGATTCCTGTTGGCTGAGCCATATTTGGGCTAATTAGCTCTTCATCTTGGGTGAAAATGAGTCACATAGGTGGCTGGGGTGCAACAGTCATCCAGCTTCCGAATAATAATAATAATAATAATAATAATAATAATAATAATATATTCCTAGTTTGAAAGTGTTATTTCCTGTTTAATTGTGTAGTCCTTGCTTTGAAAATGGTTGATGTACTCCAAAAACTTCATTTTTGTGCCAAAACCTAGACTCTACAAAATACTAAAGCAAAATGTGCTACAGCACAATGTCCCTCCTGAAAAGATGCTTTTGCAGTTTAATAAACTTTCCCAATATTTTTATGATAGAACCAATTAGAAAACCATTATAGTGACCACATCTGGCATTCATCTGGCCAGAATCATCTATTATTTATCAACTGTTTTACTCATGATCTTGGATATTTTGAACTCTACAAACGTGATACTTACCCGACATACCTATAGGAACTTGCTATTTGCATTTACCTCCATTCGTTACAGACTCTGTTTGGTATTGTTGGTAATGTATATTATGTGTTTGTATGTACTCAATGACTACTACACGTACTGATGTCACCTATTATTATTGGAATGTTTAATACATATATTGATACTTAACTGAAGTATATTGCTCAATATGTAACATAGTTACTTTATATTTATATTAGACATTTTGAGTACTGATTGGTTTCACGCCCTTGCGCGTTCCTTTCTTTTCTGTGGTTGCCTTTTGAATTCTCTGGCATACGGTTCCTTGCCTCCCACTAACTACATTTCCCAGAGTTTTGTGATTCTTCCCAGGGAACTCTGCTTTCTCCCTCATTTCCCTCTTCTAATGGTGAGAGACCATTAATTTACAGAGGAAAGGCAGCTTTTTTTTTTTAACTTTACCTTGCACTGAATATGAAACTGACTTAGTGAGCCTTCCGCGATTTCCAAAAGTAAAATGAAAAAGTATGGGGTAAGTTTGATTCTTAAGTTTTGAGAAGGAGGATTTCCACACTACATAAATAGCAACATAAGAATGAATCATGCAAAAACGATCCGACTTGAAACATTTTATGATTTTTTTTGTGCAAGCCTAGTAGCCAAGCCATCCAATGTTTAATAGGTATTCTCATTTTATTTTGTAGCCGCCATAGAAGTTCCTAAGCCAAAAGGTCAGTAACGTTATTTCCATTTTAAGATCTAAAATATCTTCAATTTTGAGGCACAAAGAAGAGTGATTTGTGAGGTGATGCCAAAATTCAGCTAAGCACTTAAGGAGTCGTGTGAACTAATTGAATTAATTTTTAAAACCAGATCAACATACAGAGTGGTTTGAAGGCAACAGGAGCAGAAGTTTATTACTTTCAGGACTGAAAAGATATCTCCGCTCAAAAGGAATCAAACATAACCATGCAATACAGTTCAAGACATTTTGTCTCATTTGACAGCCATGCAAGAGACCCACTCCCTCCCCTGATTGGTTCAGAAATGGTCAAGCCAGGATCTGGGCTTTTCTTGGCTGGGAACTCCCTGTGATGTCCGAGGTGGATGAAGTTTCCCTCGTGGCCAGAAAAAGTGAAGAGCTGTCAATTGTCCTTTTGAAGCTGAGGCCATTTGGAAGGTCCTCCCAGGAGGAAAAGGGCAAGACTTGGCAGATAATCTGAGGCAATATGCGAATAATCCAGGATCCGTTTATATGTGTCCACAAAAGGCGCTAGATTCAGAAACAATAAAGTGGCTTATGTAAATATAGACAACTGAATGGAAAGCATACATAACAGGATAGATTTTATCAAGGCATTATTTGTGTCTAGCTTTTCCCACTATCTGGATCTCCTCATGAGATGGGAGATCCTTTGTGTTTCTAAGTAAGTTATTTCCTGCTTGCTATGTTTACCTGGGCGAGTTCACCTCTTAGCAGAACATAGAAGCAGTTTCACAAGCACCAACATATAATTATATTTTAAAGATTTCCTAGATGTCAATTTTAGCTTAGTCTCTTTTAATGTGTGTGTGTGTGCGCGCACACATGTGTGTATGCCTGAGCCACAACTAGTTTATAACCATGGGTACACCTTTTGCCAGGGTGATTTGAAATCAATCTATTGTGTTAGATTCTGGTAAACCCCCATTTCCCTTCTACTTCCTCCCAATGCATTTTGACTTCAATGAATATCTAGTCAATCCTCAATGGTATGCCTCGGTTTGGCTGGATTGGGTTTCTGAAAATCCAGTTAAGATGTGCTTCTATGATCTACTTGTATGATCTATTTGTATTGGAGGGAAGGAGAGTTGAGGCAAAGATGAAGTACTTTGGCCACATAATGAGAAGATAGGAAAGTTTGGAGAACATAATTATGCTGGGGAAAATGGAAGGGAAAAGGAAGAGGGGGTGACCAAGAGCAAGATGGATGAATGGTATCCTCAAAGTGACTGGTTTAACTCTGAAGGAGCTGGGGGAGGTCACGGCCGACAGGGAGCTCTGGTGTGGGCTGGTCCATGAGGTCACAAAGAGTGGGAAGCGACTGAATAAATAAAAAACAAGATATATATTCATAATATGCTCCGAAGACGTAAGTTATTTGTGTGTGTGTGGGGGGGGGGTAAATTTCTTGATAACAGGGTGACCAATGTTGCCATCCAATGTTTAATTTTATTCTAATTTTATTTTGTAGCTGCCATAGAGGTCCATAAGCCAAAAGGTCAGTAACATTGTTTCCATTGTAAGGAATGAAATATCTTTCATTTTGAGTCATAAAGCAGGGTAATTTTGAGGGGAGGTACTTGTGTTGCCATGCAATGTTTAATAGGTATTCTCATTTTATTTTGTAGCGGCCATAGAAGTTCCTAAGCCAAAAGGTTGGTAAAATTATTTCCATTTTAAGGTATAAATTGATGAAATATAAAGTGGAGGGGGAGGGGGACCTATGTTGCCATTATATATGTTTAATGGCTATTCTAATTTTATTTTGTAGCTGCCTTGGAAGTTCCTAAGCCAAAAGGTCAGTATTCCATTTTAAGCATAGAAATTTGGGGGGGGGGATCTATGTTGCCAGCCAATGTTTAATAGGTATTGTTGTGTAATTTTGTAGTCACCATAGAAGCTCCTAAGCCAAAAGGTCAGAAACATTGTTTCTATTTTAAGGCTCTAAGCAGATAAATTTGTATGGGTGACCTATGTTGCTATCAGATGTTTAACAGATAGTGTTATTTTATTTTGTAGCTCACGCAGATGTTGCTAAGCCAAAAGGTCAGTAACATTGTTTCTATTTTAAGGTATAAAATATCTTCCATTTAAACTTATGAATGGGTAAGTTTGGGAGCAGCTATCCATGTTTAATAAGCATTCTTATTTTATTTTGTAGCCACTGTAGAAGTCCATAAGTCAAAAGGTCAGTAGTATAATTTCCATTTTAAATTATATTATATATTTCTATGTAAAGGAGCAATAATCTTCCATTTTAAGGCTAAAAGCAGAGGATTTTGGGGGAAGGGGCACCTATGTTATCATCCAATGTTTAATAGGTATTATTTTATTTAGAAGTTCCTAAGAAAAAAGTTCAGTAGTGGTTTTTCTTCCATTTTAAGGAATTAAAATATTCCATTTTAAATTATAGAGTGGGGAAACTTGGGGGCAGGTACCTGTGTTGCCATCAGATATGTTGAATAAGTTTTCTTCTTTTTTTGGTAGTCACTGCACAAGTTCACAAGCCAAAAGGTCAGTAACCATCTTTCCTTTTAAATCTATAATGAACTTATACTGTTTATAAGACTGGCCCACCTGTAGGGAGAACAAATGTGTGAATTCTTCCTTGTGCTTTCACAATCCAGGTACTGCTGCATGGAATCTTAAACCATTATCTATGTGCAAAGATTGGGGGTGGGGGAAAAATAGCAGACCATTATTTATTTATTTATTATTCAAATTTGTATGCCGCCACTCCCCGAGGTCTCCAAGCGGCTCACAACATCCAGTAAAACACATCATAATACAGAAAATTTAGCAATTTGTTAAATACAAAATTAAGATTCAAAGGCCAGCCGGAACAGATGGGTCTTACAGGCCCTGCGGAACGCTGACAAGCCTCGTAGGGCCCGAACTTTGTTAGGCAAAGTGTTCCAGAGCGATGGCACCACAATAGAGAAGGCTCTGCGCCTCGTAGATGTTAGGCGAATGGCCTTGAAGCTGGGTACTTTCAATATATTCCCAGGCTCTTTACTGAAGGTGATGGGCGTAGTGCCTCGCCATCCAGGGTAGGAAGCTGGACCACCCCACAGTCTGGACGGCCCAACCATAGTATCTCCATCTTTTCTGGATTCACCCTCAACCTGCTGGCACGCAGCCATCCAGTAATGGCCTCAAGGCACTGATGGAAATTTCCAGGCATGGAATCCGGACGGCCCTCCATCCTCAGAACAAGCTGGGTGTCATCAGCGTACTGATAACACTCCAGCCCAAAACTTCGAACCAGCCAAGCAAGTGGTTGCATATAGATGTTAAACAACAAAGGGGAGAAGATGGCCCCTTGAGGCACCCCACAAGTTAGTGAGGATCTCTTGGAGACCAGGCCTCCCATTTCCACTTGCTGACCTCGTTTATGAAGAAAGGACAACAGCTAGTTAAAGGCTGTCCCCCTGACACCAGCAATGGCAAGGCGGTGGGCCAAAAGATTGTAATCAACCGTGTCAAATGCTGCTGTGAGACCCCAATAATACAAGCAGCGCTGAACCGTCCTTGTCAAGCTGGCACCGAAGCTGATCTGAGATGGTTACCAGAACGGTCTCCATCCCATGTCCTATGTGGAAGCCGGTCTGGAAGGGATCTAATCTGGTTGTGTCATTTAGAAACTGCTATAGCTGCTCCGCTCCTGCCCTCTCAATCACTTTGCCCAGGAACAAGAGATTCGATACCGGGCGGTAACTGGAGGGAACCGATTGGTCTAAATTCAGTTTCTTCAGCAGCGGAGAGACCACTGCTTCTTTTAAGCCCTCTGGAAAAACTCCTTGCTCAAGGGAGCTGTTAATTATCTTCAACAAGGGGTCATGCAATCCCTTTAAACAAGATTTAACTAGCCAAGAGGGATATGGATCGAGGGAGCAGGTGGTTGGTGTAGCTGCAGCTACGAGTCTACAGACAGCCTCTGCGTCCAGCGGGGTGAACCGGTTGAGGGTGGGCCAAGCAAATGGCCACAGAGTCTTAAGTTCACTAACTGTATCAATTGTGGCTGGAAGTTCCCAGCAGAGCTCCGAGATCTTGTCTGTGAAATAACTCTGAAAGTTATTTCCATAAATAAGTTTCCATCAATAACTTATAAGCTGATCTCAAAGCTTAGTCACGGAGCTCTTGCCAAACGCCCTCTAGCTGTCTCTTCTCCCACTTCAGTAGTCGAAGTTCCTCAGTGAACCAAGGAGATCCACTTTGGCAGGGGTGGAGAGGGTGTCTAGGGCCAATCTCGTCAAGTGCATTGGATAGTCTGATGTTCCATGTGTCCACTTGCACATCGATCAAGTCGCTGACAGGCTCCAGGTCCCTTAGAGCATTCAGGAACCTACTGGGTTCTATAAGTCTCATTGGGCGAACCCAAATCAGTTTGGCGCCCTTGCAGGATGGGTAGGTTTGCTGTAGCCAGACTCTCAGGGCATAGTGATCTGACCATGGTACCTCGATGGTAGAGGTTAGGGTCACCTGAATTCCAGCATTGAAAATTAGATCCAGCGTGTGACCCGCCTGATCTGTGGGCCCAGTGTTACAGAGCGAGAGTCCTAGTGTCTCCATGGCCAACACTAGGTCCACAGCCACTGATGTAAAAGAGCCTATATCAGCATGGACATTGAAATCCCCCAGGTCAATAAGCCTGGGAATCTCAAGGACCACTCCGACACAGTCTCTAGCAGCTAGGATAGACTGTCTGCTGGTGTGCTAGGCACACAGTATACCAGCAGAAAGGCTATACTCTCTTTGGAATCCCACACAAGGCCAACACTCTCAATGCCAGAGGTGTTCAGTTCTGGAACCACCCTGAGATAAATTTTTTCTCGGGAGAGCATTGCTACTTTACCCCCCCCCCTCCTTCCTCCCATTCCATATCTGGTGGTTGACCATGAATCCTGGAGATGTTAATTCTTGTAATAGGAATTCATCGCCCTCTTGAATCCAGGTTTCGGTGATGCACATGAGGTCAGATCTCTGATCAGACCATATTTTATATTGCAATTTGTGTTGATGTCATCTGGGGGAAACTTACTCCAACCAGCAAGATATTTTGGAGGGAAGATACAACAAAGTACCATACACTGAACGCCTATGTCCCTGTGAGGCAGAGGCAGTGGAAACTGTGGAGCACGTTTTGTTGTATTGCTCTTTTTACCGTGACCTTCGTAAACATTTTATTAATCCAATTTTAGAAAGTCTACCAGGGAGATCTGTAAGGTTTTATATAGATTATCTCTTGTCTGACCAACACCCCAAGGTCACTGTTAGGGTTGCCAGCTTCTGTGCAGCAGCAATAGCTTGTCGGTGCAAGATGCTGTCACAGTCTTAGAAAGTTTTAACATTTATTTCAGTTTTACCATTGTCATTTTAGCATCTAAATGTTTAATACTATTTTACCTATCTTTTTTAATATTGGGTTTTAAACTTTGCCTGTGTGTACGCTGATGTTTGTACATTTGTGTACATATGTTTGTACATATATGTGTACCCTGATGTTTGTACATCCTGATGTTTGTACATTTTTTTATGCTGGTCATTGACCATAATAAATAAATCTATCTATCAACCAGCAAGATCCCAACCGTCATCCAGAGGAACTTTTCATTGGCCAGACCAAGACTGTGGAATGATCTGGTGGAAGAGGTCTGACAGCTAAATGTCAGAATTGAAAACAGAATTAAAGATCTATCTCTTTTGGCATGCCTACCTTGTCAACTCTGAATCATGAATTTTGGATTAATATTCCATTCTTGCTCATTTTGTACCCTGGTTCTGGTGTATCTTTTCATAATGATGTGTTTATCTACGTATTTTATGAATTTTATGTTCATATGTTTTGACTCTGTTGTACTCTGCCTCAAGCTGTTCAAAGAGGCAGGTTGTTATTATTATTGTTGTTATTATTATTATTTCTATTTCAAATGTTTTACAACATTGTGTGTATATAAAGTAATAAAGATTGGTTCAACAGGATCTGTCTTTGCATTCCTTTGAGGCTGAGAAGATTTTACTAACCAAAGATCACACAGTGGCTTTCCATTGCCAAGCAGCTGGTTTGAGGGAGGGCATCTTTGCTCCATCAAATGTTTAATCAGTATTCTTAATTTATTTTGTAGCCACCATAGAGGTTCATAAAACAAAAGTTCAATGTCATTGTTTCCTTTTAAAGTATAAAATGCATTATATTTTAATGTACAAAGCAGAGAATTTTGGGGGGGGGGATGTTATAACTGTTTTAATTGTTTATTTGTTGTTTAATGTTAATTGTTAATTCAGTGTGCGGCATCTAATGGTTGCTTTTTGTAAACTGCCTTGAATCTCCCCCTCCCCTGGGGGTGAGAAGGATGGGATATAAATGCTTGAAATGAATAAAGAAATACATAAATATGTTGTCATCCAATGTTTAACAGGCATTCTCCTTTTATTTTGTAGCTGCCATAGAAGTTCCAAAGCCAAAAGGTCAGTAATGTTATTTCCATTTTAAGATACAAAATATCTTCAATTTTGAGGCACAAAGCAAAGCAATTTGTGAGAGGACCTATGATGCCATCCAATTCTTAACAAGTATTCTTATTTTATTGTGTAGCTGCCATCCAAGTTCATATACCAAAAGGTCAGTAACATTGTTTCTGTTTTGAGGTGTAAAATTTCTTCCATTTCTAAGGTATAAAGCAGGGAATTCTGGGGAGAGAGGGAACCTATGATGCCATCCAATTTTTAATAGATGTTCTTACTTTATTTTGTAGTCACCACAGAACTTCATAAGCCAAAAGGTCAGTTTTCATTTTGAGATGTAATGAATCTTTACTCTGTATATGACTGGCCAAGGTGTAGGGAGAACAAGTGTACCTCCATACACTTCAGCAATCCATCAGTGCCACATGAAACCTTTGAATCTATGTGCAGAGGTTGAAAAAAATGAATATAAATCCACATATTATATTGTGATTTTAATTGTTTGGCTATTTCAAATATTTGTTGAATTATGTCCATGTTATGTGCCTTCAAGTCATTTCTGCATTATGGATTTATCACAGGGTTTTTTGTTTTTATTTTTGCAAGATTTGTTCAAAGGAGGTTTGCCTTTGCCTTTCTTTGAACTAAGAGAGTGTGGCTTGCCCAATAGTCATACAATGGGTATTCGTGACTGAGTGGAAATCTAAACCCTGGGCTCTAGAGATCTAGTCTAATGCTCAAATATTATATCACACTAGTTACTAAATGTATTTTACTGTGCATGGTGTTTAACTCAATTTTTAAAGGCCTTATGGGGTTCACTTAATGTGTAGAAATATTGTGTATAAGTAATAATAAATAAATAATATGTCATATCCTGGTTAGTTGCTTCTAGTCTTTCTGCAGTTTTATTAAGCCTGCATGTAGTTATGTTCATATGCCGGAAGGAGCAGATTAGCATTTGTTGACCTTGAACCCTTTCCCCATTGTATCTTGTGCCAGCCTGCATCCTACACAACCCACACATTGGGGGTTAAAGACTGGCATGTGACAACTGTATGTGACACATGTAGACTCTCAATGTGATTTGGAAACCTGCACTGTCCAGTGGTGGCTGATGGCTTCCAGGACAGTGGAGAGTAAATCCATCTAAACTTTAAAGGAGCTGTCCAAAGTCCTGAACCCTATGTTTAAAATGTTTGTTACCTGGACTAAAACTGAGAACAGATGTCCCTTCCCATTGAAATGGAAGCTGATGGCATTGCTGCCTTTTTTCAAACTAGGCAGTGCTGCAAGCTCATCCCTGGTTTGTTGTTGTGGAATTTGTGACAGAACCTCTTCAGCCACATTGGAGCTGTGATTCAGGAGGCTTTGGTAGTGTTCTTTCCAATGTATTTTATGATTCAGAAGTAGTTAAAGATTGGAGATTTAGTCGGCTCAAGAAGCCACTTAGAGCTGCAGTTAAGCTGGAAGTACTCATGTTATGTTCGTTTGTATTGTTTTGTATGTCCGAAGGGTCTGTATTTTTTCTTGTCGACATCTTATGATGTACCAGATGAAAACCGCAAACTCATGAACCCAGTAAGACCCTTGTGTTAATGTACGTATGTTATGTGTTCTTATTTCGAAATACTTTAATAAAGACGATTTAAAAAAAAAGAAAGAAAAGAAAAAAGAAATGGAAGCCCTCATCACCAGTGAAGCCATCAAGGTTGTAAATCATGTGGGAAGCCTATGCACACATATACTTACACTCATACATGACTTCAGTTTCAAATTCCCCTCATCATGAAATAATTTTCTGGCATCAATAATAAGCAAACTCCCCAGTCTTTTACTTATAGGAAATAAACTCCCCTCCTGTTAATAATCCTGTCACCTCTACATCTACAGTGGCACAAGGCAAAACACAACACTTAATGCAAATAACAGCCCTTTGTTCCACTTTAAAAGGCTGCACTCCAATGTTTAGAAAAGCACGAGCTAGTTTTGCACTGAGAAATAGGTAAGGCTATTTCTCACTAAGTTACAGTCATAATTATCATCTTTTCTTACTTTTGTGACTAGGAAAAAACTGATTATGGTTAACTAGTTACTTTCAATCTCTGTGCATTCCTAATCTCTGATGAGTGATATGAACTGAATGACAATTATGGGTGACATAAATTGACATGACTCAATTTCCATGCACAATGTACGTTTTTCATCCAAAGAATAATTTCACGCTCTATGCCCTGAAGCTGAGATTCAAGGGTCCACTTTGAAACTTCTTGCAATTTTCTTTTTGAGTCATCATTCATATTAATAGCATCACTCTGCCCTTTACTTCCTTCCTTAAATACTACAGAATAAAATTAAATGAAATCCCCAAACTTCTTATGTGAATATGTTAACTAAGTTGTAGAAACCTTCATATTTCTGACTAAATTAAATTACCTTTCCTCCAAGAATATGGCACAGCTGCATATTTAGTTATTCTTTTCTTTAAAGCCCTTCTCATGCCATTGTTCCTGCTCTAGAAGTTAAATCCACATTTATGCTGAAATTATTTGGAAATTTTTGATTAATTTTAGGCTGCTTTTATAGCTTGTATAGCAATTGCATTAAAGATATAGACTGGAAATTTATATCACCTATTTAGTTACGTAAGTGCAACTAAGGGCACACTTCATGTGGAACAAATGTCTCAGAGGAGGAAGTGATTCAATGCAATTAAACTGTATCATATGAATCTACACTGATCATATAATGCTGTTCGCTCTGCATTGTAATGGCACTGTAGATGGGGCCTCAAACATGGAGCTGATCACACGTCAAGCTCAGCAACTGTTTGCATGTCCCATCAGGTCAGCACTGAAAAAGTATCTGTCTTCTGGATCATAGACATTTCATTTTTTTTCCTGAACTTGTTCCGTTCACAATGTTTGTGTGCAAAATGCCAGAGTGCATTAAATGGTTTCAATGGGCAATGTAGTTTCCATTTATGCACACTGATGTGCATTATTTTGAAGTATCTCCAAGTTCTGCTGGCAATTGGGGAGCAAATGGATGACATTTCCACCCCTTTCTTATCAGGGAATAAGGCTGTGACAAGAACTAGAGCAACAGTCTTGCTTCTGGCTCTCAGAGCCTCAGTTGGTGACTGGAGGGAGCTGGCAGTGGGAATCCTTCTCTTAGTGGGTCTAATCCCTGACTAAGACTAGGCTGGGGAGTTTATGAGCATGACAGTAATACCATGATCATTACTATGTAGGGATTGTTGAATATGGAGCACTTACAGATGTGTAACTGCAATAGGGAATTCCACCCATATTTTATATTTTATATTGTCATATTTCCAAACTCATTTTCTGGTGTCTTTCACAGTTCTAAGCAAACATCTGGATTGTTAGAAATTTATGAACATAATATCTGAAATTTGTAGACAAGGAAAATGTATGCTGTATCACTCAGGAGATATAACTATCTCTATCTACATTGGTTGTCTAATACTGTTTTAATCATGTTTGCAGAGCAATGTGGGGTATATTTTTTCCCCCAGTCTATATGTATTCTAATTCAACAGTAATGGAAAATGTCAAAATAGAATCTGCAGCACATTTGGCTACACACACTTTAACATTTTTTAAAAAATTCCCTGTTACTTAGTCTAGAGACTCTGTGTTTGCTTTTTTTACTCTTGGTTTTTCCCCCATAATATAAATGGTGTCATTGGGTGGACGTTGTAGAAATGTTAGGAAAGGAAAGTATACTAGCTCAGTATTAGGTTATGGTTAACTAGACTACATAGGATAATAAACTAAATTGAGGTTAGTCTAGAATAAAAGGAGATACTACTTGTCTTGTTGTCATAGCTAAGTTAGAGAAAGAGAACAATGGGAAGGAGGCTAGGCCTGTTCTTGCAAGAGGTCATCATGTTTTATTGTTACATCCAAATACAACTGGCATAATGATATTAAATGGAACAATAAACCTAAAATATAGCAGAACTCCACATTTGTTGAAGTTAGGGGTTCAGGATTTTCACTAAAATGGGAAAACCACAAATAAAAATCTCTATTTTTAAAATCTGAGGAAATATATCTCCAAGGATCTCTCTAAATCCTTCAGTGTAACTCTATGGTGAATCTTTGCTAGAAGTCGACCATAGAATCATGCTGTAAGACTACAAGTGTGTTAGGTTTTTCAGGGCAGCTCTGTAATCAATATCTAGTCCTCTATGTCCTCCAGTGCAACTCCAAGTCACTCTCTGGTGGAATTGGACCATAAAGCTGGAGGACCTAGAAATTTATGATGACAACATCCATAAATAATCAAATTCTCAAAATCTGAAACCTTCAAATGTGGAGAGGCAGCTTTATTTGACACTGTATGGATATATTTCCAAGGAGTTTTGGATGTCTCTCCTTTCCATCTTCATCTTTCAAATTTAGATAATAGTGGGTCTACATAGAGTGGAGCCAAGTGAAAGCGGTAATCATCTCAGTCCAATAATGCCATTGTCCCCACACTGCAAACTCAGGTTTCCCACTGTGCCATGGGTAAAACAACTTTTTTAATCACATAATTCTTAAAAGACCCTGAACCACTGCCATTAATGGGACATTTTCCCAAGTAAATGTAGAATTTTGTTGCTAAGCTAAAAAGAGCTTATCACAGGGTTTTGTACCAGTGTCAGTGATGAAGTCAACTTCTTCATGATTCTTTTTGCAGCTGGACACCTCTCCACTTATCTGTAAATGTCTTGGAAAGTGTGGGTGAGGGTTGCTGTTGTTGTTTTAGAACAGTTTTATAACTCCTGTAATGAAAGTAAATCTGATCAATATCATGACCATTTCAGTTTCCTTCAAATAAACAGTAGAATCAACTGCTTTTCAATGACTTTGTTTGCATGAGCCACTATCCCTCTTACTAGAAGAATGGCATAACTCTTATCTTTCTTTTGCAGCAGTACAAGAAAAGAAAGAAGACAAACCATTGAAGGCAGTGGAGCCAGGTAAAATGAGACCCAGAAAAACTGGCATTATCTAAGGAGAGTTCCGTGGTGATTAATGTACACACAAATCATATTTTAAAAAGTGAACAAACATGACTTACAGCCTTATCAGACTAGCATTTTAAAGCAGGTACCCACACATCCTTGTTATCTTCTGCCTCCTGGGAAATGTAGTTCAGGGTAAGGCCTTTAGAATTCTCAGCTAGAGGGATCATCACCATCCCAAACTACAATTCCCAGATTTCTGCAGGAGGTAGAAGATGACAAGAATGTTAGTTTGATGAAATGCTAGTCTGACGAAGCCCTTAGTCTGTATAAGCAACACAGCTCAACAAAAATGTATTCTTGGTGTCTTGATTTTTTTAGACCTGTTCCTGGGGTTATTTGAGGCACTGATTCAGAACATTGCACTGGATAGATAGCATCAGGTTTAGATTCTTAGATATGGTTATAATGATTTCTATGGGTGAGCAGATGAAGACTGGTATGTACTACATGTTCTGTATCTTAAGAATTAGAGTTGATAGGTGAAAACCGGTGCCATTTTTTTTGGAACTAGCAGGTCAAATATACCCAGAATCAGGTCTAACATTTGAGGCACCAAAATGTGTGTTATCCAGTGTAATATTTTATGGCTGTCGGGTGATTCTTGAACACACTGAGTTCAGCAGGTCTACATAAGTGAGTACTGAAGCTTTGAAATCACCTTTAAAAAAGAATCCTGGAGCTTTAAAAAAACCAGCATTGAAAATTGAAAGCAATAGAAAATAAAATAATCATGCATCACAATAACAGAACAGATCTAGTAACAAAAAGTAAATAGTAGGGTCCAGTGGTCAATCTTTTACTGGATCTTAAGGCTCTTTTCCAAGATTGATAGTGTGGGGCAGATTTTTGACTGTGTATGGTAGGGAGAAGGAAGGAAGGAAGGGGAAGCCTAGTGATAGTACTAAAAAACCCACTCCCAATCTCTGATTACCTGAGAAGCAGTACAGCAGTAGGGGAACTTTTGACATATAAATCTATTATGGTAAAGCAGCACAATTGGGAGGTGTCAAAGAATATATTGCATTAATTAAAAGTGGCAGACCAGGAATGGGTAGGATATTAAGCAATTACAGAAAGATGTGGCATTGTGCTGTGAGTAATGGATAAAGACAGCATCATTTTACCAGCCTCGTTTGACAACATCCCAAGACTGGGGAAACAAATGAAAAATTCAGAGAAACTGAAATGGACAGATTTGTTCATCCCTGTCCTGTGCCCCTCTACAATTTATGCCCCCATATTTTCGTGAAATATTCTATGCTAAATAGAGCATGAATATGTCTTCAGTTGGGGGTTATTTAATTTGTGAAAGTCCCATCCCTACCCAAATTGCAATAGTGGTAAATTCCCTTCAGTATTGATGATGCAAAGAGAAATATAACAGCAAAAATAAACGAACATGAAGCCAAAGTAGTTTATCTTCCCTTTGATTCTAAAAGAAATTTCATGCAGTAGCCATAGGAATCTAACAGATGCTATCTCCATCATTTTAACAGAGATTGCTGATGCTTCATGAGAATTTTGCTTCCACTTCATAATGTATGATTAGCTAGGATTGTTTTAGAGTGTTTTTATGATGTTTTTATGATGTTTTTATCTTTTATATGCTTTTATATGTTGGAAACCGCCCTGAGCCTCGGGAAGGGCTGTTAAGCAAGTTGAAATAATAAATAAATAAATAAATAATTGAAGGTGACTAAAATATAGATACAAATGAATATTTGCTGGATATTGGTCAGTGAGGAACTGGTAGGAAACAAAGAAATTAGATTGAAAATATTATCAGTTAGATAATTGAGCAGATGATTTTTACTCATTAACGTTAGTAAATCATATCATGGCTCATTGTTTCTTCTAATTAGACAGTAGATGTTATATGTATGTGAAACTGATGAGTTGTTATTTTTATCATTTCTTCTTTTGCAGAGAAACCAAAAGAAACAAGTAAGCAACATAACACTTTCAATTAACCTATTTGTCACTGATTTAACAACTTTTCCTTCATTATATTTGTTTACATTTCCTACTATTTAAAATACTTTCTTGATTCAACTGCTAGCTGTCAAGCTAGAGTATGGATTTGTGATTACTGCAATGGTATTTGTATCATCAGAGAACAAAAAATTGCATTTTCATGTCTCATCCTATATTGTTTTCTATGATCTCCAAGTGTCATGGATTGATCAAGATGACCTTCTTTCTCAGTTGTTCAGTTTCATGGTGATGCTAAAATGTCTTGCTTTCCCCTTCTTTCCTGTAGGTTTTTTTGTTGTTGTTGTTACGAATTCCCTGCAAATCACTGAACACAGCCACTGGTCACAGAACACAGCCATTCACCACTGTTTGTGAACTTCTGCAGTGCTTTCATTTTTCATAAAAATTATGCCGCTTTGGTTACATAATGACCAGTACTCAAAGAACACAAATTGTTATTAGTATGCTATGGCAATACACATAGGTTTACAATTTTGAATGATGAGAGACATTTAATTTTAATTCCAAAGTAGGTTTATTACACTGGATAGTTCCTTTAAACACACTCAAAATCTGGAATGCATTCACTGCCCCAGTGACAAAAAAGTCACCAGCCACAGCAGCAATATAGAATTATTTCAGTGGAATATACTTCTAACTAAATGTACTTAAATTCATAACCAAGACATGTTAATCCACCAGTTCAGTCAAATAAAATCTCCAAATTTTGGATGTACCCTACATTACTGTCAATATATTCCATGGCTAATCCAAAGCCAAAATCTAAGGAGAGAAAAGGGGGGAGGGGGGAAGAGAGAGAGAGAAGAAAATAATTTTGTAATATCAAACTTTTTTTGCACTAGACGTTTCCTACAACCATGTTTGTATTACATCACAAATGCTAAATTACACTTTACTATGATGTTTGCCTCTTTAACATTTCCTGAATGATTATCTGATTTATCAGATCTCTTGAGAATTAAGGCAACCTCAGTAATGAAACAGACTCCAAAAGTGTTTGATCTCTTCAAATCATGTAATCCGTTCAAACGTCTTTTGAAATATTGCCATCAGGCTTTTTAAAGGTAATGGCAATGCACATTTCCTTTACATGATTAGAAGCAATCCATGACTTTAAATATTCCCATTTCCAGAAATAATTAAAGGCTGACTCATGAGGACAAAAATAAAGGCAGTTGCACCTTGAGCAAAAAGCATATCGACTTTGAAAAAAGCTCAGCTGAAATCACAAGGACCCACTTCCAGATAGACGCATTTAGGGCAGAAATGCATTCTACAATTTTTCATTGAGGAATAATATGTCATAAATGATTTTAATGCTATTATTTAGAGTTCAGTTTGACTATACCAATGGGTTCAGTCTGTGATCATAATTGAATGCAGCTACATACATTTCAGGTCATTGGCATTGATCCATAGTTCTCTTGAGTCTTTCTCAGAGGAATGAGGATATTAATGTTCTTTATTTTATTTATTTATTAGACTTGTACACCACCACTCCCAAAGGTTCGGGGTGGTTTACAACATGGAGATAAAGCACAATGCTTAAAAGACAATAAAAGAATGACATCCAATTAAACACAGTAGAACATAGCAGATTATTCACAGGCAGTTGAAAGCCTGTCTAAATAGAAATATCTTACATATCTGCGAAATGCATTCAAATCACAGAGAGCACGGGTCTCCGGGGGCAGTGTATTCCACAAGGTTGGAGCAATGATGGTAAAAGCTCACCGCCTAGTTGAGGTGAGGCAGAATAACTTGACAGAAGGAATAGTTAGAAGGTTCAGGTTTTCTGGACGTAGTCATCTTGGGGGGTTGTATGGAACCAGGCGATCCCGTAAGTACACTGGCCTCAGACCATATAAGGCCTTGAAAGAAAGAACTAACACCTTGAAAGGCTGATTGATAATGTTCATTGGTTTATATTCTGCAAACCCCAACCCCACTCTTGCAACAGTCCTGGAACTAATTTCATAGTGGGGCTTCAGTCAATGGGGAAAATCATTTCCTTTCTCCCAGCAGGAAACTCCAGTTCAGTGAACCAGATAAGCCTTTTTGAAATGGAAAGACATCTATGTTTCTGGCACTGTAATCAATGACTTTGAAGCATAGTTCTCCTCCCTCTATTGGATTGTGACTTTTATATTTTGCTTTTTCCACATTATGTTAAACTCAACATTAATTTTTGCACCATTGCAGTGAACAAATTATTCTTGTCTGTACCTCTGCAAGGGAATGAATAGTTTTGAGCAGTGTTTTTAGTAATATGAGGTTTATTTTGCTGTAGAACTAGAGTTGAAATTACTGGTTCTTTGCATTCATATTTTTTCTTGTATGATAGTTCAAAAATTAGCATTTGCATTTAAATGTTAAGTACTCATAAACAAAAGTAAAGTAAAATATTCATATGTCTTCAGTGGGCTTTCATAAAATAACATTAAATTGATGCAATTCACTACAATAAAATACTTAGAGAAAATTTGGATATCTAGAAAGTATCCCATGTCAAAATCTGCAGTATCTTTATCTCAAATCTCATAATTCTTCCAAAATGTAACACAACTGTGCTGTGCATTTTGCAGAACATGTTAAAGAAAAAGAAGCAAAGCGTGATGTGACAGTGAAGGACAAAGGTAATACAATGCTATGGAAAACAAACTAATACAAGAAATTTGAAAGGTCACAAATGTCTAGCCTGGGAGAAATCCATGTTCTGCATACTTGTGAAAGGTTTAAAGTGTATATCAGCTACTGAAAACAACATCAGTGCTGTTGAGAAGTGAGCAGCCACATTTTAGTAGTGTGAAGGTGTGATTAAAATCCACATGCCCTTAGGCCATCAGAAATACATAGGATAAAAATCCTTGCTTTGACCATTTAAACACTTTGCTCATCTGAAGCAAATCATACATCTAAAAAACCTTAAATATTATATCTCCAGGGAGCATTCTTGGAGCATCTGGCTAGCTGCCATCAAAGATATATGTATACTGTAGTGTAATCCTATATTAATCCTGTGCATAATATAGGTAAGTCTTATATTCAGTCAGCTTTAATTCCAGGCCAATGTAGATAGATCTGCAGCATTATTGGGAATAATCTCCTCAATTAACTCATGGTAACTTGTGTTTGGGGTAGCTCCATTTTTTGCCCTTTCCCTTATCTGATGGGGACAAGGGCAGGGCACTAACGTGCCTTGTCCTGGTCCCTCCTTGGGATGAAGGAAGGAGAGAGGGTGCATGGGACACCTCCATTTTGCTGGTGATTCCTGATGAAACAGAGTAACGGGGAGGTGTGAAGACATCCTAGGACTCATACTAGTGAGTTAACTTGCATGGTATTTGACTGGTAAAAACAATTTCATATAACATAATCAAGAGTGAAGAGATCTTTGTGTGGAACCTATAGAAGTGAACGATTCATAAATTCCAGATCTCTGTGATGTGCTTAATGAAAATTTTTCTTTTTATATGTTACTATACGGTCCCCTCTTCACTGCCCTATATCCCAGGCATGGCCTGATCCCAGATTATCTGCTTATCCCAGATTATCTGGCAGTGTAGGCTGGTTCATATAATCCAGTTCAAAGCAGATAATATGGCATCAGATCATGGGGCATAGGGAAGTGTAGAAGAGGCCTAAAAGGGTTTTCAGTCCAAAGTGGAACACAAGATGTTTACATGAAACCAAAAAAGAAATAAAAGGAAAGGGAGAAAGCAGCTCAGCTAAATTGAGCATACTGTGTAGTTCAGCTTTAGGAAAGGAGGCATTGTTAATTTCCTATGTCCTTAGTTAATTGTAACATGAGAAGATGCCAAGATTGTTCTGTGAATAGTAGAGCTGACCCTTCAAAACTGTTCTTGCAAAGACTTTCTCTGAAAATGTTTTGGACTGCAATTTGTATTAATCCTTACTAGTATTACTAGTAGTAAATAGTGCCAACAGCCAACGTTAATTTGTTTGTTTAAGCAGATCAAATTGTTATTTTTATACACAATTATACAATTTTAATAGTATAATTGATTTAATTTCCATTTTAATAAATGTGGTGTACAAGATTGTTATTGAAATTTATGAAATTGTGTTTTAAGCCACCTTGCATCCCACCCTGGGGGAAAGACAGGCCATACATCAAAGAAATTACTTAATAAATAAGTGCATTGAGTTCTCTTCTCTGCTTTAGAAGATGTAAGAAAGCCAGGAGCAAAATTATTTGTACATCTACTTTCCACTGAATTTGTGTTAGCAAATAGTTTCTACAACTAATTATCTTGGCATGAATCTCTCCAATGTCTTTAAGAGGTTTAAAATGACACAACCGGTCAGGCAGATGTTAATTAGAAGCAATTAGCACAGCAACTTGTTTTAGTTTTCTCTCACTTGGACCAAAGTGACATTTTAAAAGGCCTGAAATGATTGTGTGACTTTCAAAGTATCAGGCCAAATCTATTCCTATTGCTGGTGTTGAGTACATGAAAGGCCAGTAGTTCAGCTCCATCAGGAAACAACATTCAATACGATTTGACCCTCATGTTTTTTCTTCAGTGGCAGGTTTTTTTTGTAGAGTCAAGACAGAAGGTCAGGAGAATTTAAAGGCCAAAACATACTGCCAGATTTGATCAATTTGCTTTCAAGGCAGCTGCTACTACACAATATACTACAGCAGTATGGGCATTGTAATTGCAAGAAAAAATATAGTGTTTTAGCCTCAGGCAAGCAAAACAAAATATTTTGTGAACTCCACAAAAATGTAAACCTGATGGGTCTGAATGGCCTTTAGGGAAAGCCAAGAGCATACGTATGTTTTAACTACTGATCTTCTTGAATGCCCTCAAGTCTATTCTAATGTATTCTGATCCTAAGGTGACCCTATCATGGGTTTTTTTTTGTAAGATTTGTTCAGAAAGGATTTCCCAAATTTCCATGGTTGATCAGAGATTCAAATGTTGGTTTGCAGAGTCTATGTGCTTCATCACACTAGAGAATGAATCCACTTTAAATCTGGTTGCTGCCTCCTGTGGAATTCTGGGGTTTGTAGTATAGGGAGGAGCCTTTAAAAGCCTCACTAAACTACAAACCTCAGAATTCTGCAGGTGGCAGAAACTGGATTTAAAGTGGTTCCATTATCTAGACTGATGAAGAAGTTGCTCAAAACACTGCACTACTAGACATGGTTAGGTCCAGTCGGAATCTTCATAATTCGGATTAAATTCGGGTCAAATTCCTTTTTGAAGCGATTTCAAAGCGATTTGGGAACCCGGAAGTATCCTTGCCATTTCGAAGCCACCCTCCAGCCAATGAGGGGAAACCATGTGGGGAGGGGCAGGGCTTCGGCCCGCACATGGCTCATGAGCTCATTGCGAGCCGGGAATGCGAACAGGAAGGAATTAGGCAGGCTGCTTGAGTGGGAAAGGTGCCATGCCACCGCTTTGCAAGGGAACAACAAGGTTGGGAACAAATTGGAGAAACCAGCTGGAAGCAGGCCCCTTGCCTGCGAGGCTTTTTTGTGTGTGGGGAGGGAAGAAGAGCAGGGCAGGGCAGCTGGGAAAAGTGTTCTTTTCTTGCCAGCCACTGCCAATTTTCCTTTTTGAAGCAGTGATTGTAACTTTCAACATACCTCAATCCCCTTTGGGTTACACTTTGGATTTTGGGATCCCAGAAAGTTCATTTGGACTTTGGAAAGCCCATTTTCTGCTAATAAATTCTGCTAATAAATTGGGAACCACACCATACCACTTTGGAGCTCCCTTTCTCTGCTTAGGGTTACACCTTGTATTTTTGGGAACAAGAAATCTCCTATAATCTGCTAATAATTTCCTTGGGGAGACACAAAATACCACTTTGGAGCCCTCTTTCTCTGTTTGAGGTTACACGTTGTACTTTTGGGAACTAGAAATCTCCTAATCTCATAATTTCCTTGGAGAACCACACAATAGAAGTTTGGAGGCCCTTTTGATGGCTTTGGGTTACACGTTGTACTTTTGGAAACAAGAAATCTCCCCCCAAGTTTTGCCTGTCCCATTTGTAGCTTTTTGTGTATTGCGCAATCACACCCACCATTAACGAAGCGATTCGGAAATTTCAGAAAGTTCTGACTTTTAAAAAAAAAATTTTCAGAAATCACTTTGGAATTGAAGCAAAACATCTGAAACGGGTTTTGAACAATTTTTTTCTTAATCAAACAAGCCTATGCACTACACTGGTTCACACTACACAATATGTGGATTTATTTTATTATCATGAATTGAATCACTGAATAGTAAAAATTAGCCCTTCAGATGCTATCCAACTGCAGTACCCAGCATCACTTGCCACTGCCTGGAGTTGTTAAGGCTGCGGGGAGCTGCAATCCAACAAGGACTGCATGATTTCCATACTGTTCTACACTGACATTTCCTTCATTCCACAAAACATGGCAAATGGCAATAGTTCATTATTATCACTCCATGTGGGAAAGGAGTTTTATTCAAAAAACAAGAATCACTGACAGATCCCTTCTGTTTGTGTAACCCTCCTTCTGTGAGCAGAGTCCACTTCTATTCAAAGACTGGCAATGTTGACACTCACTCATAGTTTTACTGTTCAAATTTATTAAATACTACTTTTAAAAAATACATTACGTTCACCATTACTCTTCACAATCTGTAATATGAATTTAGTGTTGGATTCTACATCGCTTAGGCAAGGGAAAAAACAATACTTGGAAGATTAGAGGTTTTTTTATATAAAATGTTATTTAGTCTCAATATCATTCAAAATTCATTTGTTGTCTTTATTCATTGCAAAGATTTTGTGAAGTAATTAGTTTTGCATTACATGTTGCTCAGAATCCTTAGGATGCTTTTATTCTACACCATTAGCTCTATACTTTCTTTTGACTGCTACACAGTTCTCTATCTGCGAATTCAAAATGTTTTTCCTAAACTATTTAGGGGAGTGGGATTTCAGGAAGTAAATTGTAAAAGAAGTGGTGCAAATGTGAACAGTTTTAATTAGAATAGCTGTACAATAAATCTCTAAAATGCCCTGAAAAAAAATCAACAGAAAATTGTGGATTCAAATGATTGGTTTTCTCTTTGCAAAGTCATGCCCCACCTCTCCCTTGAAAAAGTATCTTAATTCTGCAAATGCCTACTCTCTCTGTTTTGATTTTTGCATTAACTGTTTTTAAAAAAATGTTCTGTACTTTTAAAATGTTTGCTGCTCTGGCTCTTGAGCTGTGAGAAAGGCAGGTTATTCAGGAAAGAAACATATAATATTTTTATATTAGTTATATCACTTTGCCTTCTGGCAAAATGGTGTTTTGTGACTGGCCATCGCCCACCACAGCAGCTAGAATTATGAGAATGTGATAGATTTTGAGGAGATGAAAAACAATCTCTATAAATAATAAAGCGGACTGTTTGTTTGTATGTGTGTGTGTATGTGTGTATGTATGTGGCAGCGTTCTGATTGGCTGCCACTTTCACAGGCCACAGCAACCAGCACGGGTGATGGACCTGCACCAAACTTGGGACACATAACCCCCCTTACCCCCTTTACATCCTGGTGCGGTTTGGGGGGCATGGACCACAGATTATGGGATTTGTAGTACATTCAAACACTTTGGTTCCCACAGACCACTGCGGCCTCCTAAAAGGACCAAAAGAGACCACACTTGGCACACACAGCCCCCATGACCCACTCTACATCCTGCTGCAGTTCGCAGGAGGGTGGACCATGGATTATGGGACTTGAAGTACCTCTACTCACTTCCCAAGTCCACTGCGACCCTTATCCAATGACTGATCGAGACCAAACTTGGCACACATAACCCCCATGACTATGATACAGAATGCTGGACTAGATGGGCTGAGGTCCGATTCAGCATGGCTCTTCTTATGTTCTTATGTTCTTATCTTCACGTCCTGGTGAGGTTCAGGGGAGGACTGACAATGGATGATGGGATTTGTAGTACTTTCACACCCCTCTGTCCCCACAGACCACTGTGGCCCCCAACAAACACCGATAAAGACCACACTTGGCACACAGAGACCCAGTGACCCACTCTACATCCTACTGAAGTTTGGAGGGGGCCAGAACATGGATTATGGGACTTGCAGTAACTTCCCTCTCTTTCCAAGACTGCTACAAACCTAATCCAATGACTGATCAAGACCAAACCTGGCACACAGAGCCCTCATGACCCACTCTACATCCTGGTGCAGTTTTGTGTGAGACGGACCATGGATGATGGGACTTGAAGTACCTTCACTCACTTCCTCAAAACAATGCATCCCTCATCCATTCACCAATACAGACCACACTTGCCACACACAGCCCCAATGACCCACTCTACATCCTGCTGCAGGTTGGAGGAGGGTGGACCATAGATGATGGGACTTGCACGACCTTGAGTAATTTCATGATACCACTGCAACTCCCAATACTGATGGATCAAGACCAAACTTGGCACACAGAGGCCCCATGACCCACTCTACATCCTGCTACACTTCTCAAATGACCCGGGCACTGCCAGGTCCCCAAGCTAGTATAATATAATAATAAACTTGATTTATACTCTGCCACCATCACTCCAATGGGGACTCAGGGCAGCTAACATGAGGCCAAGCCCTTCTAAAATACAACACAGTAAAATACAAAATACAAAACAAAATGCATCAGAAATAATAATAATAATAATAATAATAATAATACAATTACAAAATAAATAAAGTGATACAAGAAATTCACATACAAAACCGAATAGGATGGGCAGGCCAAGTGGACACAATAAAATGATATAAACTCTGGGTGTGATAGTAGTAGGAGATAACAAAAGAGGGGGCCCAAGAAAATGAAAAAGTGGGGGAAAACTCTCAGTTGAGGATGAGGGGGGAAAAACAACCTACTTGTTGCTTGAAAAGCAAATATGGAAATCCTACCACCTTTCAGAAATGCTATCCTCTTTATGAAGATGATACCAGTAAAAATTATGTAGGAATCATTCTGCCCACTGGTTCAGAAAGAAGTCAACCTGATTCTTACTGTCTCTTTTCTGGATTCTTAAAGTGTAATTGTACCCTGGACTGAGAACATTAATCTTATTTTGATACTTCAGGGGCCCCTTCTTTTTTGCCCAAAATCTACTCTGTAGAAGAAAGGGAGATACATTGCCCCGTTCAGAATATAGTTGAAGGTTACCTTGAATATGTATTATTCTAGCTTGAGAAGATAGGTAACTGATGAAAATTTATGATGAATTACCAATGTGGTTAATGATAAAAATCACATTTTGACAGCTGGCCATGATCTGTGCCCTTTCACTTCTTTTATTACTACAAGTGGCGCAAATAATGGATTTCCCTGCATCCTTAGTTCAAGAAGGGTAATAAATACATAAAGCAAGCACTAGAGAAGACTTTACAGAGGACATGGAGATCTGAAATGATTGTGGGAGAATATGTTGGTTGTTTTAACATGGAAATGGGAAAAATTTTCTTCAGGTCACAAACTGAATTCTAGTTAGTGGAGACAGAATTGGGTTTTTTTTGGTGAGATTTGTTTGGTGAGTGGGTTGCCATTGCCTTCCTCTAGGACTGAGAGAGTGTGACTTTCCAAAGGGGAAGTCTATGTTGCCATTCAATGTTTAATAGATGTTATTATTTTATTTTGTAGCCACCATAGAAGTTCATAAGCCAAAAGGTGAGTAGCATTGTTTCCATGTTAGGTTATAAACTGTCTTCCATTTTAAAGTATGAAGTGGTAGACCTATATTGTCATCAAATGTTTAATAAGTGTTCTCATCTTACATTGTAGCCACCACAGAAGTTCATAAGCCAAAAGGTAAGTAACATTGTCTTCAGTTTATGGATAATGAGCCTGTACTATGGACAGGACTGGCCCATGTGTACAGATAACATGTTATAGATACCTCCATGTGCTTTAATAATCCAGGTAATAACACATGGAATATTAATGCATCATTTATATCCAAATGTTGAAGAAAAAGGAATATAAGTCTAGATCTTATATTATTTAACTGTGGTTATTTCAGTTCTTTTATGGCATTGAGTTGGTGGGGACAAGGAAGAGAGTCTTCTCTGTGGTGGCCCCTCAGCTCTGGAACTCTCCCTAGGGAGATCAGACAGGCCCCCACTCTCCATTTTCTGCAAGCAATTAAAAACTTGGTTGTTCCATTGTACCTTTGACTAGGCCGTTCACTAAAGAATTATCCCAACCTTATCCAAGCTCCCGAACCTTAGTTGGCCCTCTTCCTTTACTTATGACACTTTAATGACCAAGGACATTATCCTGGCAACCCAGCCCTCTGACTATTGCATTTTCTCTTGGCTCTACCAAGGAATCATTGCACTTCTTCTGAGCTAAACCCAGCTTCAGTTTGTTGGCCAGTCAGGGTATTGTTCTTATTATGTTAATTGATGTTAATGTTTTTATTATTTGTTGTTATTGATTGTATTTTACTGTGTCTGTTTTAACTTGTAATCCTTGGGTTTGTCCCTTTGTAATACACTTCGGGGAGATGGAGGTGGGGTATAACAAATTATTATTATCTGTATTACATACCTTCATATCATTTCTGACTTATGGCAAACTTATCATGGGGCAAGATTTATTCAGAGGAGGCTTGTCTTTCCTTTCCTTTGAGGCTGATAGTGTGTGGCTTGCCTATTGTTAACCCAGTTGGATATCATTCTATACTCTTACAAATACGTTATGGATCTGGAAAATAGCATAGAATATTTCAGATGTCTCTTAAAGCACACAGGGAAAAATGAATTCCTGCCTCAGTTGCAGACACAGATACTCTTTTATTTTCCTCTTCTTCTGTACTTGCACCTATAAGTGTGAGTTATTTTAAGTCATTGGTTTAATTTATTAAATTACACATTCATGTGTTTTCTTAGATGCCCCAAAAGAAAAAGTGAAACCTCCAGCTCCTGCCAAAGAAAAAGGTAAATGTTGTTATTTAAAAGATTTCACACATGAAAACTGGGACGTATGTGACAAAGCAGCCATCAGAGTGAGAGCAAGAAGGTTAATGTTATTAATGTGAACGAATGCACAAGCATGACGAAACAGCCACAATTTCTTTTTGCCTAAGCCTGTTGGAAAGGACAGGATTCTATTCCCTCCTCTCCTCCTTGTTTTGATTAATTAAAATATGCACCACTGTACTTTCCTAGATGTTCCAAAAGACAAAGTGAAGCTTCCAACTCCTGCTAAAGAGAAGGGTAAGTGTTAATATTAAAAGATTTCACACATGAAAACTGGGACATTTGTGACAAAGCAACATCAGAATGAGAGCAAGAAAATTAATGTTATTCAAGAGAAAGAATCCACAAGGCAGGTACGATTGCTGCAGTTTTCCTTTTCCTGAACCTATTGGGAAAGACTAGACTCCATCCCCTTCTCTTATTGTCTTATTGATTTGATTGATTTTTTAAATTAATTTGCTTTCCTTAGATCTTCCAAAAGAGAAAGTGAAGCCTCCAGTTCCTGCCAAAGAAAAGGGTAAGTGTTACTAGTAGAAGTCCATGTTCTTTGCAGTTCACAGTTCCGGGGGAGGGAGGTGTGTGATAATGAAATATTTGTTTCTATTACATGTTATTTTAGGGAGGGCAGAACTGAGGACGAAGTGGGAAAGAAATCAGGAAAGTCAGTCGAAGGAACCAAGGGTGTGAGGAAATAGGTTGATGCAGGGAGGGAAAGCAGTGATTACACCAGTGTGGCTTTTATACCATGGAAGTGGCAAACATATAGTAAAGTTTCACAAGTAATGATCACTTTCAACTTAGCCCCCATATAACTACATTGTTCTTTCTTTCCTGCATGCCCCACCCTCTCCAAAATGAAATGAAATAAAACTTTATTTATAGCCTGCCCTATCTCCCCAAAGGGATTCAGGATGGCTCACAACAAAATACACAGTGGCAAACATTCAATACCAATAGTAATATATAAACAAATTAATAGACAAATCATGAGCAAGTCAATAAATTATAAACCAACATAAATGAACAAGAAATAACATAATCCACATAATTAATAATTACATATTAAATCCTTAAAATATCATTGAAAATCTCTAAAAATGGGCCACCATTTCACAAATGAAAACTAGGACATGATTGACCAAACAACATCAGAGTGTGAGCAAAAATATTAATGTGAAAGAATGCAGCAGCTTGCTTTTGCCTGATCTCTATGGGAATGGCAGGATTCTATCCTCTCCTCTTCTCATTGATTTAATTAATTGAACTTAATTATGCATTAATATGCTTTCTTAGATGTATCAAAAGAAAAATTGAAGCCTCCAGCTCCTATCAAAGAAAAGGGTAAGTGTTAATAGTAAAAGTGCACAGTCCTTTTCTGGTCACCGTTTTTCTATGGGGCGAAATTAATATGTACAGTTTCACTTTCAGTGATCACTTTCAATTTAGGATCCTTCTACACAGGCCCAAACTGGGATTTTATTTTCCAGTTCCTCTCAAGATTGAGGCCACACACCTGGCCCAAACCCTGTGCTTTTGAAGAGGGTTGCTTCATCTGGCCACTCCCCCCCTATTTGTACCCTAAACTTACTGGATGGGCCTGACTACATGCTCAGGCCACTCAAAGAAAATTTCTAACATGTCAAAATGACACATTGGGAGATTTGAAGAGGATAGGGGGGTAGCAATGGGGATTGAACCCCAGCCTTGCAGAACACAAGAGTCCCAGGAGTCAATACCCACAGGACCAGCACCACAACAGATTTGGACCTTTTCAGTAAGGTCTGGATGTGTTGAGGTGCTTTATTAATCTGAAGTACACTGGAACATACCAGTTTATTAATCTGTGATAATCTGAGCTGTTGTTTAGATGTCTCAGGTTAACCTGTGATGGATCACGGGTTTGGGGCCTGTATAGAAAGCCCTCAGCCTCCATACAACTGCATTTGCCATTGTTCTTTCTTTCCTGGTGGTCCCATCATCTCCAATATTTCACAGAGGAAACCTGGGACCAAACAACATCAGAGTGTGAGCAAGGTATTAAAGTGAAAAAACACACAAGCTAGGCAAGATGTAGCAGTTAGCTTTTGTCTGAACCTATTGGGAAGGACAGGATTCGTGCCCTCCTCTTCTCATTGGTTTAATTAATTGAACTTAATTGTGCATTAATATGCTTACTTAGATGTACCAAAAGAAAAATTGAAGCCTCCAGCTCCTATCAAAGAAAAGGGTAAGTGTTCATAGTAAAAGTGCACAGTCCTTTCCTGGTCACCATTTTTCTATGGGGGAAAATTAATAACAATAACATTGGATTGCCTTATCAATGTTATTTTAGGATTTTAAAAATATTTTAGAAACTTTGGGTGATGGAGAGTTAACCACTACTATTATTATGTATTGAAAAGCAGGGGAAACCTTAAGTTATGGTAGCTGCCCAGGGTTGCCTCTCCCAACAGAAAGGGTGATTTTTAAGGACACCCTAACCACAATGAGCTGGGAGTGGTGACGGATGACAGGGAGCTCTGGTGTGGGCTGGTCCATGAGGTCACAAAGAGTCAGAAGCAACTGAATGAATAAACAACAGCTACAGTATCTGGTCATGACAGTTCCTCCAAGCCTGGGAATTCAAAATTGGAGAGTAAAAAATATGCCTGATACAATCAATTTTGCTCTTCACAGAGGTTGGTGACAATGGCGAGGACATCAGGGAGGTGACATTAGGCAGGACTGAAGAAGGGAACATAGCAAAAAGCACAAGGGAAAGGAAATGGGAGGATTCAAGAAGGGCAATGGAAGGAAGCAAGTGAGTGAAGAAATAGGGTGAGGCATGGAGGAACTGCAGTGATGGGCTCATGGCAGCTATGCTTGCCTGAGGTAGTAAGAGCCCTTTGTGACTTTTGTGCCACTGAAGCAATAAACGTGCAGGACAGTTTCACATGTAGTGTTCACTTCCAACTTAGCTCCCATGCAGCCACATTTCTCATTGTCCTTTCATCCCTGGGTGTCACATCCCTTCCAACATTTCACAGATGAAAAATGGCACACATATGATCAAGTAACATTGGAGTGAGAGCAAGATGACAAAAGGTATTAATGAGATATAACACAGAAGCTAAGCGAGAATACAGCAGTTTGCTTTTGGCCAACCCTATTAAGAAGGTTAGGATCTTATCCCCTCCTCACATCTCCAATTTTTTTATTTAATGGTTTACTTTGTGCATTAATATGCTTTCCTAGATGCACCAAAAGAAAAAGTGAAGCATCCAGTTCCTGCCAAAGAAAAGGGTAAATTAATTTATTTATTTACATCATTTATATTCCGCCCTTCTCACCCCGCAGGGGACTCAGGGCGGATCACAATGCATATATACAGGCAAACATTCAATGCCATAGACATACAACATATATAGACAGACAACGAGCTACACAATTGGTCGAGAGCTCACTCCAACCCAGGCAGGCCTGAAACTCATGACCTTCTGGTCAGTAGAGATCTTATGCAGCTGACTCCCAGCCAGCTGCGCCACATTCCCGGTAAATGTTAGTAGTAAGGGGACATTTCCTTTTCAATTTACATTTTTCTGACATGTGTGAATGTTGTGATAATAATTATACATTTATTTGTGTTATCAGTGTTATTTCAGGAATATTTTAAAGATTTTTTTTCTCAGTATGAAGAGTTAACCACTTCATTTATTATGCAATGAAAAGCAGGTAAAATATTACATAGTGATAGCTGGCCATGTTGTCAGTTCAGGACTGCCTCCTCCATTAGGAGGTATGATTTGCAAGAACAACCTGTCCACAATACCAGTTCACAATCCCTCCTCTTCTCACTTGGACAATGCTGTACATAGCAGTAATGATACTTTATGCAGTCAGCCTTAGTCCCCACAAAGGTTGGGTAGCAATGGAGAAGATGGCAGGGAAATAAGGCAAGATAAGACTGAAGGAGAGGAATGTGGTGGGGAGGGCCAGGAAAGAGAAAAAAAATTCAAGAAAGGCAGTGGAGTGAAGCAACTGAGTCAGGAATTAGGGAGACAGGGTCAGCAATAGTGATAGACTGATAGCAGCTACTCTTCTCACAGGTAGTAGGAACACTTAAGCCACTTATTCCATGGGAGCAATAAACAGGTAGTTTCACATACAGTGGTCCCCTCCAATTTAGCCCCGATACAGAGCCACTTCTTATTGTTCTTTCATCCCTGACTGTCTGACCTTTAACAGAGGAAAAATGGCACACATGTGATCACACAACTTCAGAGTGTGAGCAAATTATGTATTAATCTGCTTTTCTAGATATTCCAAAAGAGAAAGGAAAGCCTCCAGCTCCCACCAAAGAAAAGGGTAAGTGTTATTAGTAAAGGGTTTGTTCTTTTCCATTCTTATTTTTCTGGAGGGATGGGGGTGCTGATAATAATGTATTTGTTTTACCAGTGTTATTTTAGGAAATGTTTTAGAAACTTTTCTCAATAGTGAGAGTTAACCACTTCAGTTATTATGTAGTGAAAAGCAGGAAAAATATTATGTGATATAGCTGCAGGGTTGCCTCTCTCATTCAGAGGGGTGATCTCCAAGGGCACTCTGTCCACAATTCCAGCTCACAATATCTGCAATTCTTATTTGGGCAGCTCTATGTCCAAGTGAGAATTGCAGGGATTGTGAACCAGCATTTCACAGATGAGAAATGGGGCACATATGACCAAATAACATCAGAGTGTGAGCAAGATGGCAAATGTTATTAATGAAAAAGAACGCAGAAGTTAAGTGGAATGGCACCCGTTTGTTTTTGCCTGAGCCTGTTAGGAAAGGCAAGATTATATTCTCTTCTGACATCTCTCTGATTTAATTACTTACATTATGCATTAATACACTTTCCCAGATGCACCAAAAGAAAAAGTGAAGCTTTCAGCTCCTATCAAAGAAAAGGGTAAGTGTTCATAGTAAAAGTGCATATCCTTTTCACATCACTTTTTCCATGGGGGAACAATACATTTATTTGCTTTACCAGTGTCATTTTAGGATTTTAAAATGTTTTAGAAACTTTACTTAATGTGGATAGTGTTGCTGGTAATAATGGCTCATGTTTTTGTTTTACCAGTGATATTTTAGGAAATTAGAGATTAATTGTTTACTCCAGCATGACCCCCATGTAGAACCACTATATATTGTTCTTTCATTCCTGGGATCCTCTACCATTTCACACATGAAAACAAGGACACATGTAGCCAAGTGACATCAAAGTGAGAGCAATATGGCAAAGGTTATTAATGAAGAAGAATGCACATGTTGGGAGAGACTGTAACTATTTTCTTTTGCCTGACACTATTTGGAAGGTCAAGATTTTTCTTCTGCATGCATCTTCTCTCCTTTTCAATTTAATTAATTAAATTATCCATTCATATACTTTTCTAGATGTTCCAAAAGAAAAAGTGAAGCCCCCAGCTCCTGCCAAAGCAAAGGGTAACTATTGCTAGCAAAATAGCATATCCCTTTCAACTCAAACTTTTTCTAATTAGTAATGGTGATGGTGGGGGTTGATAATGATATTTTGGGTTTTTTTCCCAGTCTTACTTTAGGTTTTAAAAACATGTTTCAGAAACTTAGGTTGATAGGGAGAGTTAACCACTTATTATGCACTGAAAATATTGAGTTATAGTAGCTAGTTGTATAGGGCTGCCACTCCCATTTGGAGAGGTGATCTTCAAGGACAAACTTGCCACAACACCTATCCTTAACAGTACCCCCAAGTCTGGCAATTCACATTTGGTTAGCTCTGCAAAGAACTGCAAAGACAACTTATTCAGACAGCCTTGCTCTCCATAGATTTTGGTAACGATGATGAGGATGGCAGGGAGGTGATGTAAGGCAGGACCAAAGGAGAGGAATGTAGTGGAGAGGGCTGGAGAAGTAAAGGGAAAATAACCAGAAAGGCAGAGGAGGGAAGCAAGTGGGTGATATAAGAGTGAGGTGGGGCAGAATAGTAGTCATAGAGCAGTGGTTCTCAACCCGTGTGTCCCCAGATGTTTTGGCCTCCAACTCCCAGAAATCCTAACAGCTGGTAAACTGGCTGGGATTTCTGGAAGTTGTAGGCCAAAACACCTGGGGACCCACAGGGTGTGAACCACTGTGATAGAGGGATGGCACTTACTCTTCTGCCAGGGGCACTTACACCACTGTGGCTTTTGTGCCATGGAAGCAATAAACATGTTGCACAGTTTCACATATAGTGATCACCACCAACTTAACTCCTGTACAGCCATGCTTCCTATTTTTCTTTCAACTCTTAGTGCCCTATCCCCTTCAACATGTCACAGATGAAAACTGGGACAGAAGAGACCAAGAAACATCAGAATATGCACAGAATACCCCACAAAAAGTCTGCCTTGGTTGCAGACACAGACACGATTTTGTTTTCTTCCCCTTTTGTAGTTGCACCAATGAGCGTGAGGTTTATTTATTAAATTAACAATTCATATGTTTTCCTAGCTGCTCCAAAAGAAAAAGTGAATCCTCCAGCTCCTCCCAAAGAAAAGGGTAAGTGTTGACATTTAAATATTTCACACATGAAAAGTGGGACATATGAGACAAAGCAAAATCAGTGTGAGAACAAGAAGGTTAATGTTATGAATGTGAACAAATGCGCAAGCAAAGTTAAACTGCTGCAATTTTTTTTGCCTGAGTATGTTGGAAAGGAAAAAATTATATCTCGCCTCTTTCTCCTTGATTTGATTAATTAAATTATGCATTCATATGTTTTCCTAGATGCCCCAAAAGAAAAAGTGAAGCCTCCAGCTCCTGCCAAAGAAAAGGGTAAGTGTTAATATTTAAAGATTTCACACATGAAAATTGGGACATTTGTGACAAAGCAACATCAGAGTGAGATCAAGAAGGTTAATATTATTAATGTGAATGAATTCACAAGCAAGGTGAGACTTATATTCCCAATCTCTTCTTTGATTTAATTAAAATATGCATCATCATTCTCTCCTAGATGTCCTAAAAGAAAAAGTGAAGCTTCCAGCTCCTGCTAAAGAAAAAGGTAAAATGTAAAATTTCATGTCCTTTTCCATTCATTTTTTTCCATGGAGTTGTGGATTTATAACAATAAATTTGTTTGATTTATCAATGTAATCTTAACATTTAAAAATGTTTTTAGAAACTTTGAGTGATGAGAAGAATTAACCACATCAGTTATTACACACTGAAAAGCAGGCAAAATGTTGCATTGGGATATCTGAAAGCAGTCAAGAGACTTTTTCCAGAAAATTAGAAACATCAAAGGTAAATTTCAGGCAAAAATTGGTATGATCAAAAATAAAGATGGCAATGATCTAACAGAAGCAGAAGAGATCAAGCAAAGGTGGCAAGACTATACAAAAGATCTGTTTAGAAAGGTTAATAATATCAAGGATAGCTTTGATTGTGTGGTGTTGTATTAGAACCAGACATTCTGAGGTATGAGGTTGAATGGGTTTTAAGAAACATTGCTAATAACAAGGCAGCAGGAGATGACGGGATCCCAGCTGAACTGTTTGAAATCTTGAAATATTACGTTGTCAAGGTGATGCTCAAGATCCTGCAAGGTAGACTCCAGCAATACATGGAGTGAGAGCTGCCAGATATACAAGCTGGGTTTAGAAAAGATAGCGGAATGAGAGACCAGATTGCCGATATCTCCTGGATAATGGAGGAAGGCAGGGAGTTTCAGAAAAACATCTATTTCTGTTTTATTGACTAATCTAAAGCCTTTGACTGTGTGGATCATAATAAACTCTGGCAAATTCTTGGTGGTATAGGTTTACCAAGTCACTTTGTTTACTTCTGAGGAATCAGTATAATGGTCAAGTAGCAATTGTAAGAAGAGGCACGGAACAACAGACTGGTTCAAGATTGGGAAAGGAGTATGGCAAGGTTGTATAGATTCACCCTAACTATTCAACGTATATGCAGAACACATCATGCACCATGCAGGGCTTGATGAATACAAGGCTGGAGTTAGAATTGCTAGAAGAAATCTTAACAACCTTAGATATGCAGATGATACCACTGTGATGGCTGAAAGTGAGGAAGAGCTGAGGTGCCTTATAACCAAGATGCAAGTGCAAAAGCTGGGTTGCAGTTAAACATAAAAAAACAAGATTATGGCAACCAGATTGACTGATAACTACCAAATACAGGGGAAAACTGTGGAGGCAGTGGCAGACTTTGAATTTCTAGGTTCAAAGATTACTACAGACGCAGACTGCAACCAGGAAATTCAAAGACGTTTACTTCTTGGGAGGAGAGCAATGAGCAATCTTGATAAAATAATGAAGAGGAGAGATATCACACTGACAATGAAGGTCTGCATAGTTAAAGCAGTGGCATTCCTCATTGTAACCTATGGATATGAGAGGTGGACGATAAGGAAGGCTGGGCGATGGAAAATAGTCACTTTTTAAAAATATATTTTATTAAGGTTTTCATGTAACAATAAAAAGAAGGGGAACATTTACTTCTTTGTAGTCTGTGTGGAAACCACACATATGTAGTTGATGCAGCCCCACCTATCCTCCCCTGAGGATATATACCCATGCTGGGGCTATAGGCCTTGTTCCCAGTTGCTGCAGTGGCCGAGGCAAAGGCATGACAGAATGAGGGGAGAAAGGGCAGGGCTGTGTGGATTCCACAGATGACCAATCGAAGAAACATGGTTACAGATAAACAACCATACTTTCCAAGGTATAGGAAAGTAGGAAATGGAGTGTTTAAAGAAAAAGGTGATAGAGGGGTAGTGCGTAGGGGTAATGGGATTGGATGGTGGGGTATTTTAGGGAAAGTGGATGGGGAGGTAAGGGGGAAATAGTAGGGAAGAATATGTAGTATGACTTCCAATCTTCTTTACTTTGGCTGCATCTTTCACTTTTGAACTGTGGTGTTGGAGGAAACTTCTGAGAATGACTTGGACCGCAAGAAGATCAACCAGTCCATATTCCAGGAAATAATGCCCGGTTGCTCACTGGAGGGAAAGATATTAGAGACAAAGATGAAATACTTTGGCCACATAATGAGAAGACAGGAAAGCTTGGAGAAAATAATGATGCTGGGGAAAATTGAAGGAAAAAGGAAGAGGGGCCAACCAAGGACAAGCTGGATGGGTGGTATCCTTGAAATGACTGGCTTGACCTTGAAAGAGCTGGGGGTGGCAACGGCTGACAGAAAGCTCTGGCATGGGCTGCTCCTTGTGGTCACAAATAGTCAGAAGTGACTGAATGAATAAGCAACAGTCTGGATATATTATAGGTTCATGGTGCCTCACCCATTAAGAAAGGGAAGGGAAGCAAATGAGTGCAGCATGAGAAGGAATAGGATAAGGCAAGGAGGACAGCAGTGATTGAGCAATGGCAGCTATTTTTGCCTCGGGTTACTGGAACACTTAGGCCAACATGGCCATGAAAACATTAACCAATTTCACATGTTGTGGTCACTTTCAACATATCCTCTATAGAGTTACACTTTCTATTGTTTTTTCATCCATGGATATCTCAAACATTTCACAGATGAAAATTGGGAAACTTTTAGATGCTTAGGTATTTTATGCCATGGCAGCAGTAAACACCTTGTACAGTTTCACATGTAGTGATCATCCCCAACTTAGCTTCAATGCAATCACACTTCCACTTGTTCTTTCATCCCAGCAACATTTCACAGTGGAAAACCAGTTCACAGGAGGCCAGACAACATCAGAGTGTGAACAAAATCATTAATGTAAAATATGAACAAACTAGGTGTGACTGCAACAGTTTGCTTTTGCCTGACTCCACTGGGAAGGGCAAGATTATATCCATCCTCTCCAATGGAGTATGGACTTATGAACTCAGTTTGCAGCAATTAAAGCAAACTGAAGTCTAAAACAAATGTAAAAATTATTATCCATTGTTTCCTTATAATAGATTTTACTTCTCACAAAATAAGTTTTCTGTGCTGAAATTTCCTACAGAGAGGTTAAGCTGATTTGTTTTTAGGCCTAAAATGACATGCTTTGCAAGCTCTTCCACGGGCAGTGTTGTCCTCATGATGCACTCCCCCCCACCCCCGGTCCATCCATCCATCCTTAATGTAGGCCAAACCCCACTGCTCGTCCTTTTAGGGCTCCTCCCCCCAAAATACACTTCGCCCCATCCAGGGTTTTATCATTTTATTTGTCATTTGGCCCACCATTGTGTTCAAATATTTCATTATGTTATTTTGCACTGTTTACATTATTTTGTTATTTTATGTATTTTATTGTGAGGTAATTTCTCATTGTTTTGTATTTTATTTTGCTATATTGTATTTTTGGGCTTGGCCTCATGTTAGCCACCCTGAGTCCCCTAGGGTATATATAAAGATGATGTTTATTATTATTCTTATTTGCTTGCTGCAGCAGACAATTACTTTGACTATGGAGTTGCTTCCATAGGGCTATAATTCAAAAGTGGTGGACACTGGAAATAATTAACTGACTGTGTCTTCTTTTTCCATTTAATTTTGATACATCCTAATTCAGCACAAGTACATATTGTATAGAGTCACTAAAACAGATCCTTTATTATTAATAATTGCATTCCATTTCCCCCAATAATGAGATTCAAGAAAACTTAGAAATTAATCCCAGTACAGAATAAAATCTATATAATGATAAATAGGTGAAATAAAGTTTTGAAACCACAAAATCCCTAACATAATATTCTCCCATTACAATATTGGGACAGGGAAGGTCTATAGAAGTGGCCACATGCTACTTTCCCTCTTTTTAATATATATAACTGAATATGTATAATAAATAATACATGAGTGCAAATAAATGCAAATATTGATTAAAGAGAATCAACACAATGCACATGATGTTTTGCTTGTATGCATGTCTACTAGGCATGAGAAAAAAGTTATGAAAATGATTCGTTTCGTAAGAAATTCGTAAGAAATGCTACTTTCGGCGTTTCCGCACCTGGAACGCCAACCAGGAAGTGGACTTTCTTTTTAGAACCTCGGGGGCCAGGATTTACTTAAGTGTCGTAATTAGGTCGTAAGGGGGGGGCATCAGGGGGGCAACATCCATCTCACTCACCACCCTCCCGCCTCCCATGCCAATATTATGGCAAGGCAAGCCCTAAACTCGCTCCTTCGCTCGGCGGGAAGGAAGCCTGGAAATATTGTCAACAGAGAGGATTACTCAAGTAAATCTGCAAGGAGGGCACTTTGGATGAAGGGTCCTCCTTTGTGGATTTACTTCTGAGTAAACCTCTCTGTTTACATTTTTCCAGGCTTCCCTGCCTCTCCTGCCTGCCAGCCAGGATCTAAGGCATCAAAGAGTATTGGGGTGAGAAACCAACCTAATGTATAATAGAATGAATGCTACTGTAAGTGCCACTGCCTAATATTATAAGTAATCCAACTGGTCATACCTAATTCCATGCACATGCAATAATACAGCAGTAATAACAATGGGTATAAGAAAAGGTACAATTCAAACCGAAGTATTCTGAGTGGTCCCTGCCTCATGCAAACGGGCTTATGCGGTGCAAGCGGGCTCATGCGGTGCAAACAGAAATTAGCCCGGGGAAAAAACCAGCTTGGGAGCACACACATACATATTCTTGGGAGGGGGATTTGTTGCAGAATCCGGCCTCATAGAAGATTCTGCAACCCCCAAAAGAATATGTATGTGTGCACCCAAGCAGAAAACGCTGTCTTTTCCGGGCTAATTTCCCGGGCTCACAAAGAAGAGCCCGTTTGCACGCATGAGGCAGGGACCACTCAGAACACTTCGGTTTGAATTACCTATTCTTATACCCATTGTTAATACTGCTGTATTGTGCATGTGCATAAATATTGCTAGGTATATGACCAGCCTGGGCAAACTTGGGCCCTCGCTCCTCGGGATCGGGGTGAGAGAGAGGCAGCCGAGGAGGCGAGGAGCGAGGGGCTCCTCCTCCTTTTCTTTTGCTGCTTCAAGAATAGAATACCCCCTCCCTCCTCCCTCCTTCCCTCCCTCCTTCCTATTTGGAGAGTCCCATCTAGAATTCAGTGTGATTTATTCAAGTTTTGGCCTACAACTCCCAGAAATCCCAGCCAATTTACCAGCTGTTAGGATTTCTGGGGTTATAAACAAACTCATCTGAATGCACATGCTCTGGCATACGAATTACTAGCAGTTTCGTTAGTACTTAAGTTACATTTCCGAAATTTTTGGGAATTTTTTTGTAAGTCTTTCTTTTACTAATAAAAAAAAATCCCCCATTTGATTCTGATTCACCATTTTAGGATTCTAAACCATGCCTAATGTCTACTTTAGAGTTGCCTTCAAACACAAGGTGCTTTTATTGATATATATTGTAATGTGCTCTAGTTTTTCCTAATAAAGTATATATATTCTTGAAAAATAAATTTTGCAGGTGATAATATTATCATTCTAATTATCTTTATGTCCTTTAGCTTATTTATTTGTGTTCCAGGTGTGTGGACAAAAATGAAGCACCGCTTGCATGTTGATTAAACATGCCTGTTAGCATTTTGAAAAAGCTGTATTTCAACTCAAATGAGTAAATTCTCTAGGCACAGATAATCCATAAATCTTGTGACTGTGTCCTTTTTCTTGGTTTTCCTTAGAATAAAACCAAAACCATAAACTCTGTGAGATTTAAGTGAGCAATAGGGCAACACATGGCCATCAAGACACTTTTTGATTGCTTCCGACAGTGGAGACGATGAAAGTTGCAGACTACAAAAACTAAGGAGCCATTTGAGTACAAGCTGTATGAAACAAGGAATTTAGAGTAAGGGAAATGGGACTCTTTCACACTAAATAAAGCATTACTATTCCACTTTAACTGCCATAGCAACATCCTATGGAATCTTGGGATTTGCAGTTTAAGGAAAGGTATTAAAAATCCTCATCCAGAGAACTTTATTGACTCACCAAACTACAAACCCCAAGATTGCATAGGAATCATAGGCTTATAATTGTGTGGTGTTAATTTTACAGTTGAGAGGAAATTTGAAGGAAAGTCCATTTAGAACATCAAGTATTGTTTCAGGGACATCAAGTCTCACTTCACCTGCATCTATGGCAGGCATCCTCAGAGGTTGTGAGAGACGAATGCAGGTGAAACGTCAGGAAAGAATGCTTCTAGAACTTGGCCATATAGCCCGAAAAACCTACAACAACCCAGTGAATCCAGCCATGAAAGCCTTCACCAATACATTTTCATTATGCTCTTCTCACATACAAATGTATTTAAAAGATAGCTGGGTACTCATGCATTATATTTCACACAGGCAAAACTGGTTTTATCCATGTAACCCTTCTTATAAGCATATAGCCAGGAAATAGCCTGATTTATGAGAGGCCATAACCATAGGAAAGATTTTAGCACCACTTTTACTTTTCAGCTAAGGAGGAATTTTTCAATCTCCAAAGTTGAAAATTAAAGGAAAAATATATTCCTCTCCTCTCCTATAGGTGTGAGGTGTTTTTTCCCCTTACTTGCATGTGTAGCTTTTCTTTTAAATGATGACTTGTAGATTTGGTTGTAAGACAACCTGTCCTGAAATTGCATATTTGTAAGCTAAGAAAATTGGATTTTTCAGAGGCAGCAAAACCAAAGGAAGAACAGCCTCCCATTCCCCAGAAGCAGAAGGGTAAATATCATTTTATATTGTATGTTAGTCAAAATGTCAGATTAAAAATATTTGCTTCAGTTGCCTGAAAATAAAGTATTTGCTTCGCTTAAATTAAATACTTTCCAGAACATGTGAACATTGAATAGATGATAGTAGAGAGGGAACATAGATTTTGTTATTACAAGATAAAGTTCTCCCAAGCCACTCTCAGAAAAACACTGGTTAGAGCATGCCTGAAAGGATCTGGAAGATTTACAAGAATTGTACGCACATTCTTCTTCAGCACAGACTGAAATCCATTTATGACTTTCTGTATGCAATGTGATGAAACTGTGTCACTCCAGGGTTAAGGGCAGGCAATAAGGAAAAAAATATCAATGGGCTGGAACTTTGTGCATCTGTTTTCACTACACAGACATCACGAACAATAAATAAAATAAATAAATGTGGGAACCTAATATTAATATGTCCAAATATCAGTTTGTATAATTTCTGTTATCAAGGGAAGGGAGGAGTGGGGGAGTCATAGCTAGCCCCACATGTATTTTACACTGGCTGGCCAAAAATTCCAAAAAGCCCTCACTCATCCATTCTTATGTTGAAATTGATATAATGTGAATGCGATATTTTCCAGAGCAAATGGGATAGTGTGATGTTGAATGCATGTGACAGGACATTGACATTTTGTCAGAAAAAACATAAACCGATGTGTAAATTGGCTGCAAGCATCCATGTGCAGTTGTGTGCTTTATGAAGCAACAAAATATTTTAAGAAACAAAACATAACATGTCACATAGTTCTCATAAAATAAGATCTGAAAAAAATAACTAAAATGAAAAGAATTCTGCTACCTATAAATCTTCAGCACCTTATGGAAATCTATGAGAATAAAGTCACATTTCCTCATATTTAAAATGACTATATCCACCCATGAAAATATTTCATTAGTAAACATTGCCATTTTGATGTTTCCTGATTTGTGTAGCATCCATCTATTCATAATGATCCCAGTGAGCATAATTCATATGATGTGTACATGATCACAAGACTTGTCCCTTGTTCCATTTCTCTAAGGACTGCAATAGTTTATGTTTTGTATAATTCAGTGATGCAAATGAAAATGGAATTAATGAAAGACCAATAATAAATGTGTTTCCAAATTGCCACTAGTTATTATTACTTAGTGGCAGGTACTGAGGATATTTCACTATGTCACAATAAAGCGGATGAAGCCTTCTTAAATGCAGAAAATGGAAACAGAAGCTGGACAGCTTGGTTACTGCTGGGATGGTTTCTTCTGCTGATGCCAACAAACTCCCTGTTCTTTCACAGTGATGGGTTTTTCCACTTCCTGGCCCAAAAAGTAAAGATGAGGAAAGCATGTTTCTTTTTAGAAAAAGTTGAGATTGCACTATGTGGTGATGTAAACAGAACTGGAGCATGGCAGGAAAAACATTGTATTGTGATTCCCGTTAGACACACTGCATAAAGATGTTAGAGAGGGGACGGGAGAGAGGTCATAAGTAGTAACAAATATAAGAAGGAAATCACAAATGGTGCATAAAAATGAATTTTAATTAGGAATTTTATTCTGTATTTTAATTCTCTTTCATCTCAAAACCTGATATCCAACTAAAGCAAATACTGAAACTCAATAACTCAAGTTTTGTTTTTTGTTTTAAAAAATCTATAGACTATGTAACCTTTTAAAATAAATTATTGCAACACTGAAGGGCAAAATTTCAATTTGAAAATGTCACCAGAACTCAATTATTCATATTTTTATTAAAATACAGTGATACTTTACTTTGCTGCTATCGCTAATGGCACTGTCTGAATCTATTTTGTTCAAGATAACAAACAGTATGTTAACCAACTTGGGGCTACTATATGCAATGTATTACCATTTTCAAATATAATACTTTTGCTTAGCTATTAACCAATATGACATTTTAACTCACTATAGCATTTCACAATGCACAAATTGAACAAGCAAATCTTCCTGCTGTTATTTTCCAAGTGGCAGAATAGTTTTGCAAACAAGAGTTTCCCAACCAAATACTAATACTACTGTAGTCAGTCTAAGAGGCAAGAAAACCTGTATAAACTTTATTTTAACTAAATACTATTGTTATTGTAGATATAGGTTTTCAAAAAGAAGGTAAACTATTCCTCTTTTCTCAGTACATTAGTGCTATCTTTCAAATTATATTTAGTTCCTTTGAATATTTGTATTCTTTTGCATTGGTGAAAACAATAGCATTGTTTATTCCAAAACAGCTGTACATGTTGGGAATCCCTTATCCAGAAATCTGAATTCCAAAATACTCAAAAAGTGTCCACACCAGAGGCTGAGAGAGATAATAATAATAATCTTTATTTATATCCCGCCACCATCTCCCCAATGGGGACTTGGGGTGGCTTACATGAGGCCAACAGTGCAATTGCAATAAAATAATACAAAACACAAAACAGCAACATGATAAAGTAAATAAATCATAAAAATACACTAAACAATATAAATAATGCATCAAAATCAAAATAAAATCAAAATAAAATGTTAAACATTACACATTTTCTTTGTGGTAGCTCAATGGACGCAAACCTTAATTCATGCACAAAAATTGTTCTAACATATTGTACAAAATCACATTCAGTCTATGGATTCCAGGTATATATGAAACATAAATGAATTTTGTATTGTAGTGTCAAAGGCTTTCATGGCTGGAATTACTGGGGTGTTGTGTCGCTTCTGGGCCATATGGCAGTGTTTTAGCAGCATTTTCTCCTGATGTTTCTTCTACATCTATGGCTGGCATCTTCAGATGATCTGAATTTTGCATTTACAAATTATCTCCAAGATATCACATTACATTTGAATTGAGATTCGTCACATTAAATATTATTTTTTTCAGGGTTTGCTGGGCCTAGAATGAGTTTCATACATCTCCATTTGCCCACTTTAGGAACAAGCAGGAAACGGTTCACTTCTCTTAGCCCAGTTATCGGGATATGCAGAGTAATGTTGTTTCCTTCCTTGATATAAAAGTGATTCTCAACCTTTATTCTGGCAGATGTTTTTAATAATTCCCAACTATTGGTTATATTGACTGGAGCTTCTGAAGTCCTAAATATATACAAGATTTTAAAGAAGCATAAGGATGCCTGCCACCGATGTTAGTGAAACATCAGGAGAAAATGCTTCTAGAACATAGCCATACAGCTCGAAAAACCTACAACAACCCAACCATAAAAATAATTCGATATCAAGAGAAATGGTGGAGTTGCCAGTTGGCCTTTTAAATACTTGGGAAAATAATTATTTCCCTCTCATCTAGGAGAGATGGAGCTGTACATTTCAAAATGTAGATCAACTGCTTCTAATGATATTTACTATTATTTTAGCACCCAAAGTGATTAAAGAAACCAAAGATACTTCTCATCGTGTAGCAACAGGTAGGGCCTTATAGCATCACTTTCTATTGTGTGTTTAGAATCCCAAACAATTTTGATCATACTTCTCCATGTTGGAATGTGTTTTGTGCTAGTACATAGGAATGCAAGTGGTAAGTCCTTCATTTTTCAGTCTGGGTGCCATTACTGCATGCTACTACATCAATTGATTTTCCTGTCCATATGATTTGAATTTGGATGTATTTGCTGAAGTGGCAGCTGGTAGTTTCTATATCAGTGAGCCTGGGAACCCATTTTGGTTTTTAGTCCGAATGAAAAAAAATGTAAAAAGTGCAGAATCTATTTTAGGGATAGGATTTAACACCTTGGAGAGTTTTTTTTAAAGTTTGAGTGAAAACTTATAACTGATTCACAATGCCATGATATAGACATCACTGGCAGTCCTTGATTTTATGGTATATTATGCTGGCATGTACCTAGAATAATAGAATTGGGGGGGGGGGGGTCATCCAGTCCAATCCCCTGACATGCAGGAACACATAGTCAAAAGGCTCTTGACAGATGGGGATCCAGTGGCTATTTAAAAACCTCCAGAGAAGGAGACCACCACAAGCTTGCTCCCTCCTCAACATGGCATCCCTTTCTTGGATTCTAAGATGCAATTGATTGTAAGATGCACATTAATTTCAGTACCACCAACAAAAAAGCTTTATTTATATATACAAAAAAGCCCATGCAATGCTAAGATACACCTCATTTTAGAGATGTTTATATAGAGGAAATATAATCAAAGAAATCAAAGAAATATAAGCAAGATCATCATGTTGCCTCTTCACCTTCTCTTCTCCAGGTGAAACATCTCCAAAACCATTCCTCACAGGGCATGGTTTCTAGACCTTTTACTGTTTTGGTTACTCATTTATAAAATTGTGTGTGTGTGTGCGTGCACAGGTGCATTTGTGCTCACACCCCTTCAATTTGGCTATCCGTTTACGGTAACCCCATGAACTTCATAGGGTATTCCTAGGCAAAGAATACTAACATGCAGTTTTGCTAGTTTTTGCTAGAAATATAGCCTACAGTATTCACCAGCAGTTTGCTATCCAAGTATTAATCAGGGCTGACTATGCTGAATTTTCAAAATTAGATGGGCTCTAGTGCCTTTTTGGTATTTATGTGAATAATAAACCAGCAAAGGAGGGAAATTTATTCCAAAAAGTTGCTGCAGAGTAGATGCAGCAAGGCTGTGGGAGCTCCTACTTTGGCACCAAACAGGCATATGACAGGCTCAGAATAGTCCTAATTCTGTGAGTTCTTGGCAATTTCATTTTGCTGCCATTCCTGATATATGCCTACACAATTGGTGACCCATCAACTAGAACAACAACCCATCTGCCACAAATGGAAGATCTTTAGAGGCTTTAATAAATTGACAGTTTTTTTCTGTGTGTCTAAGCATGTAAACACAGCATGTGAGTGGCTGAGAATTTGTTTCTATCTGCTTGTCTTTCTGCCTACAAGCTAATAATCCCTGTTTGACTTTGTGAGTCATATTATACAAATTAGTACTATTTGATGGTGGAAGGGATAGGCTGCTGGTTTTAGAAATCGTAATAAATTGGTGGGAATCATAGTAACAAATAAAAAATTCTAAGCAATTACATGTATTTTGCAAAAAAATATTAAGCCCTTTCATTAAAAAACATGAAAGCCATAGAATGAACCAACCAAATATTTCCTCTAAACAACATATAGCAGTTCAACTTGCCATATTTTGTATTTCAACCAGGTAAACAGAATAACAATTATTCCATGACATAACAAGGATGCACTTTTCATACTTGTAGTTTGCACACAGTCATCCATAATTATTACACACCTCTGTGTGTGTTGTCTTTCCTACCTTCTCTTCCTTTGTACTCATACTCACACACAGATGAACACACAAATGAAAGCCACTTAACACTGATATCATTTACAAAACATGTCCTGTGTTCAGTCCCATCATAAACTGAAATATGTTTCATTTTCAATATTGGTTCTTCTAGAGCACTCTTTCTCAACCAGTGTGCCATGGCACACTAGTGTGCCATGAGGGACCTCCTGCTGTGCCATGAGAAAAGCTCTCTGCCCCCCTTCCTCCCCCCTCCTGCTGAACTCCTGCTGCTTGGGGGAGGAGGAGGAAGGGCCGGGCAGTGGCGAAGAAAAAGAAGGGGCCGGGGCGCCGCCTCCTTCGGCCGTTTCCCCAGCCAGCCTCCAATCCGCCATGACTCCCACCATGACTCTTGCCCCTCGCTCGCTGAAGCCGTGTGGAGGAGGAGCCCCGCCCACTGAAGCCCGTCCACCGCTCATGCTCCTCCTCTGTAGGAGAGCTGAAGCTGGGGGGAGGGGGCGGGGTATGGCGCGGCCTGTAGGAGAACTGAAGCTGGGGGGAGGGGGTGGGGCATGGTGCGGCCTGTAGGAGAACTAAAGCTGGGGAGGGGGCGGCATGGCGCGGCCTGTAGGAGAACTGAAGCTGGGGGAGGGGGCAGGGTATGGCGCGGCCTGTAGGAGAGCTGAAGCTGGGGGGAGGGGCGGGGCATGGCACGGCCTGTAGGGGGAGGGGGCGGGGCATGGCGCGGCCTATAGGAGAACTGAAGCTGGGGAGGGGGCGGGGCATGGCGCAGCCTGTAGGAGAACTGAAGCTGGGGGGGGGGGGGGCATGGCGCAGCCTGTAGGAGAACTGAAGCTGGGGAGGGGGGGGCATGGCGCAGCCTGCTGGGGGAGGAGAGCTGAAGCTGAAGGGGGAGGGGGCGGCATGGCGCGGCCTGTAGGAGAACTGAAGCTGGGGGGAGGGGGAGGGGCATGGCGCGGCCTGTAGGAGAACTGAAGCTGGGGTGAGGGGCATGGCGCGGCCTGTAGGAGAACTGAAGCTGGGGGGAGGGGGAGGGGCATGGCGCAGCCTGGTTCTGCCCCCTTCCTCGGCTTTGGCATTCCCAGAAGCTGCTCCAGCCTTGAGGGGACAGTGCTAAGCCAGCATTGTGTTGGCTCTGGCACCGCTGGCTTGGCACTGCCCCCTCAAGGCTGGAGCAGCTGCTGGGAGAGGTGAAGCCGGGGGTAGGGGGTGGGGCATGGCACAGCCTGGCTCCACCCCCTCCCCGGCTTTGGCACTCCCAGCAGCTGCTCACCAACCCCCAGCCGTTCTTTACTGTGTTAGAGTGTCATTTTGTGTCATTTTGGTTGGTGGTATGCCCCCGGATTGTTTTAATGTTAAAAGTGTGCCACGGCTCAAAAAAGGTTGGGAAACACTGTTCTAGAGAAGTGGGAGGTTTTCTGCATGACCGTCCCCATGGACACACAAAAGCAAGAAGCGCTCCCTCTGTTCATAATCACAGTTGTTGGTATCCAGGACCTTACGGATTTCCCTCACACAAGCCTGTTCTACCAAGATCAGTAGTTACCATGAAGTTATTTCTGTGTTTTTAAATATAAATATACTTTGTGGGGAGGCACACATAATCAATTGTCTACATACTGCCCACCTTGTTCTAGTACATATTATGAATGAATGAATGAAACACATTGCTTTTTATTGCTCTGTATTTTAAACAAGAAAGTAGAACATAAAGCATTAAGAAAAACTTTCATTTAGGACTTGTGCAAAGGGTCTTTTGTAAATTGGTGTTAAGTTCAACCATATATTCAGTATGTTGTTGCTTTTACTTCCTAGCAAATTGGGAGTTTGGATTAGGATCACTGAGCGTGGGCCTGAGAGCCTTTAAAACCCGTCTCTCTAGCTTCCACCTTCTCAGAAGATACCTATCACAATAATCGCTGTTAAAAACAGTGGGGTTAAACTTCCTTTGGTATGCACTAAATTATAAAAAAAGAAACAGGCGAGGGAGCTGCATGCTACATAATTAACATGATATGCAGCTTGACCCAATTTCTTCTTGCCTGATGCAAATTGTTGAGAGGGTGAATTAAGAAGGGCTGTGCTAAATTTGGAGATGCTTTATCCATCCTTCAATTTGACATGCTGCATCCTGACTTCCACTGGAGTGAGGCCATAGCGCTTTTCTAGCACCACATAGTTCCTTTGGCTGCCATCTTTGGGTACTATAATGCTCCTTTGAGTCCCTTAAGGAATTCTCCACTTCCTACACATGAATGCTACAAGGAAGCCTGAAGTAGAGGAGAAGTCCAGTGGAAACAGAAGTGTGGAGTTACTGAGCAAATCACATCAGACAAACTGAATGCATGTTATGCCCTTAGCAGTAGAGACTTAAAGAGTCTATCATTCTTCTTGATCAGCAGTTTGTATGTATATTTAGTATTTAGTATGAATATTTGCTTCCATAACACAATATGAATCTTGCCACTTTGTTTTCCAAATTGTCATTCTGATGCTACTGTAGAGCTGCTTCTGTATATTTGTTGGGACTTCTCGACCGCCGACTCCCAGGGGCTCGCGGCGGCTCACAGAGCCAGTGGCATAGTGCCATGGGTTAAAACAACAATATAAAACAGTTAAAAACACAAATTAAAACAGGCAGTACAGTTAAAATAAGCAGCAGCAAATCTAAACAGCCAGGTGGAATCTGCGCCGGCCTACTCCCGAAGGCCTGTCTAAACAAATGAGTTTTACAGGCCCGCCTGAACGGGAGTAGGTCACGCAAGGCTCTGGTTTCAACCGGGAGGGCGTTCCATAGCGTGGGAGCTATTACTGAGAACGCCCTCCGGCGGGTAGATGTTAGGTGGGCCAGCCTTACGGATGGAACTACTAGAAGGTTGGCCTCCTCAGACCGCAGTGATCTCGCTGGGCAATATGGGGTGAGACGGTCCCTCAGGTACGCTGGCCCCAGGCCGTGGATGGCCTTAAAGGTAAGAACCAGCACTTTGAAGGCGACCCGGTGCTCAATAGGCAGCCAGTGCAGATCCTGCAAAATTGGTGTTATATGGCAGCCTGCTGGGGTCCCAGACAGGAGCCGGGCGGCAGTGTTCTGCACCAGCTTGAGCTTCGGATCGACGACATAGGCAGGCCAACGTAAAGCGTTACAGTAATCCAGCCTCGAGATGACCGTGGCTTGGATCACCGTGGCTAGATCGTTCCGGGATAGGTAGGGGGCGAGCCTCCTTGCCTGGCGGAGGTGGAAGAAGGCAGCCTTGCTGGCCATGGAGACCTGGGCCTCCATGGTCAGCTGGGAGTCCAAATGGACACCCAGGCTCTTCACTGACGGCGCTGGATGCAGCGCCGCACCGTCCAGGGTCGGAAGCCGGCCACCCACCCACCCCGTCGCTATAAAAAGCGACTTCTCAAAATGGAGTCTTACAGAGAACATATTGGGACCAGCCTACCTGGGCGATCAGCTGACAGACCAACGCTGCGAAAGACCCGCACGCGTAATAAACGGCGTCCGGTTAGCTATCCCTGGGGTGAGAGAGGCCCGGCTGACAGAGACCCGTAGAAGAGCCTTCTCGGTGGCGGCCCCTACGATCTGGAACTCGCTCCCGCCTGCGCTCAGGGCCACACTGGCCCCGGCCAGATTTCTGGCTGGCCTGAAAACCTGGCTCTTCCGCCAGGCTTTCGGGGACTGAACTGGATGGATGGCAGAGCCTTCTACAGCTCATATCTGCTGTTTTAACTGATGTATCTGTGTTTTTAAAGGATGTAAGTCGCCCGGAGCACCATTGGTGGAGGGCGACTCACAAGTAATAAAGTATTATTATTATTTATTATTATATTAATAAAACTATGCATCCATAACTGAAAATCCAGATAGAGCCTTAATACTATTTGAAATGACAACATCTCAGAAAAGACTGTATTTAGTAACTAGCTCCCTGATACTAAGAAACTACTTGGCAACAATGCAAAGAATAGCTAGGTCATTTATTTCTTCAGGGCAGGATTTTCCATCCTAGAGTGAGGCATCTGCCTCATGTGGCAGGTTGTGAGATGATGGGAAACAGGGCAGTGATGACAAGGTTTAAAGATTAGAGCTGTGTGTGCCAGGCATTTCCTTTGGTGCCCCCTGAGGGACTCAGCTCCTTTCAAATGACCTATCCCATCATCAGCACTGTGGTAAAATCCAGCTGCCAGACCGGTTTGCTCTTATATGTGGAAGAGGAACAGCACCACCTTGTCCACTCCTTCAACCAGTGAAATGTCTTAGGCTTTCCCGTAAAATTCTCCCTGTAAAAGGTGTTAGAGCCTCTGTGAAAACTCAGAGCATATCTATCTTACATCATTATAGACGTATGATACGATTTTAAATGCTATGGTCTCATTTTGTGGAATCCTGAAATCTGTCACCTGGTGAGATATGTCTTGAGGGCTCTAGGCTCCTCGTGAAGCTACACATCCCAGGAATTCCATAAGACGGAGTGGCATCAATAAGAATGATACCAAATTTCTGCAACTCTGTACTGTATAAATTGTTGCAGACACACAATTTACAGAGACATACAGAACTATGTCTTCTCTTTGATTACAGTATGTAACAAAAAAAAATAATGGGGGGGATCCTGGTTCAAAAATGTTATTTCCTTTTTAATTGTGCAATATTTCCTTGGGAAGTAGTTGTTATACTCCAGAAACTACCACAAAAATGTTGATTTGGTTGAGACTCTAGGAAATATTTGTTGAAAAGCTATAGCAAATAGTTTTTGCAGTTTAATACATTTTTTCATGTGTTTATGATAGAGCCAATTAGGAGAAAACATGTATAATCCAGGAACAAAAATTGTGTTATATAGTGTTATATTTGGCATAGGTTGGACTATTTGGACCATCTCAACATTGCAGTCACATGTTAGGACAGACTTGGAAATTGCAATCTTGCAGATTTTTAGCAATTGTATTCCCTTCACAACTCATATTTGTTTTGCTTCAAACGTCAGTTGTAAGAATTGCAAAAACTACTACAGAACAACTTCCCGGATGGTAGTTTCTTGATAGAGCATTAAAAGGGAGCTAAATTGAGAACTCATTAATTTCAGTAGCCCAATCTCAACTCAAACTAATGTTTGTCCTATGTCCAACATGACACTTCTAGTGAACCAATCATGATTGCAAGAGGAAGTGAATTACATTGCCTCTTGGCAATTTTCATAGATACATGTTTATCTAGAGGAATTTTGAATTGAAGGTAGTTAAATACATTTTTGAAATATATGACCATATAAAATTACTTGTTTGTGTTACTGTTCCCATATTTCTCTAGATAGCATGGCCAGTAGTTAAAAATTGTGTATTTTGCGAACTGGGATCCAAATCAGAAAATAGAATAAAATAACTTTTCTAAACTCTGGAAACAACTATCCTTTCAATATAATCATCTATACTTCTGAAGACACATTTTTCCTTGTTTTTCTATTGAGAAAAAAATAAGATAATCATATGGTAAATCTAAATTTCAGCAAGTTAGCAAATGTAGAGAGCTTCAGTTGGCATCTGCCAAGCACTGCATTATGTAAAGCAGCTGCTGCTTCATTCCTGGGCCAAGTCCAAACTGTCAGTTACATACACAGCTGGCAATGGAACTGAGCTCTGAATAGTAGTTTCCACAGCATGAAGATCTTTCAGGTCAACCAGCATGTGCTTTAAAATGGAAAACAAAAGCAGCCTAACAAAAACTCAAAGTAGGATTCCAGAGGAATTGAAACAGCTTCCCCATGTCAGCTATAACATAACTTTTACTTTTAGAACTATATGTTGAAACTTCATTTTGGTTTCCTAAACTTGAATCTTGGAGCAAGAAATGCTTACTTTTTGTTACTCATATTTTTACTATTTCTTTTCCCAGACTCCCACCCACATGTTAGGATGGGAAGTGCATGATATTTTCAAGTCCAACAATCATATTTGGGGTTCCTTAACACTATACAATTACATTGCTATGTATCTACTATCCTGGGATATGTGGTTTAGGGAGGAGCACTTAGAATTTTCAGCCAGAGAAGAAAAGCATAAAAGGACAACTGCTATGAATTACTGCAAATAGAGTGCTCATTTCCAAATAATGACGTTTCATTGTACAGTGAAATCTAGTCTCATTAAATTACCTGAATACATGAAGTATATTATAATTTATTTGTGCTGTTCCATGACACAGTACTACTTGCCATATAAAGTTAGAATATACTAATTGCGTCTTAGTGAAATAACATCTAGAAGAGTTTGGAAACACATGAGCACAAGTTTGAAATTAGTCAGCCTACCCTTGACTGTTTCACTCTACTGGACACAGAGGCTGTCAACAGAATTTTGACTGCAGCTAGGCCTACCACTTGCTCCCTCAATCTGTGCCCCTCTTGGCTGGTCAAGGCCTGCCGGGAGGGGTTACAAGGCCCTCAGATGAACATCATAAAATATTCCCTTGAGCAAGGAACATTCCCAGAGAGGCTGAAAGAGGCTGTGGTATGTCCGTTGCTGAAACAACCGGACTTAGACCATTCGGTTCCCTCTAGTTACCGCCCGGTGTCAAACCTTTCATTCCTGGGTAAGGTAATTGAGAGTACACAGTGGGAAAGACAGCGTGTAAGCTGAACAATGCGGATAAATGCACAATTTACGGTGATATAAGCAATGATAAAGTCTTCTCTAGTAAATGCACATGTATATATTGTAATAGGAAATACAAGCATAGAATATACAATTGTCACAACTTAAATATCATCATAATGAATGTCCAAATAATAGCGGTGAATGGGCTCACACGGAGGTGAACCGAGACGCCCAGGCTCCGGAGAGGAATGTTGTAAAATAAGCTCAGGCACAGGCCCGAACGCCTTCCCAACCGAAAAGATAATTCCAAATAGTGTTCAATACAAGTGAGTTCTCACAAATAATGGTGATAACAAGGGAGGGTCGTCCTTGGGCCGACGAAAGGGTCCTGTGCGGCTTCATTTCTCCCCCGTAGGGGCTTCCTCAGGGCCGGGGGCGTGGCCTAAATGGCGAAATCTCACGAGCGTCTCATTGGTGTTGAGTCACTAGAGTTACAATAATACGAATTGATTTGATTATAATACAAATACAATATTGACTAGTAAATACAAGAATGCTACCAACAAAGGGAACAGTAAGGGTCATTGGGAAAAAGTCTTAACACACAGTATAATGCGAAAGAGACAGGCAGGTACATATCAGAGCTGGGAGCAACAGGAGCACCGCAGGTGGAAGCAGTAGCCATGGATACTGGGCAAAAAGCACCACAGCTCAGTGAGTTAGCAGTTAAATAGTAGCAGACACAGGTGTCCCAACTAAACAAGTAATTCACTGACAGATAATTTGCATTTACTAGAGAAGACTTTATCATTGTTTATATCACTGTAAATTGTGCATTTATCCACATTGTTCAGCTTACACGCTGTCTTTCCCACTGTGTATTTTATATATGTGGAACAGCCTGCTTTTCACTTACTGTTAAGGTAATTGAGAGAGGAGTACGGAGCAGCTGCAGCAGTTTCTGAAGGACACAACCTGGCTTGACCCCTTACAGTCCGGCTTCCGTATTGGGCACGGGACAGAGACCGTGCTGGTGGCCATCGCAGATCCGATGCCAACTCAACTGAGGTATTGTATTATTAGATCTAATGGCAGCATTTGATATGGTCGATTACGATCTACTGACCCACCACCTCGCCGTAGCTGGAGTTTGGGGGACAGTCCTGAAATGGTTGTCCTCCTTCCCCCGTGGTCCGGGACAGTGAGTGGAGAAGGGAGACCTGGTTTCCGAGAGGTCTCCACTTCTTTGTGGAGTTCTGCAAGGGGCCATTCTCTCCCCCCTGCTCTTTAATATCTATATGCAATTTCTTGCACAGCTGGTTCGGAGCTACGGGCTTTAATGTTACCAGTATGCTGATAACACTCAATTTGTTCTGCGAATGGATGGCCAGCCGGACTCTGTACCCGATAATTTCCAATGGTGCCTTGAAGCCATGACTGTTTGGCTCCGTGCTAGCAGGTTGAGGGTGAACCTGGCAAAGACAGAAATCTTGTGGCTGGCTCACCCTGGTAGAGGGGCTGTTCAGCTGCCTATCTTAGATGATGTATCTCTGTGTCCGTCGTCCTCTATGAAGAGCTTGGGAGTCCTGCTGGAGCCTCTGCTATCAATGGAGGTTCAGATCTCCAGTGCCAGCAGAGCGGCCTTTTTCCATCTCCAGCAGGCTAGGCGACTAGCTCCCTATCTGACCAGGGAGGATCTAGCCACAGTTATTCAGGCCACGGTCACCTCGAGAATAGACTACTGCAATGCCCTCGACATTGGCCTAGCTATGTCAGCGATCCAGAGGCTCAAGCTGGTGCAAAATGCAGCTGCTAGGTTTCTCACCAGTATGCCAGTGAAAGCTCACATAACACCAATATTGCAGCAGCTACATTGGCTACCAGTCGAACATCAGGCCTCCTTCAAAATGTTGGTTATCACCTTCAAGGCCTTATATGGTCAGGGGCCAATGTACTTGAGGGACCATCTCAACCTATAACAGCGCCAGAGGTCACTACATTCTATTGATTGAAAAATTTGTATGATTCCTAGCTGCCACTCATATTGGCTGACATTGACAAGACGGTGCCTTTATAATCATCGCTCCAACTCTCTGGAATGCTCTGCCAGAAGATGTGTGAGCTTTGAGAGATCTAACAAAGTTCCACAGAGCATGCAAGACATTTCTATTCCAGCAAGCTTTCGGGGTCTGATCTGACCAATCAGCTGCAAACAGTTTTTTAGTTAAGAGTTCAATTCCTTATGTTGTTTTAAAGTGTGTTTTCTATATTCTCTGTAAGCCGTTCCAAGCCTCAGGGAAGGACGGCATACAAAACTCAATAAATAAATAAACATACTCCGCCTGCTGTTCCAGCTGTGACTGGAGACCTTAGCACTGAAAGGAAAATCAAGACAGGAAAACAATGCTGTAAACAAAGGTTGGAGTTCTGGTCTTTTCACATAGGTGCTTCCTACAGCAATGCTGACTACAACTCTTTGCTTAGAAGTAAGTCCCACGTAAGTTCACGTGAGTTTAAATATCTGTATCAGTCCATCTATCTAATTAGATTTGTGAAGTAAAGCATTGCAAGCTATGCATAAATGAAAGTACCTTGATGGTATATACAATATATCTGTAACACACTACTTTTCAAAGTAATGAGAGCTGAACACCTTTTCCCAGATTTGTTCTTCCCTTGGTTCGGGAAGGTCACCATAATATAGTCTGAATAATAGTAAAATATTAGAATAATGAAGCAGTGGCTAAATACCAATCTGATCTTGGACAATAAATAAGGTCAATCATTTTTAATGGTTAGGGTATAACTTGAATGGGAGATTGCCTGTGTGCTGTAGGGTATATTTCAGAGGAAGGAACTGAGAAAATCACTATTGGATATTCCTTACCTAGAAAAACTCTATAAAATGTATAGAATCACCATAAATTGATAGATGACTCAAATACCTGCACACACATTTAACATATAAATGCACCCTTATCTGCACTTGCTGCTGTTGCTTGCTTTGTTTAAGCAGGGCTGTTTATCTTATCAATGGTAATTAGTAACTAGATTAAAGGTATTTGTTTACCATTCCTAATTGTCAATATATTGTGATTCCATGCAATCAATTAAGTTGGCATCCACCATTACTTTGGCTGTTGTATTATGGCCATCAATGTTTACCTGTATTGCATTGGGCGTTTTTAAAGCTCAGTTGCCCGTATCACAGAGGCAGATCTTATTGGAGGCCAAGGGAGGCGGCTGCCTCAGGGCACCACACATCTGGCCATGGCGAAGGGCGCATCTGGCCATGGCCGCCAGGTGCAGCACATGCAGCGCCATTGCTACAGGCCGGGGTGCAGGCGCGACTCCAAGTGGTCAAAGTTGTGTGAGGCTGCAAAACGTTCCTCCCCTCCGTCCTTTTCAGCCTCTTGGGGGGTGCCTTTCACAACTCCGTCCTTTCGGCATCACGCCATCGCAGTGGCGCATGCGTGAAAGTTCCAGTCGCACCAAATGCCCATGTGTGGAACTTCCATGTACGCGCATTTAGTGTGGCGCGATTTGAGCAAGGCGAAGCCGCAACTCGCCAGCCACGAGGCCGAAAAGTAGGAACGTTGGGCCGCTGGAGGCGCCTCCGGATGCAGCCCGCCAGAGGCCCCAATGCCACGGGGAAGGCCTGCCTCCCTGGCCTGCTGCTGCCTACTCAGGGCAAACTCCCATCCAGGGTGCCTCCTCCCTGCTGGGACCTCCCACCTTCCCGGGCGCGGGGCAGGCTCTCTTCCCAGGAGGCTGCCTTTAGCTCGAACTTGGCCTTAGGTGCAGGGCCGGAGAAGGACCCTACCGCCTGGACAAGGGGTCCTCTGCGGTCCTTGCAGCCGGACAGAGTTCCAGCTGCCCTGCCACCGCCGGGAGTGAGGCCCAGGAAAAGGTAAGACACAGTTGCTAAGTCTACTCACCTGTGTGTTATCTTAACAATGGTGGGATGCTGAGGAACCCATATAACACCGTTACTGTAACTCAACCCTTGCTTAGGATGGTGGGAATATATTACCTCTAATAATAATTATTTTTTAAGTGTTGAGTGATCTGGCTTTTTGATATTTGTAATTACCACACACACAAGCATCTATTTGATAGGTTCCATGTATTATCATGATATCCAATGTATAGAATATTAAGGAATTTAGTGTGATACCTTATGGAACTCAACTCTAGCTTTGCCCAGCATAAAGCCTATACACTTATCTTTTGGATGGTGAGAATATATTACCTCTAATAATAATTTTTTTTAAGTGTTGAGTGATCTGGCTTTTTGATATTTGTAATTACCGTAAAATTGTAAATATATCCAGCCTCCTCAAATTGTTCTACTGGTTTTGAGTGAAAATGTATGATGGTATTGCCTGAGAGTATTTCTGACTCAGAATTTTGTAGAGATTCAGTGACCAAGAATACCTTTTAATTAATTTTGATTGATTCATCACATGTGGTCTTACCTAGATAATATCCCTCTCTTTTTAGTGGCATAGTTATCTGTTTCATCTTTTCTGAACTGTTACAATGCACTGTACTTCAAGATGGGTAGGAAGATTTGGTAAGAGAATGTGGCAGTATGAACTGTCTCTTTGCTTCTGAGATCAATTAACTGTGCTGCTATTAATTTTTAAAGCCCAAGATAGGTTGGAACTAAGGACTACTTTCATCAATGGACCTAGATCTTAAGAAATGTATTTGAAGCTCAACTTTCAGGTCCAGCAATGAAAGCAGCCAAACTGGTGATCAGAATTAGCTCATTGACTGAGTAGGGAGCATGGGAATCCCACCTCAAAATGGTGGGAGAATACCTGTCTCCTGCTTGGTTCACAAGTCAGCAACATAGTGATAACCTGAAAAGAAGTTTTCTGTGCCCCGCCCCAGCCTTGGGAAAATATCTGTGGTCACTTTTCTTGTTGGATGCAATCTCTAAAGCTTTTTTGGACCAGCTGACTTTGGGATGATTTGTGGTGCTGGCAAGTATTTTAACTGCTGCTGTCATTTTTAAGACTTCCTGTCTGCTCCTGCTATTTTATGTTGATGACTTTATCTGATTTATTGATCTATATGATATTTTACTATTTGAATATTGTCAGCTGGTCATCATATTTGGAGGTCTCTAAATAGAGGATGGATAGCCATCTGTCAGAAGTTCATTGATTGTGTGGCAAGGGATTGGACTAAATGGCTGTCGTGATATTTTCAGACTCTATGATTCTTATTTTCATTGTTGCTGTTTTTATGTGATCTTATGTAAAACTCTTTGAAACGATACCTTGTTTGGAAAGGCAGTTTAAGGCTGTTTTTGTTTAAACTATATATTTTAGCCTTCTTATGTCTCACTCTGTTTTCTTGATAGTATATATAAACATATAACAAACAAAATACTCTCCCACTATCCTGATTAATCCCCTGCCCACTCATTTTCACAGCTGCTTATAAAGTGTTCAATTTTTCTCCTATTTTCCTCCATTGTTTTTGTTGCATTTCAGTTGCTGCAAACTGAATTCAAGGTGCAAAAGGGCTTTCACATGTGTCCTAGATTTTATATGTGAAGTGTATGAGGTCGATTTATAGTGGACTGTTTACATAGGGACAGCCCGTGGGTGGGCATATGTTTAGAATTGTATGTAATTTGTTCATGCCAACTTGTGCTTGGCAAGGAACAGTTCCTAGCTAGTGTCCATTCAGTAATGTCATAGTGCCCTCTTTACATGAACCATATTTGAAGATGGGTTAAATTATTACAAGAATGGCATATAGCAGGGCTGTCCAACTGGCGGCCCCGGGGCCGGATCCGGCCCCGTAGCCTGTTGGACACGGCCCCACCTATGCCCTCAGCCACCATTTTTAAATTTGAAAAAACGATTTTTTTTTTAAAGGCGACCGGGGCCGGGGGAGGGAGGCGGGGCAGGGAGGAAGAAGAGAGCTAGCTCCTCCTCCTTTTTGGCGCCCCCCCTCCCTACCTAGGGCAGGGGAGCCCGAAAAGGGCAGAAGGCGGCGCCAACAGCAGCGCGTCACAGGCCTGGCGTGACGCGCTGCCCCTGGCGCCACCTTCTGGCCTTTTCGGCGGCTCCCCGCCCTAAACAGGAGGCGCAGAAAGTGGCGGCGCCAAGAGCAGCGCGTCACAGGCCTGGCGTGACACGCTGCTCCTTGGCACCGCCTGCTCCTCCTTTCGGCGCCCCCTCCTTTCCTAGGGGCGGAGGGCGCCGAAAAGGAGGAGTAGGCGGCGCCAAGAGCAGGCGTCACAGGCCTGGCGTGACGCGCTGCTCTTGGCGCCGCCTGCTCCGGCGGCGCCCCCCGCCCTAGGGCGGGAGGGGGGAAGAGTAGGCGTGCCAGGGGCAGCGCGTCACGCCAGGCCTGACACGCTGCTCTTGGCGCTGCCTTCTGCCCCCCCCGGCCGTTTTAGGAGGGGCGGGGCCTGGGGTTGGGACGGGGCCTGGGGCGGGGCCGGGTGCGGGGCCGAGCGGCCCCCTAGGTCATCAGTGACCTTTTATCCGGCCCTGGACCCCGTAGAAGTTGGACAGCACTGGCATATAGAATGGCAAATTATCTTTTTGGCTTAGATTGTGTTGCTTCTGTCTTGCAGGACAAAAGACTGTTAAGCATGACAAAGACGTTCTTCACAAAAAACCAGGTACATACTTTGTTTTCAGTAGTCATTTTCATTCCAAAGAGCATTCACTAGCTATACAGAAACTAGCAATAACACTATGCTTATTATACCCAGCCATTTGGCAATGTAGGCAGCAGAGCTGACAAATTCAGCAGAATAATGTGGCCTTGGGTGTCTGGCATTATTCCTGTTATACACTTAAGCCATTTTTTTCTTTTAAAAAAATCAAGCCGCTTACTCATGTATAAGGACAAAATGCTTCCTCGTCGCTAATCAAGTAAGTAATGACCTTCACCAAGAATTTTGATAGGACGTGATTGTTCCATACTCAGGTTTTTTTTTTAAAAAGTGCAATATAATAAACAATTTTTGAAACCTCATTAAACCATAAAGAATAAAGGCAAAATTGAAATGAACTACATACTGATTGGGATAATTTAAAGCTGATTTAAAGAGGAACTCATTTTATGGAGAAAATCAATAAAACAATGAAAGAATTGGTGTGTTTTTGCAAGATGAGTGAAGTTCACTTAGCTATTGACAAAAGCAATTGAAGAGACCCATGTTGAATAAAATGCTAAGTCTTTAACAAGGGGTATATGATATATATTGTAACACAGGCAGCTACCTACCAGATAGTTGTGCTACTATCAGAGATAAGAAGAAGAAGAAGAAGAAGAAGAAGAAGAAAACTTTATTTATATACCACCCTATCTCCCCTAGAGGACTCAGAGCGGTTTCCACCTATGCAAAAAAAAATACAAACGACATACAATTTGAAACATAGAACATAAGCATAAACTATTAACACAACATATATATTAAAACCAATTTAGAAATCAGTTACACTCTCTTCTTTCGTGCAAGGTAAGCTACTAGGGGCCAAAATTCTGATAAAATGCCAAGCTGTTGGGTGGGCTGGGCTGAAGCTAGTGCAGAGAAAAAGGAGGCATGGGACTGACGGGCTGCTACAATACAGGAGCCGGTCTCAGCAATGGTCATACTGGGGGATGGGGGCCACTCATTTCCAGGTCCATTTAAAAGACTATTTAAAGGGCCTGCGCTGGAAGAAAAAGTACTCTCAAATGGAAGGGGACTAGGGTAATGGCTGGAGTTTAAGGCCAAATCCTAACTGTTGGCCAAGGACTTGGAACTAGGACTAATCAATTTTCGAAGGCCTGATGAAACCACCAAGTCTTCAATTTCTTACGAAAAGAGTTAAATGATGGAGCCTGACATATTTATTTATTAGTTTGATTTATTAGTCGCCCTTTCCCGCAGGCTCGGGGCGACTCACATTCAGATACACACAAATCCATAAAACACGACAAAACACGATAAAGCAGTCCCCCTATTAAAATTGCAGCAACCAGGCATACAAAACAGTTTATATGTTCACATATCTATGAACCAAACGCTTGGGTAAAAATTTCTAATCCTCCTTGGGGATTAGAAATATGGCACACAGTGTTAGCTCTATGTGGTGTTCAGTTGGCTCTCAGACAAATCATCATTATCATCATCTTTTATTTATATTCTGCCACCATCTCCCAGAAGGACTCAGGGCGGCTCACAAAACACTCAAGGTGTGACATGCAAAATACAAGAAGTGCAAAACAAAACATACAGGTAGACAATAAACAATCAACACCACATCATAAATTCACAATACCTCCTGGTGAAAACTATAAAATATATAGTAGATAAAACAGCAGTATTCAGTCTCAGAAATATAAAGTGCTAATAAAGAATCTAAAGGTATATTGTTAGAAAGTCTAAACATGGTTGAAGGCTTGTTGGAAAAGCCATGTCTTTAATTGTGTGTGGAAGTCTTGGGGGGTGAGGGCTAGAGTTTGGCTTTCAAAGTTTGGTAGCAACTTACAAGAGACCATAATAATGATATGTTCAGCTGTAAACAGAGCCAGTATCAAAACAGTTCACACAGGACTGCCAAGGCTGATATTGCTCACTGAAGCATGCTATTAAAAACATTGTTAAATAACAAATTAGTGAAGGGGGTGTTTAGCTGGGCACATATATGGTTACGTCTGTTCATTTGATTATTTTCATTTCTAAAACAATATTCCTTTTTTGTAGTAAAATGATATTTATGTTTGTGTAAATTTTGTTTAACATCCAGGAAGCAGAAATAAATTGTATATTATTCCTGTGGACATGAAAGTGCTGATTTAACTGAGTTTTATGTTTACAGCTATACTTGATTTATAGTTCTCATTCTCTTTTAGTGCAGGTAGAAAAATGGGGAATGTTACTGTTCTGCTGCCAAGAATATAGAAACAATCAAAATTGCTTCAATATGATAGTGGTGAAAGGGGAATAGCGATGTTAGGGCATAATAACCTCATTCCTCACTGATAACTATACCTTCTCATTCACAACTGGAGAAATGCACATGGCAATCCAAAATTGTTACATTAGGCAATGAAATCCAGGATCTAAAATTGCCTAGCTTCAGACTCTTGTCAAATGGCCACCCAGAGTCCCCTTGGGGAGACAGGACAGGCTACAGATAAAGTATTATTATTATTATTAAATATTTACAAACATAGTGGGAAGTATATACAAACAGACAGATATGTGTGGAGTAAATACTAGGCATGAGAAAAAAGTTATGAAAATGATTCGTTTCGTAAGAAATTCGTAAGAAATGCTACTTTCGAGTATTTCCGCACCTGGAACGCCAACCAGGAAGTGGACTTCCTTTTCGAACTTCGGGGCCAGGATTTTCTTAAGTGTCGTTATTAGGTCGTAAGGGGGCACCCTCCTTCTCTCTCACCACCCTCCCGCCTCCCTTGCCAATAAGTATTATGGCAAGGCAAGCCCTAAACTCGCTCCTTCTTTCGGCTGGAGGCCCGGAAATAATGTAAACAGAGAAGATTACTCAGAAGTAAATCTGCGAAGGAGAGCACTGTGGATGAAGGGCCCTCCTTTGTGGATTTACTTCTGAGTAAACCTCTCTGTTTACATTTTTTCCAGGCGTCCCTGCCTCTCCTGCCCTGCCAGGATCTAAAGCATCAAAGAGTATTGGGGTGAGAAACCAACCTAATGTATAATAGAATGAATGCTACTGTAAGTGCCTAATATTATAAGTAATCAACTGGTCATACCTACATTCCATGCACATGCAATAATACAGCAGTAATAACAATAACAAGAGGTAAAATTCAAACCGAAGTATTCTGACTGGTCTCTCCTCATGCGGTGCAAACGGGCTCTTCTCTTATTAGCCCGGGAAATTAGCCGAGGAAAAGCCAGCGTTGCTGCTTGGGAGCACACACATACATATTCTTGGGAGGGAGATTTGCTGCAGAATCCGGGCTCATAGAGAAGATTCTGCAGCACCCCCCCAAAAGAATATGTATGTGTGTGCACCCAAAGCAAATGCTGTGCCCGGGTTTTGCCTTTTCCGGGCACAGAGAAGAGCCTTTTGCAGTTTGAGGAGGGAGCACAGTCAGAATACTTCGGTTTGAATTTTACCTCTTCTTATACCCATTGTTATTAGTGCTGTATTATTGCATGTGCATGGAATGTAGGTATATGACCAGCCTGGGCAAACTTGGGCCCTCGCTCCCTCGGGATCGGGGTGAGAGAGAGGCAGCGAGGAGCGAGGGGGGGCTCCTCCTCCTTTTCTTTTGCTGCTTCCAAGAATAGAATACCCCCTCCCTCCCTCCTTCCTATTTGGAGAGTCCCATCTAGAATTCAGTGTGATTTATTCAAGTTTTGGCCTACAACTCCCAGAAATCCCAGCCAATTTACCAGCTGTTAGGATTTCTAGGAGTTGTAGGCCAAAACCATCTGAATGTGCATGCGCTGGAAAAATTTTTGTAAGTCTTTCTTTTACTAATCAAAAAAATCCCCCATTTGATTTTAGAATCGCCATTTTTGGATTCGAAACCATGCCTAGTAAATACATAGAAAATTGATTCATTGGCTGCAGAAATCTGCCCAATAATTACAGTTTTAATTAATATTTAATTAATATTTCACCCTAAAGATTTTGTTATCTCAGATAGTTTGATTTTCCCCCTTTCTTCCAGCCAAGCCCAAAGAAACTGCGAGTATGTACTATGCTATAGTTATACCAACTGCAAACAATTAGGATTACTTCATTTGATTTTGTTTCCAACCTGCAATCCTCTAAAATACATAGCCATGCTGACCTTTACTTGTTAACTTTGTGAATGATGCCATTACTACCACTGTGCCAGTTTTGAAGTATAGTCATCCCTCCACGTTTGTTGGTGTTAGAAGCACAGAGCCCCAGTGAAAGTGAAAACCACAAATTAAAAGTGTCATTTTCCTTACTTCTCTAGGAACACCTTGCTAGGAATTTCTGAGTATTTCAGCATGTGTCTGTGGTCAATTTCCACCAGAAGCTGGCCATATCATTACATAGGAGAACCTAGAGAGTACTAGAGTTGTCATCTCTAGAAATCTCTAGGTCCTCAAGCATGATTCAGTTCCTCTGGAAGCTGATCATAGAATCACAGTGAAGAACCTAGCTGTTCCTAGGGAAAACATTTTTAAATCAAATCCACACAAGTCAAAACTGCATATGTGGAGGGATAACTGTAGACGTAAGTGCATATTGCTCGACTTTCAAAATCAAAACAACTCCATGCAATATGGTAACAATTGACAGTTTTCGGAGTATTTTATGTTTTTTGCACCAAATATTATGCCAGGCATACTTGTAATGTCATGCTGTCTTACTTTAGTAATTTTAAAAAATGAAAATCAATACTTTTTTACATAGATTCAGTGTGATATAGAACAGGTATGGTTTTGCACTTTGATGAAAGAGACCCAGGATTAAGTCCTCGGATGGTCATGAAGCTCATAGTAACTTTGAGCCAATCACTATCTTTTAATCCAGACTCTTTCACTCGCTTGTTGTGAAGATAAAATGAGGCAATCCGGTAGGAAACATGGAATTTAAATGCAATAACACAGGCATTAGATTTAGGAGTCTTTGATTAATTTCACTCCCCAGTGAAAAAGGTCTAATAAATATAATGTCTCACTGCCTTATGGAAGTAATATTAAGTAAGATGGAAAGAAGGGAGCACACTGGGACATTAATGTCATTAAAAGGGGTTGGGGAGAGGAGAGGAAATATGAGCTGCAGCTGTGCTCAGGTCAAGAAGGATACCTTTTTTAGGATTCATGCAGAGCATCCATGTGTTAAGAGACAGTGTGTACCCATTAGTAAATTACTCAAACACAGTTTACAGCTTAAATACTGAAAGCTGAAAGGCTAATGAAAATGACCTGTTGTGCCAATAGGTTCCTTGCCAAATCAATTCAAGTGCTACTGTGCTACTCCCAATATAGCCAGCAGGTGGTAGCAGTCCTTTTAAAGGAGACTTCAGCATTATTCTTGAATTATTTAAATCTTACAATCTCCTTCTTCCTCTAGCCCTGCCATCTACCACTGCATTTTCCACAAAAACAAAACAAATCAAACTCTGTTCTATGATCTATCATTGGGCTTGAATGCAAATTTGAAGGTAGATCAGGCCTCATCATGTGTTTCAGAGCCCCCAGTAGCGCAATGGGTTAAGCCCTTGTACTGGCAGGACTGAAAACCAACAGGGAGAGTGTGGATGAGCTTCCGCTGTCAGCTCCAGCTCCCCATGCAGGGACATGAGAGAAGCCTCTCACAATGAAGGTAAAACATCTGGGCATCCCATGGGTAACATCCTTGCAAACAGCCAATTCTCTCACACCTGAAGCAACTTGCAGTTTTTCAAGTCATTCCTGACATTAAAAAACCCCCATGTGTTTCTCCTGAGCAACATATATTCTTTGTGTGTCAAATGCTATTGCACAAATACAAACACACAATTTGTTCTGAGTTCCTGAGAGAAGCACATTGGAATTGTGCAGCCATAACTTATGTACACTGTGTGCCAACCAACACATTTATGATTCAGGATGAGATACACCAAAACCTGTGTTCAGGACGAGGTTCACATCATGTGGCATTTGCAATATATCAGATGAGCAATAGGCATTGGAAGTGTGTTCATTTATAAACAAGGAATTTATACTTCAATTGAATGGAGGCAACATCAAGCTCAAGGGCCGGCTCTCTTTAATGCCGTGGTTCTTTCACATCCTGAACCTTAAAAGGACTATTTTTCAGACCTTGCAGTAATTTCAAATAAATCAAGTCAATTAACTTTGAATAATAATCTGTGTGTAATCTTTGTGCTATATCATGCAAAGATAATAACATTACACTTAAAGGAAGCCTTAAATTATCTACACATTGATAATAATAGCAATCAAGGAAATTAATTGGCATTTCATTTTTAAAGTAATTAGTAGATCATCCTATTTCCATTTATCTTTAATTAATTGCCTGTGGCAGGAGTTGATCATTTGGCAACATCAGAGGCACAATTCACATTAAAGGAATTGTTAATACAGATTGGTTTTTTATGTGCCTAAAATATGAGGCAACTTTTTCCTTTTGAAACATTAATTATCTCATTATCATATAGATGTTGTCTTAGAATTTTGGACGGAAAATTTGAGCAAGATAGTGATGGATTCTGAATGGATATTCCCAATACTTAGCCATTTTCCAAACAAACAGGTGCATGAAATATTTCATTGGAGCGCAGAGGGACAAAACAGATATTAGAGTTTGAAGGTGAAGATGTGGTGAGCTATTGTGAAATATTCCTCAGATTGATAGAGGTGTAGGTCCAGATATTTTCTTGAGCTACTTCCATTTGCATGGGATACTCCCACACACCTGATTTCCATCAAATCCTTTTTTGCTGACACACCTCACTGTTCTATAGGCTCCCTTGGCCTATAGACTAGGCAACAGTGGTCACCCGGTGGAGCACCCATGGTGTCTGCTCTACAGATTGCTATCCTACTTTAGAGAGTGCTATTTGAAGAGTTACCTGAGGATAGGTCTCTGGCCCCTTCTACACTGCCATATAAAATCCAGTTTATCTGCTCTGAACTGGATTATATGAGTTTACACTGCCAGATAATCCAGTTCAAATCAGATAATCTGGATTTTATATGGCCATGTAGAAGGAGCCTTAGTTTAAGGCAGCCCTGCATTCAAAGAGCTCTCTGAGTTGTGTTCAGTTTTAAAAACAACAAACAAAAAAAATTGATGAAAATAAAGTTAAAGGTACAAAACATTGTTCCCGAAGACAAACTTAATATTTTCAACTCCATCATACAAATTGGGCCATAATATCTTGTCCAAAGCTAATCTGAATCTCCAGTAAAAACAACATACTTTTTATTGTTCTTCAAGTCATTTTTGACTTAAAGGAAGACTATTGGAGTTTTTTCTCAGCAAGGTTTCTTCACGGAGGTTTGTAATCACCTTCATCTGAAACTGGGATAGTGTGATTTGCTCAAGTCACTTCCTGGCTTCTCAGAGTCCAAACCAGACCTGGGCAATTGCCGCCCCTCCAGGTGTTTTGGACTTCAACTCCCAGAAATCCTAGCCAGTTTACCAGCTGTTAGGATTTCTAGGATTTGAAGTCCAAAACACCCGGAGGGCCGGCAATTGCCCAGGTCTGGTCCAAACGAACACTCAGGGCCCTTCCACACAGCCCTATAACCCAGAATATCAAGGAAAATCCCACAATCTCTGCTTTGAACTGGTTCCACATTGCCATATATTCAGTTCAAAGCAGAAAATGTGGAATTTTATTCAGCTGTATGGAAGGACCCTCAGACAAGTACACCGCACTGGCTATCTACAAATAAAATGATACAAACTTTAACTGGAAATGTGTGTGATCTTTGACATTCCCGTTTTCATTTCTGCTTGTCTAAAACGTTTTGATTGGGTCAACAACAGAGTTTGCAAGAATGTAATAATTTATTTCAAAGTGTAGGACGTACCATAACATATATTTTTGTACATGTACCCAACAAATGTACTCATTTGTTTCTAATCTGGACACATCATACATATGAGGCGTGGAAAACCTGACAGAACTGTCAAGGTATGCAGTTACCAAGATTTATTGTTACTTCTCTCTCTCTCTCTCTCTCTCTCTCTCTCTCTCTCTCTCTCTCTCTCTCCCCCTCTCCCCCAATTCTCTACTCTCTCCACAATCCCTGGAAGAGCCATCTGCTGAAAAAACAGTAACAGGTAAACAGTATTTTTCTTCCCTAAAAATATTTAGCAAACAGAATTATTCACCATGAAAAATTATGAAGGCTGACAAATCCAGATCTTCAGCTTATATAAATTGGCATTCTCCAGAGGTCCATGAAAAATGATTAAATTGATTCCACCAAGGGATTTGGCTCAAAATGTAATGCTTCTCTTTCCATCCTCTAATTTGTTCTTCAAGGATTCTAAAATCCAAAATTGCTTACTTGGAAATAAATACCACTGAAATGAGTGGACCTGGTAAGCACCCATGGGAGGGTGGGCTTGGTTATATTGATGATTAATGCTGAGCTGTACAGAACAGATAGCTCACATGCTGGGAGGCTATGAATGGAAATGTGTTAAAGTGAACTGGGTGATATCACTTTTGTGTGTGTGGCAGGCAGGGGGAGAGGAACACTTCTAAGGCAGATTGCTGAAGAATCGCTGCTGTTGTCAGCAGGAAATATTGCAAGGCACAAACGCCTCCAGCATAGCACCTTGGTTAATTTCAGTCTGTCTCCTTGTATGAAGTCACACTTGATTGAGTCTATTCTTGGAGGCCAGAAAACGAGATGCTGAAAAAGGACATCACATGTAAATCAAAATGTTAGTTACATCACACAATAGAGATCTATCATATCACATATGGGTGCAAAATATAGTATTCCTTCAAGCCTCCAGCCACATTCACCCATGCTCATCCTGTTTGAGTGAAACAAGATAAGTGCCATATTTTGTGTGGTTTTGTGTGTCAAGAAATAGGCAGCTAACATTTTATTCTGATGATTTGGAAATCTTTCTAGACAAGAAGAAAACAGGAAAAGCAGTGAAAGAAAAAGATGGTGAGGGCTAGAAATCTTTTATTTTAAATCCATGCATTAAAAAATTTACAATCGGCCAATCCTTCTGCCACGTCTAAACTAACAGTGTGGCATTATTTACATTGAGTTTCTTCTTAAATCATAGTTTCTTTACCCATTCTTGATCTCTACAGGAAAAACAGTGGGGAAAGCTCTTGTCAAAAAGGAGAAGTCTAAAGGTAATATCTCTTACTATTCTGTTGTTTCCAAATAATGAAGATCCTAAAGTGAACCTAACATGGAGTTTTTATGGCAAGATTACCTTAGAGGCTGGATCTACACTACCATATAATCCAGTTCAAGGCAGATAATCTGGACTCATAAACTGGATTATGTGGCAGTGTAGATGAGGCCTAAGGCTCAGAGAGTATGACTTGCCCAAGAGCACTGTGTGGGTTTCCATGGCTGAGTGAGGATTCAAACCCTTGTCACCTGTGTCCAACTATGTCTTCAAAGACCATGAGATGCAGAATAGGCATCCACAGTCTCTTACAGACCCACCGCCAAGACTCTGCTCTTGGAAGACAATCATACTTGGCCACGAGTGATTGCCTATAACAAATAAAGTTCAACTCTAGCTATGTTATCACACCAGAGCTTTAAAGTGGGCAGCCACACATTTCTGCCACTTGCAGAATTCTGAGAAATGTAGTTTAGGATGGGTCCTTTTGAATTCTCAACTACAGGGGTCCTCACCTTCCCAAACTACATTTCCTGGAATTCTGCATGTGGCGGAAATGTGGGGCTGTACACTTGAAATCCCTGGTGTGGTAATGTCATAAAATTCCATCACCATACTGGCTCATAACACTATAATTGTGCAATCCATTAATCAAGGAGCTCATCATTCATAAAAGCAACAGTAAACATCTGGATTTTTTGCCCAAAGGTAAATTAATTTATCTCATCTCAAGATCATTCACTAAGCTGGGAAGGTCTTTTGGGAGCTGAAGCCCAAAACACATGGGCAATTCTTTGTTTGAGAGCCACATAATGAATGTAAATGTTGTTTAAAAATACTTGTGCTCTGTTAAAGTACATTGTTAGTCTGAAGTTCTCTTCATGTTGCTGTATGAGAATACAGGTTGCTTGATATTTGCAGATAACAGTAGGGGATTTAAATTATCCCTGAATCAGAATTACTAGTGAGTCACAGACAACTATGATAAGCACAATCAAGAATTTTTATTTGAAGATAAATCAGAGGTTTTTCCCCCCTCTGGGATATTATTGACCTCCGATACTATTTGTAATGAAATTAAGGAAAGTTATTTTGTCTGTTATGAAAATGGGGAAAATATTACATTTTATTCTTACATCTAAGCATCTGTTTATTATTGTGTGCCTTCAATCTTTCCTGAGTAATAAGCAACCCTATCATGGTGGGGGGGCTTTTTTGAGATTGAGAACATCAGTAGTAGTAGTAGTAGTAGTAGTAGTAGTAGTAGTAGTAGTTCAATAATCTGGTTGAGATCCTGGATGGGAAGACATAGCAAGAATGTCCATTCATGTGAAGCTGCATTGTCTCCCCTCTTGTAGGTCTTGCCTCATTATTATACCCTTTCATGTCTATTAATGGCTGGTGTATAGTGATGAGTGGGGAAAATCTGGTTTTGCTTATAGCTATATAACTGTATTTCTGCAGCCATACAACAATGTTATCATCTGGCACCACTTAGAAGATATATTTTTGCTATTGTGAATTGAACACTTTTCCTTCACCTCCTGCTCGCCAAGGACAGAAACTTGGCAAGAGCAAGTTGGTTTTCAGGGGGTTGGAAACTGTTGCATAATTAAAATAGTAAATGCTTCCCTCGCACATCAACAACAATATAAAGGAGGTATGGGGGAGGAGGAGACATAGTTCAATAATTAAGTGGTGTGTGTCACTAATATGATATGAACCTATGTTTTATGTGGGGATACTTGCCACCTTATCACATTGAGAAATTTTCTAGTCAGCCTCTTTTCAAGCATGGAGAGGCACTGACATCATCACATGCGTTAAACTACTTCTGGCTGTAATGCATAGCCCTCCATAGTTTAAAAGAAGCAGAAGTGTCCTAAAAGAAGGGAACTTCAGCAATCCAACCTCATCATATTGAGAAATCTCCCCCCCAGGACACTTCAGCCTCTTTTCTAACATGGAGAAGCATGGAGCTCATCACATGTTCCAGGACCGAAAAGAGGCAGAAATGTCCTGAAAGGAGGGAACTCTGAACATGGGTCAGCAAATCGTGTGCAGAGCTCCTACCTCTTATCACACTTTACTCCCATCATTACAACTGAAAAACAGATGGGATGGGAACCATCAAGAGTTTCTCATCCTGTTTCATTGCCCAACCGTCAGCAGTCTTTTGTATCCTATGGGCTTTGATGCAGAACCATAGGATCCCATGGAAAGCAATAGTTTTAAATGGGGTTACTGTCTCTTGTATCCTATGGACTTTGATGCAGAACAATAGGATCCCATGGAAAGCAATGACTTTAACCTGGAGCACTGGCCTCTTGTATCCTATGAGGTTTGGTGAAGAACAGTAGGATCCCATGAAAGCTATGGTTTTAATCTGGACCACTGTCTCTTGAATCCTATAGGGTTTGGTGCAGAAAAATAAGATCCCATGGAAAGCAATGGCTTTAACTTGGATCACTGCCTCTTGTTTCCCATGTATCCCATGGAAAGAACTGGTTCTAAACTGGGGTCACTCATCTTTAATGTAAGGGGCTTTGGGCAGGGTAAGGGATCTCTTGGTTTTCAGATACTGTTGCTTCTCCTGATTTTTTTTTTTAAAGTAATGCTCACCTTGTGATGAATGTAATATGAATATATTGCCAGCACTTAAGTTTGCAGATCTGATGGGGAGGCAGAACTCTAAAGGAAGTTATTATCTCCCTTAAAGGAAGGATCACCCATGATTTCCCTTCTCAATGTGATGAGGTAGCAGGACTCGGGGTTTTTTTGGCCATGATGGAGGTGGAAGTTTTTCAATTTTCTCTGTAGTTCCAATGAATGTAGAAGTGACCTCTTTAGGATTGTAGGATGTCATTATACAGATAGCAAATATTTCATTAGATGAAAGTTGGGCAATGTAATATTCCACCATTGTTGTCTACTTGCAAAGCAGCAATGAGAAAGGCCATTCCCCCAAACGTTATATAGTATTTGTCATCACCATTGAAATACATTAAGATGGTGATAATGATAATGATGATGATACATTTATAATAATTAATAAAATATTACTTTATGTTATTAGTAAAAGTAAAACAAAAGTCTGGTTATACTGGTATAGTTTAAATGATAAAATGGATTTTTGTAATATAATTTAATTAGATTGATCTGTTTTGCTCAACAGTCCCAGTAATCAAAGAACCCCATTCCCATCACAATGTCACAACAGGTAAATGAATGGATGAAGGTGATGGTGGTTGTTATTATTGTTATTATTACATAAAATGTGAGGGTGTTTAATTTGTGGAGGGGGGTAGGCAAGTTGCCATCAGTTTGCTCTGTTATGCCCAATTGTTTATTACTTCTACAGTATGTACTCTGTGTATGTCTCTTAGACCCGAATAGGAATACGCATGATTTTCAAGGGCACAAAAAACTCTAAAAATGTTCTAAAATCCAGTAGAAATTAATGGGATTTATTATTCATATCCATTGCTGTGAACAAATAAAACTTTATATTACTACTGATTATAATAATATCTTAGTATGTCCTTGAACCAAGGGTGGTTAATCCTGGCCATTTCCTTAGCTTTAGCTATTTCCAGTTAGCTTTGTTCCATCTTCTAAATTGGTGAATATAATCTTACTGCTCTAGTTCTTTATGAGATTTCTGCTTACATGAAAAATCTGAATTTATTCACTGTAGGAAGTACAAGAAAATGTTGGATTTCATCTTGTAAAACATTAACCAATATAAATGGGGCTTCTGAAATTAGTAGGTTAAAAAGTAACTTTTTTCAGTCTCTGATTTAAAATGAGAAGGTCAATTATCACTGGAGAAAGAAAGAAGAGATTTTATGATAATTATTATAACTATGCCTTTGGTTGCTATTAGTCATTTTCAAATACATTTTGAATTGACACTGGTTAAAAAACAATATGGTTTCTTAGATGTTCAGTTATGCAAAAAGACATTCTCAAGTCATCTTGTCAAATATGTTGTAAGGGACATCATTGTTCAGTTTGCTGCTTGACAAATTAAACTGAATTAACATAATCAAAATGTGTATTAATAAGTAAAGAGTAGCAAATAGTTCTGTTGCTGTTCAGATTTTGCCTCTGACAATCATCTTTCTTTCCTTACAGACAAAATGTCAAAAGCTGCAAAAACAACAAGTAAGCTCAGTTTAGGGTTAAAAGCATTGCAAGCCTCTTTGATTCGCAGGTGACATATAGTACTTGTCAGCATTGTACAAAACTGTAACTTGGTTATCAAAACTGTTGTTATTCATTCCATCAGCCTGAGAAAGAATGAGTCATTTGCCCTTGAAAGCTGGCCTGTGGGGAAATGTTATATGTTTTCAAGCTCAAAACTTAAATAAGAAAGAGTGATCCTGATTCTCCTGTGTTATGATTGAGAAAAGATACACTGACACTAAAAGGGATTTGACTAAGAGGTCGCCTTTCACCAAAACAAAGGATTTGGAAGCAGGAAGCTGTTTGCATAAGAAAGCTAGTAGGAAATTTAAACCCCGTGGATTTCCATATGGGCTAATAACAGTATGCTAAGACTCCAATTATACCGAGTTTTGCTGTTAAGATTTGGTAGGATTGCAAGTAGATAAAAGTAAAAATAATCCAACAGAGACAAAGGTATGCTCCTCTCCAGAGCTCCTTATAAAACATTGCCACAACATGTGATTCTTCAACCTGTTATCCTGCAATGTATACTATGTTTTCTGTAATTTGGATAGTAAAGTGCTTAACCTTGTGGATTAGAAAGGTAACATCAGACCTGTTTTTGTACCAGTGATTAGGTTTAAGGCAACACAGAGGCAAGGTTTGTATACTGTGACAATGTCTGAAAGCTGACATTTGGATTAGGCAATTTCACATTTTAGAAATTTTCCTATTTCAGATTACCATTTCAAGTAGTATCCATATAGGTCAATTGTATAGGGCAATGGTGAAAAAAATATTGATTTAAATGGATAGCACTGAGATTCAATTAATTGCAATGAGTACATTTGTCTATACCTTTTTAAACTTTTCTAACTTGTATTGAATGTGACTTTCTTATAACTGCATTTTACATATTCTGCAGTTTTTGCTGTAACCATTGTGTGTGCCTATGCACATTCAAGTCATTTGTTGTCTTGTGCATTTGATAGGGTTTTCTTAGACAAAGAATATTCAGAGGTGATTTCACCAGTTCCTTTCTCTAAAATATAGTCTATATAGCACCTGGTAGTCATTGGAAATCTCCTATTCAAGTACTAACCTGAGTAATCTTGCTTCACATCAAGATCAGACAGGGGCTGGTGCCTTGAGAGTATTTAGGTCTGTAGTAACTATTAATGCTGCCATGTTCTTTATTATTTTCTTCGGTGTTGCATGCCAATAGGAAACAGTAGAGTACGTTTTTCAAAGAATAGGAATAATAGTTTTGATTTCAAATAGGGTTTGGGTTTCAGTATTTACCAAAGTGCCCCATCCTATAAAGGTAAGTATCAATATTTATGTTACACCAGGGATGGTATAATTGGCTGTACAGATGTTATTGGACTTCAAATTCCATCAACCCTAAATAACATAGCCAGTGATGAGGGAAGATAAGAGATGCAGTTCAATATCTGTATAGCCAGACTTTGCCCACTTCTAGTGGAGACTGCATTCATGAAATTGTATGAGATATTGAGAGTCTTGTTTATTGCTCTTGATGGTATATAAAAGGAGAGGGCACAAGAAATTTGAATAATATATACTCGCCGGCATTTCACTGATGAAATCTGAGGTATATATGGCCAAATAATATCAGAGTGTGGACAACATGGGAAATGTTGGTATGTTCAGCTTGGTGAAGAGAAGAGTAAAGGATCACATGGCATCTCAGAACAATAGATCACAGAGACAGAAGTAACCACAAGAATCATCCAGTTCAATCTTTTTCTGCCATCCAGAAATGCAAAATCAAAGCACTCCAGACAGATAGCCATTCAGCTTCTGTTGAAAACTCTCCAGGGAAAGAGACTCCATCACACTCTGAGGCAACATACGTATTCCATTGTAGAACAGCTCTTACCATCAGGAGTTCTTTCTAACATTTAAGTGTACTGTACATAACTGCACTTTTCAAATGCCATGAGGGCTGTTCCAGAGAGGAGGGAACAGGCCTGTTCTCTGCTGCTCCAGAAAGTATGGTTTGAAGTTACAGGAGATTAAATTTTGAGGGAACATTAGAAAGAACTTCTTAATAGTAAGAGCAGTTTGTCAAGAGAACTAATTTCTTGGAGAGTTGGTGGGGTTTCTTTTCTGGATATCTTCAATCTATCTATTGGAGACGTTTTAGCTGGGAATCTTGCATTGAGCAGGGGGTTGAACTCAATATTTCAGAAAATCCCTTTCAACTCTATAATTCTGTTAAAAACATACCCACCAACTTAATCCCTACAAAATAGCCTAATAAATATGGCTTTTATTTATTAAAAACAAAGACTTTTATAACTATATTCTGATTAATCTAATTTGGGTGGGGAGGAGGGCTTCTGGAGCATTGACCATTCATCAATGAGCCAAAACTAGACAATATACCTTCCAAGGCAATGTCCTATGATCCTGCATTTCAGTTACAAGACATCAGTTTCTATTAGAGGTTTGTGTCACAGTGTGTGGGTATGCTATATCTCGAAATTCTTTCCCAGAATATTTCTGAGAGAAGGAAGAATAAAGGGTCTTCTCAGAATGGGTGGGCATTTCTGGCAAAGATGTTGCATTGACAGGGAATGACTTTGATAGGTGGATGAGTGAATAGAATTGGAACACTTTTGACCTTTGTTTTTGGTACATGTGTGGAAGAACTTCTTCATCTTTTCTCCTGACATTTTAAAATATGTCAAAAATTTCCTAAAGGTGGAAAACTTTTTTTAAAAACTGTGATCAGTAAAGGTTAGAGGGTGCCTAATGAAGTGTATATGTTAAAGATTGCATCTACAGATAAGGGCATGGTAATTAGAGAAGTTATCTGGGATATTAATTTAACATCTTACTTCAGTTATACCAGTATCATCATACACTTGACTTGTTTATCCACATACAATATAATTGATATTGGTTTCTGATTTGTGTGTGTGTGATAAGCATTCCATCTAAAAGTAAAAAAGGGCTATGGAGGAAAGCAACTTACAATAGAACGGAAAATCCAATTATACCTGTCCGTTGATAGCAAAGAGCATTCTCTATTCACTGAGCAGCTCTATTTGCCTGCTTCCACTCAGCTGCAGAGAGCAGTGAAGTAGGTCCTTTGGAGCAGATTTTATTATTTATTTTAGTGGCATACAACTGGTTTGCAGAGAGATGGGTAGGTGGGGAAAATCTGCCAAGGTTCTGCATCAGACACATAGATATGATGTCATAGCTTACGTTTCATCTCCTGAGTTAACTCCCAAGTATGACTTTAAAATCTGGGCATCCATACTGAGGGATGGAATCCAGCAGAAATAGTAAGTAGGACACTGAAACATATTGCATCCAGCTCCCTCCTGCCAGTAAGCAGCAGTGAAACAGAAGCAGGGACCTCTGTAGATCCTCATTGCAATGTGACTTGTTGAACTGAAGGTGATGGGTGTGTTATCCTTTACTGCCCTGCTCACTAGCACTATAGAGCTCCATCTCTTGATATAGATGCCTGGATTTTGAGGTGAATTTTGAGACATTTGTGGTCATGGCAATGGTGCTATGAGTACAAAGATACCAAACAATTACAAGGTCACAAGCCTAGCTTACAGCATTATACTTTCCTCCCAGGAGACCAGTCATCCTTATGTAAATATAAGTTGCTCATGAAACTTAGGAAGGAGCTCAATGTTCTTTATAAGATGACAGGTGATAAGATTATAAGGAAATAGCAACTCAGCTGGCACATTTTGAAACAAATGGACAGACTTCTGGATACCAGTCAAATGCACCGCTGGTACCACATTTCTTGTTTCTAAGGATCTCCATCGCCTGAGCCAGATTGCTTTGTCTCAATGAAATTGATGTATGTGTGTGCCTGTGGGGAAAATTATGTTCACCAGTGAAGATGAAAGAGATGTAAATAAAAGACAAGGAAAAAGAGCACTTCTCTGCATATAGAAATTTGTATCAGTGGCTTTGCATTAGCATGCCTTGTAGAAAAATGCCTATTGTTGTCATAATTACTTTCTATCACAAATCTACTGGTGTGAAAAAAGCAAGAAAAATTGCTGTGCAGATAACAGAGCAGTCAAGTTCACCTGATCTACTGAAACACATGCAGGGCAAATTATATTTGATTTCTATCTCACTAATCATGAGCATACTGGATTTTTTTTAAAAAAAGAAATCACAGTTATAGTTCTTATATGATATCATTTAATACTTGAGTGAATGTACACTAAAGAAGCCATAAATCTTTTATCTGACATGTGCTTATTCTGAAATCTGAGTAAGTACTCTAGGTTTTCTATTCCCCAGTTGTGTGTCCAAATATCATACTAAGCAAACAATAAATGGAATGTCCATGGCTGTTCAGTCATTCTCACTTGCAACACCTATAATCAGGATCTGTGCACTTTGAGCATGCAACTCTTCAGGACATGCAGACTGGCTGGACTTCTGCAAGATGGCGCCCAAAAGTACCATATGTTAAAATCACCCATAATTTTTAAAAAATTTTTTAAAAGCCATGATAGATAGGTATACCACATTCTCTCTTATTGTTGTGGAAAACTAAGATTGAGAAAGGATCTGTAACATTCATTTGTTTACTCGGCAGGTAATACAGCTGCCATCTATTTTGTTAAAGTAGAAAGATTAATTTTGCATGAACCAAAATGGTTTCAGAAATGTTCATTGTGCTCAAAAATGAACTTGAACGCTACAAGCATTCATTATGCAAGAGAAGCAGCCTGATAGAAATTCTTCACTGTATTTCTTCTTGAAAGTAGCATCAAGTAATTTCAATAGTTTTCTTCCCACTTCAATCTTGGACTGTGTTCTGTACAGAAAATTCTGCTTTCTGTGCAAAATAACCATGTGCAAATTTTGCAGATGTACAAAACTGTCAAGATTCTTATTAGTCCAGGATTCTTCTCATCAGAATTTCGCAACATTTGAAAAATATGGGTTTGGCCATATTTTAATACATTTGCATGTTCTCTCCATTCCTACATTACACTTGTCTCACTGTATAATATGTATATCCCAATGCACATTGCGGGTCATTGTGCGTTGAGATGGGTTGTGTACTGGGACTAATATGCAATGGCTACACTGCTGGCACCATTTGTAAAATAGCTATATCTCTGCTGTCCCCACAGCATCTTTATCTGATCATCAATCAGTTTACAATGATGTAAATACATGTCTTCCCTTGTTTTCAGTTGTTTATCAGTATTTTTATTAATCTGCTCCCCATGTTCACAACCAGAACTAGGAATGGAAATATTACATGCCACCACAGCAATTTTGCTGACTCCTGTGCTTTCCCACTATATATGTACATACCTCCCATAATGATGAAATGCAGCGTAAAATGTAACAAGAGAAAACTGACACAAAAGCATGTATTAAATAAGGTCAATCCATGCTGACCTTTAGAAATTGCCAGAGGCCAGATAGAATAAATACATTTCCACCAACATCCTAAAGCCATGTGGAAATGTCGGCACATTTCACAACTTTTGAGCAACATGTTCCACATCAATGCAGATCATGCTTCTAGAGGCCCACATCCCTGCCTGCCAGAACAGGGGGAGGAAGGAGTCCTGGTTGCCTCACCTCCACACCAATGAGAGAAGGAGCAAACAGAGTAGGAGCCTTTAAAACTTCTGCCTCCAGCTGCTCCATTGTTACCATCCCTGCCTGCCAGAACAGGGGAAGGAAGGAGTCCTGGTTGCCTCACCTCCACACCGGTGAGAGAAGGAGCAAACAGAGCAGGAGCCTTTAAAACTCCAGCTGCTGCTCCATTGTGACCATCCCTGCCTGCCAGAACAGGGGAAGGAAGGAGTCCTGGTTGCCTCACCTCCACACCGGTGAGAGAAGGAGCAAACAGAGTAGGAGCCTTTAAAACTTCTGCCTCCAGCTGCTCCATTGTGACCATCCCTGCCTGCCAGAACAGGGGAAGGAAGGATTCCTGGTTGCCTCACCTCCACACCGGTGAGAGAAGGAGCAAACAGAGTAGGAGCCTTTAAAACTTCTGCCTCCAGCTGCTCCATTGTTACCATCCCTGCCTGCCAGAACAGGGGAAGGAAGGAGTCCTGGTTGCCTCACCTCCACACCGGTGAGAGAAGGAGCAAACAGAGCAGGAGCCTTTAAAGACTTCTGCCTCCAGCTGCTCCATTGTGACCATCCCTGCCTGCCAGAACAGGGGAAGGAAGGAGTCCTGGTTGCCTCACCTCCACACCGGTGAGAGAAGGAGCAAACAGAGCAGGAGCCTTTAAAACTTCTGCCTCCAGCTGCTCCGTTGTTACCATCCCTGCCTGCCAGAACAGGGGAAGGAAGGCGTCTGGGTTGCCTCACCCCCACACCGATGGCTGTACTGGTATGCGGCAGATACTGGCTTCTTCAGTAGACTCTCCTCAGTTCCATTTTAGCAGGAAGCCTTAGAATTGAACAGTTGGAGTCAAGATGGCCGTGTTGAGCAGACGCCGGAATGCCGAGCTCTGCCGGGGCCTATGTAGTCTTTCCTACACAGCACCCCCACCTACGAGGTCAGTTACCCCATGCACAAGGGGCGACTTGCAGGACTTTAGGGCGAACTCCTGCTCGTTGTTAGAAGCGCCGGCGAGTTCCCCGCTTCTCTTCGAGGCTCTGCAAGCCGAGGCCGAGGTTGCCCTTGAGGTTGCTCGGGCTCCGGCCTCGGTTCTCAGGATCCATGCGAGCATGAAGGACGCTGCGGCCTCCAGGAGGACTATAGGACCACCAGCGACCGCAGTGACCCACAGCGTCCCCCGGAATTGCTCACTATGGTCCCCTGTTCCCTGGCCGGGCTTGGAGGAGGCAGAGACGCCCACCCCCCCTAACTTCACCCAGAGGGAGGCAAGCGACCGCCCTCCCAACACCATCCAGGGCACCACCCAGGACGCGCTGCCGGATTTCACCCACCTCCTTCTTGGCTTCAGCCAGCTGGTCGAGCGGCTGGCCGCCTGGCTAAGGGAGATGGAGCTGAGACCGATGCTGGCATCCCTCTGCAGTGCGGACGGCCCGCGCCGCCTGGACCCCCACCCCGGGACTGGGGAGGTGGCGGCCGGCAGAGCGCCGGACCCGCCATGCCTGGACCTGCTGCGCCTGGGCCCAGTGGAGAGGAAGACAAGTGAGGCGACTGCTTCTGGCCCCCTGTGCGGCCACCGCTCGGGCCCGCCAAGTGTCCTGGTTCCGAGGAGCCAGGCGGAGGAGAGGTGCACGGAGACCTCGAGGAGCACCCCGCGGGAGGGGCTCCTGGAGGATGGTTGGCTGCCTCTTGAGGGAGACCCCCTCCTTGAGGAAGGGCCCCCATCCGGGGGCGAAGCATCAGCCGGATGGGTGGCGGTGCCGTGGTGGAGCCCATGGAAGGCATTGGGACACCGGGCTCCCCCGACCCCGATGCAGAGGGCGTTGGCCGGCTGTATCAACATGGCGCCAACCCTGATCAGTTTGGCGTCTTTAGGCCCACCCCCCTCGTCCACCCCAAAGGCTGCGACCACGCCCCCTGCGGTCTCCATGCTGGAGCAGCCGCCACTGCTGGCTTTTCCACCGCCGGCCTTTTCACTGGAGGCCACAAGCACCGCCATACCGCTGCCCCCGGGGTTCCTGATGGGGTCCCTGATGGAGGCGCTTGACGTCTCAGGGGTCCTTGCAAGGGCCCCTGGGGAGCGGCCCCGGCGATGAGCCGACCGATTACCAGCGATCCCCATGGTTATGACCAGCCCTCAGGCTGCACCGCCACCAGCTGGTGATGGGCCTGCTGTCACCGGTGGCCCTGGGACCGGGATCACTGCTAACTCTGGAGGCCCTGAGGCTGGCCCTCCCCCCCAGTGCCCCAACGGAGCGCCTAGAGGCCATGGACAGCCTGTGGCCACCGCGGGGCACGGTCCGAGATATGGTGAGAGGACTAGTAAACAACGGAAGAACCCTCTGCCACCTCAGACAAAACAGAGGAGGGGCCAAAGGCAGGGCAGGGGGCGGGGCCAGAGGAAATCCCAGCCCTGCTCTGCAACACCCAGAGGGTTCTGTCCCAGAACCTTCAGGAACACCAACCTCAGGCGCCGGGTTCCCCCATTGATGAACCCCCACCCCAGGAGGCTTGATAATCCGACGCTGGCGAACCCAGAGCCACAGGCTTGCAACGATCGCTACCGTATGGATCTCGAGTCCCTGAGGACGTTGTTCGATCTGTGGGACCCTCCTAGGCTTCCCCCATTCAACGGTCAAGCCTGATAGCTGACCTTAAAAAGCTCCGACCCACATGGGCCCGAGCTTGGCTTCCCCTTCTCGTTAGTTTTGTCATTCCCTGTCGATGTTGTTTGTCTTGTTGTATGCTCTGTATTTTTTATGTCAAACTGTAAACCGCTCCGAGCCCTCGGGGAGTGGCGGTATAGCAAGTTTGAACTATAAATAAATAAATAAATAAATAAACATTCCCTCAAGTAGTTTGGACTACCAAAGATGCTAAAACTCGGTTGCTTCTAGTCTATATTCTTTATTCAGCCAAAATTTGAAACTGTGCCCAGAAGTTTAAAAAAAACTTACGCAAATGATCAACAACTGTATCTTGATTCAATGCCAATACTGTTTTTGTTTTTCATTTTATATTTTGCATCTTCTTTTATTATTGAACTAGAAGTGTAAAGCATGTTCTGTGTTTCTCTATAATACCATCAGATGGAGCTTTATATAATCTTTTCTTTTCTTCATTCCAGGTGAGCAGTCAAAAATAAGCACAGCTAGGAAATGTGAGTTTGTAACTGGCATTTTGTTTGTCCTGTATTGTTTTTTAAGAATATAAATGAGATCAATGTATGCTCATCTGTCATTTCCAGGTCAAAACAGCTGAACAAGTAACTTCATTTAAGTGCATGCAGAGAGGCCTAGCATTTATCTGATGATCTACTATGATCTGATGAACTGAGCTGTGGCAATTAAAATGATGTCAAACTGTATTAATTCTATAGTGTAGATAAACACAGTGCTATAGATGGCTATGGCAATAAACCAAGCATAAGACACACATGACAGCTGTATCTTAAGTAAAATTATATAATCTTTTGGTTTGTTGTAACAAGTGAGTATATAACCACCCTTATCACAATTTCTTCAATGGCTACTGATCCATTTCAGTTCAAAGTGCTGGTTATGTTTCAGGTCCATCTTATCTGTAGAACTGTACCTTCTCACATGAGCTTGCCCAAGCTCTAAGATTGGGGGTGGGGGATCTGGTTCCATCACTTTCATAGATACATTGGGTGAACACTTGAGGGAGGACCTATTGGTTGCTGCTCCCCAGTTTAGAAATCTCCCCTTAGGGAGACTGGGATGATACCCTCCTTTCTGTCTATGAAAAAAAAAGTTCTATCCCAACATTATTTTTAAAATTGATTGCAAGGCCTTTGAACAGTGTGTTTCCTATTGTCTTTATCTTTTATATTTTGAAAGATTTTTTCTAAATGGTTTTAGTTATATGAGTAGTTTAACTGTATTGTAATAAAACTTTTACATATGACTTTCAAGCCACTATAAGGCAACCATAACTTACTGTTCCTCTTATTCTCTCCCCCACTCCACCCCCAGCTGGCGTCCGCTACTATCAATGTGTCTTTGTAAATGGATACAATGGGCACACTTCACAATATGCTGTTACCCCAGTTCAAGACTACAAAGGGAAGACTGGACAGTCAAAAACTTCTAGGCACAAGAACAAGGCACCGAAACAATAGAGTCATGCGTCCTGTGACATTGTGACATTTTTGCACTTTATGCCCTCTGTGAGGGGCATGTGAGAATCATTGGCATCTATGATCATAGAAATGTGATGTGATCCATTTGATTACATGCTCTCAAAAAGGTTCTCTGCTCTTCTTCGGAACCAGCAGAGTCAAAAAGAGAGGAACATGTGATACAACATTTGAAGTAGTACCTAAGTGCCCCTTTCCTGAAGGAAAACATGGTGCTGAAGTTGTACTTGACAACTTGTATGTGTATATTTGTGTGTTTTGTACATCTCTGTGTATTTCTTAGGCTGTTAAGTTTGCTGTTAAATTTTTATGTCTTGTTTCCCATACAATTATCTTAAGATCAAGTGTCCCACTCAAAAATACTTAAGAACAGGAATCATAATTGGAGACTATTTTTACAGTTCTTACATGCTAGCCCCCTTTCAGGATGGTTGTCCTTACAGAATTCATTATACAACTGGAAGAGGATTTGATTGGAAATAAGCCATAAAATTGCAATAAATATCTCTGTAAAGGTAAGCAGTATTTTCCAGTTTTTAAAAGCAGAGGGGAGAGCAGATTTTGAAACTGTCCAGATCCAGCAAAGATGAACTAAATGAAGGAGGGCTTTTTAGTGTTTCAAGCATGACTTATTGGTTTATATTAATCCATATGCACTTTTACTAAACTATTCCAAATCATATTAAGTACTACCATAAAATATATATAAGGAAGAAGAGCCAGTTACCTATCTGGTGCCGGAGAAGCTAAATCTGAAACAATACTACTACTCATACAAATGTTAAACATTCAGAATATCAATACTGTTTTAGCAAACAGGTTAACTTTGATACTTAAACTTGAACAGTTATCAAAGATTTCCTTTTCTTGGGGAATGTATGGAGCTACATTCCCTTGTAACATAACACTTAACTATTTTTAGTGTGGCTCCTTGAAATTAGCACATCAAATCTAAGCCATCTTTTGTTTATTATTTGAGACAGTGAGGTGATTCTTTGGAGTCATATTAATCTAAGTGAAATCTCTGGACATCATTATTCCAGCTGTCTCTTGAAGTACATCTTGCTTTATAAATAATAATGTGTCCTTGCAAACAAGTTCTGTATTATGTTAATTCAGTTCATCTGTGTTATTTTGTACTTGTAGTTACATGTCATAGAAACCTCATGAATGTTTGTAGAACACTTTCTTTAAACAAGTCACCTTACACATGCAAACTTTTGCTGTGTATAGATTTTATCTCCATAGAAGGATGACCTTACTAAGAGCTGGTGTTAATTCTAATGAGATGGCGCAGCACTTCAGGTAACTGTGCCCAAAAAGAGTCTACCAGTTCTCCATTGTGTTTGGACTCCTTCATTTCTTCATTTCTAGACTAGAAGTGACTGGAATTGCTACTACCTACTTAATGGCTGCCTATGGAAGGGATGGTGCCCATTATGTGTTGGGCACAATCACATAGGCATTTTTTTAAATGACAAAAGCTTATGGTTTAAAAAAACCTGTAGAAATAACTACATGGCATTATTATAGTGAAAGGAAAACCATTTGGAAGCAGAGATATGCAGTAATGTTTCCATTACTAGGTATGTTTCCATAAATAAGGAAAATGAATTGAGGTATATTTATGGTGGAACTTTCACTAAAAGTGCCATTAACTAATACTGTACAATTTCATTGCATTTATACAAAAAAAATGTAGAGCAAGCTCTTTGTGTGATACAAAGGTAAATGACCTTTTTAGGACACACTATGCTTGCTTAATGAATGCAGACTATAAAAAATGAATAATGATGCTTCCTAAGAAACATAAAGACTTTAAACTCTGCCTGATCATGTGATGAGATTTCCAGATTGGCATCACGTCAGGAATGGACTATAATCAACTAAAGACAAAATTATTTCTAAACAGAGTTAGGGGACATGATTTCTTGTAGATGAATGCCATCTACCTCCAATCTTACCCTACAGAGAAACCTTGAGATTCAGTTACTTATAAATATATACATATAATTTGTGCTTTGCTTGTGCTGCTTAATATAGTTGAATTGGCTTTCCAAAGATCTGCCAGTTTAAATCATAGCACTTAGCACAAGGTTTCTTTAGAATATTATTTAAATGTTGCCAAGCTTTGCTTAAACTTTTAAAGCTTTTTCATTGGGACTTGAAGCTTTTACCATCCCAGTTCTCCTAATTGGAGAAAAACATAATTGCATATCTGAGAGCAGACTTTGTCTCCTTTTGTCCTGCTACAGGGGTGGCTCAGTTGAATTGAATAACTGTCTTTAATCATAATGATAAAATAATATAAATCTAACATTGGTCATTGATTTCAGAAATCTTAATTACTTTGCTTTGCAGACATGCTGCATGTTGCTTTCTCTAGTGAAACCAATTAATCTGAAACCTTAATGTGCTATTACTTGAATCATTTGCCTTTATCCAGATAAACCCAACTCTTGAGTATATTCATTGCTTAATGGTTTTGCAAAATAAATTGGGCAAAATGTCTCATAGTGATTGTGGTACATTTTTATCAGCAAGAGGATGGAAAAAGAACTACATATGAGTTATTTGTTTACATATACTGTAGTTCTAAACTTTCTGTCCTATTTGAATGAACAATAATGAAATATTAATTAATTTCTTTCTAAATTGATTGTGCTAATTGTTCCATACCCACTCAATTTCTTAAGCCAAATTTAATTTTCCATGTTCTAACCATAGATAAATTGAGTTGAACCTCATGTCCACTTACCAGACCACAGAGATTTGAGGTTAACCAATTTATGCTCCATCACAAAAATAGAGGGCCCAGTGCAAGCTAGAGTTTGGAAAATATTTGCAGGACTTAAGGTCCCAGAATAAGCTACACAGTCTTGATGGCTAGGGGATTCAGAGTAGTAGTATACGAAGTATAAAATGTTTTAAAAGTAACCCCTAGCTTGCATAATTAGTATTTCTGGCTGGATTTTAATCAGCATAATTATATTTGATATACCACACAAGTCAATCCCATAAAGGTTGAGAATGGAGAGTTCATGGTACAATAGCAGTTATTTTCTGTCATATCCTGCCAACTAGGTCAAAAAAGTATGAGAGGAAGAGAACTCCCCACACACACACACACACACAATTTATCAGGGTTTTCTTCTCCACTACTGGCCCCCAATGTAGACAAACTAACTCTATCTCCCAAGTGGTTGCTTCTCCCACATGGGGGAGAATACAGAAACAGATGGAGTTTTGGATATGATGGATTCCATGCCATACTAACATGTGCCAGAAATGCCTCTGGAAAGTCTCCTTTTCATCCTAGCAAGAATGCCATGATGGTGGAAAGTTCATGACTGCCATAGAGAATCTCCAGATGCAGTTCTTCCTTTTCACAAAAAAAACCTTCCTCTATCCACAAGAAAAGGGTCTAGAAATGACTTTTGGACCTTGAGCTAGACTACCAAAATCCATAGGCCTGGATCTAAAATAAGGAAGCAGAATTACATGAGCTAAGTTCTCAAGAAAACTATCATCACCTAAATCCAAAATACACCCAATTACCTATTTATAATAGAAAATTAAATTTTAAATTGAAGTTCAGATACATATTTTCTGCCTAAATACTGGGATGTAATGTGTCCTTTTCATAATCCCATTTTCTTCTGTAGAGCGAGAGCTTCAGAAAGTAAACCTTAGGAAAGGTGGGGGAAGTGCTGTTGACAAATGTATTTCACTTTTGATCAATAATTATTAGAACAATATCTAAGTTCAGTTTCCAAGATAGCTAGTATCTCTTATCTTTAATAAGCATATTCTAGTTGCCCATTTAACATTACCAAGTTACAAGCACTGGGAATGGAAGTAACATATATCTCATTGAAGAAAACCATTGACTTACGAATTCATCAAAAACAGGAAGTTGTATGTGCAAAGGACATTAGAAATATGACTAGGAAGGTGAGTGGAAATAAAAGAGCAGAAAATCTGAGGGAAATTATATAGCAAACATTTTACAAAGGAGGAAATGAAATCATTTTTTAGGAAATGCATAAGTGAGAATAAGGGAAAGAAATAGAACACTGGGAAGTTGGGAAATGATACGTATCAGATAAAGTGCATTGGAGAAGTGAATGGGAACATTAAGGAGTAGCTATGGGGAAATAAAAAAATGATCTTGAATTTTGGGATACGAGAGCTAACAAGTAATAAGATATGTTTGCTAGATACTGAAGAACCCCACTATGGAAGAAAAACAAATTGTTAGTCTTCTTGTGCAACTCTCACAATAGCTTATACCTATGTATACCCTGGGAGATCACAGCACAGCTCTCAATGTGAAATAATGTTTTAGCAGGATAAGAAATTTCACTTATTTCTATGTGGGTTCAGGCCTGGGGAGGATTTCTGGATAATTGAACCTGGATCCTCTTTTTCCAGCCACCTCACACACTGTACGAACACATTAAGAAGACTAGAAGGCTTGTAAACTCATTTTATACATTCTTATTCAACCTCATCCCAAATCCTCACATTTCTGTCCTTGGACTTAACAAATGGAAAGAGTAGACAGCTACATGCAAGATCCTCACAGGACTTCCATTTTTTCTAATGGTCAGACCCGGATTACCCATAAGGCCACCCTAGGCCATGGCCTAGGGGCGCAAGCCAAAGGAGGCACAGATCATGGACCCCCCTCCCCCCCACAATATTGTCTCAGCCGGCCCCTGAGGGCAAAATGTCAGGAGAGCATGCTTCTGGGAAGAAACGGGGAGAGCGTGCTTCTGGGAGGAAACCTCCAGCGAGGTCTCTCTCCCTTCTAGATGGGCGCCGGCGGAGGAGAGTGTGCCTGGCTGCAGGCATCTGCCCCAGAGGGAGGCCTCCTCCACTTGGGCGAGAGAGAGGGCCTGGTGGCGGCCTGGGACAAGATATCTCTCTCTCTCTCTCTCTCCACTGAGGAGGAAGCAAAAGGTGGGAAAGGAGGCTACTCACCCAGGAGGCTGGCCTTTCGGTGGAGGCAGGAGAAGAGATGGGGCTGCTGGCGCATGCCTGGCCTCCGAGCCACCACTCTTTGTCCTGTTGTGCCGAAATCCGAGGAGGAGGAAGGCGCGGGAGCCGCGGGTGGCAAGGCTGGGGATCTGCAGAGGCTCCCTCCATGCTTTGCCTTTCCTTTCTTGCCCGCTGCAAAGGTTGTCAGTGGAGAATGCTGGCGGGGTGGCCAAAGCAAGCTGGTGGAAATGGCGCCCGCTTTGGCCGCCCCACCAGCATCCTCCGCCGACAGCCTTTGCAGTGGGCAAGAAAGGAAAGGCAAAGCATGGAGGGGAGCCCCTGCAGATCCCCAGCCTTGCCACCCGTGGCTCCCGCACCTTCCTCCTCCTCATATTTCAGCACAACAGGATGAAGAGTGGTGGCTCGGTCGGAGCCCCATCTCTTCTCCTGCCTCCACCAAAAGGGCAGTGTCCTGTGTGAGTGGCTTCCTTTCCCGCCTTACTGCCTCCTCAGTGGAGAGAGAGAGATATCCAGGGCCAGGTTTGCAGAGCGGAAAGAAAGCCCCTGCCCTGAGCTCCATTTCTGCTGCCCACGGCAAGCCTTCCCCCGCTCCACAGGGCCCGCAGCAGCATCAGCTCAGGCCCGCCAGGGGGGAGGGAGGGAGGAGAAGTTATAGTTTTATTTTTAGTGTGGGTCTGAGTGATGTGTGTGTGTGGGGGGGGGTGCGGTAGGGGGCGTAATTCCAAAGTGTAGCCTAGGGTGCAACAATTTGTTAATCCGGGCCTGCTAATGGTCTGGTACATTCCACTTTCATGCACCACAGAGAAAGATAACTGGCCTGTTCAGCAACCTACGGTAATGCCTGGCTGAGTATGTGCTGTTCCAATGACAGGACTACATGTACAACCCCATGTACTCAATGTAAATCGCCCTGTGTTGTCAATTTAGGGAATCTAAAGTGAAGGAAGCAGAAGGCTTTATAGACTATACTACCAGGGAACCCCAGAGCTCTTCAAACAGACAGAACTGCATACAGGTTCTTTTTATTTCACCATATAAAGCCACTAATCTGAAATCACTATGCTGCTAAGGAAGAAGTCTTACTGAATTCAATGGAACTTAAATACTAGTGGTTTTATTCAAATAGGAAGTCAAAATTTCTGTTCAACTTCTTCCTAATGTTTGGTAAATGAAAATTTATTTAGACTTCTTGTGGACAACTGTGGCCATCAAATGTTATCGGACTGCAACTCTCATAATCTCTTACCTCAGGCTGTTCTAGCTAGGTTTGATAGGAGCTGTAGGCTAAAAGCATTTGGATCACCAGGTTTTCCATCTGTGCATTAGTTCTAGGAATTTTTTTTTTTGATTAGTATATCAAATACTTACAAAAAATTTTGCAAAAAGTTCTAAAATGTAACTTAATTACTAACGAAATTCTAAATTGGTTCTAAAGTCAAAAACAGTCAAAAATCAATGGGGGAACATTCCCCTTAAACTGTAGATGTATAACATAAATATAAGAGCTAGCTACTAGCTCTCAGTACAATTGTGACCTTCTCTACCCTCCTCTTTCATTCCTTCCTTTGCTCTTTGGTTCCCCATCCCTTCTTTTCTCTTTCCTTCCTTCCCTCCCCCTTCTCTACTTCTTCCTTTGTCTCCTTCCTTCCTTTGTTCACGTTTTATTTCCCTAATAGCAATTAAACAGAAAGATATATGTATAATATATAGACTTTCTGCTGTGCTCTGCAACCGAACTTGCCTATCTCAGATTGGCCTCTTTAGTCATCAGCGCTTGTAAAAGCGTGGGATGAGTCCTTCCTGAATCTTCGTTCGTGAAGTAATGCGAGAGAGAGATATGTATTAATGCAGTGGTTCCTCATGTTGTGGTGACCCCCATCCATATTTTTCGTTGATACTTCATAATTTTGTTACTCTTATGAATTCTAATGCAAATATCTAATATGCAGGATGTATTTTCATTGTTACAAATTGACCAAAGTTAAAGCAGGGGATTAATCACAAAAACAATATGTTTGGGGAGGATGGACAACGGATGATGGGATTTGCAGTACCTTCGACCAATTCAGCTCTGACTTCCACAGCTGAGACCCCATGAATGACAGACCTGGACTAAACTTGGCACACAGAACCCCCATGACCCACAGAAAATACTGGAGGGGTTTGGGAGGAATTGACAGTGATTTAGGGAGATAACTCTGAACCCAAACAATCCTGGATCAGGACCAAACTTGGCATGAATACTCAATATGCCCAAATGTGAATGCAGATGGAGTTTGGGGAAAATAGACCTTGACATTTGGGAGTTGTAGTTGCTGGGATTTATAGTTCACCTTCAATCAAAGAGCATTCTGAACTCCACCAATGACAGAATTGGGCCAAACTGGGATCCCCCCGCTGCCGGCGCCCTCGCTCACCCCCTCTCGCCTCTCTCTAGCCTCGATGCATGGATCAAGGCTAGAGAGAGGGAGGGGAGCGAGGCCCCTTTCCAGCTGAATATAAGCCGACCCAACCCTGGGTCGAGGCATATTTCAGCTGGAAAATAGCGCCTCTCCGCTCTCTCTCTAGCCTGGATCAGGCTGAGAGAAGCAGAGGGTGTGCGGGCCTCTTTCCAGCTGAAATATAAGCCGACCCAGCCTGGGTCGAGCATCTTTCAGCTGGAAAGGCGCCCGCGCGCCTCTCCGCCTCTCTCTAGCCTGGATCCAGGCTAGAGAGAAGCAGAGAGGTGTGCGGGCCTCTTTTTCCAGCTGAAATATAAGCCGACCCAGCCCTGGGTCGGCATATTTCAGCTGGAAAAGCCCGCGCGCCTCTCCACCTCTCTCTAGCCTGGATCAGGCTAGAGAGGAAGCAGAGAGGTGTGCGGGCCTCTTTTCAGCTGAAATATAAGCCGACCCAACCCTGGGTCGGCATATTTCAGCTGGAAAAGAGGCACCCCTCTGCTCTCTAGCCTGGATCCAGGCTAGAGACAGCAGGCGCGCGGGGGCCTTCCAGCTGAAATATAAGCCGACCCAGGGTTGGGTCGCTTTATATTTCAGCTGGAAAAAGGCCATCGCACCCCCCTCTCGCCTCTCTCTAGCCTCGATGCATGAAGGCAGAGCAACAGGGAAGAGAAGGAGAAGGGGGGAAGCCTGGAGGACTACAGTTCCCAGAATGCATTGCCTAGCAGCAGAGTCACTTCCAGTTCCCCATAGAAATGCGGGAAAAGAAGAAGCTTACTGAAGGCGGGAAGGAAATGAGCGGGAGAAGACAAGACAGGGAGAAGTGAGTACTACAATAATTAATTAATTAATACTTTAGAACTTCTAACGAACTTAACGCATATTGTTGACCTGAAGGACCATAAAGGAAGTCTACTTCCTGGTTCACGACAACGAGCCGTAAAACAACAAAAGTCCCATTAATTACAATTTCTAACGAATCAATTAGATTTCCGTTTCAATTTTAGCATGCCTAGTAACTACTGTATTTTCTGGTGTATAAGACTACTTTTTAACCAGGAAAATCTTCTCAAAAGTTGGGGTCATCTTATGTGCCCAGTCGTCTTATACACTGGGAAATATGGGTATTTATGTGATACTTTAAAGTATAACACAATCAAGGGTTTAACATACTTTTTGGACTGAGATATACATTTTGAGACTTGAAGCTGGATTTTTCAATGGAAATATTTTAGAAACAAATGCAGTTTGCTTTATATCAGACAACATATTTTGGAAGACATCATCACTTCCATTGCCATAACCAGTGGTTCCCAACCTGTGGGCCCCCAGATGTTTTGTGCTTTAACTCCCAGAAATCATAACAACTGGTAAACTGGCTGGGATTTCTGGGAGTTGTAGGCTAAAACACCTGGGAACCCACAGGTTGAAAACCACTACAATAACCAATGTGTGACACAGCCCACTAAGCCACACTTACAACTATTTCCATTTCCTGTGTACCCAGAGGAATGTCAGATCTATTGACCATAATGGACTATAACTCCATGACTTAGACTAAATCCATGATTCTGAAGAGTCTCTAGGGTAAAATAACTGTGTTGTTAAAGACCATATTATTTGATAGATATATCAAATGATTCATTTGATCAACAAATCATTCCAACAGCAATTTTTGTGAAGTCATTCATGCTCCTTGCTTTTTGCTTTTATTTCCCCCATAAGCATTATTATAGCCCTCTGAACAAATCTGGCAACAATGGAGGACTAACCTCACTTCATTTCATGTTGCCATATAGTTTGAAAATGGGTATAATTTTGTCTCTGAGTTTCTCCCACTAAGCAGAGAAAGAACTTGTGATTTCTCTGAGAGCAATTTTTGACAGTTTTGCTTTGGAGGAAGGAGTCACCTATTTCATTTTCTCACCCACGGGACTAGTACCTTTGTCAGAGGCAGACAAAGGAATGTCAGAGTTGTCGCTCATGAGTCAATGGGTCTCTCTATGACAATATGTATTAAACTAAATGTGTGAGAGAGAACCAGCATGTCATGCACTGGGCTATAATTCTAAATACCAGAGTTTGATTCCTGGCTCGATTTTGGAATTTCACTGGGTTACGTTGGGCAAGTCACAGATTCTCAGCCCCAGAAAAATCCCCGATAAGGGCTTCCATAAATCAGAGACAAAAACCTAATTGTGTCAGTATATGGTTGTCCTATCTTTTCAATGTTCAGTGGCTTCAATATACAAATGAAACAATAATGTTCTGTTCTTTCATTCTTACCTACTGCAGATCTAAAAGAGAGTTAGTTACTGTGTTGATTAGGAGGCAGAAGAAAAAATGTATTAGCAATTACATTCAATTACAGAGTTCAGAACCCACTGTAAAAATAGAAAACAAAAAAGTTTGTTTGTTTACTTTGCTTGCTTGTTTTATTCTAGTTTGCAAATGCTTTTAAGGAAAAGGATTTCTTTTACAAGGCACCAATGAATTATGCATTATAACATGCCTTAGGTACACGCTATCACAAAATATTAGTTACTTCCTATTGGCAGATATTACATCTTGTTAAGTTGCAAAACAAGTAAATTAAATTTAAAAATATAGTTTTAAAATAGATGGTAGTTTGGTTTTTTTGCGGGGATTGTTTGTTTTGCTTCTTTAATTGTTTCATAACCTTTTAAACTTTCACAGACTGTGCAAGCACAATTACAGAATTGGACAGTAAATCCCATTCCAATCCCACCTATCTACACTTATGGAGCAGAAGCCACTGCAGCCAATGGAGGTCTGTTACCCTGTTGATCAGGAAGCAGCTAAATGACACAAGTGATCTCTGGTGTAATTACTTTGAAGGCCAGATAGCGCTTGCATGTGAGACTATCAACTAGCTATATCCTGATTGAGAAGGGAATAGACCCTCATCAATCACAACAACTGCTATTTGGTAAATGAGATGAATGGTACTTCCACAGTTCCTATGTATATCCTAAACTAGGGGCTACATAGTGCTGCACATGAATACAAAAGTGCTGCTTACATCTAATTTATGCATTCGTAACTGCCCAACAGGATTTCAGCTATCAGATAGGTCTGAAGTTCCAATTATATGCTGCCTGATGAAGTTATTTATTACATTTTCTTTAATATTTTACCATTTAGCTTCACAGATTGACTCTGAGCTATAGTATTATAGCCTTTTTCACACCACATAGTTATAGCACACTGATGCTGCTATAACTGCTCTGGCACCATCCAAAAGAGTTCTGGAATCTGTTGTTAAAGAAGGTTATGTAGAAGTCATCCAGGTAGCTCAGCTAGTGCCGCACCAAAGCACAGCTCTCGAGGTGAAATCAAACACTATTCAACACACATTTTGGTGCCTCAAATGTCAGACCCATTTCTTGGTATCACCCTTTCCTGTACTATCCACCCCGAACACTTAGAACCAGAGGAACTTTTCATCAGCCACCCCAAGATTATGGAACAACCTGTCTGAAGAGCTCTGGCAACTAAATGAGCTGTCCGAATTTTAAAACAATCTAAAGACTTATCTCTTCTGGCAGGCCTACCCAGCCAGTTTTAATCAAGAATTTTAAACTTGTGTCCTTTGTTTAATCATTGTTTTGTGTATTTTAATTTATATGACTCATAGAAATACATTTTAATATGTATCTCTTATAGAAATACATTTTAATATGTGTGCCTGTCGTGTGTATGTATATACCGGTATATATATTCTGTAACCCACATTGAGCAACAAAATACAATACAATAATAATAGGTATGTTTGACTTGTTGATTCTAAAAATGGCACTAGTTTTCCCCTATCAGCTATTGTTTTTGAGATGCAGAACATATGCCATATATCACTCTTCACTCTGTTCACCCATACAAAAACATGATAACCATACCTAAGAAACTAGAGCTGATGAGATCTATCCAATGCAATTTACTGAATCAGCAGCCCAAATAACCCCAGGAGCAGGCCTAAAAACCAAGATACCAAGAATTTTGTTGTTGTTGAGCTGTGTAATGCTATCATTGTGTAGTGTGAAAGAGCCTTATGAGGAGAGGGCTAAGCCCTTTCTCCACTTCATGTACAATTTTAGAGATATGGAGAACAGTTCAAAACAAAGAGCTATTTGGTGATAAAAATAGACAAACTAATCTTGAAAAAACATGGAAATGACAGAAGAAATGAAGCTAGAAATTATTTTGAGGGAAAGCAACTTTTATGTAATTGCAGAGAAGCCTGTGTAGTACTCCTAGCCCTCTTTTTGTTGACAGGGGTTTTGCTTTCGGGGTCAAGGTATGTACAAATTCTCATTTGCTCTGCTGAGGTGAATCATAATCGTCAATATCCAACTGAATGGAGCTTTTTTTTTGTTTTGTGTTTTTTAAAACTCACGCAAATCTGTGCAAGATCCTCTACAAATAAGAAAATTGTTCCATAGAGTATGTATGTGATGTGGAGGTGTTTGTGATTTGCACAGCAACAAAAGTCAATTTAAGCATGGCAATGAGTGTTGATGTGACACAGGGAAGTCTTCTTGCCCTCAAGCCTGAGGATCAGAGTTTGCATTTTTCATTTTTCTGTCACTGCCATTTGGGTTTGGTATTTCTTTTCTTTCATGAATTTTAAAAAGAAAGATACAGTATATTCCTGGGGGAGGCACAAAAGAGTTCAGATGCATCCTTACAAATTTTCTAAAATGACAGTCAGATAAGCAAATAGGGACTGCCTTATTACAAGATAAGGTGAGACAACTGCCTGAGGTGGTTAATATGAGAGCAAATGAGGCTGCATGTCTGTTGCATGTCTGAACTAACCTGCTGCCTTCTGACACAATGATGAATTCTGCCTCTTACCATGCTTAAGCCAGTGTTTCCCAACCAGTGTGCCGGGGCACACTAGTGTGCCGTGAGCGATCATCAGGTGTGCCGTGGGAAATTGGCACTCTTCCCCCTCCTAGCAGCTCTTTCTCCCTCTTTCCCAACCCAAAGATCCTCCCCAAGGCAAAGGAAGGGCTTCACCGAATGCCAGGGCCAGGCCGCCTTGAGGAAGCCTTCAAGAGCCTCAACTCAGCATGGGTCCATATTCTGTATGTTTCATAGATCTGTGTGGCCTCTTTAGCTGCCTCCCTCCTCCCTCCGCAAAAGCAGAGCACTGGGTGGAAGTGATTGAGTTGGCGTTTTCGCGTTGGCTTGGATTTCTCGCGAGAACAGCTAAAGTCGGAAGCTCCACGTCAGTGAATTGGGTAGTGAGCGAACCTGGGAGCATCGGGAGGCTGATGCATTCACAGGTTTCCAAGAAACAAATTGAGCCTCTCCGCTTGAAAATGGTTTTTTTTTTTAAAAAAAACTATTTTACTGGATTTTTCGAGAGTTGCCTCCTCCCCCATCCCAAGGAACTGTTTATAACAGCTTCATGACATCCATAGTTAACTGGAAGCAAGTTTCACTCAGGGTGAAATTTCACAAGGGTCTGGAGAACAAGCCCTATGAGGAGCGGCTTGAAGAGATGGGCATGTTTAGCCTGAAGAAGAGAAGGCTGAGAGAAGACATGATAGCCATGTATAAGTATGTGAGAGGAAGTCATATATATGTTTTGTTCATCAAAACAGGCCCAGGTTTCACAGTGAGTGTATAAATACATTTTAAAACACATTAACTATACTTATTACTGTGTTAGAGTGTCATTTTGTGTCATTTTGGTTGGTGGTGTGCCCCAGGATTTTGTAAATGGAAAAAGTGTGCTGTGGCTCAAAAAAGGTTGGTAAACACTGGCTTAAGCAATATCGGACAGCCATTCTAATTAGCCTTTGTGCATACAATGAAGGGCAGCATTTCATCTTTTGCATCTGTCAGTAAAATATCTTGGGGCGATCATGGGGTTTGGCTTCCAATTTTATTCTCCAGCCCTAATATAATCCCCAAATATTTTAATAATATGTAATGTTATCATTTTGGCTTAAAGAGGAAAAATGGGGGGTGGGGTATTGCGAATTCTACATCCGCCAGAGAAGAGTACATATGCAGAAATATGCCAGGACAAAACTATGCAACTTTCATGCAGAATAGTAACATTGTTCTACACATGACAGGGTGTCATGATTTGCAAATGAATTTCTGCTAATTTGTGCAGTGTGTGAATTAGAGAAAAGTGTATACAGCTACAGTATATCCACAATTCAATATCTGCAGTTTCACTTACCCATGCTCCAAAAAACAATTCCCTGTGGAAGTCTTTGTGGGCCTCTCCGGGTCTATGTTATGCTTTGTTATTAACCATGGATTCAGACATCCGTGTGGAGTCTTGAAATGTATCCACCACAGATACAGGGTTTGTACTGTATTTTTTTCCATTTTACTGTTTCTGTTTCTAACTGACTTTGACATATAAGTCCTTACATTTTTTTTATAACAGACAAATAACAATCCCTATGTGAAGGCCCTTTTGTAAAAGACCTTTCTCTGCAATTGTGAAGATGTGTGTGTCAATCAAAAAAGAGCCAGTGTTAATCACAGCCAATAAAATCATATCATATATTGCATCTGCCTTAACTGGCTCCTGGTTGCCCAAGGCTCACCCTCACTTGCTGCATGGTTTATTTCATATAGCTCAACAAAAAGTAGAAATCCATGCATCACTGGAAAAGGATAAAGAGAAAAGGCAGAGGGGTAGTAAACCAGATGATGAAAACCATGAATGATGCAGAGTTATTATATTCCTCTACAGAAAAACACTATCCTACAGGGCTTAATCTCTGGTTAAACTAGATACAGCTCTTCTAACAACATTATAGCTTTTATTCTCATTTTGCAGATAGAAAAGTGGGTCACAAAAGAATCCAAGACAGTTAAAAACGTGTGGTAAAATCGCTACAGTTCCTCCTGGATCTAAAGAATGGTTCCAATACAGATTCAAAACAGCAGGGGGCTTCTCTGGTGTCAATTGAAAACTATCATCAACTTTAGTAATAATCGAAGAAAAACCAAGAAACACAAATCCAATCAACATTCTGCTTCTTAAATAAAGCAGAATGTTAATTATTCAGGGGAATAATTGTGGGAAGCCACAAAAATGCCTTATGTGCTAAATTTAGCCCACCCCTTGTTTATTTATTACATGTTTTAACCACTTTTGGGGCAAATTGGGCATGCACAGAGTTTTGTGATTCTTGTTTCAATCCAACTACACATTGCTGAAGTCTGCAGTCCTCAATGAGAAGAAACTAGATAGTATTAGGCTAGGCTGAAGGACCCCCCTCCCCCAACTCCTGAATGTCTATTGATGTATCTGGTTTCTCTCTGTCTCTATCTCTGGCTGGATCCAGACGGGCCTTTATCCCAAAAGCATCCATGTTTAAAAAATGTGGATGTTTCTGGGGGCCGCTCACACAATTTCTGGGTGGGTGTCCAGACATTATCTTGGGGCTTGCCTGAGAGAACATCCGGAGGCCCTCCCCCCAAGCCCCTAGACCCCTTAGAAAAGAAATAAAAACTTAAGTGACCTCCATTAGAAGCCTTGGTTGGCTCTCCTAGTGCATAGAAATGATGCGCCAGGAGAGCGGGGGAAGGGGGGGAGAACTTTTCCTCCCCCCCCTTCTCCTGGCGCATCATTTCTAAGCACAAGGAGAGCTGGCCGAGGCTTCTAATGGAGGCTATATAAGTTTCTTCTGCTTTTCTAAGGGGTCTGGGGCTGAGGGGAGGGGGTATTCCCACAGTTTACCGGATTTATTTAGCCCGGTAAACTGTGGAATTACTGTCTGGACTGCAGTATTCTGCAGTCCAGACCCAAGAAGGCACAGAATAAATCCACTATCACAGGGCTGTCCAACTGGCGGCCCGCGGGCCGGATGCGGCCCCTAGCCCCTTCCCTACGGCCCCCTACCCTTTAAAAAAATGAAATCAACTTTTTAAAATTAAAAAAAATATATTTTTATTTTTATTTTATTTTATTTTTTTATTTTTTGCGGCAGGGAGGGGCGAGGCGGGGCGAGGCGGGGAGGAGGGGCAGGCTCCCTCCTCCTCCTACGCCCTCCCCCTGCCAATCGGCACGCTCCGAGGCGGCGGGCGGGCAAGCGAGGCGCCTGCGCCATCTGTGCGGCACCTGCGCCATCTGCGCAGCACCTACGCCATCTGCCTAGCGCCTACGCCATCTGTCCGGTGCCTGCTCCATCTGCGCAGCGCCTACATCATCTCCGCGGCGCCGGCGCCATCTGCGCAGCGCCTACGCCATCTCCACGGCGCCGCGGAGATGGCGTAGGCGCCACGGAGATGGCGCGAATGCCGCGCAAATGGCACAGGCGCTGTGCAAATGGCGCAGGTGCCTTGCCCATCAGCCGCCTCGCCCGTCTGCCGCATTGCTCGCTCGCCCACCACCGGGCTCGCTAGGCCACCGCCTGCCTCGCTAGGCCACCGCCTGCCTCGCTCGCCCGCCGCCTCGCTTGCTCGCCGCGTCCAGCGCGTTGGGAAAGGTAGGCCGAAGAAGGGGGCTGAAGGGGAAAAAGGCTGTATTAATATTTACATGTGGGAGGGATGGGATAATAATAACTGAATTTTATTAGGGCTGAAGGGGAAGAAGGCTGTATTAATATTTACATGTAATATTTAACATAGGGCTGAAGGGGAAGAAGGGATGGGAGGGATGGGATAATAATAACTGTATGTTATTAGGGCTGAAGGGGAAGAAGGCTGTATTAATATTTACATGTGGGAGGGATGGGATAATAATAACTGTATTTTATTAGGGCTGAAGGGGAAGAAGGGTTTGTAAATATAAATATTAATAATGGTGTACTTTGGCCTCTATCTGTGTCCCATGCATGCATCCAGCCCCTTTGTGAATATAAATATTAATAATGGTGTATTTTGGCCTCTATCTGTGTTCCCCGCATGCATCCATAATCATGCTGTATTGCTTTATTTATTTATTTTATAATTCATAATGCAACTAGAAATTTGGGGGCGGAGCTGGGGAGGGGCGGAGCCAGGGAGGGGGCGGAGCCTTCGGCCCCCCAAGTCATCGGTGACCGGACATCAGGCCCCTGGTCCAGTAGATGTTGGACAGCACTGCACTATCAAATTAATTTCCTGGTTTATAGCGAATTAATTCGGGACTGTCTTCTCCTTTATTACAGGAATTCCTGTCTGGACGGGCCCTCTGTCTCTGTCTCTGTCTCTCCCATCCTAATTTGATGATGTAGAATGGCATTTCTTTAGGATGTATATCCTTTCATTTCAATACCTCATGGTCACAGTTCTTTTCCTCCCACCTTTTCATTCAGACCACTCTCTCCTCTGTGTGATTAAGAAAACGGAGTATTTAGAGGGTTTTCCCCCTTTTCTTTGAACCTTAGAAGTAATGGGGTTACAGAGAAGCTCAGACCCAATATTTTCTATCAAGAAATGTAGTTCTTATATATTTTAAATACACCTTTTGAAACATTAGGGATTGAACTCTGCACCTTTGCCTCCTTAGCTCAAGAATTCTTTTACAGCCACAGCATTACACCTTTTGCTTGCTGTGAGCTAACTGCTCAGTCAAGTATCCTTTTTTGTATTTTGAAATACTCTGCTATTTTGGAGCTTTCCCTAACAAATCTCAGTCTTTTCAAAATACCACAAATAGCTGCAGTGTGAAATGTACTCTTTTATCATATGCTCCATGCTGACTTACATTAGAGTATTTCAGTCTCATACTTTCAGAGAGGATGTGAGCATTGCCTTCAGTAAGTGTCTGTTGGCTGTCCAATAGTTTTGTTCTGCAAATGTTTGAGTATATTTAAGTGTCTGATTCAAATTCTCTATCCATATTCATTCATCACTTATTCCTAAGAATGGCCTTAATTTCTCAGTTGGTTGCATAATTTTACTGTCAGAAAATGCCCTTAGTGGCTGCTTTATTTTTCCCAGCATGCCTGTAGCCTTGCATCATGGTAGGGCTTCCTGAAGCAGAGGGGGAAACTGGCAGCACAAGGAAGCCACCATGTATGTGTATGGTGGCTGTCACTTCCCCAGAAAATTCCAATGAATGCAATATCAAATTTGAAAGTACACCATAGTGACCATTAGAAGAAGAATGCTGAAAACTATCATCTTCACTAGTAGTAAACCCAAGAGCAATAGAAATGTGGGGAATAAATTAAAATAAATTAATAATACATGTTCATTTTGGCCAGCACGCCAACGACTTAAATCAAGAAATCGTTTTCTAAGATCTACAGAGACACTTGCTGAAACACCTCAGCAAACAAGAGTCCAAAAGTGGCAGGCTAAAACCCAGAACCTCCAGCCGTGGCTGATACCAAATAAGAGACTCCCTCCTGGGCACACAGAAAACTGGGCAACTTGGAAGGCGCTGAACAGACTGCACTCTGGCACCACAAGATGCAGAGCCAACCTTCAGAAATGGGGCTACAAAGTGGAATCCATGACATGCAAGTGTGGAGAAGAGCAAACCACAGACCACCTACCGCAATGCAAACAGGAAGGGAATCGAAAATAGGTCGGCAAATGTTGTATTGCCTCTCTACAAATCTATGGTGAGGCCACATCTGGAGTACTGTGTACAATTCTGGTCTCCGCACCTCAAGAAGGATATAACGGAACTGGAAAAGGTACAAAGAAGGGCAACAAATATGATCCAAGGGATGGAGCAGCTCCCTTATGAAATCAGGTTGCAACGCCTTGGTCTTTTCAGCCTTGAAAGACGGCGTTTAAGAGGTGACTTGATCGAAGTGTATAAAATCATGCATGGGATAGAAAAGGTGAACAAAGAAAAATATTTTCTCTGTCACACAATACTAGGACTAGGGGCACTCCTAAAGCTCCAAGGTAGGAAAGTTAGGACTAATAAAGGGAAATATTTCTTCACCCAGAGGGTCATTGGGTTATGGAACTCACTTCCAGAGGAGGTTGTGACAGCTGTCAGCCTGGACAGCTTCAAGGCAGGATTAGACAGATTCATGGATACCAAGGGAATCAGTAGTTACTGAAATGGACATCCAAGTGCCACCTCTGTGTTGATGGAGGCAGGCAGGATTTTCCCCGGGTACTGGTTGTGGGGGGTCGGGAGCAGGTGAGGGTTTTGCCCTCCTTTCTGCTAGAGATCCCTGTGTACAACTAGTGGGCCACTGTGTGACACAGAATGCTGGACTAGATGGGCCGAGGCCCGATTCAGCATGGCTCTTCTTATGTTCTTATGTTCTTATGAGCCCTGCTACATGCACAATGGAGGACTTTTTATAGCAACACCAGAGGCACTCCAAGTGGCCAGCTACTGGTCAAAGGACATTTAATTGAATATCAAGTTTGCAAACGTTGTGTCTTGTTTGTTTGTTTTTTAATGCAATACAACTTTTTGGTTCATTCCTGACACAATAAATAAATAAATTTTTGCATTATTTCAGTTAAGACCACAGTGAGATTCTAAAGTTCAAATATCTGTTTCCTTCTTTTGTTCCTTCTTATTCAGGATTAACTTTAATAACAAATATTAAATGACAATACAAACAAAATCTCTGTAATATTGACATCAGTAGATATAGTTAGACGTTGGCATCAGTGCTAATGAGAAAGAATTAATAGATGGTATAGGTAAAGTCATCTAGCAAAGTTAGTCACAATCTGTATATTCCTTTGCAACATTCTTTAGTCAGGCTGTGGTCATTCTGACTTTTCCCCAATAGATTGTACAGGTAATCATACTACTGGGATGTTGTAGGTTTTTTGAGCTATATGGCCATGTTCTAGAAGCATTCTCTCCTGACATTTCACCTGCATCTATGGCAGGCATCCTCAGAGGTCTGTTGGAAATTAGGGTTTAAATATCTGTGGAAAGTTCAGAGTGGGCTTGTTAGTGCCTGGGGGAATCCTTTGTTGAGAGGTGATTAGCTGTCCCTGGTTGTTTCTTGTCTGGCGTTCCCATGTGTTTGGGTATTGCTCTTTATTTATTGTTACAATTTTAGAGTTATATAAACCCTACACACACACGCACGCACACACACACAAATCTGAATCAAAAGACTTCAACAAGATCACTCTCTTTTTGGATAGCTGAACCAGGGCAACCTAGGATGAGGCCACCTTAACATGGCTTTGCCCCGAGTTAACCTAAGCTGGAGAAAGCCCGGATCCTGGCCCAGGGACTGTGTGATTAGTTGGGCCAGTTCCCAACAAAAACCAGCCAAAACTGTCCTGACTACTATCCCGTGTTCCCCAAGTTTGGGCAGCCTGGGGGTGGCAGTCTCTTGCCCCTCTGCTCCCATGTTGTCGAAATTCCTTATGTTCTATGCAGAGAGCGAGAGAGAGAGAGAGAGAGAGAGAGAGAGAGAGAGAGAGAGAGAGAGAGAGAGAAGGGGGATTGAACAAGTGATTGTAATGTGGAATAACAGCTATGATGCATAGAGGTTCTGTTCTAGTGAACAGAGTCTTCTGACTTAGGCCATTTCCACACAGCTGTATAAAATCAACATTGAACTGGATTATATAACAGTGTGGACTCAGATAATCTAATTCAAAACAGATATTGTGGATTATCTACCTTGATGTTCTGGGTCATATGGCTGTGTGGAAAGGCCCCTAGATCCATCACTATTTCACTGGCAGCCATCAAGCTCAAAGACAGTGTTAAAACTAGAAAGGACATAACATGGTGGTTACCATTCCCTTAACCATACTATATGGGTATGTGCCTTCAAGATTTCATTTTATTTATGGCAACCCCATGAATCTCATAGTGCTTTTTAAGGCAAGGAAGTTTTGCCAAGGGCATGCAAGCCAAATATTCAAGTGTGTGTATTGTGTACAAGAGAGAGACTGAAATGTAATGTGTCGTTTTCATTACCAACAAGCCTAGCAAAATAGAGGCAACTCACTTTCTGGCAGATAGTCATAATGTTAAAGAATAAGGTATATGAAAAAAGTAAAATATTCTTGCTTTTAGAAATATGTCTGGAGTGGAAAGCAGTGCAAAAGCACAGCTGCCTGGAGGAAAGAGCAGAAGTAGACATCCATTAAATAATTGAATTAACCTCTATTCAGCCTTTTCAACTGACTGGAATTTACTTTGATAGTTTTCTGTTTGTTTCCTTCCAGGTTCGTACACAATATTCAGAGTCTCTCAGCAGCTGTAAAGGCAGCTGAAGTTTGCATCTTTATGTTGGTGAGAGGTACCCAGGGTAAAGTAATTTCATAAAGGGGAAACATGAAGCAACATAGTTTCAGTTATACTCCCACCCTTAAAATCATTTTTAGTTTTTAATAGACTCAGAATACATACAGCTGGAGGAAACCTTCATAGTAACCCCACACCCCTGGGTCATGAATCTGATCCCCAATATCACTCCAAAGCCATTCCCAAAACAATGCCATCATTTTTCAAAACACCAGAAGAAATTCCATTCCAAGCCTTCATGTGATAGAAACAAAATAATGAATTATTAGTCATCAAAGAGGACAGGGATGATTGTGTCACTTCCTTGTGAGAGAGGCAAATATTTTGGGATGGCTTGTGGGTTCCCTGTAACTTCTCCTGATACCCCAGGCCTCCTGGAATTGTGGAGGATACTTTTTGGTTCCCCAGTGGCCTTCCACTCTCTCCAGGTCCAAGGTCTCTTGGCTTTGGGGCTGTTTCTTCTTGCAGATTGCAGTTTCGGTATGTATGCATTTCTTCATTTAATTTATTTATATAATGCTCCAATAATGGGACTCAAGGACAGATTTGAAAACTATTATATCTATGGAGTTAAGTTGTGTGTCTTCAAGTTATTTCCAAACTATGGCAATCCTAAGGCATGGTTTTCTATTGCAAGATTTTCTCATCAAGATATATTCAGAAGAGGTTTATCATGGTCTTCCCAGGAAGCTGAGAGTGTGTGACTTGCCCAAGGCCACCCAATCAATTTCAGGAATTAAAATAATTCAAAAATTATTATTTTAAAATAAAAAAACAGCACGGCAAACTAAAAGCCTATCACTGACAATTGCTGAAAGTCTGAGAGATTAGGGAAGTTTTTATTTTCCAGCACTAGGAGATTCAGGAGAAAACCTCCCTAAGAACAGCCACCAGAGATATCCCCCTCCCTTGTTCCCACCAAATAAACCTAAAATGGCAGTGGGGACAGAAAAAAGTACTGAAGTTCTGAAGATCGTAGAGCTTGAGCAAGTTGTGAAGATCGTAGAGCTTGAGCAAGCTCATTTAGAAATACAGTGTCAGACAATTCCAGGGATCTGCTCCCATGAAACTCTACTCACCTCTTTTGTAATTACAGTGGTACTTCTACCTGCAAATGTCCCAACATATGTACATTTTGACCTATAAGCCACCACTCAGCCTAGGTTTCATTTTGATACCAGAAGCCTGTTGTTGCAGCCCAGCTGCCTACTTGATGCCCTTTTCACCCAAACACCACACAGATGAACAAGAATAATATGTTTATTAAGAAAAGAGTATCTAATATAAAAAACAGTTTCACAATACACCCATGAGCTAGATTTCCAGAACCTTAACAAAAAACAATGGCCAACTCTGAATAATAATTCCAAAAAGTACTTAAGGCAAAAGTAAGAAACTGTGTTCCAAGGGTTGTTGCACTTAAACTAGAAAAAGCTTGAAAGCATGACCATGACCATAATCCAAAGGATTGATACTTGAACTTGACTACAATTCCAAAGTTTTGAAACTTTAAATGAGATTTCACACTCAAGTGTGAAATTGCTGAAATTCTAGCCAAAATATATAACCTTTCTCTAAGATCAGGCACCGTACCCGAGGACTGGAGGGAGGCAAATGTAACCCCGATCTTCAAGAAAGGATCCAGGGGTGATCCAGGAAATTATAGGCCAGTTAGTCTAACCTCAGTTCCAGGCAAAGTGATGGAAACCATTATTAAAGAAAAAATTACCAAGCACATAGAAGAACAGGCATTGCTAAAGGAAAATCAACATGGTTTCTGCAAAGGCAAATCATGTCTTACTAACTTGATAGAATTCTTTGAGGGTGTAAATAAACACATAGATAAAGGGGACCCAGTTGATATTGTTTACCTTGACTTTCAAAAGGCTTTTGACAAAGTCCCTCACCAAAGGCTCCTAAATAAGCTCTTCAGCCATGGAATCAGAGGACAGGTCTTGTCCTGGATTGAAACCTGGCTAAACTGTAGGAAACAAAGGGTGGTAATAAACGGACATTTCTCTGGGTGGAAAGAGGTGAGAAGTGGCGTACCCCAAGGTTCAGTTTTGGGTCCGTTACTTTTTAATTTATTCATTAATGATCTGGATGTAGGAGTAAATTGTGAGGTAGCAAAGTTTGCAGACGACACTAAATTGTTCAGGGTAGTTAAAAATGAAACTGATTGTCAAGAGCTCCAGAAAGATCTCTCGAAATTGAGTGAATGGGCAACAAAGTGGCAAATGCATTTTAACCTAAACAAGTGTAAAGTCATGCACATCGGGGCAAAGAACCCCAAATACACTTATCAACTGATGGGATCAAAGCTTTCTGAGACAAACCAGGAAAGGGATCTTGGGGTTTTGGTGGACAGCTCAATGAAGATGTCAACCCAGTGCGCAGCAGCAGTGAAAAAAGCAAATTCTATGCTTGGCATGATCAGGAAGGGAATCGAAAATAGGTTGGCAAATGTTGTATTACCCCTCTACAAATCTATGGTGAGGCCACATCTGGAGTACTGTGTACAATTCTGGTCACCGCACCTCAAGAAGGATATAACGGAACTGGAAAAGGTACAAAGAAGGGCAACAAGAATGATCCAAGGGATGGAGCAGCTCCCTTATGAAATCAGGTTGCAACGCCTTGGTCTTTTCAGCCTTGAAAGACGGCGTTTAAGAGGTGACTTTATCGAAGTGTATAAAATCATGCATGGGATAGAAAAGGTGAATAAAGAAAAATATTTTCTCTGTCACACAACACTAGGACTAGGGGGCACTCCCTAAAGCTCCAAGGTAGGAAAGTTAGGACTAATAAAGGGAAATATTTCTTCACCCAGAGGGTCATTGGGTCATGGAACTCACTTTCAGAGGAGGTTGTGACAGCTGTCAGCCTGGACAGCTTCAAGGCAGGATTAGACAGGTTCATGGATACCAAGGGAATCAGTAGTTACTGAAATGGACATCCAAGTGCCACCTCTGTGTTGATGGAGGCAGGCAGGATTTTCCCCGGGTACTGGTTGTGGGGGGTCGGGAGCAGGCGAGGGTTTTGCCCTCCTTTCTGCTAGAGATCCCTGTGTACAACTGGTGGGCCACTGTGTGACACAGAATACTGGACTAGATGGGCTGAGGCCCGATTCAGCATGGCTCTTCTTATGTTCTTATGTTCTTATGTTCTTATGTAGATTTGCAATTGAAGCAGGAACTTAAACAGGAAAACAAGATACAGACCCAAGAATAGAACTCCTAACTTGGGACTCCCAAGACAGGAAACTTGACACCTGAAAATCCAAAAATTGATCTCCCCACCAAGCATTGACTACAATTCTTTAAGAATACTTCCTCTTGCCTTTTATCACATCTGGGTTCCCTTTGCTTATCTTTCAGTCACTGAGAAGATCGGATTTGTCTCTGTTTCTCACTATCTCTTCTGATCTGTAAATGCTGGGTTATCTGTAATCCTCCTGTCTCCACCAGTTTTCTTTCAGAGTCAATCCCTGGCCAATTCTCATGAGAATCATTGCCTGTTTCCCCCTACAACCGATATACTCAAAACATTCCCATCATCTAAAAAAACAAAACAAAAAAAACTACTTTGGCTTTCCCCTACAGAAACATCAGGCTGAAAATCTGCATCCTCAGAAGCTTTACAGGCCTCAATGCCTGTTTTGACCTATGAACACTGCCAGATGGAGAGTGCAAGCAAGCACCAAATAGAGTGCTTGTACCAGATGGAGTGCTCAAGCAAGCACCAGACCCCTTGTGCTCAAAGGAGAACGTGCATGAGTGCCAGACCCCATATGCTAAATGGAACAGGAGCGCTGGAAGCAGCACAAGAAGGATTGTTCTCAGGAGAGTACAAGCCTTCCAGGGAGCAGATACTGAGACAGTACCTCATGTCTCAGTGCCTCTGATGGGTGCCTATGCCTACTTGCCACATGCTCTTCTCTGCTTTGTGAGATTGCCATCTGCTTACCTCTTCTCTACTTTCCAAGACTGCTGTCCACTGAGGAAGTTTGGGTTAGTTTATTTGATGTACTTTTTATTCCTAGTATATTTCACTTCAAGAAGAGATGGAGGTAGAGGGAGAGCAAGAGAGGGAGGGAGGGAGGGAGGCCAGAATTAGTACCGTACTGTACAGTATCAAGAAAATGACACTGTTTTGCCTTGCTGTTACACTGACCAACACATATTTTGTTGCTTCAAATGTGCTTCCTTGCTACAATTTTGTGCTTCTACCATTTTAAAGTTGATCTTTTTTATTGTTCCATATGAATGTGCATTTATATATTATTTATTATTTATGAAATACATTTTTTATTTAAAAACATGGGACTAAAATGAGGGGGGGGGGTTTCTGGGGATCCAGAGCAGATTAATAGCATTTCACTGCATTTCATTTGAAAATTTGCTTTGAGATAAGAATTTTTGACTTCAGATCTTATTCATGGAATAAAGTAAATTGTTAAGTGAAGGTATCACTTTATCATTCTATCCATTGCTCATGTTGAACCCATTATATTTGAGATGTGTGTTTCTTGAATGGCAGTAGTCCTGAAGTTTGGTAATCAGTCTGCCTCCATAACCTCTATTCCAACCAATGGATGCCTTGGGTTTCAGGGTATTGGAATATTCTAGCATCCTCTGTCCCTCATTCTATTGCTGTTAGAGTAACGGGGGTTTAGATAAAACAGGGGTTCTTGCATGTCAATTTTTTCTGTTTATTCCCCCCCCCCCCAATTTGCTCTTACTATTTCTTGGATTGTATGGTCATACATAACTTGCAAGTAGTCAATGTGACTTCCATCGGGCCTGCAACGCATCTGATCTGTTTGCATGTTCCAAATGGCTTCATCTACATAGGCTTCCATGGCTGAAGAATTAAGGTAGAACAGTGGGATGCCTCAGCTCATGCAGCCTAATCTTCATGTAGGAAATTAATGTTTCCCTGGACATTCCCTCTTTTTGGGAAAAGTGTGAAAACTAAAATTATTAGGAAGGAATTAGGTTTTGCTTAGTAAAGTAGCAGATAAAGTGTTGCTTGCATTAGTTCTTTTGTAATTCCAAAAAAACAAACAAGGTAGGCAGCTGTAGGTTACAAACTGTACTAATTATTTTGCAATGACATAGGCATCAATAACATATAGCCTAACTACTGAAAAGATTAGATAAAAATTTCATAAACTCGCTATTTTTGATGGAGGAGAAAAACATGGGTGGAGATTGGATAAAGATGAGAGACAGGGAGAGAGCAGAAAGGAAGTTGGGAAAGAGGAGAGCTTACATAATTGCAGGCTATATGTTATCGATGCCTATGTCAATGCAAAGTAATTAGTACAGTTTGTAACCTACAGTTGCCTACCTTGTTTGTTTTGTTTGGGGGGTGGAATTATAAAGGAACTAATGCAAGCAACACTTTATCTGCTACTTTACTAAGCAAAACCTGGTTCCTTCCTAATAGTTTTAGTTTTCATACTTTCCCCAAAAAGAGGTAATGTCCTGGGAGACATAAATTTCCTACATGAAGATTAGGCTGCATGAGCTGAGGCATCCCACTGTTCCAACTACCTTAATTCTTCAGCCATGGAAGCCTATGTAGGTGAAGCCATTTGGAACATGCAAACAGATCAGATGCGTTGAAGGAGGAATATGAAGAGACTGTTCAGTCCTGAAGAGGCTGGGGACAGACTGTGCAGCATCTGCTGAAAACCTGTATTATAAAACAAAGCAATATGAAGTTGTTAGCTACATGGTGATTGAAAGACAGAACTATGGCTTCTCTAAGGATGTTTGCCTCCTGGTTGAAAACTAGATCACTGACATTCAACCTAATTATCTCATCCATATAGACACCCTATCATCACATGATGTTAATGAAAAAGAGATCTCAAGCAGTGAGAAAAATATCATTAGACATAAACAATGACACAGAAGAAGCAGAAATTATTTATGAACCAATGACCCTAACCACACAGGTGATCAAGGCAAAAACTGAGGACAAAGATACTGTGATGGATGACATTCTCATATATAGACTTATACCTAGATTCCCCTCCCCCTATTTTTAGGAAAGAGAAAGGTTGGGAACAGCAAACTGTAGCCTTATAAGCATTTGTGTAAGTCTGAGAGCGTAAAGAAAACAGAGGGGGAAACTATTACATTTTAAAAAATGGTTATCCATAAAGTATCAGGTTGTAATAAGGTGACTTATTAGATAGATTGCACTTGACCAACACACCTATGATCTGGTGTTATGTGATTTCAGCTCCACTAAAACCATGGGTTTTGGTCCTGAACTGCCAAGCTTCCAAAGGTCCAGATAAGACACAGACAGGTTGAAGGCAAAATCAGAGGCTTTATTCTCAATAGCCAGAGAAGATGTCAGTGGAGACAGTCCTCTAAAGAACTGACTTTCCACAATTATTTATTTATTATTATTAACTTTATTTCTACCTTGCCCTTCTCCCACAAGGAGACTCAGGGCGGCTTCACATGTGCATCAATGATGCTATACAAAAATACATTCGATAAAAACAGTGGTATAAAAACATTATAAAATCATCAATTAAAAAATCATCAACAGTCACATTAACATGCCGCTAAAACCAGAGTCCAGCCAATAATTCCAATATCGTCATGTCACAGTATTCAAGTCCAGCTGCCATTATCCTATACTCAATACCTTTAGTCAAACGCCTGGGCCCACAGCCAGGTCTTTAGTTGTCTCCTAAAGGACAGGAGGGAGGTGGCTAACCTGATGTCCTTAGGGAGGGAGTTCTACAGACAGGGGGGCACTGCTGAGAAGGCCTTATCTCTCATCCACACCAACCGCATTTGTGAAAATGGCGGGATCAAGAGCAGGGCCTCCCCTGAAGATCTTAAGTTGCATGATGGTTCATAGCAGGAGATATGTTCGGACAAGTAACCTGGACCAAAGCCTTTTAGGGCTTTAAAGGTTAACACCAGCACTTTGAATTGTGCCCAGAAGCTAATCGGCAGCCAGTGAAGCTGACGTAACAGAGGAGTGGTTCACTCCCTGTACGCTGCTCCTGTTAGCAACCTGGCTGCCAACCGTTGGACTAATTGAAGCTTCTGAGCAGTTTTCAAATGCAGCCCCATGTAGAGAGTGTTGCAGTAGTCTAAATGGGATGTAACCAAAGTGTGGACCACCCTGGCCAAGTCAGACTTCCCAAGGAATGAGCCCAATGTAAGCAAGCAGAAATATTTATAGCACTATGACCATGGCTGTAGCCAGGGGGTGGGCAGGTAAGGATTCAAACCTCCTTCACCCTTGAAATGTGTCAGGTTAAACAAAAAACTAGTTTACTCATGAATTGGTTAACCAGTTAAAATTCATGAGTAAACCATGGGTTTTTTTAAAACCTGACACATTTCAAGGGGGGGGGGATCCTTATACCGCCTTCTCCGGCTACGGCCATGACTATGAAAGCAGCTTGAAACAAAGAACTTCTGTTGCCCTAGGTGTTGACTGGTCCAGGTTGTGGCAGGCTAGCAAGTTGTTGGCTGGGATGCACTGTCTGTCATTGTTGATGATTGGCCACCAGGTTAGGAGGGAAATTTAATTAATTGACATTGCTTGATTTGAGGTTTTATGGCCGTTTCTGGTTCCACCTCTCATGGTGTTAACGAGCAATTTGGAAATGGCCTGGCCCATAAGGGGCAAGGACCCCAAAAGTACCTCTAAAGCAAGGATCTTAAAAAGAGACTCCGGTGAGAAAGAAATGACAAACCCTTTCCCCCAAATAATCTCACCAAAGAAGTCTGGAAGAAGATGCCACTGAGGTCTTTAATTCAAATCAACTGATAAGGATGATGGCCGCAATATATATATTTTTAAAGGTTTTTATTGGTTAAAATACAGTTACAGAAAAGAAAATGACAGAAGAAAACATCCAACATTGCACATGACATCCTGGGGTCACCAGGGGGGAGGGTATCGGGGTAAGGGGATCTACCTTGGGGAAGGGGTATACATATCGGACGTACACCTGACTAACATAAAACCGGGTTGTCTTCACCCAAAACCAGCAAGCATAATAATATTTTACAATCTATTATGTAACGTCCTGTTATTAAATCCAGTAGCCTTTCAACATAATGTTCTTATTTTTCTTTACATAATCTATTAACGGTCTCCACGTGTCTTCGAAAAGTTTACTTGAGTGCTTTCGCAACAGCAGCGTCAATTTGTCCATTTCCGCTATGTCAAGCAGTTTGTATAGGGCCTCATCCGCATCCGGGATCGTTCTTTCTCTCCAATACCTAGCGAGTGTGATTCTAGCCGCCGTCGCTATGAAGGTCAACAGTCTCTCTGTTTCTTTTCCCCATTTTTTTTCCTCTATAATGTTCAAGAGAAATAGTTCAGGTTTGTGGTCTACTTTCCCCTGCACTATCTCTTCCATTAGCTTATGAATTTTCTTCCAGTATTTTGCAACTTCCCCACAGGACCACCACTGATGATAAAATGTTCCCCTATTAACTTGACACTTCCAACAACAATCATTTCCGGTTTTATAGATCTTTTCTATTTGAGCTGGGGTCAGATACCATCTGTGCGCCATTTTCACCAGATTTTCTCTTAGGGCATAGGAGCCTGTATATTTCGTATTATTTAACCACGCTCTCTCCCAACTCTCATGACTTATTTTATATCCTAGATTTTTATTCCATTTATCCCTGTAATCTGCGGAGTTACTGTTTTCTTGTTTATTTCTGGTGATTAGCTTATATAGTTTGCTGACTCTTTTGTTCTGCGACTGCAAAATAATTTTCCCTCCTGCTGCGGGGTTTTCCTCCCATCCTATCACTTTGTCTTTTGCAAATCTCGCTTTTAATTGGTTATACTGGAACCAACCAAAATTATATTGTCTCAGCTCCTCCTGGGTTCTTAGTCTATATACTTTATTTTCTTTTTTAATTAGGTCTCTGTATGTTATGATAGTACCTGTGTCACACCTGGAGATAGCGAACGCTTCAGTGGGGGAGGCCCATAGGGGTATTTTAACGGCTATCATGTCCTTATATTTAAGCCAGGTCTTCATTAACGGTGCTTTTATAATGTGGTTCTTAAAGTTTTTGTCCATATTAATTTTATTATAGAGGAGATACGCGTGCCATCCCATTTTATTTTCCCAACCCTCGAGATTCAGTAACTCTGTATCTTTAAGGTCTAGCCATGGCTTTACATTCTCGAGGCAATTTGCCTCGTAATAGGCTATTAAGTCAGGAAAGCCACCACCCCCTGACAGTGGTGCGGCCTGCAGATATTTAAGTTTAATTCTGGGTTTCTTCCCATTCCAAACAAAGGAAGCAAGTTCTGACTGCCACTTTCTTATTATAGTCTGGTTTTTAAGTATGGGCAGGGTCTGAAAAAAGAAGTTTAGTTTCGGAAAAACTTTCATTTTAACTAGGGCGATCCTGCCCAATAATGAGAGGTTTAAACTCTTCCAACTGGTAAGCTTCTCTCTAATTTCCCTCCAGCATTTTTCATAATTATTTTTTGTAAGCTGGCAGTTTTTTGCCGTCATTTCAATCCCCAGGTATCTAATCTTTTTCTCCACCGGGATGCCAAATTTCTTTTCTAATTCGATACCTTCTTTGATTTCCATGTTTTTAATTAGCATTTGTGATTTCTTTTTGTTTAATTTAAAACCGGAGACCTCTCCGAAGGAATCTATTTTTTTGATCCAGTTGGCCATGTTCTCCACGGGGTTAACTATCGTGCAAGCCAGGTCATCCGCGAAGGCTAGGATTTTGTAGTTTATATTATTAATCATTAACCCTTTTACCTCCTTGTCTTTTTGAATATCCCTTAATAGAATCTCCACCACAAAATTAAAGATCAACGGGGAGAGCGGGCAACCCTGTCTCGTCCCCTTGGTGATCAGGATTTTTTTCGATCTTAGGCCGTTCGCGATTATGGCTGCCTTTTGAGTCTGATAAATTGCCTTAATAGCTGCTGAAAACCTGTATCCCATGTCCAATTCTGTTAGGAGGTTTTCTATTATCCCCCAATTTAGCTGGTCAAAAGCCTTTTCCGCATCTAAAAAGAGCATAGCGGCTTTTGTACCAATGTTCTTATCCAGAAATTCGATTATATTGAGTGTAATTCTTATATTTCTTTTCATGAATCTTTTTGGTAGAAATCCTGATTGATTTTGAGTGATCCAATTATTTAGAAAGAGTTTAAATCTTGCTGCCCAGATGTTTGCGTATATTTTATAGTCAAGGTTCAGGAGGGATATCGGCCTATAATTTTCTACTCTCTCCGCATCTTTATTTTCTTTCTGGATGACTACAATATCTACCTCTTTCCATGACCCCGGGAGCTCTCCCGTTATTATGATGTTATCCATTACCTTTTTAAGGAATGGGGCCAATTCTATCTTCATTGTCTTATAGTAGGTATCCGAAAATCCGTCGGGTCCAGGCGATTTCCCATGTTTTAACCCCTCTATTGCTTTGTATATTTCTTCTATCGATATTTCTTTATTAAGATTCTCTCGTTCTTTCTCCGTGATCTTTGGGAGCTTTTGTCTATTTAAATAATTCTGTGTTTTCTCTCTATTTATAGAGAGGATAACGGCCGCAATATTGTTGCCGCAAAGCAGTCATAAGGTTACATTCAAAATACATGTCATATTTATAGTTATACAGAGCTGTCAAAATTCAAATCTCTTGCCCTCCCTTCCCTGGCTGGCTCTACATTGCTGGCCAATGGAGGAGGGAGGTGGGAGTTTTGAGAAAAACAATGAGTCCGGAGGTTCCTTGATTAGATAAAGATTATGAAAATGAAAAGGTCCAAGCCCCTGAGCCTTTCGAGCCAGGGAAGTTTTTTGTTTCCTATGGGAAATGGGGAACTGGCCAAATCTGTCCTTTCCTGTCAACAAAGGAAAGATACAAATTTTGGTGGGAAGTTCTGGGGTAGTGAATGGACAAAGAGATTTCCAGTTTGCTGAAGTTCCTCAGGGTCCGAAGCCAAGAAAATCAGCTTTTGTGTTAAATGGGAATATCATGGCTGATTCTCCTAGCCAAGGGGTGGGATGAAACTCCGAATCGGCCCCCCAGCTGTGAGACAAGGGGTCTTCTTTGGTAAGCTGGATAGCCCCTTTCTCCACATCCGAAAAGCCCTTTTGTCTGTCATGCAATAGCAGTTGATGATAGGATTAAAAGATGCGGCTTGGAATGCAGCTGTCCTGATCCTACTTACTGATAATATACAGACATGGCACAACTTCATATTTTAGATATGGGAAGGGGGTCAGATAGGAAAATACATTTGAATGGTAAATGGGATATTTCCACCTTCCATCCATCTCCCTCCAAGAGAAACAAGAACAAATTTTATTGAGTCCATAAAGTAGCAAAGCCTATCTGGAAAGCATTCAAGTTGTGAGTCCATGAGTCTTTCAAAAAGCAGGAGAAAATCCATGGAAAAGCACTGTGAGGGCTTCCCATTGTAGCAGGAAGCTGAAGCCTGTCCTTGGAACTTGAGGTGAACTATAGATCTCAAACTGATCTGGGCCAGGCATGACCAGCCTTCGTGGGGTTCCTAGGAATGGCCACGAAGCAAACAGGGTTCATAAAAGTGGGGGAAGAGTCTTTGATGCTCAGCAAGGAAGGGAAAAAAGGTTTGTATTTTGAATTCGCTGTCCCAGCACTGTCAGGGAGCTTGGTCCTTGGAAACTGCAAATCCCTGCTGTGGTGGGTTCTGGCAATCCTGATCTGCTGGCATCATGAAACCGCTAGGGGTCATGGAACACAGACTTCTCAGGGACCCAGAATCCACTATGGAACGTTGAGATCGGCAGGGACAGTCAGCTGGCACTTTTTGAAAAATAATACTTAAGAACAAAAGGTTATTCCCGGGGCGCAAGGAACAGGAGACAGAAAGTGAGAAAACAGAAAGTCTTCGAATTAGTCAAGGAAAAATATGACACCAAAATGGAGATGATCTGCCATTTCATGGATACCGGGGTCCGCAAGGGTCTGGGGTCCCAGTATCCATGGCAGCGAGTGGCCCTGGCTTTCCTGAGATGCCACAAAGGCATCCCAGGCAGGCCCGCAGTGTTCCGCAGCCTGGAAAAGGTTTGATTTATGGTTATAGAAGAGAAGGCAGTAAAGGGACACAATGTATCACTATGGAAAGGGGAAAAAGTTGCAAATAGAGGCTTTTATTGGAGGATTAGATACAATGTTAGGAAAAAGGAAAGGGAAACAAGGCAGGAACATATCTTCTACAGAGACTGCTGTTGTGATCACGCTGCCCAGCCATGCTGGTCCAATGGGGCATCCAGGAACTGTGGAACTCCCTGCTGCATGCCAGATCAGCTGCCAGCAACAAGGCTTTCGATGCTCCCTATCAATGGAGTGTGCTCAGTGAGCAGCAATGTGTGGAAGGACAAAAGTATATGATTGTCTACCTTCAGATAGAGTAGGAAACAGTGGAAGTATTGGAGAAAGATTAATTTTCAACCTTGTCAATGGTTATCTATGAAACACTACTGCTGCCTTGTCCTTTTCCTTACACAATAAGGCTGGACTTCTTTTAATTTTGGTAATATTTTTATTGTTTGGGGTTTTTTTTAGGTCCATGAAGTGTGTATCTACTTTTATCAACATCAACACTATTAACTTTTTCTTCTGTAGAATAATGTGGGCTACACTGGGATGGAAACCATTTTAATGCTAGTTGAAATATAGCTTTCATGCAATTCAAGCAAACTGCTTTCAAATTAGCTGCTTTCAAACAGTTAATTTAAATTTAGTGCTAAACCAACAAGTACAATTTGTACTTTCAGAATAATCCAAGAATAATTCCACATTCTTTAGTAGGACTTTAAGAAAACTATTTCTTGATATTACATTTATCTTAAGATACTATTTGGTATGATTGCTCCTTTGACTTTTTAGGCAGTAGTGCTGCTTATTCTGAAATAAGCTCAATTGAATTTAGCAGGATGTCTGAGTAAATATATTTATGTTTGGATAAACAGGTCAAAAGACACATTACAGTGTAGCTATAATGAGAGGCCAATGGCCCTTCTCCTACTGCAATATACATTGGGGAAAGAGTAACATGCTGTGAAGAGGAAACGACAGAGAAGCATTGCTGAAGTTATTAATATTTATGCAGGTTGGAAATACTGTTTCATTTACTTGATATGTAAACTATGGTAATTGTTTCTGACTCAACAATTCTATTACATGAAAGACCAATGATGTTCTATTAATTTCTACATAAAATATAGAAATGCTTGGTACACTATCTTTCTTTCCTGCAGCCATTTGCAACACTCTTATTCTTTTTCTCTTGGGTTCTCAGCTGTTTACCTAGGGCACACTGCAGACTTAACTAATAGTTACGCCAATTGCATGTGTGTGTTCATCAGTAACACAGCTATAGCCTTTTCGTCTTCTGTCCTTAGGGGAATAATTATAAGCTTATCCAGACAACTGGTTGAAAAAGTCTTTATGTGACATGAGAAAGGCTTTCAGTAGTTGCCTGGCATGATTGGGAGGGGGAAAGGAAGCTAGATTTTGTTTGTATCCCAGGCCTGTTTGGTGAGAACATGGGAGATAACCTTCTCAGCAGCTGCTTCAATTTGTCCCCTCCTGGCTGTCTTGATGGCAGCAAGTGATCCAGGACTCCTTTGGCAGCATGTGTGACAAGGTGGTAAGTTGACATAGCTTTTGATGTAATTCTTGTTGTATGACAAAATAGAGCTACAAGGTTGGTTCCCTTAAACCAATCAATTTCTGGGCTTTGCTTAGTAGCTGCTCACTTTGGGTCAATTTCTCCTTCCTAGGACATAACGTTCTGATCAAAAACATTTTGTGCTCCATTCAGGCAGATAACCATATTTTCTTTCTGGATTACTGCAATTTATTCTACGTGGGGCTGTCTTTGAAGACAGCCCAGAAACTACCGCTTGTGCAAAGGTTGGCAGCCAGGTTGTTAACTGGAACTGGTTACAGGGAGTGGACAATGCCTCCACTGAAGCCGCTCCATTGGCTGACGATACATTTCTGGTCCCAATTCAAAGTGCAGGTTATTACCAACAAAGCCCTAAATGGTTCAGGTCCTGCTTATCTTTGTGACAGTATCTCCCTCTATGAATCAGCGCAGGCTCTAAGATCTACTGGGAGGCCTTTCTCTTGTGCCTACATCCATCACAAGCACAGTTGGTTGGGGACAAGAGAGAGGGCCTTCTCAGTGGTACCCCCCCCCCCCACTGGCTCTAGAACTATCTCCCCAGGGAGATTAGATTAGCCCCCCACATTTTCCACCTTCCAGAAAGACTTGAAAACTTGGATGTTCCAATGTGCCCTTGAATAATGGTTTAGCTACTAGACTTGTTTAGGTTCGCCTCATTAAAACCTAAAAGTCATAAAAACCTATGGAATTTAGGCTTCCGAAGCAATTTTGAACCATGCAGGAAGAGTAGGAGGTGGAATTCTGAATTTGAACCACTTACCTTTTTTATTCATAAATGTTCCATAATGTTCGGATGTCCCCCAAGGTTTTTTAAATTTTCACAAGCACTAAGCAACTTTTGTAAAAGCCTAACAGTTTTAAAATCTCATGCTTCCCCTCCCTGGGCGATGCAAGGGAGGGATGAGGTGGGCGTAGTTAAGCACAGCCACTGTTGTAGTTTGTGAAGGGCAGCCCCCAATGGTAGAGATTGCAAAAGGCCCTGCTGTTAAACTACATTTCCTACACTGCCTTGCTGCTCATTAGCCAAAATGGCCAAGCAGCAGTCTTTGTCTAATGCGGAGGAGGAGGGCAGCACCAGCCTAAGATACTGAGAGAGACCATGGGGGAAACCCATGGGGAGACCTTTTGCTGAGTCACACACTCTCAGCCACAGAAGAAGGCAAAAGCTAACCCCTCTCTGGACAAACCCAGCTGAGAACCCCCTCCCAGAAAGCAGGCAGAACTTAAAGGCGCAGAACAAACTCCCAAAGTCCTTCTCCTCCACCTCCTTCTCCTTTATCTTCTCTCCTTTTTTCTCTCCTTTTTTCTCCTTTTCTTTCCTTCTCTCTCTTGCTTTTCTTCCCTTCTTTCTCTCTCTGTTCTCCTCTCCTTTATATCCTCCTTCATTTTTCTCTCTTCTTTCCCTGTCTCCTTTTCCTATTTGTTCCACCTCTTTCTCTCCTCTTTTCTCTTTTTCTCTCCTTCTTTCTTTCTCCCTCTCTTTCCTTCTTTTTCTCTCCATTCTCCTCTCCTTCTTCCTACTATTTTCCTCCTCTTCCTCTGCTTAAGTGGCTGATGGGGAAAAGCAAAGGGCTTAAGGATGTTAGGAATGGTGTCAGGAGGTGAAGAGCCCCTGAAGTTTTCCCAGTGCCAGTGCTGGGTTTTTTTCCAACTGCTCATGCGTGTCTGCCATTAACGACGCTATTCCAAAGTTTCGGGGGGTCAGGAATCAGGATTCAATTCCAAATCAAACAACCAGTGTCCCCTGCAACCAAAACGAGTTTTGAACTCTATTTTTTTTATCAACCAAGCCTATTAGCTACTGATTAAGTCTGCCTGGCCCTAATTTTCTGTTTTGAATCTCCAGCCCCAGCCCTACAGTTTGTGTTTGCACAAGCCCTTGTCCTGCCCTCTCAAATCTGAACATGCCCACTTTTCCTGGCTACTGTTTATTTGATGTCGGTTGATGTCTTTTATGAGGTGTTTTACTCCAATTGTTTTATTGATTTAATATATTTTATTCTTATATGTTTTTAATTGTGTTACTTGTAACCTTTGTTTATGTTGGGCTTGGTCCCCATGTAAGCTCCCTCAAGTCCCTTCGGGGCCATGGTAATGGGATATAATAATAAATTATTATTTTTGTTATTGTTTTCTCTCCTGTGCCACACTGCAGCCCTGTTTGGTTACAGATCACACAGTGTTGTTTTTAAAATAAAATAAAATCTTGTAAAGAAGAATTTAATTTTTAAATGTGTTGAATAAATAGGGTCTTTTCTCCCCTTTGTATTTCATCTCTGCCTCCTTTCCTTCTGTCTGCTGAGCTTTCCCTTTGTAAGCTATTTTCCTTGTGCTACCCCACATCTTTGTTCTTAAAGCAATCCTGTAGAACTCTTGCCCTCCAGCCAAAATTAATATTTTGGAACTATTTCATTGCTTTGTGGATCATATTAATGTGATAATATGCATCCAATTAAATACAGGGATTGCACCCTAAAACATGCTGGTATTAATATCCCAGCCTTTGCTTTTGGCCCCTGAATATGAGGAAGATTCCCCCCCCCCCTTGAAGGTCACTAGAATAATGTTAGCAGAATCAAAGACCCTCAAGGAGATCTGTTTTGTTTTCTGATATACAGCAAAACCAAAATAGCTTTGGCTGCACACGAAACTTTTGATCACAATGGAAGGGCCCAGAGAGAAAAATAGAGAGCTGAACATCACAATCTTCCAATCTTTTACTTTTAAAAAAACAACTGCATTTCATTCAATAGCAGTGAACACACTGCCTGTTTATTTCTGAAGACCACAGTGAAAAATAAAAATTATTAAATATGTCTATATTGCAAAAATAAATAAATAAATAAAATGCACCACACGCCTTAACAAATATATGTGTCATGTATTGGTCCTTTTTAATTTACTTATTTAATATTCTATAATATATTCCATTAAATCCCATTACTATTCCCAACCAGAATAGCTCCATTGACCTAATGGGAATTTGGAGAATTAACCATTACACAAGGTCCTTGGCGTCAGTGAATATATTATACCTGAGTCTTGTCTACACTGAAAAAGATAAATATTCTGTTTGGCACTTCATTTTCCCAGCATCCATTGACCTGTAGTGACCCTGTTAATGCTACCCACATCATGCACATCATGGTGAGATTGCCATAACTGACCCTGGCAAACTCCCATCACTCTTTTCATTATTTTTGGTCACATGGCTATGCCCACTCTTTTGTTTTTTGTTTGTTTGTTTTCTACCATGCATGTGAATATGTACAGTTTCTATTAAACCTGAGTGTCTGTCCTGGTCAGTTCTGACAGCAAGGACAAGTGGTGGGATCTCCAGACCAACAGCTTTCAGCAGCTTGCACAGCAGAGTGTAGTAGAACTCTTAGCAGTAGCCAGCCACCATGTCCCAGCAGGAGGAGCAGGCAGAAGCCAGCATTTCAGGGCAGGCTTCTGAAGAATTAACGGCTCCTTCAAAAGTGCATCTTCACAGAGAGCAAGCTCAATTATGTAGGTCTCGCAGGTTAGCTGAGAAATAGGCAGTCTACAAGCGATACCTGTGGCCTTGGCATAAAAGACTCTTGAATTTGCAGTCTTGTTGTTGGAGGCAACATCTTGCTGGATGGTATTATTGTGAACTCATTGTGGAACTGGCTTTGAGAACCCTGAACTGGACTTATGTACTTTGCATTCTGTCTTATACTTACTGGCTTTTTTGACCTTGAAATGTGAACACTGACTTACTAGGATTGTGGATTTGGCTTTGATTCAAGAACTCTCTCTGTATGACCTCTGGGCTTGACTATATGACTATATGTGGTTGCACACATTCATCTTCATAAAATAATTAAAACTGAACTTGGAAAAGATCCACTTTCTGGTAGGGTTTACACAAAGCTCATTTTTGTATAAAATCGTAAGGTAAGAGGCAACATTTTTGAACCAAATTAAAGCTCAATTAACTACATTGCAAGTGAATCCTTAAGAGCATTGTATATCAGGATTACAGTGCCTACTGTGAAGGTAGTACAATGTTTTCTATAGTGTAGACAAGTACTCACAATGAGATTTAGCCCAGGGGTAGGTCAGTCGTAGATTTCAGGCAGTGTTCAGCTCCAGCTCCCAGTATCCCTCATCACAGTTTATTGGTGAAGACTGAAGAGGAAAACTGTGACTAAAACAGCACCTGGAAGACCACAACTGTGCGTTTTTATTGAGCCCAATAAATGTATAATATTTCATACCAAGGCAGTGTACAAGAAATCAGGACAAAATAAGCAATACCACAAGGGATGTTAACGCACAAGACTCCTAAAACAAGTCCTGCTATCACAAGCCCATCTTGCTTAAGACGGAAGCATGCCTGCCTAGCCCATCTTCTTATCACACGAAGCCTTATCAAATGTGATTTGAGAAAACTCAAAGTGCATTGACATGATCACAGCTGCAGGATCATAACTCTTCCCAATACATGCATCCAGGGCCGTAGCCAGGATTTTGGTTTGGGGGCTGAGTTTGGTTTGGGGGCTAAGACTGGGTGGAAGAGGGTTTACCCTAGCAAACCTTTTGTATTGTTATCCCAATAACCCCATGAAGGTGGGATATAATGAGCATGGTGATCAGATCATGATATGAATAAAGATAACAGTTTAAATAATGTACCAGTAAGGCCTTCTCACGGACCACCCTGAGAATTTTGGGGGGGGGCTGAAGCCCCCTTAGCCCCCCCCCTGGCTACATGCCTGCACGCATCCCTCCTCTTCATACATGCCCTCTCCTTTTTAATGTGAGAATTACAAAGCTCTGAGAGTTTAGAACAGAGTAACTTTATTGTCATTGTACATTGTACAATGAAATTAAATGCCTCCCTCAGCACATATCACAAAAACAGCACATCCATCCCTCCACATTCCAACCACCACCGCACAGCCCCCAATGCTACTTTAATGTGAAACCGTGGCATTCAGTATATTTACAGCACTAGGATAAAAACTATCTCTCAGTCCTTGTCTTTGCCACCCGGTAGGATCTGCCAGATGGTAATGATTTAAAAAAAGAATATGCAGGGTGATCTGGATCCTTAAGAATGCTCTGAACTTTCTTAAGGCTGTGGGACAGCCTTAAGAAAGAGGGGAGAGAGGGGAGAGAGCAACCAATGATTATCTGTGCCATAGTGGTGACCCTTTGGAGTTCCTTTCTATCTGCCACTGTGCAGTTACCAAACCATGTGCAGATGCAATAGGTTCAGGCACTCTCTATAGCACAGTGATAGAATACCACCAGCAGTTTTTCATTCAGTTGTTGGTTTCATAGAAGTTTCGTGTAATACAGTCTCCTCTGGGTCCTATTAACCAATGTTGCCATATGGGTGCCCCAGGTTAGATTCTCCTTAACAGTCACTCACAGGAACTCACTCACATGGAGACTTGTTCCACTTGATCTCCATTTATGACCAAGGGCTGGATTTCTGATCTGTTCTTTCTGTAGTGAGCTCTGTGGTCTTATTGTTGTTAAAAAACCAGATTATTGTCTCTGCACCATGAAAGCAGCCGATCCACCTCATCCCAATGGGCAGACTCATCTCCTTCAGAGATAAGCCTCACCAGTGTTGTATCATCTGTGAATTTGATAATGATATTGCTATGATGGATGGGGATACAATCATATGTGTACAAAGTATAAAACACTGAACATACAGCCCTGTAGCATCCCAGTGTTGAGGGTGAAAATTGAAAAGGTGTGATTACTTAATCTAACCCTGTGGGAATGTACAGACAAGAAGTCCATAATCCAAGAACAGATTTAATGTGGCAATCCAAGATTCATAAATTTAGACACCAGTCTATGTGGGCGGATTGTGTTAAATGAAGAACTACAGTCTGCAAAAAGCATCCTCACATAGTTCCCCCATTGTTCCAGGTGGGTCAGAGCAGTGTGTAGTGTGATAGCTATGGCATCCTCTGTCGATCTGTCAGTTCTATATGCAAATTGATGTTTATCCAATATATGTGTAAGGAGAGAAATGACATGGCTGCAGACCAGTTTTTCAAGGCACTTCATGATGAAGGAAGTGAGTGCCACTAGTCTGTAGTCCTGAAAAATATCATTTGGAAGCTCAGAGCTATGCACCGCTGTACTGGATTTTCAAAATACTGAAGTTCATGCACACACATAAAGTATTAACTAATATATACATGACCATTTGGCATTTTAAAGACTTTCCATTTTATTCTGCAAGTTTGGGGGAGGGGGTAAAGCTTTTATAATGAGGCAAAACTACACCTAAATGGAAAGTTCTGCAAAATGTTATTGCCTTGCAAGAGAAAAAAATGTTTAATTAAGAGGGGAAATTCATATTAGGACTTGGTACAGCCACAGAGCTGCAAAACCTCTTCATGTATTTATTTTTAAATAGAAAGTGATCAGGGAAGATCAAAGAGAAAGGCTTAGCTCTTTGCTTTGCAGCCAAGAGAAGGACAACCCACAACACACCCACAATAGATGTCACAGCCCTCAAGCTTACTGCTGAAGCTGATTTAGAATACTGCAGGGAAAAAGAGCTTTGGAAAACTGCTTGAATGCACATTCAGAAGCATGAGAATAGGAAAATTTCATAAAGTACAGTTTCAACACACCTTGAATGTTTGCATTGGGTTTGGGATGGTGCCATGCAGTGGTAAGTTCTTTCATTTGTGTCTAGTGAGTTTCCAACCAACTTACAGCCTTGTGTGGTAATGTCCAAAGTCAAAGTAAATCAGAAATAAATTGGATTAAAATATCATAGCCATTAAAATCAATGTATAAGGGAAGATATTTTATGGAAATATTTTATTCCATTACTTAAAAAAAAGAAAATATGGTGGTAGGAACCATCTACAATGTAGAAGCTGCTCAAGGATAAGATCTAGATGCTATTGATTGACTCATTTAATGGGCCAAATTTGTGTTTTTTCTGTTAATTAAGTAGAGCAAAGTAAGCCAATAACAAAAATACAAGAAATGAACTTAATATGGTTACTTGACCTTAGCAAGATCAGATCCACTACTATAATCAAGTTTATATAGATTAAAATAGCAGATATGAATTTAAATCCATTGCATTTGTTAAAAGGGTGTATCCAACCTGAAAACAAAATATTTTTAAACAAATATATATTGTTCCATCTAGACTGGAAAAACATGCATTTTCTTTTCCACGTTATTTCAGCAAATGTAATTGTTTTGTGGTGTATTGTAATTGGTTGCATTACTAAGATATCAGAATTACTAAGGAGCTGCAGAGCGAGATATATGCTACTTAATTGCTGTGGCATGAAAAACAATAAAAATTGCCATCTGGAATCCTATATCACAGTTATCAACATGTTACCTGAAGTTTAATGGCTATGAAGGGACTGTAAATTCCCCAAATGTCCACTTACTAGGGAACAGCCACTGCAATCAAGAGAGGTTCATGCTCCTGTTTCTCTGGAAACATCTGGCTATCATTCCCAAATCTTCTCATGAGAACAATTTTCAGTATGAAGCAGAATTGCAGCAGAGACCCTTTTCCTGCTTGTCACAATGGGTATTGCTCATGGGAGGCTATGGAAATGGCAACTACCTACTTTTTGAGTGAAAGAGAAACAGACCTTCATTGATCGCGGAGACTACTTACTAGTAAGTGGGAACTGGGGGGGGGGGGGTGATGCTGTGATCCAGTGCATAGCACCACAACATAGTGATTAGGCATATGTAATGACTATAGAAGATTCTGGCTGTCATATTTATCTGAAAATATATGCAACAGAACTTGGAAAAGTGACTTTTGGAGTTACAGATTTTAAAATTACATAGCCATGATTCCTTAAATATGTAGCTCCCGTGGCCTGCTGCAGAGATTCCTAGTCCACATGAAATGCCTAAAAATACCACTCCAAAAATAAAATAAAATAAAATAAAGAAGACCTCAAAAAGGAGGGCACAATTGGGTGTTTCAGTAAATGTTGCCTTCTTTTAACGATCATGCCTCCTTTCTCCTGGCAAATGTCAATGGAGCAGAAATGTTTCCATTGTGACACTATTGCATTGTAGGAGACCTGATATGTCAGATTTTATCTGTGTCAGCAGTAGCCTTGTGAAAGCAAAACCATTGCCATCATTTAAGTGCCTTAATCCAGGTCAGATATAAATTTAGGGGGAACAAAGGGAGATCCTTGTTTTATATTATAATAAAATCAAAACTAGCATTTAACTATGGAATAAAAATAGAATGATATCCTTCTATGAGGAAATTAATTATTCCTCCTGAAAGGTTTGGTATATACTTTGAGAAGGATTCTTGTATAAATATACTTGCTTTGCATGTTGTTTTTAATTATGAAACTTTGCAAATGTCCACTGAACAGTGAAATGCAATTCTGATACAGTGAAATCTTGGGTATAATTGATATAAATTATGATAGGTAGCATTCTTGTTAGTCAGGTAGTGAACCTGCTCTAACTTTTAGTGTCAATATTAAAGGAGCTATCCAGCTGCTAAAATGTAACCCTCATAAGTTCAGGACCATGGATAATTTCTTAAAAGTAAAGACCTATGTCACCATTATACTGACAGAGAAAGCATTGGCCACCACTACACACAACCCCTTGAAAGTGCAGTTTAATTTTGTAGTCTCTGTGAACTGGTTGCAAAAGGGATAGGTAAAAAGGAGTCCATAGTCCCACGATTCACTTTTTTGCCCCCATGTCCCCTATGGAGATGCTCAAAACCCCAGAACCATTTTCTAAAATAATATCTTTCAGCTGAAAAAATTACTGGTGGAAAAACATTCAAAATTATTCAAACCACCACAAAAACATGGCACTTAGTGTAAAGGACCAGCCTCAACAGCCACTAAATGTATATCAGATTCCTAGAAATTTCTTCGTTAAGACTATCTTCATCTAACCCCTACTGCAGAACATGAGTAAGATCTTGAGTGGACTCTTTTGTGACCACAAGGGCCATTGATAAACTAAAAGCTGTTATTTGTAAAGAGGGATGGGATTCTGTTCACTTCTTCCTATAGGAACATGCTACCCTATCCCGATGCTCAACAGCTCCAGGACAATAATTTAAACAGGGATCTCAACGTGATCAGGGATCTCAACGAATTTGAGATCTGATGAACAATATTCTAGTTGAAGATCTCAAGAATGAAACCTCTATTTCTGTCCTTGAATGCAAACTGAAGAATTTTTTCTGGAAAAATAAAACTAAATTATTTTATTTCTAATTACATCTTCCAATGAACACATTCCAATCTTAAGCCAGGGGATTCCAAGCCATCAGGTTGTTGTTGTTGTTGTTGTTGTTGTTGTTGTGTACTTTTGTTTCCACTGTGTAGATACCTTAAAGAAAATCTATCACAGAATTTTCTGGGGCTGTGAGTGTCTGACTCACAAGGTCACTCAGTGAGTTTCCATGGCTCAGCAGGGTTGAAGCGCAATACTCAAACCACTACACCATGAATGCTCAAGGAAAATATATACCAGTCACCAAGGTTATTTTCCCCAAATTATTTGACCACCACAAGATGACATTTTAGAGGAAACTATAGTAACTGATTTACCTGCAGCATTCAATACAAATTCTTGCCTTGCTTCTTATCCTTTTCCATGCACCTCTTCTGCTTTCTCATTGTTTTTATTCTTGCTGTTGTGCTTGAGCATGCCAGAAATTAAAGGACTGAATTTTATTCAGTTTTACAAATGCTGTTTCACAATAATATTTCACTATATTAGATTTGTGCTATAAATATGATATAAACAATGGCAGCCAATGAATTTTATTATTGCCCTTTCCTTTATTCATGAGATCGATATGATTTTGTGTGCATACACATTTTCATTTAGATATCCACATAGCATGTAAACCATGTTTTCAGGTAGAATTCTAGGTACTTCACAGAAGATATAGATTTTCATGTCATTCAGAACAAAATATTTGCAAATTCACATGTAAAACCCCTGAAAGCTGTCTAAAAGCAATCCTAGAATTCAGTTTTAAAGCAGCTAAAATAGCAGTGTCAACCACCAAATGGCATGCAGAACAGCACTGTTATGTTTGCCGAGCCTAGCTTACTTGGGAGTAGGGAATTCCACAGTCAAGGCACTGCTCCACAGAAAACCCTGTTATCCACCTACCTAACTTCACATGGTATTGGGGCATGCAAGAGGAAGATCTCAAATTTTTAATGGGTTCATATAAGAGTCTTTCAGTTACTTTGGCACACGTCATTTAAGGTAAGGCTTTATGGCTCAGCACCTAGAACTGAACGCCAGTACAATTGTTGCACAATTTGTGTTAACAGTATCCAAGAGCCATTGGGAACCACTTATCACAAATGACTGCATATATTCACAGCACCTGGTATGAGCACAAGCAAAAGTGAATCAGACTCCTTTTCCTTTAACAGACATGTGTGACAGAAACAAGTACATTCTGGGGTGGAAAAAGCTGGACACATATTGAATTCCCTGATATGTAAGAGAAGGACATTCTCTTACATCTTATGATCTAATTGGTGACAGTTGGAATGCTACTATAGCATAAGAAGGAAATTTGAATGATTGTCAACAATACTTCATCCTTGGCAGTTTGATTTTGTGCTTGCTAAAAGAGAAGCATCACAGATTTTTTGACAAGAGTATGTATGGCATCATGCAATAGTGCAGCAATTTTAGCTGTCTGAGGGGGATGCTTAGGTGACAAGAAATGTATCTGTTGCAGAGAGAGAGAAAGAAAGAGGGGAAAGATTTGTGTTTAAAAATGTTACATTAACTAAATTATTTGACTTGTAATGCATAGCCAGACGTGCAATAAAATTTTACATCCCTGAAACTGCTACCAATTAAAATGAGAAGAGACACTGTGGCTGCTACTTCATCAAATGCTACAAATCCCAGAATTAAGATTTGGGACAACCATGGCTTGTTCATAGTGTTCGTAGAGCAGTGACAAAAATTTGGAGGAAAAGGGAAAAAACCTGTTTTTTATACAGAAAGAATAAAAAGCAGGAGCAAAAAGATTGTTTCATTTTTTAAAAAAAAATCATCTTGTTTACTATTTTGAGCAAAAACATGGGAAAGTTATTTTTCCGATCGTGACTCCTGGAATGCCCTTAGACAATAGGTAGCAGAATATGAATTGTGGTTTAAAAAATAACTTTTTCCAATATCTGCTTTGTACCATTGTATTCCCCAGCAAGCAGATAGACAACTGATGGTTCTATAAATAGGAAAAGAGCAGTCAATTAGTATGCTGACATAGAAAAATCCATACAGAATAGATGACTCTTTGCTGCCATATGTTTTATTTCCTCTCTAAATGCTCAGAAGTGCAGTGTAAATGCTAAATATGATTAACAAGGTTTGATGACAGCTTGCTATGGTACCCAATTTCTGTCAAGGAGCATAATAAGTAGCAGATGTGTTAAGCAGTAGTAGGGGCTCACATCTCTTTCCATTGCTAGTTGTTGTGAAAACAGAGAAGGTGCATTTCCAGACAAGCATCTGGCTGGCTGCTGCTCTCCTTGCTTCATAAAGCTACCTCACTGTGCAATAAATTCAAACCACCGCCCTCGAGGGCAGTAAAGTTGCCATAAGAAATGAAAATAGATAAGATTTGTATTCTCCTTCTTTCATATTATTAGAATCTGGGGCAAGCCAATGAAATTCAGTGGTGGAAAATTTGGGACCCCCCCCCCCCAAGTGAAAAAAAATCTATGGAATTTGCTACTAGGAGATGGAGTTATAGCCACCACACATGATAATTTTGAAAGGAGATTAAATAAATTTGGCTTTCATTGACTTATACCATGATGACCCCATTTTACTTTCAGTATCAGAGGCAGTATGTCTTTCAGTGGCAGTTGTTGGCAAGCAATTGTTGTTTCTTTCATGTTGTAGGCAAGATTGATGACTTTAAGCCTGTCAAGTTTCAGAACATTTTGAACATTCACTGACCTTCAGGATTTTAAAAAAGTTTTTACAAATATTTGTTTTAGAAAACTACAAGAGGTATCCCCTTAATTTATGCACAATGAGAAAACATAAGAAATGACTCAATCCTGCAAAGTTTCAGAAATATCTGTTTACTGATTTTGGGGCATTTTAAAAAGTGTTTTCAATTTTAAAAATATTTAAAAAAACTACAAGAAGTATCCTCTTAAGTTGTGGCGTAGCAAGACAACATGAGCAGGACAGCAAGCCTGCCAGGTTGCAGAACAACCAGTCTATCCACTAATTTTAAAGATTTCAACTTAAGCACTTGTGATTAACGTACAATTGGGGCTGTAAGGTGGTCAAGCCCATTCTTTTGGTGCAAGCAGATTTCTGGGAAACGTAATTTAGGCCTTTTGAATATTCTGCCACAGATATCCTTACCTTCCCAAACTTCATTTCCCAGAATTCTTACTTACTTCATTTTTGACCCCTGAAGAACAGATGACCCATATCTACTAGGCCTTTTTGATAAAAACATGGTTCAAAACTCGTTTCGGGTGTACAGGGTACTGGTAGTTCGCTTCTAAAGTCAATTCCAATTTTCACAGAAAAAAATGATCAAAACTTTTCAAAACTTCCAAGACTTCTGAATCCTTTCTTAATGATTTGAAATTGTTACTTCCTGTTTCATTGGATGGTCCTTACTTTGAAAGTAGTTGTTTGACTCCAGAAGGGGGGGGGCAAAGGGGGGGAAATTAATCCACTGGGTTTTAAAATGCTTCCAAGGCTCACGAGGGGAGATGAGAGGGAGGAAATTCATCTACTGGGTTTTTTAAAACTTTCCAGGCTCCCGAGGGGAGACGAGAGGGAGGAAAGTCATCTACTGGATTTTAAAACTGCTTTCCAGGCTCACAAAGGGAGATGAGAGGGAGGAAAGTCATCTACTGGGTTTTAAACTGTTTCCCAGGCTCACGAGTGGCGACGAGAGGGAGGAAAGTCATCCACTGGGTTTTAAAGAGCTTTTCAGGCTTGAGCTGAGGCCAGGGAACAGAAGTGGGAAAATGCTGAATCATTTTCGCCTCACTCACTGCTTCGTAACAGTAATGGCGGAAAAAGCTTCAGAAGGGCAAAGGGACTTCCAGTTTCCTTAAAAACTTCTAAATTGCTTCAAAAAACAAATATTTCCGAATTTATTCCAAATTATGAAAATTCTGACTGAACCTTACCATGCCTAATGTCTAATTGTCACACATCTACTTGGATCCGTTGAGATGAGTAGAAGAAGGACTTTTAGAAACTTGGTAACCAATCCTAAGCATATGTACGGAAAAGTAAGTTCCATTCATTGAAGGGCTTACCCTAAGTTTGTTTAACTGAATGAATTATTTATATACCACTTTTTCCTAGCAATGGGAATCAAGGCATCTTACAAAAATCAAAACAGATAAAAAATTAAAGGGTATGTCAAGACATATATAAAAATCAAATGTCATTAAACCATCAATGGAATTAAGACTTTTTTAAAAAAAATCAATTTCATCTTTGATACATTGTTAGATTCATTTGGCCTTTAAAACATCGCTTTTGCTTTTAACTCATCACTTGAAATAAGAGTATTTTTCATTGGCAATCTATGGGAAGTGAATTAGAAAATAATGTCTGATTCAAAGTTTCTGAGACCATCTTAAAAACTTCCACTGAAAGTCTTCTTTAAATGCCATCATTGTATTATGGAGACAAATTTGAATACTGTGAGTTAATACCAGCAAAGCCTGCTGTGAAGGTCTATTTTCTGGTCTAAATTTTAAAGGTTCTTTTTGGGTCTGGTAGGAAATATAATACTAATGAATGCTGGACTTAAGATAATGAATGTAGGATTGTGCAAGAATGAAGCAATCTGATGAATTCCTGTTAGTCTGAAGCACGTTTCCCTTTAGTGTTATTTAAAGATTGTAATTACCTGAAGATACAGCTTCTGACAGCTATTCTAAATTCTTTAACACCTGGGGAGTCAAATTACAATAAATCTCATAAAAATCCTGGTTCTGAAATTGAAAGGAATAATGATATTTGGAAAATGTGATTTAGATGTCTGGATAGATCTGCTAGTATACTCTAATCGCCTCCTGCAAGCCTGCATGACTTTGCCTGCATGCTGTTCCTTTGCATAATATAATGATTCATATGGGACTAAGCTAAAAGGTATTTCTAGGGTATTAATATTTATGGGACTGGTGAGGCTACTGCTTTTGGGTTTAGATGTACTTCATATAACAGCAATTGAAAAAGTAACAAAGTGATGTAATGCTTTTCTATAAGGTACACCAGGTTCTAACAACATAATATCAAAATACATGGCCATACCACACCCCTTATTCTGAAATACTGGCAAATCAGTTTGTTACTTAAGAGAATAATGGTGTGGCTTTTATTATTACCTTTTTTTTGGATTATAGGTGGCCCTTCACATTTGTGGGTTTAACTTTTGTGAATTGGATTATTTGCCAACTTGATTAATACGTTATGTCTAGGAATATCTAGGATGGTTCTCAACCACACTTTGTGATCAACTTGTGATGGAGGTAGCTAGAAATTCGTAGAGAGGTTTAAAAATATTTTAATTCATATTTTTTCACTTTCATAGGGGTCCTTGTGTTCCTGACCCCATGAAAGTAGAGATACTTGCAAATCTCTAAGCATAAGGTTAAGTGCCTACTTTTTTCTATCTTTTTGGCATTTAAATATATTTGACAGTAGAAAAATCTCCCCTCCCAAAAAAAATAGTTTCTTAAATTGCTGTACCCAGAAAATTTTGCTGGCATTTCAAAATCTCTGCTGTATGCATGGAGCTTTCCATTCAGTCCTTGATCTACTAGGGGTTTCCAAACTAAGGCCTGTGGGTCGGATGTGGTCCTCCAAGATCATTTACTCAGACCCTGCTCTAAATTTCAGACTTAAGGTTGCCCTAAGTCTGAAACAAATTGAAGGCCCACAACAAAAATCTTCATTAATTTGACTATCTCATCAGCTAAAAGCAGGCCCACATTTCGCATTGAAATACTGAGAAATTTATGTTCATTAAATTTTTTATTCATTTTAAATACTGTATTGTTCTTTCATGGGGGTTTTGGCACTACAATTAAGACATGTGCACCACGCAGTGGTTCTCAACCTGTGGGCCTTAGCCCAGCAGTGTGCCGTGAGAACAAAAATCTGGTCTGCGAATCTCCTTCCTCTTTATTTTATTTTATTTTATTTCTGCTCCCTTCCACAGAGCTAACCAGCTCCGCCCCTTTTGGTACTTATGTTGGAGAGTGGTCCCCGGTCAAAGTGGTCCCTGTTCAAGTGGGCCCTGGTCAAAGTGGGCAGTCTTTATCTTCTAGCAGAAGGACAACACAGATCATTAGCTTTTCTGGGAGGGTAGTTCCAAAGCCAGGGGGTATCTACATACCATCCAATAGCCACAAATCAGGTAATATAAGTTCTTTGTATCGTCAATTTTTCTTAAAGAGTCTCAGCTTTGCTGTTCTGATAAAAAACTTCAGAGCTGCTCTAATTACTTTTCACTCAATTAATTCAGCAAGTGGGAATCTTCCTAATTTTCTGAGTGGAGGGGTGGGAGGGTGGGGTGGGGATGACAGAGTCTTGCCTCTCCCATAGCCAGACAGGCCAAGTAACAACAGAATGAAGGAGTGCTGAAGTCACTTGGAAATTTGTGTCCACAGCCTTTGTGATTTGAATTGCTTCATATATATGAAATGTTATCACAATTGTATTTCAACACTGTACTTAATATAAAATAGAATAAATAATATGTTTGCTAGAAGTATAAAAAAAAGCCCAAGGGAATGTCCTTCACGTCTAGCACCTTGACATATAATAAATTAATTTTGGAGAAACAGAAAAGCCACACTAAGTAAGAGTTGTTATTTCATTCAATTATATCCTTTGTTGTTTTTAACAACATGCTTCCATGAAAAAGATACCTAGTAGGAATTAATAAAAGGATACTGCTGGAGATGTCAATGCCCAAGCAAGTCTGTGTGAGAAAATACATTACTTCAAATAATGGGGGCACTCATTGCTGTATAAAATTATTTCTGATCATAGCAGAGAAGGTAATAGTATGTATATTAATTGATAATGGGGTTCCTCAGCTACACCCAAGACTCTTCCTCCGCTAAGAGAGAAGCAACCACAAGGTAGTTCGTTCATCTTTAAAGAATGCGCCTGTCTTGTTGGCTTTAGAGCAAAGCTCTCTCAGAAATATTTGCAATCTTTCAGCTGCAGCAGTAAAGCCGAGGACAGTCCTTACTACCCTTTTATTTCCCAACTCTGTAGGCAGCCTATTAAACAGGGGAGGTATTGTGGATTAAGGAGGGGGGGGGACATGTGTTTTTATCAGAGTGATTATATAGCTGAAGATTTATTCTATTTGTGAGCATATTCAAAGATAGGTCATGACCGGATCCATATAACACAGCTGTCATCTCTTGGGCCTCTTCTCTTTCCCCTCTTTTGTAAGGTCCTTTCTGACAAGGCTTGTTAGAGGAAACACTGGATTCTTGCCAGACCGCCCTGAAGCGATAACTCACCTCCAGTGGGAAAACCTGATTATCGCACATCACCATGGGTCTCCCATTTTTGCTTGTTTTTCTAACCTATTAATGTGATGTCTGTAGATGAACTACTAATGCAATTGTTCCCTATGTGTGACACATTGGCAATACATACATGCTTCAGCCAAAGAAGTGAGGTATGGAGGATCAGCATGAAGCAGCCAGACTACAATCTCATGTCTTTTTGACTGCCACTTTCATTACAAGGGGAGCATTTTTAAAAGTCACCATCAGTGCCTATATACTAGAAACTCGGGTTTTGCTTTGAGGACGGAGGTTTACCTCTCTTCTGTAACCCCCCCTTTCAGAGTATGTGACATGCTTTTCAAATTTCCTGTTGAGCCGTTAGCTGAACAATTTATTTGTCTTCTTAACCTTTGATGTTCCTATGGCAGAAACCTCATTGTACATCTTAGAGAGACTGCCTGCCCATGTGCTGTAATTGCACCCATACTGCATCTTTCAAACAGAGGATTTCCCAGTCTGACAGGGTGAGGCAATTGTCTCAGACTCTTTTCAGTGAACATAAGAACATAAGAAGAGCCATGCTGAATCGGACCTCAGCCCATCTTGTCCAGCATTCTGTATCACACAGTGGCCCACCAGTTGTACACGGGGATCTCGAGCAGAAGGGAGGGCAAAACCCTGACCTGCTCCCGACCCCCCACAACCAGTACCCAGGGAAATCCTGCCTACCTCAACCAACTCCGAGGTGGCACTTGAATGTCCTTTGTGTTCTGAGGAAGGACAAAACTCCATCTTTACATAAATAGAATATAGAATGCAAGGACAGCACTATGAAATGGTCCTTTAGTAGATTACATTTTCCAAAGTCCTCCCGCTGGCATAGCTAGCAATTGTCCATGTTGAGCACTGTTAAGACATCTTCTAGTAGCGAATTTCACCATGCATCTGATTTTTATTTTCTTTTATTCCCTTTAATCTTTCACTCATAATGAATCAGAATGAGAGGGGGAACACCTCTCCACAAAATTCAACTATAATAATGGCAATAACTATCACATTATTGCCATTATTGCCTTTTCACGACAACTAAAAGACAGTCACTCTGGTACCTCACTCTGAGTAATAGTGAAGCTGACACTGAATACTAGCCCACTAGTTAGAAAATACACGATCACACTTAGCATTCTCTCAAAACAACTTGCAAAAATGGATGTCTATCGTGCTTGAGGTGGGAATAGTTCTCCTGATTTGTAGTCACATTTGTATTGTGAATGGTCACAGTTGTTGGTGACAATACATTACTTAGGACCATGAGAACCAAAAACCTGTCCCATTGTATTATTCTGGGAGATAAGTTATTTGGGGGGGGCTGGTGGCGCAGCAGGTTAAACCCCTGAGCCACTGAACTTGCTGACCAAAAGGTTGGTGGTTTGAATCCAGAGAGCAGGGTGAGCTCCCACTGTTAGCCCCAACTTCTGCCAACTTAGCAGTTCAAAAATATGCAAATGTTAGTAGATCAATAGGTACTGCTTCTGCGGGAAGTTAACAGTGCTCCATACAGTCATATAGCCACATGACCTTGAAGGTGTCTATGGACAACACTGGCTCTTTGGCTTAGAAATGGAGATAAGCACCCCCCTCCAGTATCATGAACAACTAGACTTAATGGAGGAAACTTTTACCAAAGTGATTTTGTATCAGTTAAGTAATTCTTACAGTGCTTGTCTAATGTCTATACTAGCCATAAACCCCAGACTCATGTTGAATCAATTACTGCGTTTCTCCATGACACACTTCTGGTGAGGATCCCAGGTTTTGAAGCTTTAACTCTAATTTGTCTCATTTTAAGCAAAGTCGGGAAATATTCCAGGTTACCCCAGGGCTTTGGGCAGTCTGGATGCTGAATCGGGTCTGGTTTGAACCAATCCCTTTTACTGATGAAAACTGCCACCATCACTGCTGCCAGGAGATTGCTTATCATCTGTCCTGCTGCTCAGTTGGTGGCTATGTTCACCTAGACAAAGGATTGGTTCTAAACAGAAGAGATCCAGTTATGCTGACTGCTGCAAAGCCTTGGCAAACTCTGGAATATCCCTCAACTTTGCCTAATTTGAGGCAAAGATAGGTTAAAGGCAGAAAACTGGGATACCCAGCAAAAATTGAGATATTCCCCCATTTATAATGAAAACACTGATGTTTCCACTACTTCCCACTGAAGAGCAAGGCTGTAGCCTTGGATGGGATGCAAACATAATCCTTCTCACAGTTAGATCACAATAATAGACATCCTTCATCAGATGCTAGCTGCTAGCTTGTAAGATGGCTGTTGACATGGACTGTGATTGTATAGGATTCATGAATATATAGAAGATATAATTTCTAAGTTATGCATTTGTTATGACAATAAAGAATGCTAGCCAGTATTTAAAACAATAAATTACGTCTCTTCAAGTTGCCTGTCAGCTTTTGGAAATACATTGAATGTTGTTTTTTCTTAGGCAAGAATACTCAGAGGTGATCGGCTATTGCCTTCTTCTGAATATAGCCTATAGTACCTTGTATTCCTTACTGGTCTTTTTTCCTAGTGTGAACCTGGTGTGACCCTACTTAGCTTCTTATATCTGCTGTGATCTGGTGTCTTCATGATAATTAGACAAAAAAAATTACATTTTGATGTAGCCTCAGAACAGCATAGAAACACTTTAATGAAAGAATCGTTATGAAGCTGTAATTTTTAAGGGAAATAAATCTGTAGTTAGCTAGTTAGTAAGTAGGAGGTTCATCCTTAGAGAGAACATCAGATGAATGCCAAAGCAGATGAATGCTTTTGAAACTAATTAATTTTGGATATTGCTGCATCCATGATGTAAAAGTGCATAAAGGAACCTTGATCTGTTTGAACTGTGCTAAGGATGAAAATATGAATATTGTAAATGGAATTTAATTAAAAACGTGCATGCCTAACAGAAAGAAAATTCCAGACACAGCATCAGTAACATCCTTGACATAAGCGACTAATTATGTGACTCTATTAAACACAGAGCAAAATTGTGTGGATTAGTCTGGAAACAAAGAGGCAGTATTGGGGCATTTTGTGCAAACTTCTAAATATTGTTGAACTGTCACTCTCAGCAGCAAATACTGTATAGCTAATCATGATGGAAACTGGAAGTTGCAGCTCAACAATATCTGGAGTGCGTCATAATTCCTATCCATAGCATTTAGTGCAAACATAGCTATTAGGGTTGGATAGGTTTGTTCGGAAGAACCCAAAAGTCGTTAAAAACCTCCGACTTTTGCCTTCTGAAGCAGTTTTGAACCATACAAGAAAGGTGGGAGGGGCCAATCCAAATTTGAACCACTTACCCTTTTTTCTGGAAATATTCCATAATGTTCAGATGTCTCCCAAGGTTATTTTGTTCCTTCCTTCAATGCTCCCCCGCACTTCTTGTCCCCCTGCCTCGGCTTGAGCTGGGCCAGCCACAAGAAGATCAGGGAAAAGCAAAGAAGGAAGGAATTTCCTCCGCTTGCTTCTCTCCCCCCCCCCCCCAAACCTTCTTGTCCCTGGCCCAGCTCAAGCCGAAGTGGATGGAAAAGCAGAGAAGGAAGGAATTTCCTCCACCAGCGTCCCCTACATCCAAAATGAGTTTTGAACCATTTTTTTAATCAACCAAGCCTAATAGCTATATCTATATGGCCAGCAGCTGCCTGATATTATTATTATAGATAAAAAGATAACATCATAGCCTGGTAAAAAGGCTCCACTCATTTCAAACTGAGTGCACAATCTGCAGTTTACTGACACATTAATTGTCTTGCCTTTATTTTATGGAATCAAGGAATTTGTACTTTGGTGAGTTCTGTACTCTGGTGAGTGCTGTAGTTCAGGGAAGTAGACTAGAGCTCCCTAAGAAAAACTGTCTAAGTCCCTTGTACTAAATTCTAGATCCCAGAAATCTATAAGATGGAAATGTTGCTGTATATTGGTTATTAACTACCATCAAGTCAGTTTGGCAACCCCACAAATGCGAGATCTCTACACACAACAGCACTGCTCAGGTTTTGCAGACTCAGGGCTGTGGATTCTTTGATTGAGTCTATGCATCTGTCTTCAGTCTTCCTCCTTTTTATTATGTTTTATCTTAACAAGCTTTTTTGTGTTTTCCAGTGAGTCCTGTCATCTCATATTCATTTAATCATTTTGGGTTTTAGGGAGACCTCAAGCTTTATTTGCTCTAGGACCCATTTATTTGGATTTTTAGTATCTATAGAACATTTCTTCAGCACCACACTTCAAATGAGTTGATTTTCTTCCTATCCGCTTTTTTCTTTGTTCAGCTTTCACATCCATATGGATAATGTGATGGTTTTTATCCTAGCCTTCTGATTTCTTACAGCAGTCATTCTCAGTAATAACTCAGCCAAGTTATGGAAAATATTATTTCAATATATTTTTATCCTGTTAGATACATAATTTGTGGCCATTATTTTTATTTCCTTTATATGTCACCTTCTGTGTATAATAATAATGAAATATACAAATTCAGTATTCAGGAAAAATTGCAGCTGAAAGAGAGAAGTTTTAAAGATTATGTGTATAAAATGATATTTTTCTTTTTCTGTCAAAACATGTGGTGCTCTGTGGCATTTCGTGAAACCAATTTTGCACATGGCTATTAGTCACAAAAAAAGTCATAGCAAAGCTTCTGTTCAGAAGAAATATGTTTCTGAGAGAAACAGGTGGAAATGGATGTAGTACTGGTTGACCGACAGGTTGGTGGTTCAAATCCGGGGAGCAGTTCAAATCCTGTCGAGCTCTAGCTTCTCGTGCTGGGACATGAGAGAAGCCTTCCACTGGATGGTAAAACATCAATCTTCCGGGCATCCCCTGGGCAACATCCTTGCAGATAGCCAATTTTCTCACATCAGAAGCAACTTGCAGTTTCTCAAGTTGCTTCTGACACACGCAAAAAATCACAAAAACAGATTTGCATTCTTCTCATCTTCCAAGTTTGTCAAAGGTTTATTCTCATGAATGCAGACTTGATGCTGTATTTTTCTGAACAATATGTTCTTCAGATTAAAAACAAATAAAATAAATAAAAATTAGCTGTTTTGATTTTATGGAAACAAAATATTAGAAGATTTTGGAGAGAGAAAAAAGAAATGTTTTTCTAAAGTAAAAAACCAATGCATATGAAAAGAATTTGTGAGACAAACACTGTCAAACAACGTGAGGATATTCCAGGTGCTTGTTTTTTCATCAAAGCTTTTATTTTGACAAACCGGAAGCCATCCTTACTCTTAGCTTCAATTGTTTATTTTTGTTCAAATATATATATATTGTTCATATAAACAGTGAAAAGATTTGTTACAACTTTTCAAAGAGTCGTGTTTACGGACATGAATGTGAAACATATTGTTCCATGTACATATACTGATCAGGTTTGGCACAAATGTAATACATTAAATAATAGTTCTTTCCAGTCATGTCAGTCAACAAGAAAAGAAAAAGACCCCTCTCCCCTCAATCTCTTTTATCAGCAACATGATTTGCGGTCAGTTCTTACATATATTCATGACATAAAGAGAGACAGATTTTTCAGCCTACAACTTTTGCAATGCCCTTATTGATAATTCTGGGATTTTTAGTCCAAAAAGTATCATTTCCAAGTTCTGGTACTTTGACAAATTCATATAGTAAGCTAATATTACCAGTGTGCCCCCATATTATGATCACAGTATTATCTTTAATTCAATACTTAAGCACTTTTTCTGATGTTGTATATACCACCTGTACTACACAGGGTATATAATTCATAAGAATATCCCCCATATGAAATTGGAAAAACTAATGTCATTGCATGCTAACTTCACCTCATCAGAATGCAACTTGGAGATTTGGCCCCTTCATTTGAAAACAGATTTTTAAGAACACCATATACAGCAGCCATCGGCAAACTTAGGATCTCCAGGTGTTTTTGGACTTCCAACTGTCAGAAATCCCACCTGGCTCACCAGCAGTTAGGAATTGTAGGAGTTAAAGTCCAAAACACTAGGAGGGCCAAAGTTTGCCCATGCCTGATATATAGCCATATACGTATGCCACAATAACACCATATTCCGCTTTCACCTTTGAATTTATCACTCAGAATTTGATTCCATATTTTTAAAAAATAATAATAGTTTTCCCCATTGAAATCCAGCATTTGCAGCTCTTAGCAACATGACTGCACAACCTTCTACATCACCTTTCAGCATAATTTATTTTCAGTTTTAACCCCATCCTAAACCATACACAAAAAATGCAATTGATAACTAGGTAACACAGAAGTATCATAAAAAATAAAGTGTAATGCTGAAAACACTGGGAGACAAAATCAGTTTTTTGTAATCTTCTAACCTCCTCCTGTTCCTATAAACTAGCTATTGATATAAACAAGCCCTCAGACAATGCTATCTCTAAAAATGTTTCCTCATTTAGCTTTGCATTTATTTTTTGGACAGAAAAAATGATGCCATGGGTCAGATTAAAATATTTTTTTGTTTTCATGTCCTGAAAAGTCTTCACCATTCTTATATGATGGGTCAGTTTGCAATCTTTCATATGACCCAAAAAATATAAGCCATTTGCCAGGATATTAACATTCAGTCTCATCACTTGGGAATACTTTCAGGAGGTGGAAAACAAACTTTTTTGCCACCTTTAAAAATATTTTTGCGTGTTGATGTGTTATTCGCAAGAACAATTGCTAAATCTTTAGGTTTCTTATTTATGTCCTCCATCTTAAAAATGGTAATACAAACTACAAATACTCCTGATTCAATAGCAGCACATTATAATAACCGATGGATTGTAAATTTTAAAATATCAAGCAGGTGTTGATATGGCATATTGATATGATGCCCTTAATATGTATCGTAATTCAGAATTTGAAAAGGAATGTTTTATCATTACTTTTCATTGCTGCAAGTACACCTGCGACTTCATCACACAAGTATTTGGCAGCGATGTAGGATGTTTTCACCCTAGTTGAGCCATGGAGCCCCACGCTGCCCATCAGAAGATGCAGGCTCACTTCCAGCGGGGCGCTGTGGCTCAACTGGAGTGCAAGCATTCCACAATGCTTCGCTCAGAATATGGGGCGCTTCCCATATTCCATTGAAAACCATGGGACCAGCCAACTCCTCTTTTGAAGGGTTGCCTGGTAGCTCTATTCTCACATTATCCCTGTGGTCATGTCTTTCTGAAAAAATATTGGCACATGAATGGTGCATGCTCTAGGGCAGTGCTACTCCAAGTGGTGTTCTGTGCACTAATGCCAGTCAGTGAGCCATTGGCTAATTTTCAGGATAGCATGAAACAGCTGTAGTCAAACATGGTGTCTGCCTGTAGCACATTGAGAGATGAAAAAAAGTTGTCTACCTCATCAGAGAAGTTAACAAGTTGGATTTGTCGAACACTTGGTTGCTAATTGACAGGAAACATTCAGGGATGAAAATAAATATGGTGCCAGTTTCTGGCACACTGTGGAGATGGGAGGGGGGTACCCTGCAGGTCCCAAATATCAAACAGTTTAAGAAGCACTGTTCTATATATATTTTCAATTCATCCAAGGACACACCAGGCTTAGCTTCCATAACATAAAGCCTGGGAATCATCGATCTTAGGAGGTCTGGAGTCCTGCACTGGAACACTATGTTCAACAACATCTTGGGTGACCTGAAGTGGCATTAGGCCACCCTTAGTAGAAGGGTTCTTATTGTTTGAGGGCTGGAGACCTTTAACAGCTTTGCAGAGTTAAAAAAAATTAAGTGCATATTTGACTTTCTTTTGGGGTGCTAAGGCCTTCTGGGGACTTGCTGGAGTTCTCAAGGGTCACACTGGACTCATTCCAAAGATGTTTTGAATGTGATTTTCCTGCTGGGGGTTGGACTGAATGGCCCATGAGGTCTCTTCCAACTCAATGGTTCTTTGAAAGGGTAAAGAAGACCAAATATAAAGAAAAGGGGTCAGGGATGGTAGAAGAATATCCTATTGGATATGCAATGAGTTCACACTGGGTTTTGTCCAATCTTTAAAAGAGATATCCAAGGTGTTGGATGCTACCCACATAGGTTCGGACAGAGCCTAAATACATACATTAAAAGCATCAAATTCCAGCTAATCTTGTAAGCTAAGTGGCATGGGAGACTGGCAATGAATTCCAACTGCTGTTAGCTATATTTCAGAAAAAGGAACTGGCACATCACCTCACATATTCCTTGCCTAAGAAAACCCTATGAAATTCATGATGTTGCCATAAGTCATCAGGCAACTTGAAGGCACTTTCAAACACATTTCTTTTAAATTTGAGACTAAGGAAGTCTTCACATGGCTCTTTTGGGCCATTCTGCTGCACTGGCAATTACTGGCAAAAGTCATCAGGGAAGGCACAAACACATTTCTTTTAAATTTGAGACTACGCTGGGTGGCTTGTGACTGGCAATTACTGGCAAAAGGGAAGGCACGCTACGCTGGGTGGCTTGTGATACCCCACGCACCCTCCCTCCTTCCCCCATCAGATGGGGGGAAAGGATGGCAATGTGCATTGGCCTGCCACCCTTTCCCCCATCATACAGGCTGCCCAAACTACACTTTCTTTCTGCTGTGCATTGCTTGGTGATGTCATGCAGCAAAGCGGCAAAATGGGCCAAAAATGAAGAGGTAGTAAGATATGAACATTTTCCATACTAGGGGAAAAGAGTAAGAACACATGAGTAGAAACCAAAAGTTTTCTGTAAGACCTACAAAGCTGGGTATTTCTGCTAGGAAAAAAAAATATGGAAAAGTTTCCAATCTACTTTGGGAGCCGAACTCAGAAGGATCTACTAATGCCACAGTCACCAAAAAATGACTAATTTTCTTTTATTGCACTTTTTCTGATTGTGTTGAAAATGTTCTTAAATTCTGAAAAGAATTTGAACCAATTTAATCATCTTCTACTACTATATTTTTACCTAGTAGCAGAAATTAACTAAAATTTGCTGATATTCTTAGCAAAACCAGACATTTTTCTATGAGTCTTCTTCCGTTCAAATATCTTAGTTTGTTCTTACTGAAATATGGAGGGTGAATTATGTAAAATCACCACCTCCTGAGAAGACTACCTGAATGCTTATTATAGCCATACATGAATTAGACATCAAAATGCATTTCATAAATTGCAGTTAAGGGCAAACACATAGACATGAATTCAAATTCAAAAATAAAACAAAAGCAAGTTCTTCATTGAACAGAGATGTCGTGACATGCCATACTGATTTTTCTTTCACAGTTTAATAAAGGTTCTGAGAATAATGACTTTTACAAAGGGATTTAAATGAAATACAGGGACACAAGCTCTCAATTTTTGTAAAGTAAAATTAATAAAGCCACATGAGCCATGGCTCTGTCTCCAGATATTTGGAAACTGTCAAACATGGTTTAATCACTACTGACTTTACTGAAGTTTAAATAAGGAACATGTTAACACCAGAAAAATTACTTTTTACACTACTTTGGGGCGGAGGGATCCCCAATCTTTTATTGTTATGAATGAGAGTCATCCAACCAAGAAAACCGTGACTCATAGCTTGGCCTCTGGTTTTCTGTGGCCAGTAGCTCCAATAAGCAACATTGCTAAACCAAGCCTTTGATCTATTTTACCTAGATTGTACACATTTGGGATTATGAGTGGGACAAGCCTTAGTGATACAGAGAATTGAGTTCTGTACTCTCCAATCTGCAGATGAACAAAGATTAAAAAGTAAAGGGATGGAGCATTAATATACATACTGTCCTACTGAAAGGATAGCTCTTCTAGCTTTTTGTGAAGAGAGTTCACTTTCCCACTCAGCCAGGTCCTTCGAATGTAGCTCAGCCAATATAGCAGCATGAAGACGAAATGAATCTGACAGTTCAAAACATGTCTGTTTTGTGGAGAACAAAAAGAGTTCTTGGAGCTCCATGTCCATGTGGGCATGACAGCTTTCATATGACAGTTTGAAAGGATTAAAAGGCTATCTAGCCAAACTTTCTAATACACCCGCCCACCCCTTCCCCCAAGGACCAACAGAAGGAACATTCATCCACTACTCTTTAATCTAATCAACATAATCCAGTTCTGATTTGCCACAACTTAACGCCCTAATTTGACATTCATTTGGCAATTATAATTTCCCGGGCATGAAATATACAGGTTGGCAATCCATTCTAAAAAGACAATGAAACAGGTAGGCTGATGGGTGGTGGTTACATAGGTATATTTTTAGCTCTTGTATTTTTCTTCCATCAGAAAAGGGCAAATTTAATACCTGTGTATAGCTCAGCATTTGGTCATTGTTACTGTTACCATTGCTGGTGGTGAAAACGGTTGCATCTAAACTATGTTGATCTATTATAAAGTCAAAAGTATGTGACAATTTATTTATTTATTTACTAAACTTGTATACCGCCTTTCTCAGCCTATCGGCGACTCAAATAGATGATAGCACCCCCAAATTTCATTGCCCTATCTATTTATGGCATATTCTCATCCTAATGACACTACGCTGAAAAAAAGTAGCACTGTATTGAAGGCTTCTAAGCTTTAGGGATTTTTAGTGTAAAATAGCAAATATTTATTGAAATTGCTTCCTAGTCAGTCATGTGAGTCACACATACCAAGTTAGATACATGCAGTATTTGTATTATTGTGGCTGAAATGGCTTCAGTTGTATTTCTAACAACATGCTGAGGCTGGTTATTGTCCATCAAGTGCCAATAACATGAAATGTTCATTGCCCCATCATATTTGCATTGATTTTCTTTCAAATGCCTGCTCAATAATGTGCAGTATGAATGTGAAGTTGGTGTGTGTGAAAGCATGTATCATACAAGTGCACCACAAAGAGCTTAGATCGTCTAATGTTACCTGTTGCAAGAAATGCTATAAAACAGCCTAAGGGAAGCCACAGGAAGATACTTCATCATCCAAGATGTAATCTTTGTTCTAACTCAAAATCTTTGGGCATTATTCCCAATTAAAATCCATCCCTGACAACAATTTAACAGTTTGAGTTGGTGTTCCCATGGTTGCAATGTTCCTAACTCTGATGTCTTTCTGTTTTGACATATAATTGGTTGTTCACAAGAATTTGTAGTTGGGGTGACTATCTGAAAGCAGTAGCTGGCTGAGTAGATTCTCCTTCTGCTTTGCAGTGTCATTGCATGCTCCTCAGCTTGGGAGATCTTCCATAGCAGATCTGGTGATGCTATGGGATTGTGGGAAGGAGGTAGAAGTCACACCCACAAGCAGAAGTATATTTGAGTGACGCTGTATGTAATAGCCATTGTTACTAGAATGATGAATAGTTTAATAATGTAACCAAGTGAATGTTCTAGCCCTCAAAGGACACAACTGACAAAATGGAAACTAGAAACAAAATGGAAACTAGAGGAATTAAGATTAAATAAGAATCTCTTAAATTAGCATTCAGGCACATATAAAATGGTCTATGAGACACTACAGCCCCATATTACCATATGAATAAGCTGTGGTAAACATAATAGCACACAGAAACCTAGGGAACTACCTTATACTGAAGTTAAACCATTGGTCCATCTGACTCTATTATCAATAGGTCTCCAGGATTTCAACTATGATTCTTTCCGAGTCCTACCTGGGTGTTCCCTGATGGCGTCCTACGCAATCACTCATTAGATCCAACCTTGTTTAGCTTCGAAAATGACAGAAGTTTGGTGTTTTTCAGGGTAGAATGGTGTTAATCTTATGATGACTGGAGAGAATGAACATGTAAATGCTACAAGGACAGTGCAGGAACAACAAGATTAGACCTCTTTTTTCAAGACACATAAATCTCTGGATGGTAGGAATGTGATGAAAATAAGCGAGTCATTCTCCCTTCTTGAAACTGAAAGTATCTGAAGATTTTCAATAGTCTGTAGGATGCCAATCCAGTTCTGGTCCTAATTATCACAAATATCCCCTAACTGATTCTGATATATTTCTTCAGAGACCATAAGAGTTCCGACATTCAATTTTGGTTATTACAAGCAAGAGTACTTATTACTTCTGTTCAAATGGAATATTAAATCCTGATGAAAAAGGTTTGGATAGTTGTAGGACACATTCTTGCCTTGATGTTCAGCAGAAATAGTCATGCATATCAGCACACATCAAAGATGAAAACATGTCCCCTAAACTACAGCTGACCATGTACAGTCCACTTTGGAGACAGTTTGGTCTTTTGAGGTAAAATGTATTCCATGTCTAATATGGCACATATTTCATCTACACATTTACACCACAAAACAAAAAGTGACCTCAACATGGTATTGTACTACATATTCAACAATAATTAAATTTTGCCTGAAGTAGGGTGCTGTACTTAAATCATTTACTATGGTAACAATGACATTGTCTTAATATACAATCTATAATAAACTCTAGGCACACCAAATAGGTATGATTTTTTTGTTTTTATAAATCCTTGATTAAATATACTCATCTACCAATGACACTTTATACGTAGAGACTGGTAAAAATATAGATATATGTATTCAGACTTCAGTTTCAGAAGTTTTAGAAATGATGCATCAGTCTGTTGCTGCTGAGTAGTATGAATTAATAGCAGAGCATTACTGAGTATGTTCCACACAAGGAGGAAAGTTCTGAGACATGAACAAAGTATGAGGCAGGCGTTCTGAAGCCCAACTAATTGATCAGGACCCAGAGAGCACTTAAATCCACAGTTGGTGTGAACATATTAAAAATCAGATGTATCTCATAAACCTAGGGATGGTGCTTGGCTTCCTGCTACTAAAATGTTCTTTACAAAAAATAATGCAAATTGCAAACCATAGCAATGTCTATGAAATACCATTTTATAAGACTGGAAATATCACGCCCATATACAATGTCTATAGGGTTCTGCATTCTGTTGTTAAATGAAAACTATGGAAAGTATGAAAACTGTCATATAGCTTGGTATAAAAAGGATGAAATTTACTTACATGTTCTTGTTTGTTTTTATCTGAGTACTATCTGTTCTTTTACAGTGCATTCAACTGGCATATTTTAATAGTCACTCTATTTTTCCCCCACACTACATCCCTACCATTACTTACAAATGCAGAGAGAAGGAACAGACTCTATTTACAAACAGGTTGGCACTTACAGAATATATTATTGATATCTTCTCCTTTTCATTTCCCTCACCCTGTTTTCCAGCCCAGGGCACCCATGTTCCAGGATGACTGGCAAAACCTGCTGCCTCATTACATTATGCTACATTAACATGAAAATAGAACTCCAGCTGGTTCTGATTCTCTCCCAATGGTTTGCTTGTTGCTGAAAGGCAATACCTTCCACCCCAATTCATGTTTGATGCTCAGGCATTGTTAGTCAAGTGAAAGCAATGGCTGCATGTTTTCCTCTTCGCTTTTATCCACACGCTTTAACACTCCAGGGTCCACAACTGACTGAGACCTGAAAAAAGTATTAAAAACAAATGCTTGATATGGATTGTTCAAAGACACATGGAGTGAGGTCAAGAAATTTTAAAGAGAAGGGGGGTGTTTCTTGAAAATATGCTGGGGAAACATGGTGGGAAACCAAGGATGCATCTCAAGATCTTATGGACAACTTCCACCAACCTCAACCAACATGGCCAATTGTAAAGGACAATGGGTACAAAAGATTACATAGGGAACCTGGTTGCCAATCTTTCAAACTAGCGAAATATTTCTAAACTCTTTTTAAATAAATATTTTATCTGTTCATTCTGCCAGTACAATACTCCATGTGTAGAGAAAAATAACACTAGGATATCAATCAATTGGTTTCCAGGTTATATGTTTTCACACTCTTTCTTTCCAGACAGAAGTATCTTGAATTGTTTACAGTCCTTTATTCCACCACGAAACATTTTGGAGGTAAAGACCTCAAGCTTACCTAGAATGATTCCCCTTTTAAAAAATAAATTCAGTATTTGATACTTTGAAGGCAGAAATGACACTCCACCAAAGACATCTTTGCCCCCTTCTTCCCTAAGTGCGGAAGCAGAATAGATTTCTATCCTAGCCTTAGCATGCTGACTATGGAATATTTCCAGTATACCACAGTGTTTTGATACCGTGCATCACATGCTATCTAGGGCTCCTATTTGACTTTCTCAAGAAATGTGATTAAGCACCCAAAATGTTCTGCATAGCCAGGAGCAAGAGGAGTCTCAACCAAAATTTATTTTTTAAATTTTATTTACCCTATTTATACCCCACCTTTCTCTACTCTGAAGAGGGCTCAAGACGGCTTACATACAGGCAATTATTCAATGCCTTAAAATACAAAAGAAAGCAATTTCCTGCTTTAAAACATAATTCAACTTCTAGCCAAAATACTTCAGGAAACCTAAACATGAACAAAAGAAAGATGTTTTTGTAGACTTCTCATAGAATGTAAACAGTGTATTAAAACTATGAATAGACTAACAGACTAAAATTATAATGGACATTGAGTGACAAACTGATTTTAGCATCATAAAAGAATGTCTAAGACTACATCATTTTTACTATTGCCAGGTGTCTGCAGGTTGATTCCAATTTAGGGCAATCATATTGTATCATTTCCTGGGGGGGGGGATGTTAAGAGGAAGTTTTACATTGTCTTTTTTCTAAGGCTGAGAAAACTTCACTTGGCTGGTCAGGGATTCAAAGCCTAGTCTCCCAGTCTCCTAAACCAACACTCAAACCACAATGCTATTCTGGCTCTCAATACTGAAAGGTTAGAAATGAATTCCTTTTTTTTCTTCTCTATAGCAATGCTCACATCAATAATCAATTCTTGTTACTGATATTGCAGAATTGCAAAACTTCTGATCTCCACATAGAAATCTAGCCCTATAATGATTAAATAATGTTCTCACCAACACTTTGATACCTGTTACTGGGTGTTAAAGATTTACCTCCTTTCTAAATTTATAATGATGGCTACTTTCAGTCTCCTGTAGAGAAGGCAATGTTTGGCATATGGGCAAATAGGACATTAGCTCTCTTTCTTTTCTATCTACACCTAGCAATTTGACATTTTAGTGTTTCTAGTATAGTCTAAACATATGAATATCAATCTGCTTCACACACATGTGGAATCCACCTCTTCACAGGATAAACATGAACATTGCATAATTCCAGATGTGATTATACCATCACAACTCATCAATATGACTTATCATTTATGGAGAAGGCTGAATGTCATACCATATATTTAATACTGATTTTAAACAATTATTCGTATATTTCATTTGATCTCCAGTGACCTTAAGGTGGTATACATGGCTCACGTTATCTGCCCAACTCTCTGTGAGATAGATTAAGCTGAGGGAGAATGATTAGGACACCCAGTGATTTTCATAGCTCTGTGGGGATTACAACTTGGATTCCTCAAATCCCTGCCCAGCATCATCTTAATCTTCAATGGCTGACATTCAGTCTGGTGATCAGCTAAGTTTTGCCCTCTGCTTTAGAAGCCCTAAGCAACTTACCTCTTCATGGATTTGGGAGATAGGTCCTTTTCAACTTCTTTTGCACAAGTGTTGTAGGAATCCACATTATATTCACTGTCATCATCATATTCATGATCTAACAATGTTCGTGCCCATGTACCCATATCGTAAGGGGGCAGCATTCCTCCAAATTCAGAAGGCAGAATCTCAGGATGAATAAGCTGGTGCAGACTGTTGAGATTATTTCCATGGAGAAATATCTGTTAAAAGATGAGAAATATCTTTAAAACACAAGCTAGTTGACATATAGCAGGGCTTCTTAAACATTTTCCCTTGGGGACTGCTTTCCACCTGATAATTTTTTCCATTACCCCAGGTATATAAGTATATAAAATAAATATAGGACTCAAACATTTACTGATAACAAATCAGCATTTGCAAGGCTTGCTAAACAGGCTGATTTTTCTTTTTATCTGGTACAGCTGAAACATCTTCTGCAGAATCCACTGTAAACACTGCACAACAGATTAATGTAAATGTCTAAAATTGCCACTAGGTGATGTTCAGAAAACTTTACTGTTGCCAAATTTTTGGGACCCAATGTGAGGTAAGAGGATCCCATTTGTGGTTGGAACCACAGTTTAAGAAGCACTGACCTATAGCAAAGTGACAAAGTCTTTATTGTGAGAGATTTTCTGTTTGAACTGAAAGCTTCAGTAAGTAAGTAGCTTTAAGCTCAGACAGAACTCCACTTAATCATCTGCTGTGTCAGAAAGTAAAGGAAAAGGAAAGAAAATTGAATATATTTTGTTTCCTTTAAAATTTCTTGTAATTTGTTTTCTTATTTTTAAATGACTATTTGGTTTGTTTTAATATCAGAAATTTCAAGGTCTTTAGTTGTTTCTGTTTGTTATGTTGTGAGAAAAAAGATTCTTTAAAATAAAATAAGAAAATATCAATCAACAAAAGAAAAAAGCACTACTATTTATGCATTTATTTTAGACTTTGACTTTTCAACCTGTGGTCCTCCGGGTGCTTAGGCTTCCAACTCTCAGAAGCCCTAGCCAACTTGTTCAAGGGTCAGGAATTCTGGGAACTGAGGTTCAAAACACCTGGAGAGCACAAGTTGAACAGGCCTGCTTCAGATAATATTTGGGAGACAATGATCCATGCAACTTGTTTTGTGCATAGCAGCTCTGCATTTGTGTCTTTCAAGAGGCAGCCTTCCATGTCACTCCGCACATTACATAAATCTGCTTTCAAAGCTGATTTCAAAATTACTTAAAAATGAAAAAATGGAAGTGTCTCTTGTTCAGACAAGAGAAATTAGACATCCCATTCATGCAAGTCTAGAATAAGAATATAAAGAATATTCAAAAATATGTTTACATTATTGAAAAACATGATTGTTTGTTTTTTGAAACTTTGAGGAGAAGAAGTCTGGACCAAGAAGAATGATCACAGTTCAGAACTCACTTTTCACAATATCCACACATAGTTGTTTTGCACAAGAAACTGAATTTTCTGCATGGAAATTATATTTCCTGTAATTGGCGATTTACCTACAAACATTGTGCATGGTTGAGTTGCATACAAAATATTTCCCCTCAGGAAGCAGGCTTTTCCTATAGGCAATTAGTTCAAAAATTCAAAGAAGACCAGATAGTGGGCTTCAATGAAAATGAGAATGAATTAGGCGAGATCCTACTGGGCAATAACAAAAATATGGTCGGTAAAATATATAGAAAATTAGTAACTAGAGAGGGAGAAGACAGCAGGATAAAAGACTATATGAAGCTATGGTCTAGAAATATCGGTTACAAAATTAACACCGAAACATGGAGGGATATCTGGAGGAGAAATATAAGTGCATCAATTTGTGCAAGGTACAAGGAGAATTGGGTAAAAGTTATATATAGGTGGTACCTGGACCCGGATAAAATAGCTAAAATGTATAGGACAGCCAAACCGAATTGCTGGAACTGTGGGGGAAAAAATGGCACCTTTTTTCATCTATGGTGGCATTGCAGAAAGGCAAGGAGGTTTTGGAGTATGGTTAACGGAGAACTAGAAAAAATATTCAAATTCCAGCTAGAAAGAGAAACCAGATAGTCTATTATTAGGACTACTAGACCCCAAAATAAAGATAGCGAAAATGACCAAAAGATATACCTAATTCTCACCACGGCGGCAAAGATAACATTTGCTAAATACTGGAAATCAAACAAATCCCCAACAAAGGATGAATGGATTCTAAATTCAATAGAGACCATCAAATGGAATGGCTCTCGAAGCAATCAAGGAGAGCAATAGAGAAACAGGAATGGGTAAAAAGCAGGACTGGAAATGTATCCAGGAGTACTGTCAAAGGGAGTATAACATTCAGATGCAGTTAAACTGGGAATAAAGATGGACTAAGCTTCAGATTTATATAAATTAAGCAGCCAGAAGAATGAGAGAAAGTAGGATGGATGGTAGGATGTAAGAAATGTAAGTAGGTGTCGGGAAAGTTAAGCCACCACAATTGCTATAGGGTGCTAAACTAGATTTGTTTTCTCTCTCCCACGCATCACAGGCAACTCGCGAAAACTCAGGAGGAAAATTTAGGTTGTTTTTTGTCTGTTTTGTATGTGCTAACTTTTTGTGAAAATTGAATAAAGACTATTTAAAAAAAAAAAAAGGAAGCAGGCTTTTCTATATAGCAAATATGATTTCTACCTATAAATATTATTTTCTGTGCAGAAAATACTGTGGGATGGGGTTGCCCAAAACAACAGCATGTGGGTTATTCACAGAATAATTTTTGTATATTGTTGAGAACTGGGTGGGTTTAGATAACTTTCTCTCATTGGGAAGAACATTGCTAAAATTACTTGTCGATTTCTTTAACAAGAAATAGGTGAGGAATTACATTCCTAGTCTAGAAGAATTCTCTGGGTTACCAACAATGTATGCCAAAGATTAATGTATCTGTATATATAAATACACTGGGACATCAAAAAGTGAATGCATTGGACTTTGGGTCCAGTGTATTTCTACACTGTAGAAATAATGCAGTTCAACACTCTTTTAAGTGCCATGACTCAATGCAATGGGATCTTGGGAGTTGTAGTGAGGCACCAGCACTCCTTGGCAGGGAATGCCAAAAAATTTGTAAAATAAGCCCATGCTCTGCATGTTGCCTATGTAGAAGGGCTGGGACTTGATAAGGAATGGGACAGGCTGAAGCAAAATGAGTGCTTCACTCAAATCAGGAACACATAGCTGGTAAGAACAATAAGTGTTCAACAGACTTCCTTACATGAGCACATTCTGTTCATGCAACACTAGCTCCAACTCATTGGAACAAATTCTGAAGTTCATATTATTTCTAATACATCTCATACTGGAATGATGTTTCACAAAGCTGAAAACAGGACACAAACAAATCTAGGAAGAGAAGCTTTCAAGTGTGTGTCCTTAATTTGAAAATAATAATAAAAATCATGGTTCTTTAAGTCCATTGAAGTCTCCATGAGCTTATTCTCTAGCCTGAAATAAAATAAAGCATACAAATGAGAAGCATTTACATTGCTTCTGAAAACAGAGAAAGAGAATAAAAACAAAATGCCTTGGAGTATATAACATCTGTAGTTTTCAAAAAATGAAAACAAAGCACTCGTCCCCAACAGGATTGTTTAAGGTATTTTGCAAGAGAGATCTGTGTTATCTGTCATAGAAATTATGTGACATTCCTTCAACAAATCTCAATGCGAAGCCTACAAGAGTGTATGTTAATTCTGCTGCATCTCTCAGATTTCTTCTATGGGCTGTTGATGCCAGTGATCAGGTGAGCCTTTTCAAGTACCCTCAAGGGCTTCTGCATCTATAGAGGATATATCTTTTATTTCCTTCCAAATGCTAGGCTCACTTTGCGCTCCATTTCAAGCTGCTTTTCAAATTTGGCTGCATTTCAAAAAACAAAACAAAAACCTACAAACATGATGCTGGAGGGCAGTTCTTGTAAAGGGAAATAAATTTGTGCTCATGTATGTATCTGTGTGTGCGCATGTGTCCATAGACACACTCACACAGGAAGATTTCTCTATAAGTACACTTTTTCACACTGCAGTCACTGTCAAAGCCAAATGCTTTAGCATCTGGATGAAGAACATAGGCAATGAACACAGACGTTGATCATCATTCCTCCTCTAAGGTCATATCCACACTGCAGAACTACAGCAGTTTGACATCACATTAACTGACACAGTTTTGTGGTACAGAACTTTGGGTTTTGTAGTTTTTCTAGATAATTTACCCCTTTCTGCCAGTGCACTCTGGTTCCACAACAAACTACAAATCCCAGGATTTAATAGGATGGAACTATGGCTAGAAAAGTACTGCAAAACTGCTATATTTCTGAAATGTCAATGATCTATCAGATAGTAATAGATAAGAATATCCACTTAGGCTCACACTGAATTATGGAAATTTATGGGAATTCATTGTATTTTTGTCTAATGTAAAATCCATAGAGAAAGTCATACCTTAGGAATATTAACTGAGTATACATTTGATGGTCTTTGGAAGTTACTGGTATTCATGGGTACAGAACTTGAGAGTCTAACTATTGGCAAATTGCATGTGAGGAACATATTACTCCATTGTTTATGGAGTACCTCCTTGTGACGTAATGACGCACCCTGTGACACAGCCAGAAGAAGAATTCCTTCAAAAATTGTATGTGTTGTATTGTAACTGTACATCTTCCGGCAGGGATTGTCTGCCGTATGTGTGATGTAATCCGCCCTGAGTCCCCTTCGGGGTGAGAAGAGCGGAATATAAATAAAGTGTATTATTATTGTTTTAACTTCAGCACTGGAGTTATTCTGAGGCTAAATTCAAAGAGCAGGTAAACTGCCTGTAGCAAACAGAACAAATTGCCCCCCTTCTCTCATTTCTGCTCAGACTCATTCAAGCTGCCTACGTTTTACCTTTGAATCTCTTTAAAGTATAGCACAGCTTTTAAAATCATGGCTTCTTCTTATTGTTGAGCAGTTGCTGAAAAATATTTGTTTATCCTTTGTCACATTATCATTCTCTTAAAATATTGTTTTATAAGGAGCACGTATTTCAAAATAAGATGACTGGACATCTATAAAGTATCTTAAGATCTTGAAACCTATGACTCATCTGGTTGGATATGTGAAGATTTCCCCAAAGATAGGAAATCTTGCATGACATAGCAGGCATATGCTTTGAAGGTAGTTGAATATGTCTATGAAATTATTATTATACAAAGCTTGACAAATATGTGATACTTCTTATTTTTTTCAATGCAAGTGATGCACCCCAATTGATATCCTGCAAAATCAGACGGGGAAGAAGAGAAAAACAAATACCCTTTTCCTTGTCTTTTCCTTTAAAAAGGGTCGTATCACTGTGTAGAGGGCATGGATATACCACGGTTGATTGACGAAATGAATTCCTCCAAAGCGAGCTGGAAAACTGTCCTAGAAGAGAATGTCAAAACAAACACATTCAGTGACTTTTTTTATTGAGGCTATTTATCAATTGCCTGGCTTTCTGATGCACTCAGCGCAATATGTATAGAATTCCGAGCACACTTTAACCTCATGACAACCTTATATAGATTTCCAAGGTCAGAGCTTGGAAAGAAAGATTTAGAAGTAATTGTTTACTTGTACTTAATCCCCTTTTTTGGAATAATTAAAGCATAACACAGTGAGACAGTGAGATTACCACTGTAGAGACCAGGATTTGAATCCCCACTCAGCCATGGAAACTCACTGGGTGACTTTGGATAAGTCATATTCTCTCAGACTCAGGGGAAGTCGGTGTCAAACCTTCTCTGAACACATGTTGCCTCTCCCCAAAAACAACAACAGGTTTACTTTAGGGTCTCAATAAATTGGCGACATCATGAAGACACACACCTAAATAGTTTTGCGTTGTACTAGAAGGCAGTCATTCCTTAACAATATACACAACATTAATGTAGTTATTTTCAGGTAGAGTGGTGTGGCTTCACTTCTTGGATATATTTTATACCATCACCAGCAATTTGTAGAATTCTGGTGGTGTGTTTTTTTTCAAATAAAAGACATAGCTATTTGATTGCTTTTAAATAACATGAAAGTCAAGTGTAACATTTTTAAATATCAGCAATTAATTCTGGGGGCCTCAAAGAAATAACATAACCTCAAGGGTGAGGAACTTCCTTTGAACTAGAAGTCCAATTCAATTTCAGATAAGTTGTCAGTTTCACACAGTCCAATACTGGGTAGAGCCGAAAGCAAAAGTGCCCGGGGGGGGGGGGGGAGGAGACAAGAGTCACAGTCGTAAAACCATATAAAAGTTCAAAACAGGTGCAACTTAATGTGTGCAAACATTAGAAATAGGGTTAAACTATAAAAAATAAATATATAAAAGAAGTTCAAAGCATGACCATTAGAACAAAGAACAAAATATAAACAATATGGCACACTGACTGCTCTCCCCTGAACAGTCAATATCCTAATTAAAAAGGTCTTCACCTTCCTATGAAAGGATAGCCAGGAGAGTTTTGGACCAACTTCTGTAGCAAGGAAATTCCAGAGTCCAGACAGCCCTTTATCCTAGGACCATCCGCGTTTTAAAAATGTGGATGTTCCTGGGGGACTGTTCACACATACCCCAGAAAGTGTGCACTTTCTGGGATGTGTGTCCAGATGTTGTACTGGGACTTCCCAGTACAACACCAGGACACCGTAACCCCGACCCCCAAAACCCTTAAGCCCCTTTGAAAAGTAATCAAAACTTACCCAGCCTCCATTCCAGTCTTTACAGAGTTATCCCGGCACATAGTAATGATGTGCCAGGAGAGGGGAGAGCAACACCCCCGCTCTCATGGCATGTCATTTCTACACACCGGGAGAGCTCCAGCAAGACTGCAATGGAGAACAGATAAGTTTTCATTACTTTTCAAAGGGGGTTGGGCGTTTTGGGGGAGGGGAATGGAATTCCCACAGTTTTTCAAACTAATTTAGTACTGGGTTTATCCTGTGCATGGAATAAATCCACTATCTAATTAATTCGCCACAAACCAGGGGTTTCATGGTTTGTGGCAAATTAATTTGGGATTGTCCAGAATGTCACCTGGATAGCCCCATTTTTATTGCAGAAGTTTCTACAATAAAAGGGGCTATCTAGATCCGCCCTAAGAGACGTCACCAAGAAGGCCCTCTCCCACCTTGTCAGCAAAAAGACCCATGAAAGTGCTGGGACAGAGAGAAAGGCCTCCCCAGAAAATCTCAAAATGTGGGCAGGTTTTAACTTAAAAGCCCTTAGTAATGAAGTTTTTAGAAAGGTATTGCAAAAAGTTGTACAACTCCCAAGAAACAATCAAATTATGAGGGCATATAGGAAAAAAGGATTGCAATGTTTGAGAGTGGAACTAGGAACCCAGGAGTATGAAAGCCACCCTTCCACAAACAGAGCTTGCTGTAACTAAATTGTAACTTTTCAAGATCTGGCTTGGCTGTGAGAATTTCAGAAAGGTGGCTGTGGAGAAATTTAGATGCACAGATCTCTTCTTTCCATATCTGACACTGAATCACTAGCGTTAGACTAAAAGCATTTTGTGTGTATCAGCTGAATTCTGTACGCAAAAATGCAGCCATTTGATATTTCAGACTTCAAAGCAGAATACACTTTTTCAAGATAATGTCTCTAAAGAATGGCATGCTTGGATGGCAATACCTGAAATACCCAATTTCCTGGCAGCAAGCTCTACTTTAAGAACTCTTATAAAAAGATAACATTTCCGCCTGTCGGACAATGGCTGGCATGTTATTGATTTAAATATTCCGGTATCTGGTGACATATCTCTAGACTGGAATCTGCCTTCACAAAATATTTCTCCTTTTGTGTATTCCAATTTACATTTATTTAATTTCAATACGTGAAAATAATTCTTAGTGTCCTGAGGAACCTTTGCTAATGGTTTAGAGAGACTTTAATAAATAAACATAGTACTTTTTAAAGAAAACACCTGCAAGAGGGTTTGATATTGTTTTAAAGTGGACTGTTGTTAACTGCTTTTTCTCCTCTCCCTCCTTCTTCACTTTCTTTCTATCACACCTTTCTCTCCATAGTGCTAATTGTGCTATTTTAATATTAACAGTTAAATATAATGTTGATTTATCTATATCACGATCATTGCATTGTGATCCATCTTGAATTCCAATCTTCTTGTATGAAGTTGTTACTATTTGCCCAATTCTTCTCTCAAATGCTTTTACATTTGCTTCTATGTTTGCTTTTTCCTTCTATTTTAGATGACTAAAGGGGGTGGGGGGTTGTACTGTTAACATGCAATCCTTGTTCATACATCACAAAGCTGAAATTGCATTCCATACTGTTAAATGTGATTATAGAATATTTATGAAACACTGCCCAAGCTGTATACTCATAGATTTTTATAAGAAATTTAGGGAGAATGTTTCTCTTCTGAATTGCTTTCTCTACTGAGTCTCAATGGGCTTTGGTTGTTGCTCCACAGGCAGCTATTAAGGAAACATGAAATGTCTTTATAAAATCAATTTATTTTCTATTTTTAATTTTAGTTAATATATGTTCCAAAAATGCAATAAACACTATTTTAAAAAAGAAAGAATAAAAAAGTCAGCAATGCAAATCTGCAAATAGTAATTGACTTCGTTGCACCACCAGGCAGTTCACAGAGCCTTGAGTTAAGGAAAGTCTAATAGTTCTAAAGTTGGGAATTTGGAAAATACATTTTGGTCATGCTACCTGTTTGAGTTTCCTTCTCTCCCTGACACATCATGTTATCTTGAAAGATGCTGCTGTCAAGGTGATGCATGCCATATGACAGCAAATATGGAAAACACAAAATTTGACATCAGACTGAAAAAATCAACTTATTGTTGCACTCCAGAACAGGAATAACCTTCTGACTTTAAAACACCACATGTTGAGTAGGAAAACAATTCTTTTTTATTGAAGATAGGTAAAAACAGCACCGTAAAAAATGCTTTAAGAAAAAGATAAGTCCAATAAGATAGGAAGATAAGCAGGTATACAGTATTCCAAGGCAGGGTTCAGCAAAAGTTCAAAAGTAAAATCCAGACTTTTAAAATCAAATAGAAATAACCAGGAAAACATTAATCCACAGCATGAGTATAATAATCCCAAGAGGCAAAGAGTCAAACCATTGAACAAAAATTCTTTAACATGAATCTTCCAAGCAAGGTTTCCATGGAACAAGAACAGGGCTTAACAGGGTTCTGAAATGATGCTTCATCTGACCATTATTTACCCTGAAGAGAATTTAAATCCCAACACCCAGAAGCTGGTTTCACTTTCCTAAACTGCCTCTTGCCCTTATCTCTCAAAGCCTAGCAGAATGGCGGAAACCTTGGCTGAGCTGTCTATTCTAGCTAAATTCCAGCCGTCTATCTATGTGCTCGTTATCTATCTGCTCATTGTCTTCCAGGTATCAAGTTGTTTTCAAACCCCAAATCTTAGGAACTCTCTGGGTCAGAGAGTAAACTATCATCCATATACCCTATAGGAACATTCTCAGGGGAAACTACACTTGGTACTGGTGTCCCTGTGTCATTTTCTGCATTAATATCATTGACCAAACCATCTCCATCTTGACCCTCAGTGACATCATTCCCCACATCAGAAGCACCTTGATCCTGAAACACAATCACAGACTGAACTCCAACATTTATATTCCCATACCAAAAAAGGGAAATGCTAAAGAATGCTCAAACTTTCATACAGTGGCACTTATTTCACATGCCAGTAAGGTAATGCTCAGGATCCTGCAAGGAAGACTCCAGCAATACATGGAGAGAGAGAGAGAGAGAGTTGCCAGGTGTACAATCTGGGTTTAGAAAAGGCAGAGGAACAAGACACCAAATTGCCAATATCCGCTGGATAATGGAGAAAGGCAGAGAGTTTCAGAAAAAAACATCTATTTCCGCTTTATTAACTATATCTATCTGTATGCTTGTAAAATCTGACATTTAACAGATTTTCCCGAGATCTGACATGAAAATGCAATGTTTACTTAAAGGTGGATAACCAGGACAGAATACAGATTCTGTTGGTGTATTGCCCACCCCGCTGCTCAACAGTGTCCCTTCCTGAGCTAGCCAGGGTGGCCTCAGGCTTGGCATTGGAGTCTCAACAGCTAATAGTGCCAGGAGACTTCATCATCCATGCTGAGACTGCCCTGTTGGGAGTGACTCAGGACTTCAACGACCTCCATGACAACCATGGGTCTGTCCCAAGTGGTATCTTGCCCTATCCATGCTGCGGGACACACTTTGGACGTTGCTTTCTGTGCATGATGGGGTGATGATGATTGTGGTGTGGAGGAACTTGGCACAGTCCCATTGGAATGGTCTGATCAGTACCTGGTCAGGTTTAGACTTGCTGGGACTCTAAATCTCTGCAATGGTGAGGGGCTGATTAAGATGGCCTGCCGCAGGAAGCTTATGGGTCCGGATGGATTCCTGATGGCTTTGGGAAATTTTCCTGTCACCTTGGCTGGAGATTCTGTAAATGCTCTGGCTGATCTCTGGAATGGGGAAATGGCCAAGGTAGTGGACACAATCACTTCTGAACATCCCCTCTCATGGAGTAGAGCCAAAACAGCTCCTTGGTTTCTAAGGAGTTGGTGGCAATGAAGCAAATGAGATGGAAACTAGAGCAACGTTGGTAGAGAACTCGAAGCAAATTTGACTAAGCATGGGCTAAGGTGTATTTGAAAGCCTATTCCATGACAATGGAGGCAGCAGAGAAATCGCTTCTTGCTGCCACCATTGCATCTGCAAAGAACCATCCAGCTGAGCTGTTTTGAGTGGTCAGAGGGCTATTACATACTGATCCTCAAGGAGAAATCTCATACCACTCAGCAGCCTGTTGTGAAGAATTTATGAGGAACTTTGCAAATAAAGTCACTCAGATCTATTCCAACTAGGATGCTTTTATTGACACAGTTTCAATGAATGCAACCTTGGTCCTTGCTTGTCCAGTGTTAATGGATACTTTTCAATTGATGCAGCCTGAGGATGTGAACAGGATCCTTGGAGAGGTGAGAGCCACCACATGTATTCAAGATCCTTGCTCTTCCTGGCTGATCAAACATGTCAGAGGGGGGCAAGTAGAATGGGTGAAAGTGGTGATCAATGTCTCTGTGGAACAAGGCAAAGTTCCAACTTGCCTAAATTGTGAGACCTATATTTTAAAAGCCATTCCTGAACCCCTGTATCCACTGGCTACCAGTCTGTTTCCAGGCACAATTGTGGTGTTCCAGCCTAGCGGCCATAGCCAGACCCCGGGGGTGCCAAGGCAGTTTCCAGCTGATCGGGGTCAGATCGGAGATGGAAAATGGCCAGATGGGTACGGGTCTGCAGATGAAGAATTAGTCTGGGATGATGGATGGCTACATGGGTATGGGCCTGAAGATGAGGATAATGATGACTCCATGGAAGTTGATTCTGAGTTAGACAGTGCTAGGCCCGGTGACCTTGATTCCCAAGAGAACTGTTCCACTCCCTTGTCAGGTGAGCATTCCGAGGATAGGGAGGACTGAGTTTCCCAGCTTGATAGTGATGCACCTGGGGCCACTAATGAGGAGGAATTCGACAGGAGGGCTAGCATCAGATCCTCCCGAAAACATTAGAATTTGAGGAAGGGGGTGCATTGGACACATAGAAGCTAGTTCTCTTTATTAGGCTATGCTCAGGCAATTTTGGGCAGACCTGAAGCTACATTTAGCTTGGAAGGACTCAAGTTCAGGACTCAAAGTTCATGTTCGACCGCAGGAGCGGTTTGCCTTGTCTACGAACTCTGTTGTGGGAGACGCCAGTCAGCTTGACTTGCCAGCTCTGAGGACTAATTGGGATTTACCTTTGGAACTGTTTGATCTTGCTTTTTAACCTCTCTACCTTTTTGGGACTATCTTTTATTCTAAATAAAGCTACATTTACAGAGACTGTTTGTGTGTGTTGACTAGGGGGGTGCTGCCACGATCTAAGGTGCAACAACAATCCACAGTGCTGGTTATGACCTTTAAAGCTCCAGATGGTTCAGGTCCAGGCTATTTAAACAACCGCATCCCTTTATATGAACCTGCCAGGGCCCTGAGATCTTCAGGAGAGGCCCTTCTCTCAGTCCCACCTCCATCTCAAACTCGGTTGGTAGGAACAAGAGAGCAGGCCTTTCTTCTCAGTGGCTGTCCCTCGACTCTGGAACTCCCTGCCCAGAGAAACCAGAATGGCGCCCTCACTGCTGTCCTTCCGGCGGAAGGCTAAAACCCTTTCATTCAGAAACGCTTTTAAAGATGATGGTTTTAAAGATCAAGGGGGGGGGGGTTAACTTTGAATTTGTTTAAACGGTTTTTAACTGGGAATTTTAAAATACTGTTTATATTTAATCCTATTTTAATGTTTGTTTATTTGTATATTTTAAATGGTGCTTTTATGTTAAGCCACTTTGAGACCCCTTTGAAGGAGATAAAACAGGGTATTAATAATAATAATAATAATAGTTTCTCTTGATGTAATGACTAATGCCAATTAAACATTGTTAACATTTGGAACTAACATACCAGGTTCCACATTGCTGTATTCCTATGTGTACTTACCTGGAAGCAAGTGCCACTAAAATCAGGACACATTGAAATAAAAATGCTTAGGACTAAACATAAATATTGATAATCCATCAACTGCAATTGCCATCAACTACACTGGCAAACACACATTTTGGTGCCTCAAATGTTACACCTGTTTCTTGGTATCTCTGATCTGGTGATTCAAAAAATAGCACAAGTTTTCCCCTATAAGCTCTATTTTTGAGATACAAAACAGATGCCATCTACTAGTAGTTACCATCTGCTCGCCTAGAGAAAACTATGATAACATATCTAAGAAACTAGAGCTGACATGGTCTATCCAATGTAATGTTCTGAATCAGCACCCCAAATAACCTAAGTACAGGCCTAATAAGCTGTCTTATGCTTATTCATAACCATTATGCACACCCAACATTTGTACTTTTGAATCAAATCAAATCTGGTTCACATTACTTTTTTACTTTCAGCCCAAATTTGTACATAGGAGCAGCCTTCCATCAGTTTAATCAAGATACAAATAAAAACACATCAGGATCCACATTGTAATGCTCAACTGAGTCCCACTGAATTCAACTGGAATGCTTCCTCTGATGTGCATAGAGATAGATGTACAACCCCCTCCAGTGCCAACAGCAGCTATATTTGACATTTTTGTGACTTTGATGAGTTTCCTTCCCTTCCTTTTTCATTAATGCTACTGCTTTAAAACTGCAACTTTCTGTTTCTTTTCTGATGCATTGGACACCTGTCATCTTAATTGTTTTATTCAGTGTATGTTTTTTAAAACTGTGTCTGTCATAATATTGCTCTGTTTTTAATTCAATTCTCAGCCACCAGAGATGTCATTTAGCCAGAAAGGAAACATACGAATGTTTAAAAATAAATAATATTTCTAGAGCTGGATCAGGGCCTAAGTGTGCAACTAAAGGAGAAAAATTACGCCAAAGTGCTCCTTGAAGCAATCTGCCAACACAGATTCCATTTAAATGCATTATCAGTGTTCTCAGAAGATGCAGCTTTAATTCCCGGGATGAGAATTGCTATGCTTTTTCACTGAACAGTCAAGAGCCATTCCCTTTGAGAGAAGATGCTTATTCTAACCAGCTGCAGGCTGCCTCCATCAGCAAGCAGTCTGACAAGCAGAAACATAATCACAAACGTTTCGTCTTGATGCAAATTGACACTGCTCATGCCGATCTGCCATTGACGGATGATGCAGGTGCTGAGACAGCCCTGAGAATATGTCACCAAAAGTCACTTTTGCACCTCCAGACATACAAAAAGAGCTAGAAATCAAACAATGAGTGAGTCAATAGTAGGTGCAAGGTCACCGCAAAGCTGGGGGAGGAGGGGGGGGATCAAGGAGTGAGAAGATCCCAGGCCAAGCTGAAAAGTGCTGAACCTAAGGCAACAGTCGCTAGAGCTGTCTGCTTTACAAAGGGGGTGGGGAGGATTTCTTTTTCCTGCCCCAAATTATTAAGACTTGAGCAATGACTTGTTCCATTTTCTGTTTATTATTAGTCACCCACTAACTTGAATATCAGGAGACAGAATAAAGACCAAAATTAATATGCCTTGTCTGCTTTGAAAACACAGACAGCCCATTAATAGTTGCAACTCTGCACTTTCCAATCTTAAGCACCCCCTTGCTCCCATACAGTGACAAAATAGGCCCTTTCCCTAGGATATGTAGCAGTAGCAGCAGTATGTGCTTTCAAATTGCCTGTCAACTTATGATGACCCCAAAAATGTCATAGCATTGTCTTAGATAAGGAATAACCAGAGGGAATGTGTCCCTTCTTCTGAATATAACCAACAGCACCCTTCCAAGTAATAGCCAGGTCTGACTTGTTTAGCTTCTAACATCAGATGGGATCTGGTACCTTCAGGGTATTCAGAATATCTTACTAGGATCTTTACAATACCTATTTCTACTACTGTCTCAATCTGAAAACTGTTCTTCTAGGTTTTGATATTGTATTTCACTAGAATCTGAGATGGTTACAATTGGTTTTAATAGTGGAGATAATTGATTTTAATGTTTATGTATATTTATACTTTACTAGCCCTCCCCTGCCATACATTGCTGTGGCCAAGTCTGGTGATCTGGAAAATAAAGTAATGAGAGTTGATTTTTAATATATGTAATTTTTTATGCTTGTGGGTAAACAGTATTTCTTGATTCTTTGTCAGTGTTAATGTAGAGATTGACTGGTTTGCCTGCTCTGGAGCATGCAACATATAATTGCCCTTCTTTAGGGGTCCCTTTCAAATCTATGATACTATATATGTATATGACATATATAGTACACACACACACACACACACACACAGATATATATATATATATATATATATATATATATATATATATATATATATGACTGGATGGCTCTTTGTCAGGAAGGCTTTGATAATGTTTTCTTGCCATGGTAAAGGGATTTGGACTGGATGGCTTTAAGGCAGCATTTCTCAACCTGGGCACCAGGAACCCGGGGGGGGGGGGGGGGGGTTGTGAGGGGGTGTCAGAGGGGACAGCAAAAAAAAGAAAACAGTATTTTTTGTTGGTCATGGGGGTACTCTTTGGGAAGTTTGGTCCAATTATATCGTTGGTGGGCTTCAGAATGCTTTTTGATTGTAGGTGAACTATAGATCCCAGTAACTACAACTCCCAAATGTCAAGGTCTATTTCCCCCAAACTCCATCTGTGTTCATATTTGGGCATACGGAGTATTTGTGCTAAGTTTGGTCTAGATACCTTCATTATTTGAGTTCACCGTGCTCTCTGGCTGTAGGTGAACTACAACTCCAAAACTCAAGGTCAATGCCCACCAAACCCTTTGTGTTTTCTGTTGGTCATTGGAGTTCTGTGTGCCAAGTTTGGTTCAATTCCATTGTTGGTGGAGTTCAGAATGCTATAAATCCCAGTAACTACAACTCCCAAATGACAAAATCAATTTTTCTGAGTGATGGTCAGTTCTTGGCGGCAATTCCTCCAGTGGTTTTTGAGTTATGATGTCACTCAAAACAAACAGAACATTTAGATAGATAGATAGATGATAGATAGATAGATAGATAGATTTTATGTTCCAACATGGAATCTTTGCCGTATATTTGTTGTGCTCTGCCCTGAGTCCCCTTTGGGGTGAGAAGGGCGGAGTATACTGTTATTTTAGGACTCTCTTCTCTTTTAGAACACCACATTTCAAATGCATTTATTTTCTTCCTGTCAGCTATCTTCACTGCCACTTACACAACGGCATGGATGATTCTGACTTCTGTGATATATCTTTACCCTTGAGGATCATATGCAGTTCTTTCACAGCTACTTTTTCAAACCGTAGGGTGCATCTACACTGTAGGATTAATGTAATTTAACACCACTTTAACTGCCCTGGCTCAATGCTATGGAATCTTTGGCAGAGAAGGCTACATACCTTGTAAATACCTTGTATTTTAATACTGAATGTTTTTGGTTTTTATGTTGTATTTTACTGTGTGGGCATCGAATTGTGCCTATTGTTAGGCCGCTCTGAGTCCCCCCTTGGGGGTTGAGAAGAGCGGGGTAGAAATGTTGGAAATAAATAATAAATAAAGCTACTACGCCCATGATTCCATACCACTGAGCTATGGCAGTTAAAGTGGTATAAAACTGCATTAATTGTACAGTGCAGGTGCACTATTGTCTTTTTAATGACTTCTTGACTATAGTTTCCATATTAATTAATGACTGAGCCAAGCTATAAACTTGAGTATTTATGTAGTAGAACATATATCTTCTGTATACCATTATAAAGCAGAATGTTTGTATGTATGTATGTGTGTGGAGGGCGGAAGGGCGGATATGTGGCAGCCACTTTCACAGGCCACAGCGACCAGGTCGGGTGATGGACCTGCACCAAACTTGGTACACATAACCCCCCTAACCCCCTTTACGTGCTGGTGCAGTTCAGGGGACATGACCCACGGATTATGGGATTTGTAGTACTTTCAAACACTTTGGTTCCCACAGACCACTGAGGCCACCAAAAAGGACCAATACAGACCACACTTAGCACACACAGCCCCCATGACCCACTCTACGTCCTGGTGCAGTTTGGAGGAGGGTGGACCCTGGATGATGGGACTTGAAGTACCTCTACTCACTTCCCAAGTCCGCTGCAACCCTCATCCAATCACTGATCGAGACCAAACTTGGCATACATAACCCCCATGACTGCCTTCACATCCTGGTGAGGTTTGGGGGAGGACTGTCAATGGATGATGGGATTTGTAGTACTTTCACACCCCTCTGTTCCCACAGACCACTGTGGCCCCCAACAAACACTGATAAAGACCACACTTGGCACACAGAGCCCCAGTGACCCACTCTACATCCTACTGAAGTTTGGAGGGGGCCAGAACATGGATGCTGGGACTTGCAGTACCTTCCCTCACTTTCCAAGCCTGCTACAAACCAAATCCAATGACTGATCAACACCAAACCTGGCACAAAGAGCCCTCATGACCCACTCTACATCCTGGTGCTGTTTTGTGTGAGACGGACCACGGATGATGGGACTTGAAGTACCTTCTCTCACTTCCTAAAAACAATGCAGCCCTCATCCATTCACCAATACAGACAAAACTTAGCACATAGAGCCCCCATGACCCAATCTACATCCTACTACACTTTGGGGGAGGGTGGACCACAGATGATGGGACTTCCACTACCTTCAGTAATTTCATGATACCACTGCAACTCCCAATAATGATGGATCAAGACCAAACTTGGCACACAGAGCCCCCATGACCCACTCTACATCCTGCTGCACTTCTCAAATCACCCGGGCACCGCCGGATCCTCAAGCTAGTAATGTAATAAAAACCTAATAAGTAAATGTTCTAGCAGAAAAATGTAAATGGTATTAATCTAATTAAAACACTTCTGTGTTGTTTCTTCAAATTCAGAGAAGAGAAAGTAAGTTAGTATTATACCGTTAGTCAAATGCAAACTCTACATGCTATAGGACCACCTCTAGTCAATTAAAAAATAAATGTGTTGTACATTGCCATTGTGAATGCGACATTTTGCTAATACTACACTTAATATAATTTAATATGGTGCAGTGTTTTGATTCAATATAATTTTAGAATAATGTCCCTCAGTAATCTTGTAATCTCCAGATATTTTGACTCACATGTCCCATCTATCTCTGCTATTGGCGATGCTGGCAGGAGCGAACAGGCATTGTAGATTAGCTCATCTCTGGAGGCACAGGACAAGAGGAGGCTGGATAATAAGACTCAATAACATTACAGTTTCCTAAAGTGTGTAAAACTACAACAGTGACAGCTTCAATAAAATGAGTTCATGTAGCATTCTCTGGGTGTAATTCATATCTTATAAAAATCAATAGAAAAGGCTCAGATGCTCTTAACAGCTTTGAGTTGCATACTTTGGAAAAGTAATACAAAACTCGGCTCAGATTCTAACTTGAACAATTATATTCTACTTACCTAAAATTTCCCTGCAATTTCACAAAGCAATCCTTCTTTCATGTTCTAACTACCAAGAAATGTTCCTGCGTAGTACTGAGAGAAAAACAGCTATGAAAGCTTTACTTAATTCAAGGATTCTCAGTGGGATCAAACAAAAATCTGCCATGATATAGCAAGCAATACAAAGTTCTGATCCGCCAGTTATCTTTCTAGTCATATTTATTTTCCATGATTTCCTGTTTGCAGAATGCTGCAGTCTGGATCTGAGCTTGGAAAAGTTATCTTCTGATAGTGTTTCCATATCTCCTGAGTAGCATGGCCACGTTGCCGACTGGGGATTTTGAGAGCTGCATTTTAAAACATTAACTTTTCCAAACTCTGGTCTAGAATAATAGAATCAGAGAGTTGGAAGAGACCTCATGGGCCATCCAGTCCAACCTCCTGCCAAGAAACAGGAAAATCGCATTCAAAGTACCCCCAACAGATGGCCATCCACCCTCTGTTTAAAAGCCTCCAAAGAAGGAGCCTCCACCAGAAAAGTTCCACTTCTGAACAGCTCGCAGAGTTAGGAAGTTCTTCCTAATGTTCAGGTTGAATCTCCTTTCCTGTAGTTTGAAGCCACTGTTCTGCATTCTAGTCTCTAGGGCGGCAGAAAACCAGCTTGCTCCCTAATCCCTAAGACTTCTCCTCACAAATTTATACATGGCTATCACATCTCCTCTCAGCCTTCTCTTCTTCAGGCTAAACAAGCCCAGCTCTTTAAGCCGCTCCTCATAGGGCTTGTTCTCCAGACCCTTGATCATTTTAGTCACCCTCCTCTGGACACATTCCAGCTTGTCAACATCTCCCTTTAATTGTGGTGACCAGAATTGGATACAGTATTCCAGGTGTGCTCTAGATTGGCAAGGTTGACCAACAGATTCATTGTAGACAAACTATGGTACTTTGTCTTACAATAGGGTTATGGGCATCATGGCTATTCATTCCCTTTCATCTCTTTGATTTTGAAGGTATACATCAAGAAAGAAAATAGAATAATTCATAAGTATTATCTCTGAGAAACAGAAAATCTGGTTTGAGAATCCAATAAGATGGAAGGAATACAGGTAGGTATACACAACCAAAACTAACAATATTCACATGAAAAATGGGTCAGGGAAGCCTTGTAGAATTTTCAGAACCAAGCTAAAGAGTTCTTCCAAAATGTATCTAGGGATCTTTTTTTTCTTTCACCAGTTTCATCTTTTTCTTCTGCTTTCTATTTTGTTGGTATAACTCTAAGATTTATGCTTTTTATTAAAAAAAACAAGCTAAGGGTAGCTGGCAAGACAGGAATTTCTTTTCTCTTCTTCTGAATAAAAAGGTTTTAGCCTTCCGCCCTATGAGGAGGTCAGCTCCTCATAGGGCTTGGCTTCCAGACCTTTTACTATTTTGGTCGCTCTTATCTGGACATGTTAAGCTGTGCAATTTTACAGCAAGAGGTGGGAAAATATATCTGTTCATCTCCCAGAATCGCACAGTCACACAGTCAATAGTGATCCTATAAGACTTCTGCAACTCTACTTGAAAGCATTATCTTGTACTATAGTACTAGAGCTCTTAGCAAGCAAAAGTAAAGACACACAGGTGAATTAATACATTTCAGATTAAGCTAAACTTGAAATGCCCATCTAAGGTGCTAAATGTATTTAGAAATAAGGTTCAACCATTCAGAGAGATCTTTTAAAGCCTGGATTAAAATCTTGAAATCATCAGCCACTACAGCAAAATAAATAAATCCCATAGATCCATTGGATGAGGCCACAGAATGTTTTCGAAAATGTGAAAACAGCATGAATCTAATATACCTGAGATCTCTGATAAATTAAATAAGTATTCCATTTTCTGGTAGTACAACAAAAAAATTATCTGCAGGTATATGCTTTAATTTAAAATGCCTGCAATATCATTTCACTGATCATGAATATACCCTTTATATCTGCTTTACATCTTTAAACATACTAAATTTTATATATTGGTTGGATAAATTTTAGAGGCTACAGTGCAGTATCTTATCTCTGGCATTACTTCGCGAACGAAGATTCTTAGGAAGTATCTTATAGACTGCTGTTTAAATACAGAATTACATAGTTAAGTGGCTGTTCCAATCTGCTGACTAAATGAGTGAAAAATAATTCATAAAATGCATACTTTATGGTCATTAAAAAAGCTGCCCTATCATGAAAAAATGTATTGAGACTTCAATAGAGAAAGTGATATGTAGCAAAGTTCTTTAAAATGTAAACATAAACTTGTGCTGAACTATATATTGAGCACTCATTTCATTAAGCTTATTGCTACTCCAGTTATCTCCCCCGAGTTTTTAAACATTTTATATGTACATGTGGCTTGCCCTGTCGTTTCTGTTTTAGATTCACCTATGTTGTTGTGTTCTCAAAGATGTATTTAGTTTATTGTGTTTATTGCTTTTATTGTGTTTATTGTTTTCTGATGTTTTTGATATTTTTTTCTGATTTGTTGTTCGGGCATGGCCCCATGTAAGCTGCTCCGATTCCCCTTTGGGGAGATGGATGCGGGTTATAAATAAAGTTTTATTATTATTATATTATTGCCAATCCACACAAATTCTGTATCATGTCCATTTCACTGCAACTTGCTAAAACCCATTGGGCTCTTCGAAAGTAACTCTTCCATGCTCTGAACCACAATCTGTGCTATTATAGTTAGCATTTAATCAGGAAGATCATCAGACTAAAAACTTAAGACCAGAATCAGTTGAACAGCTAGAAATGAGTCAATGTGCATAAATTTCTATTTCCCCATTTTATTTACTTATTTATTTATTTATTTGCGGCATTTTACCCCGCTCTTCTCAACCCCCGAGGGGGGACTCAGAGCGGCTATTAGGTAACTCCGCAGACGGTCCATAGAGTTTTAGTCTTGCGATTCATAAGGGGAAAGAAAAAGTGCAGGTTGATGACAATTTGACTTGATTTCTCCTACTGGGTTCATAGGGTTGGTGGAACTGTGGGTCTTTAAATGTGGTCAGCCAGCCTGCAACTTCTAACACAGTTGACCCAATACATCCAACTGGTTCTAAACCCTATGGGTCCCCAGGTGTTTTGGACTAAAACTCCCAGAAATCACAGACAGTTTACCAACTGTTAGGATTTCTGGGAGTTGAAGGTCAAAACATCTGGGGACCCACAGTTTGGGAACCACTGATACTGGGTTACAGCTATCTACCCATAGGTCCTGTGTAGATTTTTTTATTTTAAAGGAACTCTATATTTTTATGATACCTCTCAAAACCAATGGCCGTGAGCATTGTATTTTAATGTATTTTAATGCTAACTGTATTTTTATTCTGACTGTTTTTGGTTTTCTATTATATGTATACTGTATTTTTGGCATTGAATTGTTGCCATTGTTAGGCCGCTCTGAGTCCCTCCTCGGGGGTTGAGAAGAGCAGGGTAGAAGTGGTGGAAATAAACGATAAATAATTAAATCTGGGAAACACCAGTTGAGACTGTCACCAAGCAAAACAAAAACAAAAATAACAGATCCATCATAACATCACATCTCATAGCTCCAATACTGATAGGTTCAACAGCTTCGAAAAAACTTCAGAAGGACTTAAAGCACCACACCCCTTGAACTCATTTCCCAGCATTAAACATCATTAAAGCTTATCACTGCTGTCTGCTTCCCACATCCGAGCAAAAAGACAGATAGGATTGAATTAAAAGAAATAGCATTAGCCACTTTTCATAATTTGTCTGTTGCAGAAATAATATTGCTAAATGGGGAGTGTTAAATGGACTTTACATGTTGAACTCAGTGATGCAACACTAGCAATTTTTTAATAAAAAAACCCAGGTGCTTTGACACTGGTCTTTAGGCTAAAGGCTAAAAAGTACCCCTCCCCTAATACTTCTGGATTGCATTTAACTGCGTCACAATCTGGTCTTACTTATTTCAGGTTAAACACAACTTCTTCAATTGGGAGGGTGTGAGGTTTACATAAACACACAAACAAGTTCATGACATCGATTTCCTTTAATAAAGATTATGTAAGTTTAATGTAACTATTGCTACAGATTGAGCGTTGAATCCACAACTATCAGAAAATGCTTATGTGAGTGAAAATTCAGTTGTAAAAAGACTCCACTTGCACAACAAAAATAGTCATAAAAATTTAATGTATCCTATATCATTAACAACAATTTGCACAAGAAGTCCCCAGAGAAAATGTTGTCTTGGCTGATAGTTGCTGAAAAAGAGAACCTTTATGTTTAGGTTTATGGTCATAGAAATAAATATAGATATAGAGCCACATAAAAACAATTTTGTTTTTCAAAAGAGCAGTCACTGAACAAAAGATGCTGACAGGCTAATATATTCTTATGTCAACTATATAATAAATATATACAGAGAGAGAGAGAGAGAGAGAGAGAGAGAGAGAGATTGCAGTAAACTTTATGGCATTTAAATCGGAAGCTTTTAAGAGCTGAACAACTAGACTGTAGCCACAAGTTATTAATACATAAATACTATTATCCACATAAAACAGTTCTTTTGCTGTAGTCACATAAAAATTCTTCAATGCTACACTCCTACATGAAGCAATAAAAATATAGATGCATTTTATTGTCACAATAAGACTTGAAGCAAAAGAAAACCCATGATTTCTATGAAGGGTAAATAATGTATTGTGTCTTTCACAGCCAAGTTTCTAAGTGAATGGATAACAGAGGGAAACAATAAAGTATGGGGTCATCCTGCCTGTGCTGCCAGTTGAATCTTAATATTACACTGACATAGGAAGGCATGAGTACAGTTGGGGGGAAACGGGTCAGTGAAAGGGATAAAGTCAGAAGAAGTGGCAGGAGCCAGCATTACAATTCACCCCCCACTCTCCCCATAGAGATATATTGCCAAGAAAACTCCATGATAGGTTCTCCCTAAGGTTGCCATAAGTCAGAAACAACTTGAAGGCAAACAATAACAAAAAGAATTCAAGAGATGGTGTACATTTCTTATTTATTTCAGTGCAGTCAGTCCTCTACATCCGCTTGGGTTATAGGCACAGGATTCCAATGAAAGTGGAAAAATTGCAAATAAAGAAATTGCTATTTTGTCACCGGAGAGAAAAACCTCTCTAAGCATTTGAGTCTTTCAGCACAATTCTTTGATTAACTTCCACTGGAAGCTGAAAATCAAAACACATTGGCAGACCTAGAGATTCTTAGGGCCCTTCCACATAGCGATATTACCCAGAATATCAAGGCAGATAATCCACAATATCTACTTTGAACTGGATTATCTGAATCCACACTGCCATATAATCCAGTTCAGTGTGGATTTTATACTGCTATGTGGAAGGGACCTTAGAGAGGTGTTCTTCTGGGAAATCTCTAGGTCCTCCTGCATGGCTGGAGGAAGTTGACCATAGAATCGTACTGAAGGACCAAGAGATGCCTAAAAAACGTTTTCATCAAATCGTTGAACAATCAAATCTACAAAAGCCAAAACTGCAAATGTGGAGGGATGTCTATCTGCTTACATTTTGGAAGAGGTGACAACTATTATTGGCTATGATGAGAACAGAGTGAAAGATACTTAGAAAATGACTTTCACAGCAACCTTCATTCTTGGACTATGTAATCTTGCATTTTCTCTCTTTTGTTTTCAATTATCCCGTTTAGGTTAATAGTTTTCAAATTATTTTTTGACTTTTTCCCATAAGACTTTTAGGGGTACAGTTATTAGTTAGATAAAACATCACCAACTTCTTTCTGACAAAAGCAGCAATGATATTTCTTTACTTCAATATATGTGTGTGCACTGGATTCACTCCATGTAAAATAGCTGGAGAGTCAATGCATGCACATTTTGTAATACATTATTTAAAGAACAAAGACTATTGTACATACTTGATGGAAAGAATCATAATAAACTTGATAGCATTTTTAACAATATGAAGACAAAAAACCTAATGAAAGTTGGCATAGCATATCTAACTGTCTAACAGGGTAAGTATCAATGCTTTCAGTGAGTATTAATTTAATTCAATATACAAAAAGACCTTACATATAAGCGCAGACATTATGCTAAGAATATGCCTCTTATCCATTAGAACATGCCTCTTATCCATTACTCTTTGTATGAGCAAGGTAACCCTCAGTTGCTTTTACTTTCTGGATAGCGACATACATAATTATGAAGGATGCTGCTACAACTTTGCCCAAATTACTATCTATCATCAGTTAAAGGTATTCATAAACTCCTTTTTCTTTTCAAGCCAGTTAAATGAAAAATAAAGTGATTGTAATGATTCTTTTCTATGAACAATTAATACCTATTGCCCTTTTCCCGTTCTCTCTAAAAGGAGCCACACTGATGACATTAAAAGCTATTATCCAAGCCAAGCTAATGATCCATTCCGGTTGTACGTAATTTTGAGTTGCAAAGGAAATTACAGCAGAGAGCAATGCTGGAAATATTGTCAGTTATCCACGTATTCACTTGGATACGAAGCAGTTCTCCACTTAATTTGACAGTTACCATGGTGAGGCTTGATTGGTGAGTATACAAACATCCATTTGACTGTGATATAAGAGAATAAACACAGATCTTAAATGCTTAAGTGAAAAGCGAATGCTTATGGACTGGGAGAAGATCACTGCTCTCTTCTTATTTATTGTTGTAGCACAGCAGTTCTCGTTTGTGCCTGGAGGGCAGGGGACAGGACTTGGGGTCCCATTAGCATTAGAACCCGCAGTGCCAGAACATGATTCAGAGGATGAGCTAGATGATTGGGGTGACGGGCAGCTTTCCCCTCAGGGGCCTCTTTCGCCCACAGAGAGCTTGGCCTGGGAAGAAATGTGTTTTGGTCCTAGGGAAGATTCAGATAACCAGGTGCAGTTAGATAGCGATTCTGAGAGTTATGAACATCCGGGAGGAAGATCTTCTCAGGAGCCTCCTGAGGAAGATATGGAAGAAGGCGCATGGGAAACGACTAGGGAGGAGAGCTCTCAGGGAGATAGCAACACAGCTGGGGAAAGACAAGGCCGAACCTTTGATAGGAGACGGAACATAGAGTCTCGCAGAAGGGAATGGTCAAAGAGCATAGGTCCGTGAGCAGCGATTGGAGACGCAGAAGCCTAGAGCGTCGGGGACCTCGGCCGAAGGATTAAGTATAGGATCCGTGGGAACGAATCCTCAGTGCTCCGGCCACGTCTTACCTGAATAGGCGTGAAGCGGAGTGGGACCACAAGCTAAGCCAGCCGTGGTCATCAAGCCTTGCCTTGCCTTGCCTTGTTTCCTGATCCGCATTGGTTGTGGAGCCTTGCCAAGCTTTTTGCCTATTTGCCACGTTGGTTTGGACATTGTTACTTCAAGCCTTTTGGATTACATCTTATTCTATTGGACTATATTCTTTGGAACTGTTTTTATATTCAATAAAGTAGTTAGCCTTTATTCTGTCTCTGTGTGTGTGATTAAGGGGCCGGTCAAGTCCGTGCATCGTGACAATTGTCTGCACATTTGTAACCCATGTTATCCTTAAAGGACAACAGGTTTTAACAGGACAGCATAGCATGGGGAGGAAAGGATACAGGAGACTGATCTGCTGGGAAGATAATGTTTTTAATGATCTATAATGGACTGTTTTGAGGATGATGATTTGAATGGGCGAACTGTTTTAATGTATATTTATAACTGTTTGAACTGGTGCTATTGTATTTTATGCTATGTGTTATTTTGTGTTGGCATTGAATAGTGCCTGTTGGTAGCCATCCCGAGTCCCTCTTCGGAGGTTGAGAAGGACGGGATATAAATGTTCCAAATAAATAATAAATACATTAAACATGAATCCGCATCTTAAAACATCAGCTTACTTTCTCCTATACCAGAGATGGGAACTGGCAGCCTTCTAGATGTTATTGGACTACATCTCCCAGAAGAACTAGCCAGTACAGATGATGGGGTAGAATGCTGGAAGCTGGAGTTCAACAACAACATTGGGGTGGTTGTGCAATTAGCACCCTGCTCCAGACATTTAAGGACCAACACAATTGTATTTTCCATCCACTGATTCCAGCGGAAACAGAGGTTTGGATTTCACTAGATATTTAGAAGAATGAAATATATACCTGTATGTTATTGAAGGCTTTCATGGCCTCACAACCTCTGAGGATGCCTGGCATAGCTGTGGGTGAAACATCAGGAGAGAATGTTTCTGGGACATGGCTTTACAGCCCGGAAAACTCACAGCAACCCTATATGACTTTATCCTAGCAAAGAAGGTATGCAATATAGGTTGAATATCCCTTATGTAAAATGTTTGGGACTGGAATTTTTCGGATTTTTTCAGATTTTTGAAATACCTGAATGTGCATATAAATAAACAATGAGATATATTGGAGACGAGACTAAGTCTAAACATGGAATTTCTTTATGTTTCATGTATACCTTCTATATATAACTTGAAGGTAATTTTAAACACTTTAACAAAATGTGCATGAACCATGAGAAAGCAAAGGTTGCACTGTTTCTACCACACATGTAGACAATTTTGGAATGTTTCATGTTTCAGAATTTTGGATAAAAGGTGCTTGACCTGTACTGCTTGTTTGCTGATCTGAGCCCCAAAGAAGTGTGGGGATAACCTATTCTGGTAGTGAATACTTAAAATTCACAATAAGCAAAATAAACAATTAAATTTATTTTTCACAGATTGGGTTGGGGAAGTTTGTGCATCTCTCATTTTTAAAGCAACTAGGATAATCCTTCACGTTTCCAAAGGTATGCAGTGATGGCTGTCAGTGAAATTGTTAAAGACCTATGCTACAAAAGATCATAGCACTACTCAGCTAGATATGAAATCCCATGCAGTTCCCTTAACTCCTTTACCAGTACAGTGCAAGGAAGATTTTCATATTGCCTATTATCATGTATCATCTTCCATCTAATAATGATGTGTCTAAATCAGGGATTCCCAACCTTTTTTTTTACTAGGGAACAGTTGACCAGGGACTACTTGATCAAGGACCACTCTCCAACATTAGTACCAAAGGGGTTACGAATCAGTTTTTGGTCAACTTTAGATTCGGTTTGGTTATTTGGGATGCTGATTCAGAAAATTGTATTGGTTAGACCACATCAGCTCTAGTTTCGGATACAGAGCATATACCACCCAGTAGTCACAGTCTGCTCTCCCACAGAAAACCATATTTAATAAGCCTGAGCACTATAAGAGGGTTTCACGAGACCAGTCACTCTCGTTGCAACGATGTAGTAACGGTGAGGCTGGGGACCATATTTTAGTTCTTGCAGACCACTGGTGGTCCACGGACCACAGGATGGGAAGCACTGGTCTAAATCAAGCATCTGAAGCAGGGAAAAAATGAAGTCAGTCTCCAAAAGAAGTTGATGAATAAATGGAGTTGTGTTTTGGTTTGGGTTTTGTTTCTTTTATGCATTTGTTGTTATAAGGTACAAATAAACTTTTAAAAGTTTTACTTCTAAACATCTGTTTTTGCTCTAAAGCCCATGTTCACCTTTCAGACATATTGATTTTCTAAAATGAGGAAGTAGAACCTGGAGAAAAACAGTGACAGCTATATGTGTGTGTTCTCTTTGAGTGCTGCTGCATAAAGGCCAGTAGTGTTCAGTTTGGTATTTTATGCTTTCTCTTATTGTATGAGTTTCTCGATTCCTTTTCCTTGTGAAAGCCTTTGTCAGCGGCAGAATTCTGCAGCATTTTAAGATGACATTTTAGGAGTTTTATACCTGGGGTTTATTCAAACAACGGTTGGATATTTCTTTACTGCCACTTAGAATGGAAAATGGCATGCTATGTACATCTATAAATACATGTGAACAATAATTGAAGTGTTAATTAACATCATAAATATTTTCAACCAAGGAAGACCCGTATGTCCTTAACAGCTCTCTATTAAGTCATTCTTAGTTAAGTTAATTAACTGGCTCACTTGAAAGTGCTCGGTGATGTGTGAAGGCCATTAGACATCATATCAAGAAAAGGAAATGGGGACAGGTTGTAAATGTCAGGTTTGTCAGTATTCCAAGTACATGAATATACAGAGTAGGATCATTCTTTTGCTAGTCCTGTTATAAAGCAAAGTTGCCAATGTGAAAGTACAAATTGTTTAAGGCACAATTCTTATGAAATGCTCATGTATCATTGGAACTGCCTATGCTCAGGAATGGAAATCATGAGGCCCTCATGCCACATGTAACCCTTTGGGTGATCCATTACAGCCTTTCAGATACCCACTGACCTATCCCTCTGAAGGTCTTTGACTCCACCCTTAACATGTTTGGTCAAAAATGACCTCAAATGCTGAATACCCTTCTTTGTTAGGGCACCAACCAAAATATGGCAGAGTGTAATATGTTGTCACTTTTGGTCACCTTGCATGGTAGCTCCAAGGACAGGGGTCTGGCCCAGTGGAAGTACCAAAAATTGGATAGGGTGCCCACCCCACAAACTCCAAACCACACCCAAATATATTGAGTATATTGTGACTGAAGATAATACATTTGCCTTTAATAATGAAATAGGAATTATCAATGATGGGTTAAATACAACTATTATTCAACAATATATCCCAGTGGCCAATTCAGAGAAAAAAGTAAAGAACATGAGATATGACTATTAATCCAGTTTGAAGACCTGAAGAAACTGGTTTACTAGTTTCCATGCATTCTTTAAGTTGTTGTTGTTTATTCATTCAGTCATTTCCCACTCTTTGTGACCTCATGAACCAGCCCACGCCAAAGCTCCCTGTCAACCATCACCACAACCCAGCTCCTTCAAGGTCAAGCCAGTCACTTCAATGATACCAACCATCCATCTTGCCCTTGGTCGGCCCCTCTTCTTTTTTCCCTCCATTTTCCCCAGCACCATTATCTTCGCCAAGCTTTCCTGTCTTCTCAGTACTTTATATCCTTCTCTCAAGAAAACAAATTTCTGACCCTCCCTGCCTTTGTTGGCTCATGCTGCCTTTGCCATGGACTAAATCTGCCAAGGAAGAGATGCCTCATCCCCTGAGCTTGCAGCGCAATGCTTTTCCTTAGAGAGAAAAATAAGCAAGTTGATTCTCAACTGTTTTCCTTCCTTGCTGTCTCTGATGTGTCTGCTCTTGACTGAAGATGAGAAAAGAATCACAGAGTCTTCCTTTGTGCCGGTGTCTCTTAATTAGTATTACAATGTCAGCAAGAGACTTTTGACACAACTATTTATTGCTACAAAGCTATAGGATCTACATTTTAGGTTATAGTCTCTATAGGCAACTTGTAGAGCAAAATTCTGATGTAAGCAACTTCCATTTATATTCCAGAATGAAAAGAAGCAGTGAAGACATGTCTTTTATAAATTTTTCTGCTGCCTTTATGCCTGTTGTCTTAAAAGTGTTTTTAGACTACATTTTTAATATGTTGTTTTTGCTACCTTCATCAGCAGCAGAAGCAGCATCTATAGCATCATGACTGTACATAGTGCTTTAGAAATAAAATAATTCCTTGCTCTTAGACATACAGTATAATTAAAATATGACACAAAGGGAAAGGGAACAGCAATGTGGAAAGGGAGTATGTCCAACAGATACTGCCTCTTATTCTTTCCTTCCAAGACCAGGGCATGGATGGACAGCCAACATTGTCTATCACATTGTCTATATATAGGTAAAGGTTTTCCCCTGATATTAAGTCCAGTCATGTTCAACTCTGGGAGTTAGTGCTCATCTCTATTTCTAAGCCAAAGAGCAGGCATTGTCTGTAGACACCTCCAAGGTCATGTGGCTGGCATGACTGCATGGAGCACCATTACCTTCCTGCTGGTATGGTACCAATTGATCTGCAGTGGTCCCTCCCTACTTCGCAGTTTGCTTATCGCGGACTCGCTGTTTCACAGTTTTAAAAAAAGAATTTAAGTAGCGAGGGAAAACTGAGTGAGAGAGAGAGAGAGAGAGAGAGAGAGAGAGAGAGAGAGAGAGAGGCATCTCATTGCTGCCTGGGCCTCTTGCCGAAGCTTCTTTTTCCCTCCAGGGGTGGCTCTTCTTCCCCTCACCCTCTCTTTCTCCTCCTCGCCGACGCCTGAACCTCTTGCCACCGCTTGGGCCCCACGATTGAGGGTGGAGGCATGGCGGGAGGAGGAAGAGGAAGGTAAAAAGGGTGAAGAGGAAACAAAAGCTGCCCCCTCACCCTTTTTATCTTCCTCTTCTTCCTCGCTGCCTGGGCCCCTTGCCATTGCTTGGGCCCCATGATTGAGGAAGCGGGGGAGGCATTGCGGGAGGAGGAAGAGGAAGTTAAAAAGAGTGAGGAGGGAAGAAGACCTGCCCCCTTGCCCTCTTTACCTTCCTCTACTCCTCCTTCTCATTGCCACCTGGGCCTCTTACCACTGCTTGGGCCCCGCAATTGAGGAGGTGGAGGAGGTGTTGTGGGGCCCAAGCGGTGTCAAGAGGCCCAAGCAGCAACAAGAAGGAGAAATAGAATGGTAAAGAGGGTGAGGAGGAAAGGGGAGGAGTGTTCCTTCTTTGTGGAATTTCACTTATCGCGGGTGGTCCTGGAATGTAACACCTAAGATAAGTGAGGGACCACTGTACTCATATTTGCATGTTTTCAAACTGCTAGGTTGGCAGAAGCTGGTGCTGAGAGCAGGGGCTCACCCCCCCTTTCCCCGGATTTGAACCAGCAACCTTTCGGTCAGCAAGTCCAGCAGCTCAGCTGTTTAACACACTGTGCCACCGGGGGCTCTGTGTCTGTGTATCTATCTATATGCATGCATGCATTTGTTTGTGACTCTCTCTCCCTCTCTCTCAATATGATTTTATCATTACACCTAATTGGATTTCTTTCTTTCTTTTTGTTTGAAAGAAAGACAAGACAGACAGACAGAGAGCTATGCTCTGGCAAGGTTTTCTGTCAATTATAATCCTAACAGTGAGTAAGTGAATCAGTTTGTGTGTCAGTTTTAATGACAATGCTGCCAATTTAGATCCAAAGTAAGATTTTTCTAGGCTCCTTTTGAGAAGAAACCAGGAAACAAGAAATTGCACCTGGCAGTCTGATTAAAAGGGACCTTACCCTGCAGCATCCTCTGTGTGCAATTATTTTAAGATTAATGGAATCTCTTTGGAATTCAAAAGACACCCATCACAAAATAGCAGTGAGCTAAATGATGTTACATGAAGTCATTTGGTGACCCCATGGATGTCATAGGTTTTTCTTAAACAAGGAATTCTCTAAAGTGGCTTTGCCAGTTCCTTCATCTGAAATACAACCTACAGAAGCTTAAGTTGATAGTGAAAAGGAAATCAAACATAAGATCTAAAGGAGAGATGACGCCAAAAAGTAAACTAAAGGACCTTCATCTATACATTCATTCATCATCTCTTATATGCAGCGGCACACTCCCCCCCCCCCAAAAAAAACAGTGGGGGGGAGAGTGGGGGGAGAGTATTTAGTCAGATACCAATTGTACAAGTTGTCCCACTTAAGAAGATGAGAGAGACCTGTAATTGACATCTTAGGTAGACCTCAACTATGAGAGATAACATGAGAAAACACACCCGGAAAATCACATTGTCTGATTTTTAACTAATCTATTTGCAAATTATGGTGGAAAATAATTATTTGGTCACCTACAAACAAGCAAGATTTCTAGGTCTCACAGACCTGTAACTTCTTTTTTAAGAGGCTCCTCTGTCCTGCACTCATTACCTCTAGTAATGGTACCTATTTGAACTTGTTCTCAGTATAAAAGACACCTGTCCACAGCCTCAAGCAGTCACACTCCAAACTCCACTATGGCGAAGGCCAAAGAGCTGTTGAAGGCCACCAGAAACAAAATTGTCACCCTGCACCAGACTGGGAAGACTGAATCTGCAATAGGCAAGCAGCTTGATGTGAAGAAATCAACTGTGGGAGCAATAATTAGAAAATAGAAGAGATACAAGACAACAGATAATCTGGGGCTCCATGCAAGATCTCACCCCGTGAGGTCAAAATGATCAGTGAGCAAAAATCCCAGAACCACACGGGGGAACCTAGTGAATGACCTGCAGAGAGCTGGGACTAACGTGATGAAAGCTACCATCAGTAACATACTACGCTGCCAGGGACTCAGATGCCAACTGAAGTTTACTAGAGTGCATTTGGATGATCCAGAAGAGTTACTTACTTAGGCGATCCCTTATTGTCTGAGTAGGATTGTCCTCCAAGATCGGTGTACTGGTGGTGGGTATGTAGCTGACTGTGGAGCCCTATTCTTGATCTGCATCTTCTCATGCAGTGAAGGCATTGGTTTCCAGGTGGAAGGAGGTCCTGATTGGGGTTGGCTTGATGCGCCTTCCTCTTGGCACGTTTCTCTCTTTCACCCTCCATTCATCCTTCTTCAAATTCTACAGCAGTGCTGGTCACAGCTGACCTTCAGCTGGACGGCTCAAGGCCCAGTTCTCAGTGTCTATGCCACATTTTTAAGGTTGGCTTTGAGCCCGTCTTTAAATCTTTGCAAGGATTCTTGCGAGGATTTTCCCAGCGGAGGTTAGAAGGGAGATATCTCAATAGTTTCCGCAGTCTGTTCTTTCCCCTTTTTTTGAAGAGGGTGATGATGGTGGCATCCTTGAAATCTGCTGGAATTTTCTCGGTCACCCACACTTTTTTATGAGCTGATGGAGTTGTGTCAGCTCAGGTCCTCCCTCTTTAAAGATTTCAACAGAGATCCCATCAGGTCCGCTGGCTTTATTTTTTTGTTGGCTGATGGCATTGCTGACTTCTTCCAAACTAGGCAGTGCTGCAAGCTCATCCCTGGTTTGTTGTTGCGGGATTTGTGAAAGAACCACACTTCGGCCACATTGAAGCTGCGATTCAGGAGGCTTTGGTAGTGTTCTTTCCAATGTAGTGCAATTGAGTATTGGTCCTTCAGAAGTTTGGTTCCATCTGATGAGCATAAAGGCTGTGTGCCATAGTTTCTTGGTCCATAGATGACCTTTATGGTTTTGAAAAATCCCTGAGCATGATGTGTATCTGCCAGGTGTTGGATTTCTTCAGCCTTCTTTGTCCACCAGATGTTCTTGAGTTCTCTTGTCCTTCTTTGGACTTCAGCTTTTACACTGTCGCAGATCTTTTTCTTAGCAGCACAGTTGACGTCTCTCTGTCATGTCTGGAAGGCTTTCCTTTTCTTGTCAATTAGTTGTTGGATCTCGTTGTCATTTTCGTCAAACCAATATTGATGTTTTTTTGTTTTTATATCCTATAGTCTCTTCACAGGCTGTGATGATGGAGGTCTTCAGTTTGTTCCAATGTTCCTCAACATTTTCGGGGTGTTCTATGGGTAGATGGTCCTTGACTGCTGTTTGGAGAAGGGATCATTTGGAGGGCTCCTGAAAGGTTTGGGTGTTTGTTTTGCACCTTGTCTTTCTTCCTTGGAGTCTACGCTTGGGGGCGATCTTGGTAGCCATCGTGGATTGGATTAGCCTGTGGTCTGTCCAGCAGTTGACAACACCTGTCATGGCTCTTGTGAGAAGCACATCATGGCAGTCTTTGACACGTGTGATCCAGAAGAGTCTTGGGAGAGTGTCATATGGTCAGATGAAACCAAAGTAGAAATGTCTGGCAGAAACACCACTCATCGTGTTTGGAGGAGAAAAAATGCTGAGTCGCATCCAAAAAAACACCATACCTACTGTGAAGCATGGGGGGGGGGACATCATGCTTTGGGGCTGTTTCTCTGCAAAGGGACCAGGGCAACTGATCTGTATACATGAAAGAATAAACGGGGCCATGTATCATGAGATTTTCAGTGCAAACCTCTTTCCATCAGCAAGGGCACTAAAGATGAAATGTGGCTGGATCTTTCAGCATGACAATGATCCCAAGCACATCACCAGGACAACAAAGGAGTGGCTTTGTAAGAAGCATTTTAAAGTCCTGGAGTGGCCTAGCCAGTCTCCAGATCTCAACCCTATAGAAAATCTTTGGAGGGAGTTGAAATTCCATGTTGCCCAGTGACAGCCCCAAAACATCACTGCTCTTGAGGAGATCTGCATGGAGGAATAGGCCAACATACCAGCAACAGTGTGTGCCAACCTTGTGAAGACTTACAGAATACGTTCGACCTCTGTCATTGCCAATAAAGGATATATAACAAAGTATTGAGATGAACTTTTTTTATGGACCAAATACTTATTTTCCACTATAATTTGCAAATAAATTTGGTAAAAATCAGACAATGTGATTTTCTGGATGTGTTTTCTCATGTTGTCTCTCATAGTTGAGGTCTACCTATGACATCAATTACAGGCTTCTCTCATCTTCTTAAGTGGGGGAACTTGTACAATTGTTATCTGACTAAATACGCCCCCCCCAACTGTATAAGAACAATACAATTAAAATGTACAAAAAGTATACATTAAAAAAGAAATAAATTACAATGTGCTCCATCATTTCCTAAGAAGCCAGACAAAACTATCCTCTATGCCTCTACCAGCCACTCACTGCATTCACTTAAGCACCCTAGTCTGCTATTTCTTTCTTTAGTGCTTCCAACACCTGGGACCTCATCTACCCTACCATATAATACAGCTTCATAATACAGTTAAACTGTATTATATGAGTCTACACTGGCATATAATGCAGTTCAACTACATCATGAATCTGCATTATATGGAATGTAGATAGGGCCCTAAACAATCTCTTCTTCTGCACACTTTCACAATTCTGCAGAGCCAGGATCAACATAGTTGTTGCTGCAATTTCTAAGGCAAAGATAAATCTCTATTTCCTATTTCTTTTCCTGTAAAAGCAAATGCAGTTTCACCAATTAAACAAATTATGTCTTTTTATGAATACAGAAATATGTACTATAGTTCTTACGTTCATGCTCCTTTTGCAGTATTTCACCTCAATATCTTTCTGGCCTGCTCATTGCCAGACAATCTTCTGAGGAGCAGGTTGCATCACTTATGAAGAAAACATTCCATTTATAAATGTTCACTTCATTTCCTGTCTGCCACCCCCTTTTTATTCAGTCAGTGAGTGACTTCCAGGCATAAGGCCGAGGTTTTACAATGCCCTGTGGAACAGATGGTCATCCTGTGAGTGGGCACCACTATCCAGCCTGAAACACTTGATAGCTGCTGCTGAATTAATGTTGCATTGTCTAGGAACACTTGCACAACAGTGTGATTTGGAATTACCTCTTTTACTTTAAATTTTATCCTTTTATTTATACTTTCTTTTGCAAAAGGCCAAAAACATTTAAATTCAATTTGTGTTTGTGTTTTTTATATAAATGTCTACTTTTCAACCTTATGATTTCATAAATAGATCTTAAAGCATTGTAAGAAATGCTACAAAATGATCTGGACAAAAGAGAGTAGGAATGTTACAGACTTGATCGGAATACCCTTTACCTATGTTATAATTATGGAATATAGAAAGTGCTCAAATAATAATAATAATAATAATAATAATAATCCTGCAGAGGTAGTGGAAAATGAACATGCAAAAATACTGAAGGACTTTCAAATTCAGACTGACAAAGTTTTGGAACACAATACACCAGACATCACAACTTTGGAAAAGAAAAGTTAGGATTATTGATGTTGCCATACCAGGTGACAAACAAATTGACAAAAAAACAAGAGGAAAAACGCAACCATTATCAGTACCTCAAGATCAAACTGCAAAGGCTCTGGCATAAACCAGTACAAGTAATCCCTGTGGTAATCGGAATACTGGGTGCCGTGCCAAAAGATCTCAGCCGGCATTTGGAAACAATAAACATTGACAAAATCATGATCTATCAACTGCAAAAGGGCGCCTTACTTGGATCTGTGTGCGTCATTCGAAAATACATCACACAGTCCTAGATGCTTGGGAAGTGTTCGACTTGTGATTTTGTGATATGAAATCCAGCATAGTTATCTCATTTGCTGTGTCATACTGTGTTTTTGTGGCAGAACAACAACAACAACTTTATTTTTATATCCCACCACCACCTTCCCAAAGAGACTCGGGGCAGCTTACATGTGGGACCAAGCCTGGAGCACACAACACAGAGTTTACCAGCTAAAAACACAGTTAAAACATAATTGCGTATCATAATCTAATTAGACAATTAAAAACAGCAGGATACAAAAACATCATTAAAATGTAGGAAAACAAACCTCAGGCACCAGTGACCAGAAATATAGTGGGCATAATCAGAGTTAGAGAGGGCTGGGCATGGACTTGTGCAAAAAGCAGAATTACAGAGCCAGGGCTGGGGGTAAAGTGCTGAGTACAGTCTGTCTGTCAATTAGGGCTGGGCGTTCATAGACCCCTGGAGTGTCTAAAATAGCCCCAAACTGTATTTTCCAATCCTCTCTCACACATACACACACCAATTAAAGGAAGCCTAAGCATGCAAACATATTTTTCCAGTGTAGCTGGGTTTTATCTAACACTTTTGTGTCAAAGGGGCTGACATGTGAGTCCATTGGATAAACATGATGGATATTCATTGCACAGAATTTACATAAAACGTCACTTAAGACCAAAAGCTTGCAGAACTGCTATGAAAATTCGGGTACAGTTGCTTGAACTATTCGAATGCATAAAAGCCTATGGAGATGGTTGTTCATTTGCTTTATAAATGTCATACTATTCTACTGCTTAAAATGTAAGGAAATTAATGCACTTCCCATGCAAACAGGGGGCCAAACAGAAGAGTGACTATACTGTACCTGGTTATAAAAGCTTCTGCCTCTCCTTAGCTTCAATTTAGGTTGTTTTCAAGATTGTAATAAAGTACTTATGCACTGCGATTTAGAGATTTAACTATGTAAAGGAAGCACTTTAGTCTACAATTTTTTGTGTGCGTGCAGTTAATGGCTAAGAAGCATCTCACAGAAACCACTTTAAACATTAAATTATATTGGTATTCTCTCTCAAAATGAATTCCATCCCCGCCTCTATTCCAGTGCTGTAGGAATACATGATGTACAATCATTTTAACACTGAAAGTACTTCTTAAATGCATTTTTTAAACTCACTTCTTGCTGCACAGTTTCTAGGGGAGGGGAATTGGCATGGCTGGTGGTAAGTGTCAACATTTTTTAATGTGTTGAACAAGGTCCTTACCATTGAAGAGGCAAAATAAACTGTGTCTTTCTTCTTGGGACCACTGAAGGGGTCATCATTGATCTCATGGCTGGGAGCTTCCTTCTGACCTCAGAGAATTTAAAAGAAGGCTCTGCTCTTGCTTTGCATTCCACAGATATATAAACACAAATTCCTAGTTTCCAACAGACCTCACAACCTCTGGGAATGACCATCATAGAAGCAGGCGAAACATCAGGAAAGAATGCTTCTGGAACATGGCCATACAGCCCAAAAAAACTGACAACAACCCAGTGATTCCGGCCATGATAGCCTTCAACAATACACGTTCACTCTTTTCCTCATAATCAAATATCTCTGGTATTTCAGTTTTCTTCCATATGATGAATAGCAACTGCTACAGCCATTTTATTCTCAATTATTCTCAATTATTTACTAATGAAATAAACATGAGCCACAGAAGGAAGAGTCAGAAGAAATCAGAATGTTATCTTCCTCATCTCCCTCCCAGAAGAGCAATGTATTCAGTGATCCTTACAGGGCACAGGTAATGTTGAGATAGAAACAGAAGTATGTCCACAACTAAACACAGCCAGATAACCCAGCTATAAGCATATGCTGTAAGACAGAAAAGCAAAGTATAGCCCTCCAGATGTATTTCAGATTGTAACTCCCAATATTCCTACTCTACTCACTAGAGCTAATGAAAATTGCAACAGTATATGGAAGGCCATACCTCCCCTACTCTTGCTATAGGCAAAATAAACACATTCCACACCAATTAATCTACATCAATTCCCCAGATAAATGACATTAAAAAGCAGAGGAAAATATACCATACAGTATAAACTATGCTTCCTCTGACAGTTTTGTTACCTATAGCTGTCAACAACATTGTTTTGAGAAAAGCATCAGGTATCAGACTCAAAGCCTTCATAGTGCTAATATGAATAGCTACTTGATTTTCAAATAGATTTTTCTTCAGTTCAGTAACTTGGAAAAACACATGCATGTCAAAAAAAACCCCTTAGTTGTGAAATTTTGCACATACAGTCTTCTATTATTCTTGTTTCATTTTTAAAAACAAAAACTATTAACACATTGAAAGAGTTTTACCTGAAGGCCTTCAATGGCTAATCGAAGCATACTTGGTGTCAGTTTAGAAGCCTGTTTGAAAGTAAAGTTGCTCCAGTCTATAATCAAAACAAATCCATTTACTTGAAGTTCTGGATCCTCTATCATGGCTTCCAAGGAAAGAAGTATGGCACGCAAAATATCTACCAGTGTGTACCTGTCAAGACATAAAAGAAAATAGTGAGTTAAACTGTACAACTGTGATCATATACTGGAAGAAAAAGTTTGACTTTGTCACCAGCCATTGAAATTTCAAGTATGCATGATACAAGTATGTTGCATTCAATGCACTTTAAATTGTTTGTTGCATATCATTTTTAAGCCTGGGGTAAGACTACAGCATTTACAGGTGGACAGATACCAAATGGGCCAATGTATTACATTAATCAAGTGGCGGTAATATCAGGTATACTGTAAGTTCTTCGTGTGCTTCTGTGACACTGGATGTATCTATAATCCCATGAAGAAATGTTATACAATAGATTCTCCACATAGCTGGGTTTTGGGGTACAGGACCCTCCACAAAAGTGCTGTAACTTGATAACAAAAGCATGTTAGAGGATGCAGAGTTGTGATGTCCACTCATAATTTTTAGATCCTCTAACACAACTCTAGGGTCAACTTCCAGTAGCAGGTGACCATGCAGTCACATTGAAGAACTAAGAAGCTCATAGAGTGATCATATTAATCAAACACACAAATAATTAAATGTGCAAATCTGTTAAATCTGTTAAACCCAGAAATGTTGAATGCTTCTTGTTTTCAAATTCTATCTATTTCCAAAGATGCATTTTTCTATTTAATTTTAGTCCAAAAAATGATGCATTTGAAAGCCACTCCCACTGTCCCTATTATTGCTGTTTACATGGCCATCCTGCTTTCTCCAGGCTTACTATCCCCATTGTGTCCTCAGCTTAGTGGTGACATTGGACATAAGATGAGTTTTGATCATTGCACTGTGCATGTAGTGATGTGGGGTAGAGCACAAGAGCAACGTGTTATAGGAGAGAAAGAAAAGGAAAGATGTCACTGTCTGCACCAAGCAATGACCACCAGCAATTTTGTGCCTGGCAGTCACTGTTAAGGCTAAGATACAGTTGTTATGATAAGTGCTATTCCCTCTCCCTGGACCTCATGAGCCTGGAGAGAGCAGGACGGTCATGTAAACAGCAGTGGCTGGTTGCAAATCAGAACCAGTTCAACTGTTTATATGTGCCCAAAATGCAGATGAGCTTTGGAGCTTCAGGTAACTCTAGGCTAGGGTGATCCTGAACTTTGTTCATCATGGAACAAGGCCATGAACACAGCCTTGACAGGTGTTAGGGAGACTTGATTCTGTGCATCATGTGGATGCAACAAAGTCCATTTGCCCCTGCCTTGCCTCATTTGGCCCTTGTAGATGGGCCCCATGTCTCACTTTTTTATTTCTCCAAAACATCTTAGCATTACTTTTAATGACTTTTTAAAAAAATACTGAATGCTACAGCCTCATTACCTAGATGAAAAGATACACTTTTCCCACCACCTCACCAATTGAAAAAAAAACATTAAAAACTGCAGTCACACACACAAACACAAACACAAGTAGTGATGTTATTTCTTACTATGTTGTAATCATAATGTAATGTTATTATACAATTGTTGTTGGGGGAAGGAATTCGTTATGAATAACTATTTGGTTTAGAACTATTTCATTTTAAAAGCTGGGATTGGGGAAAGATACTTGTGTGATTTATTTTCTGCCTGATACTCTCTATTCTATGCTGGCCTGAGGGGTCAGGTGGGGAATATTTGTTGCTCTGCCCAAAAAAGCAAAATGTCTTGGGCTGGATTTGCTTGGTAGCATGATAAATAATAGCTAATCAAATACATCCATATATTCTACATATTTATATCCTACTTTTCCTCTAGAGTCCAAAATAGCTTGCATAATTGTTCTATATACTGTTGAACTTCAGCATTTGAAGTACATTGCATTGCTTCAGACTATGTATTTTTACTACTGTTGCTTGGTAAAAAAAATACAGTTGCCTCAACAAGATGGAAACTGATTAAACATTAGGCATTGTTTTATTTTGAGGAATTTTTATTTTTCTCCTTCAGACTTCAGTGTGATGAAAAATACTATCAAAAACCTCCAAAGTAATTGTGAATTGTACATACGGTATGAACACACCACACACACAAAGTAGCATATCATCCTTTCTGTGATATGAGTGAGTCTATACAATGCAAGAATTTCTAAACACAAGTCATTCTACTTAACCTTGGATAAAACGTTTCTCTTGAAAAATTGCCAGGAGTTCCCTGTAGATCAGGGCTGTCCAACATCTACCAAGGGCCGGAATTCTGGCCACTGATCACCTGGGGGGCCGCATGCGTGGCAGGGCGGGAGCGGCTCGGCACCCTTCACCATGTTTCTGGGTGCTGGATCAGCTGCCCGGGAGCTTACCTTCCTTTCTCTTCCTTCGGAGAAGGAAGGTAAGCTCCCGGGCGTGGCCGCTGCAGCAGCCAGGGATGTGGCGGAGGGCGCCTCGCCGCTCCCCCGGCCTGCCTCCTGCCCTGCCACGCATGCCCAGCATCCTGCGCGGCCCGCCTCTTTTCAGCGGGGCTGGGTGACGTCAGGTGCAGCACCGGCGGCAAGGAGAAAGAGGTGGAGGGAAGCCGGGGCCTATGCCCCCACCTCTTCCTCCTCTTCCTCCTCGCTGCCAGCGTCACGCATGCCCGCAAGTGCCCCCACCCCCAGCAAGAGGCGCCACCCCCTCCCCGGAGATTGATTTTTTTTCAAAAAAAGTTTTTTCAATTTTTTTTAAAAAACAGCTGAATTCTTGCAGGAGGGTAGGCGGGCCGCATCCAAGGGGTTGGCGGGCTGTGTGCGGCCCGCAGGCCGCCTGTTGGACAGGTCCGCTGTAGATCAATAAAGATGTGTTGAGTCAGGGTACATCTACATGGTAGAATTAATGCCGTTTCACCCCACTTTAAATATGGAATACTGGAATGTGTAGTTAGGTGAGGCACCAGCTGTTAGGAATTGTGGGAGTTGAAGTCCGAAACACCTAGAGGGCTGAAATTTGCCCTGCTCTCGCTCCCGCCAGCATCGCAAATGTGGCTGGTGGGGACAAGAGACAGGGCCTTCTCAGCGGTGGCCCCTGGCCTATGGAACACACTCCCAAACAAAATAAGATCGACTCCATCCATCCTGGCTTTTAGATAAAAGCTAAAGTCGTGGTTTTGGGACCAGGCCTTTGAGCAGCTAACGCAAATTGTACTTTGGACCTGACTGGATTGACACTTTGGACTTGACTGGACTGACAATGTGTTCTGCTTGATGGCTTTAATTATTGCTGTACGTAGTAATTTTAATGTAATGATTTTTAATATTTATTTATATTGATGTTGATATGATGTTTTGATTTTATATTTTTTGTGGTGTTGCAGCCAGTAGTGCTGCGTATGTAAGCCGTGCTGAGTCCCCCTGTGTGGGTGAGAAGCTAAGGATACAAATGCCGTAAATAAATAAATAAAATAAAACTTATTTTCAGTTATTCATCCTACCTACCTCCCAAATTAGGTATTATAATACTGTTATAAATTCAGTCAAATTCTTTCCTGCTTTCCTTCTCCATCTTCCCCCCAAGCAGTATTTGTTACCATCTTCTCACAAACTGATTACTTCCACCTATCTGGTTCCTTTCACTGAATCTGATGTTAATAACTACTGAACATTTACTGTTGACAGGCCTAACCATCTGTAATAACATCACGCTTCATGCCTAACTAATTAATGAAAGAATACATCAACAAATGATGCAATTAGAATGGAAATTGTGCTTACACCCTCACAGAAGCTAAAGGACTTAAGGTGTTCCTCACGTTAGGTACAGGATGCTTTTCTCTTGACATGTCTTGATGGCTTCTCAGGTGATCAGTATGGATTATGTCTTATTAATGTTAAATGCAGTTTATTAAAGAGATTCTGGTTAATTTTGTTAGTGAGTGAGTTGTTGTTAACTGCCTTCAGGTCAATTTCAATTTATGGCAACCCCATGAATGATAGACCTCCAAATAACCCTATCATCAACACCTCTGTTCAGGGGCAGGAGACTCATTGCCTTTGCTTCCTTGGCTATCCATTTGTTGTCTCCCTATTTTGCTATTGCCCACCACCTTGCCAAGTGAGTCCTGTCTTTTCATGATATAGCCAAAATTGCAATGACCTCGATTTAGTCTTTTTGGCTTGTAGAGATAGTTTGGGCCTGACTTGTTTTAGGACATATGATAGTCATTCTTGCAGTCCAGGACATCTTTTTTCAAGCACTGCATTTCAAATGATTTTTTTTCCTGTTGGCATGCCTCACTTTTCACAACTACACATAGTAATGGGAAATACAACTGCATGAAACTGCCTAACATTTGTAGCAAACAGTTGTTTCCAAACTTTTTTGGCTTACCGTCCCCTTTCCAGAAAAATATTTACTCACCGCCCCCCTAGAATTTTTTTAAAAAAAATGTAATAGCAATTAAACAGAAAGATATGTGTATTAATGCAATGGTTTTCAACCTTTCTAATGCTGTGACCCCTAAATAAGGTTCCTCATGTTGTGGTGACCCCCAACCATATTTTCGTTGCTACTTCATAAATAATTTTGCTACTCTTACTAATTCTAATGCAAATATCTAATATGCAGGATGTATTTTCATTGTTACAAATTGAACATAATTAAAGCATAGTGATTAATCACAAAAACAATATGTTTGGGGGAGTATGGAAAACGGATGATGGGATTTGCAGTACCTTTGATCAATTCTGCTCTGACTTCCACAGACCACTGAGACCCCCATAAATTACAGAACTGGACCAAACTTGGCATAGAGAACCCACATGACCAACAGAAAATACTGCAGGGGTTTGGGAGGAATTGGCAGTGATTTAGGGGAGATGTAGTTGACCTACATCCAGAGAGAAATAAGAATCCAAACAAATATGGATCTGGATCAAACTTGGCACGAATACTCAATATGCCCAAGTTTGAACACTGGTGGAGTTTTGAGAAAATAGCCCTTCTCATTTGGGAGTTGTAGTTACTGGGATATATGGTTTACCTACAATCAAAGAGCATTTTGAATTCCACCAACAATGGAATTGAGCCAAACTTGGCACACAGAACCCCCATGACCAACAGAAAATACTGCAGGGGTTTGGAATGAATTGCCTCCGCCGGGGAGACTCCGCTGGAGGACATGGAGGCCTTTGCACTGCAGCCTTCATACTGCCCTGTGTGTGGGGATCAAAGCAAAGGGGGCAGGGCCAAAGAAGAGGGCCGCATGACCCCTCCTAAATGGCCAATCGTTCACTGCCCCCTTAAAGGGGTTCACCCCCCCCCAATTCCCGAGCCTCCCACCACCCCCTTCGATCGCCTCACCGCCCACCAAGGGGTGGTACCGCCCACTTTTAGAATCAGTGGTAGCAAATTAAACATTTTTGCATTTTGGGATCATAGAGTTGGACGACCTCATGGGCAATCCAGTCCAACCCCTTGCCAAGAAGCAGGAAAATTGCATTCAAAGCACTTGTTTAGTTTATTTACTTTCTTATTTAATTTATATCGCACTTTTCTTCTTGCACAGGGCTCAAGTTGAGATCCACAGAGTCTACTGTTGGTATTTATAATACAAAATCTCATTCTCATCTTAGGTAAAGATCAATCCTTCTAAGTATGTAATTCTTTGTTAATTTTGTTCTCAAAGCTAGTAATAAATAATCTTAGGAACATTCTACCCACTGCAAGAAAGCTGTACTGTTTTTGAAATATATTTTGCAGTTGAGGATTTTCTCCTGCACAAAATTCCCATGTGGATTTTCTGTGCAACAGCTTCTGTACAGAAAATCATGTGCAGGTATATTGTTGTCTGTGTAGAATGAGCTACTTCCTAAATAGAAAACTATGTTTCCTGAACACAAACAAAATACATGCAAATTTTGAAAAGAATAAATTTGGAACTAATTCACATTGTTCCAGGATTCTCCTTGTCCACATTTTTCGATGTTCGCAATATAGATGTTTTGGTCGTTTGCTTGAATATTTTTGGATATGAGAAGCCCTATATCCTTCTTTTACCTCTTTCAGGTTTTCCTAGAGAAATAATAACAAATATTGTGTACTAAAAAGATAAATTTCTTCTTGGTAACATGTGCAGGACATGGCTTGTGTTAACATGACAACAAAATGTTAACTGTCTGATATCTGGTTGACTCAATGGAGATTTTCCTACAGTGTGTCATGGGACATATCCATATTTGGGGTGGGGTGGGGGGAACGAAGAGGGAGGGAAAAGGGAATGTGTCTGTGCATAGTTTTATTTCAGCATGAGCTTTCATAGATGAATAATCCACTCTCCCCATTAATACAGAGTGATAGTAAGGCTACAGGAAATCAATATCACAATGATGTATAATTTTTTTTACAGATAATCTAAGGATGAATTTAATCACACATAATGTCCATCGTGTGGTATGATAAATTAGAGTATTGTGTTGGAATGATGGCAATTCAGGTTGAAACAACAACAATGCACAGCAGTTTTATCTTACTCTGATTGCCACAGTGTGTTCACCTAGATTTCTCCCCAAATGAAATAATTCACTTGCATTTTAGTAGCTGAATAAGCATATGGGTAATATAAAGGCAAATTCAGATTCAAAATACTACTTTTCTGAATGGCAACTTCCAGAATCCTTCAGTGAAGACAGTGGCTTGCTAAGCTTATTGGGACATTCTGGAAGTTGTAGTCCTAAATAGTGATTTTTTCCAGGTTATGTGTTGAATAACCCTGGGTTTGGAGCAAAGCTGAAGCCTTCTCCATGCATTCAGAATATGCCTGGAAGAAATAAGTGGACAAGGCATCTGAGCCAGAGCACAGATTTGTCTAACCTGGTGCTCTCAGCTGCTATTAATCTTGCCCTCTAGGCCTGCTTCTGAAGATCCTTTTAACTGTAGAGGTGAGGTGTTAATCTGGGGCATTTTCAAAGACAGCCCCAGAGGGGAGCAATATTATCCCCATCCACCATGTATTTACTCTATACACATACATGCAACAGGTCCTTGATATGCACTGGAATTTGGTTCCAGAGCTCTCCGTGAATATCAAAATCAATGGATGCTCACGTCCCATTATACAGTGGCATAGTAAAATGATGTCCATTATATAAAATGATAAAACTAAAGTTTACTTTGTTGTTATTGTTGTTGTTGTTTTTGCAAGGGAGGGATATTTTCAAACATGGATGGTCAGCTCTGTGGATGCAGAATTGATTAATATGGAGGTTCAACCCTCTACATGCACATATAAATACATTTTTGGAATTGGGCATTTGGGATGAACTAAGCTATTAACATGCTAAACATACAACACATCTCAATGACACTGTGAGATCAATGCTGAAAATGAGGAAAATATAGTTGTACCTTCAGGGAGGAGTGCATAAAACTGTGGCTGAAATCCTGGAGCGGCTACAAGTTAGTTTCACTAAATCAGAAAGACCAATGTTTTCCTAATCCTCTAACAGGCTTTGGGGGGGGGGGGTGTGTTCCAAAATCTCATTTCCATATTTCCTTGACTGAAGTTAAGTAAATGACAAGCAAAAAAGAAAATCCCTGTGCACATCATGTTCTTATTTGTTTTAGAATTGAGTATTTTTCACAGTCTAATTACAAACTCACTGACAAATATATGCACACAACAAATCTATGGATGTGTGAGTTGGTATCATGAGTCAGTATTATGAAAATAAGAAATGTGAAACCCTTGTTCTCCCAAACAGTGAGTAACTACTACTCCCATAATACTGCAAACTTCAGCTCTCTAGGTGTTTTAGACTTCCACTCTCAGAAATCCCAGCCAGTTTACTGGTTGTTAGGTATTGTGGAAGTCCAAAACACCTGGAGGGCCAAAGTTTTTCTATGCCTGGGCTAGCTAGAGCTCATGGGACTCACAGTTCAAGAACATCTGGAAGGTTGTATGATATTCCAACTCTAATACATGTTATAGAAGGGTTTTAAAAATTATCTGGTGGAATAAAAGGACTACTTGTACAAAAAAAGAGATATTAGTATACATTCATGAATGCATATAGGACTGACATGAAGGCAGGAGTTGAGCAAGGTGTAGTCCTGAGAGTGCATGAGCTCCCTGCCACCACAGGCTGCTTCTTCTATTAAAATTTAATGGTGGGTGGCAGGTGTTGACACTTAAGAGCATCCAACCACTTGGTAATTTGGAAAAGACTTAAATGGATTTCTGTAAATTGTATGTACCTGCTTCATTGACAGTGAATGGGTTGATCCCTTGCCCATCCTCTTACATCTCCCAGACAAGAACATCCGAGACCAGCATGAAGCAGGAAATCTGCACACGATAGAGACTCAACAGTTGTCAGTTTCATTTCCCATGATGAGTTTTTTCTCATGTTTCTTGTGTTCCTGATACTTTTGGTCTACCTCTCATTTCCCAGTATATTATGTTATGTTACATTTTAGCCTGGGAAAGCATCTCATACATTTTCAATCTCACATTCCCACTGGTAGGAGTCACAGTTTCTCCCTCAGAGATAAAGCACCTGTATTTAAAAGTTATGAAGAATACTGCTGAGCCAAATGGTAGGAAGCAACTTGTGGCTTCAGTAACATTCTGCAACATGCTAAAATGTATCAGTTTATTCCCAAATCATCATCCTGTACTGAACCAAACTGACAAAAATGAAGCTTCTGCAGACTATTTTCCATTCCAATTTGGAAGTTATGGATTTCTTTAAACCTCTGAGTCAGTTACTATCTTTTGGTCTTTCCTACCTTATGAGGTTGTCGCAAAAAGAAATGAAACATGGGGCCCTTCCACACAGCCCTATATAATTCCAGAATATCAAGGCAGAAAATCTCACAATATTTGCTTTGAACCGCTCTGAGCTTCGGATAGAGCGGTCTATTAAGCCGAAATAATAAATAAATAAATAAAACTGGGTTATCTGAGTCCAGACTCAGATAATGTGGGATTTTCTGCCTTGATATTCTGGGATATAGGTCTATGTGAAAGGGCCCAGAGAATCAAATTAATTTAAGCTCCCTGCAGAAAAGGCACAATATAAAATGCATTAAATTCAAAACAACCTTGATAAGGAGGGTGGGATAGCCTCTCTTCAGCAGAAATGTCTCACACGGCATCATCCTGGGCATAGCTCCCTTCATGCTGCTATCTTGGGAGAGAAATGATATGTCCCCTTCTTTGGCATGGTGACAAATTCCTCCTATTTCAGCCCACTAGACATATTGCTACATTGCAGCCAAAACCATGGCAAGCGTTAGGAATATTAAAACTTCAGTGCTCTAAAATATCTCATCAAAGCTGCACTAAATATGCAGCTTTCTTATAGAGATAATATCTTCTTGTCTGAATACTAATCCCAATGGGAAGGAACTCATTTCAGATCCTCAAAGTGTAAATAATGCATGCAGTCTAGCCTCGTTTTTTTTACATTACTGGAAACAACTGGGGGGAAACAGCCTCCTAAGGAACATGCGCAAAAGTGACATGTTGTTGGTTTTGCTTATTTATACAATACCATCAGCAGCTGCTATTGACCATGCCTGTTGTAAGGAGGTGCGCTGACTTATGATATAGTCAGATAGAGGAGAATCCCATTATTTCCCAGCTCAAGATATATTGCATTATTTACTTGACAGACTACTGTAACCCAACATGAAAAGTACATCTATCCATCACCATCCACTCAATGCTGATGTTACTAAAATGTTACTTAAAATCTTTTCAGCGAGACAGAGGATCAGTAGAATAAAAGGGCCTTCATGTACATATATAGCACTTCATACTATCATTGAGCAATGGTGATTAAAGTGGTGTCAAACTGCATTAATTGGGCAGTGTAGATATAGCCATATAGCCCCAAATTCAGCAATACGTTTAAGGACAGCTGTCTCTTGTTGTTGTCATGATTGTTGTTGTAAGCTTTCGAGTTGCTTCTGACATAACACAAAACTATCACAGGGTTTTCTTGGCAGGAATTGTTCAAAATGTTTACTATTGCCTTCCTTTGCAAATGAGAGAGTGTGACTCCTTCGAAGTCACCAAGCAGCCAAGTGTAGATTCAAACCATGGTTTCCAGATTCATGGGCCAATGCTCAAGCAAATGCACCAGCATGTATGGATCAATTCATGAACATTACAATTTGCCACACAGACACATCAGTACCAAAGAAGGTACCTTACATGCTAAACATTATGTTGATCCAGTACTGGAACACAGTCATTGTTTTGTCACTGGTTCTATCAAAGGTCTGGGCTACAATCCTGACAGACTCAGGTGAGCATCACAGCCTTCCCAAAGCATCCCAAAAAGTGTTACAACCCAAATTCTACCTTTACCTGCTTTGGTCCCAGTTGGCAGCAAACAGGACCAGAATCTTCCTGCCGTAATGATCAAGGTTGGCCAGCCCTCCAGGGAAGCCATCCTTGAGTGCCTGCTTGATACCCGGGTCAGTGGCTTTGAAGCTCTTGAACATATCCAGGTTCTGCTGACGGTACTCAAAGTACTGGGCCAGCAAGCGGAAGGCCTCAAAGTGCTGGAACTTTCTAGCCCGGAGGAAACGGAGGATAAAGGCATCGTCTGTGCGCAGAAAGCCAATGTCTGGCCGAGTGATCACCATGTCCCGCACCTCCTGGATGTCCTGGTGCAAAGTGTCTGGGTTTTCGTTCAATTCCAACCTGGCTTTTTCCAGCGTCTCCGGAGACAGACCTGCCTGCAAATGAGTCATTGTGCCACTCTGCCCTGTACCACTGCTTCCGCTCTTCTGCTTGGTAAGAAGGGATCCAAACCTAAATTTGCCAGAAAATCCCAAAGCTCTGGTTTCTTAGAAACAACAACAAGGAAAATAGATCCTTTGTTTTTCCAGAAGGGAGGGGGGAAAGCAGACTCCACCTTTTCAAAACAAATATCCAAAGAGCCTGGTGGCCCTCCGCCTTAAGGCATGAATCTCTCCGACACAAATATCTGGCAGCGTTCAATAGGTAAGCCTTGCTCAGTTCCCATTTGCCCTTTGCATCTTGCTCAGGCCAATTCTTTGGTGACCCCACTAAGCATCTGGTCCCAACCTCCCTGCACTTGTTAACTGCTTGAAGCAGCTGTAAAAACTATGGCTGGCGGAAATTTGCTTTATTCTCCTGCTGCCAGCTGGCAGAAATAATGGCCTTGGCAGGGCCCAAGGAAGCTGAGTTAATAGCTTTGAGAACCCCACGCAAGCAATAGAAAGGGGGTGAGCAAAAAGGCTTTCACCCACACCGTATTGTCCCTTTCGGACTGGGTCCAGGGAAAATTAAATACCCTCTCAATCCGTATCCGTATGGGATGTCCTCCAGTGGCAGAAAACAAGGCCTGAGAGCCAGGCAGCAATATTTTCCCCCTAGATTGGGATGATGTTGGTTTCCCCCCACACCACTCCAGAAGGCTCTGCAAAGCAATGATCTCACTCTGGGTGCATCCTGCAACAGATTATATAGGGTGATCAAGACCAAGAAATCGCAGTGGGGTCTCTTGAAAGAAACCCCTTCTTCCCTCCAGGCTCTGGATTTGGGAATGAGCAAGGGTCTCCTTTGGGGAAACGAGGGCTTCTTTCCCTACCTCCACCTCTTTTGGTTTGTGGGGGGTTTCTTTTTTGGAGCCTTGAACACAGCTTGGAATGGATTCTTCCGTCCTAGAAGGGGAATGATGCGATGGAGGACCACAAGGAAGGGCTGGGGCGACCTTCTGGGCGCCTCACCTCCGCCTCGCTGGTGGGGCCAGGGGGGATGCCGTCGCCTGGCCAAAACAATAAAGATGGAGAGAGAGAGAAGAGGCGAGAGATCCTCCCTTCCAGCCGAGGAGGAAAAGCTCCGCCAGGCAATGCGGCACCTTCGGGCATCCGTCGGCGGCGAGGAAGGCGAGCCAAGCCGAGCCCCGGAGAGGCAGCCAAGGAGGAAGCAGCCCAGGTGGCCGCCTCCCGAGCCGCCTCTCCCACCAGCCGCGCCCGGCCCCCGAGCCGGAGAGGCGATGGGCGCGCAGCAATGGGCAGTCCGTCCAGACGTCCGAGAGGATGGAGCGGGGCCAAGGCGGCGAGCCCAGAATGCTGATGCTGATGCTGGTGGGGCTGAGTGATGCTGCCGCCGCTATCTCCTCCTCCTCCTCCTTCTCCTTTGTGTCCTCCGCCCGGCTGCCGGCTCTGCCTCGCGCCCGACGCGCCGCTTCCAGCAGGTTGACGTCAATCAAGGCTCGCTCCCGAAGATGCAGCCAGGGGCTCCCCAGCAGCGCAGACCCCCCGCAAGCCCCGCCCACAAGGAGCCACGCAAACCAACCCACCCACCCCTGTAGCACCCAGCCAGCCACCCACCACAAGGAGCAGCGGGACCCCAAAACTGGCTCTCCATCCATCCCAAATGGTGCAGTGCTCCAGCAGAAATGGGCATTTTTACATAATTTCCCAGAAAATAACCCCGTGCTGTGCTTGCAACCACAAAGGCAGCTAACACCTCCCAGCAAAGGATCCCCCCGCCTCCAGGCAGCAACCTGCAAGGCTTTGAAGCTGCAAGGCTATTCAATGTTAATCAAGGGGGCCAACTGCACATGCCTCATGCAGACAAGAGTTATTTCTCCCATCCTGGACATTATTCCACAGATATATTGTTTCATGTCTGGAATTCCCCAGTTTTCAGACTGTTGTTCTTTATTTACTGTAAATTTTATTTATTTATTTATTTATTTATTTCTTCGATCTTATAGCTCCTCCCTGCAGGCTTTTAAATAAAACACTGCACACAGCAATTTAGCATGCAATAAAAACATAAAAACACAGAAACACATTTTGTACATTTTTACATTTTTATGGTTTCCTCTTTTCTCTTGAAATTGTACACATGCTTGTGGTGGATTTCAATGGCTTGTATTGTCGATGGGTTTCATCATGGTCGGAGTCACAGGGTTGTAGGTAGTACCATAGCAAGAATTATGATTCGCGGGGGGCTGAGTTTGATGGGGCGGGCTGAGTCAGGGTACTGTCTTCACTGAAGGATTCTGGAAGTGCCATTCAGAAAAGTAGTATTTTGAATCTGAATTTGCCTTTATATTAGCCATAGTTTCAGCTACTAAAATGGGGTGAATTACTTCATTTGGGGAGGCTGACACTGTCAATCAGAGTAAGATGAAACTGCTGTGCATTGTTGTTGGTCATTCCAACACAACACCTAATTTATCAAACCGATGGACATTATGTGTGATTAAATTCATCGTTAGGGCCGTAGCCAGGATTTTGATTCGGGGTGAGTTTGGTTGGGGGGGCTGAGACTGGGTGGAAGAGGGTCTACCCTAGCAAATCTTTTGTATCGTTATCCCAATACCCCTGTGCATATGGCATATACTGAGCATGGTGATCAGATCATGATATGAATACACATAACAGTTTAAATAATGTACCAGTAAGGCCTTCTCGTGGACCACCCTGAGAATTTCGGGGGGGGTGAGCCCCTCAAGTCTGGTTGTAGGTTCTAGAACATGGCCATACAGCCCAAAAAAACCTACAAAAATCCAGCTTCAGTGGCTTCTCTGTGTACTCTGTGGTTGTGAGAGTGGTTCAGTGTTTCTGCATTCTCAAACAATATGCTGTTTCCAGGTTGTTTCATCAGGTGCTCTGCTATGGCTGACTTCTCAGGTTGTCTTAGTCTACAGTGCCTTTCATGTTCCTTAATTTGTGTTTGGGTGCTGCGTTTGATTGTCCCTACATAGACTTGTCTGGAAAGCTGAGGATTTCCAGACAAGAACTAATCTGGGCCAGCTAACACCTCCCAACAAAGGATTCCCCGTGCAACAACCAGCCAAGCTTTGAAGCAGCAAGGCCATTCAATGCTAATCAAGATGGCCTATTGCTACATTCACACCTGCCTCAAGCAGACAAGAGCTCTTTTCCCACATTCCACAGATATATAAACCTCCCTTGTCTAGTTTCTCACAGACCCCTCAACCTCTGAAGGTGCCTGCCATAGGTATGGGTGAAAGGTCAGGAGAGAATGCTTCTGGAACATGGTCATGCAGCCCAGAAAACTCACAGCAACCCAGTGATTCTGGCCATTAAAGCCTTCAACAACACAAAAGCATTTGTTTATTTATTTATTTTGGGAAGCCCATCTCACCTGCACTCATTGTATCAATATGGCACTTCCTCGGCTCAAACTGCCCATCACACACATTTTCAGTGTTCCAGCAGGAATTGTTTTTTTTCCTTATTTCAAAATATATATCCCTGTTTATTGTACTTAGGCGTAAGTTTCCACAAGCCTGGCATTCATTGACTTCATCAATATACTGACAATGCTAAAACCCTGGATCAAAACAAAATCTGCAATATTTTCACAGTATTTTATTTTTAAAACGATCTCTAAACTGCAGTTAGAGCTACCCACAAAAACATTTTTTCACAATCCCTGTTTGTATGGACTGTATTAATATACTTAGAAGATGAAAACTCTTACCTTACTTGAACCTTCTCATTCATATGTCGTCTGGTTAGATATGACATTATTGCTCAATTGCAATGGTACTTTTGCAACTGGGCAAACCTCTCACTAGCCCTATCCTTGCACCCACCCATAACGAGACTTGAATTATACTATTGGTTGTTGGTTTTTATGCTTGTTTTATATATTGTTATAATGTTGTTTTAATGTTGTTTTTATTGGTGTTGTGCATTTTAATATGTTACATTGATTGGGCTTGGCCCCATTTAAGCAGGTGAAACACTGGGGGAGAATGCTGCTGAAACAAGGCCATACAGCCCAAAAAAACTCATAGCTATCCAATGATGCTTTTATTTAATATGTATAAGCAGAGAAGATCAGTGTCCCTAGTAAATAGTTCTGAATATCCAGCTTTCCCTCTTCATCTTGGTTTACACTTTTTTCTCAAAGACTTCACAGTATGGTATCTTTCCTACTCATGGTCCACAAACATAGCAATCTCCAGTAGAATTAGAAGCTCTAACTAGCCCCTATTCAACCCATCTTAAAACAGGTAAAATCCTATTGCAGCTTGGTGATTTACTAGCAGACCTTATCATTGTTTCAGGATATCTTTTCTTTCTGATTTGTACCTGTTTAGGCCAAATAAGGATAAGTCATGGTTGGGAAACATTAGGCTACAGAAGTTGCATCCAGCCCTCCTGAGGCCCCAATCTAATTCTGTGACATCTCAGCAGCCAACCTCCAATATGTTTAAGAAGAAGCGATCTATTAGTTTGGCCAGCAAAAGGAAAATCATAAGACAAAGTGAAGGCTGATAAAAGAAAAAATAATAATCACTGGATACATTGGGGGGATCTTTCAAGCTGTCTTTTGAAGATTCAAACTGTTGTTTACTTATGCAAGACTTATTTAACCTGAATGTCTCATTTCACATGTGCATATTTTTAGATTTGAATAAAATATTTTCTGAAATGTGCTACTCGACATTTTTATGGAATAGGAACCTATCACTCTCCTGTCCATCCTGTTCCTTCCTCTGATACCAAATTTACTCCAAAAGAGTATTGCCCAGGAACACATCTGTACACACTTCCTGGTACCTTGAGAGGATAAAACATCAATCTTTTTCACACTGCACCTGTGTAACACTTTGATAACACTCTAACTCAGGTATGGGCAAACCTTGGCTCTCCACATGTTTTGAACTTCAACTTCCAGAAATCCCAGCTAGCTTACTTGCTGCTAGGAATTCTGGGAGTTGAAGTCCAAAATACCTGGAGGGCCAAAATTTGCCCATGTCTTGTTAAACTTCTATGGGTGCATGCATCCTTCAAAAAAAACTGTGATTTGTAGTTTGAGGTGTTTCATGTCTGAAAAAGCATTTCACTTGTTCCAAAAGTAGGGTATGTGGACACATTTGTGCTTCCAAACTAACACTGCTTTATGGAAACAACTTTTGTATGTAAATACCATAGTCTATGGAAAAGAATGATGAGTGTATGGAGGCTTTGCAGAGCTTTCTTGTAATAATTGCTTAGTTGTCTGCAAACGTTGTTGCATGCCTTCAGGTTGTCTTTGACTTTTATAGTGACTCTACAATTCCCATCAATCCCAGCCAATTTACCAGCTGTTAGGATTTCTGGGAGTTGTAGGGCAAAACATCTGGGGACCCACAGGATGAGAACCACTGCTCTAAGGTGACTCTATCACAGGGGTTTTTTGAGGCTGAGAGTGTGTGACTTGTCTAGGATCACCCAATGGATTATTATGACCAAGCAAGGTTGAAACCCTGGTCTTCAGAGTCATAGTCCAACACTCAAACTAATACACCATATAGCAGTGTTTCCCAACCACTGTGCCATGGCACACTAGTGTGCCGTGAGCGATCACCTGGTGTGCCGCAGGAAAACCTCTCTTCCCCCCCTTTCTTCCCCCTCCTGCCAAATGCCTGCTGCTGCTGCTTGCGGGGGGAGGAGGAGGAAGGGCCGGGCGGCAGCAAAGAGGAAGGGGCTGGAGCACCACCTCCTTCGGTCGTTTTCGTGTTTATGTGTACCAACTATTACTACATTTGGCATTGGCTGGACGTGATAGCCTTTTTTAATGATGGTGTAACAACTCTCCTGTTCACCAGTTATACATGAGGGACTCGTCCAATGCCCACCTGGAATGATACAGGAGCATATATATTGAAGGTGGAAGCCTCATTATTGTTCCATGAGGTGTGTTGATGCATAAGAACAGTACTAGTGGACTGCTTTGAAGCTATATGGAGACATTTTTTCTAAACACAGAGAGAGACTGACAGCTGTTGAACAAGACCTTCGTGTGTGTCTCTCTGCCATTCCTGCCAGGATATCTATGTTGTGTTCATCGAAACAGGCCCAGGTTTCATACTAAGTGAGTGTATAAATACATTTAAAAACATATTAACTATATGTATTACTGTGTTAGAGTGTCATTTTGGTTGGTGGTGTGTCCCAGGATTTTGTAAATGTAAAAAATGTGCCCCGGCTCAAAAAAGGTTGAAAAACACTGCCATATAGGGTGGTGGTGGCACACATACCTCACCTCCCATTCACCTTAGAGCTGGTTTTATATTGAGGTTTGGACACTTACTCTAAACGTTTTGCCACCAATGGTATAGGGGATCATTAAAGAATATGTCTTGGAAATCTAGGCACAAAACCTTTCCTCCATCTCTTATTTTTTACAAGAATGGTATTCCTTATCTGTATCACATGTGTTGCACACCAACAACATACAAAGAGCCACACTGGAGAAGATCAAAACTGTAGCACCCAATGTTCCCAAAAACAATGGTCACCCCATTGTTTCCAGGTAATCACATAGTAGCACAGGAAACTACCTTACACCAACCCAGAACAATGGCTATGAAGGCAGAAAAAGACTGCAGCAGATGAGAAGCCTGTTCATTGGGTTAACCATACTACTGGATGTGAACCTCATCCTGTGAAGACTGTGTGTTGATCGGGTGTGCACTGACCTCCACACATAAAACACACGCATAGGTGTCTTCCAAAAGAAAACAATGGCAACAAAAATCTGATGGCAATCAGCGAGTGGTGACAGGGGCAGGACTGTGAAATTTGGAAGCTACAAACTGGCACATGGGTGGTAGCATAGTTGTGGATTCAGTTGTTCTACTTCAAGGTCCAAGGCAGTTGAGCAGTTTGGCAGCTGTATCCATGACTGAGCAGCCCTTTTTAGGAGCCACTCTGCTCACCCCATAAGGGGAGGGGCTAGAAAAGATGTCCTAAACATAGTCTGTCTCTATTATTCCTAACTGAACTGACACATCCAGAGCAATCACCATCTTGCAATCAAAAAAGACAAATGAATTTTGGAACATGAAACATATGAACCCACTACCAAAATCCTACACTTGGAAGCCAATCATACTCGGCCACAAGTGATAGCCTATGATGAGTCTTAATGCTGATTTTGAACATTAATTTGTTCATGTTAATAGTTTTATGGGAATATTATTAAACTAAAATCAGTACTTTCATTGTTAGTAATACATTAGAGATGTATTACTTTTACATTTTAAAATCTATTAAAATGACTTAAAAAATTGCCTACCTTCCAATTACTTCCAAAGTAGGAAATGAATGTAATATGCAATGCAAATATCATATCCGTTTTAAAAATAATAACTGTTAAAATGTTGTTAAAATGGTGACAAAGGATGGATGTTGAATTCTAACTAATTAATTCTGAACTGGTTGTTTCCTATCATATTACACAATAGCTGTGGTGGATGATTCATAAATCTTATACTGGAATCTTACAAGTTGTAATTGTGACTACCATGGCCAAATCCAATCACTGCTAATAGTCCTAAAGTCACCTCTATTCTCTGGTGTATCCCCCTTTCCACCATCTAAGACAATGTTTTTAATGGGGCTTAAATCTTACTTAATAAGTCTTCACTCCAGTAACCTCCAGGAGTATATGAAATATGGGAAGGGAGGAATCAGTCTAGGTGTTACAAGAATAAATAGATCATCAAAGGATGAGCAGTGGCTCAGAGCAGATGACATGGCTATCATCTCCATTCCCTACATCAATCTCGCTATCGCAAGGTCTGGACAAGGAAAAAAATGCTCCCTTCATTACAAAAACGCTCCCAGCCATATTGAACAAGTGAAAAATGAGGCACACTATTTTTGGCATGTCAGGCACAAGACAGGATCATGTTCTAAAGAACTGATATGGCATACAATTTAAAATGTTCTAAATATAACTGTTGCTCTGTTCGGTGGCTGGTCTTGGCTAACATATTACTGAGGATGGATCTACTCCATGTTTAGCCTAAGCTTAAAATGAGCTCTTGGAGGTGCTGAACCTATTGGGAGAAAGGTTGAGCACATTGGATAGCTTCTTTAATATCTGGGTGCAAACCTGGTTCCAATTGGTTGCTAGCGGCAAGAGGACCTAGAGCAGGAAGCGGCAGTAGAGTCGTCTGTAATAAATCACAGTAGGTTTAGGCCAGTGGTTCTCAACCTGTGGGTCCCCAGGTATTTTGCCTACAATTCCCAGAAATCGCAGCCAGTTTACGAGCTGTTAGGATTTCTGGGAGTTGAAGGCCAATACATATGGGGACCTACAGGTTGAAAACCATTGGTTTAGGCAAAAGCTTCTCCTAGGCTTCTCCTAGTTTCATCCTCATTTACAGTCATCTTGACTAAGCTCAGATGTTGTTTGAAGCACATATCCCAATGCTAATCAGTGAAATGTTGAATGGTATGCCATTGTTAACTTGTTAGCTCCTTGCCCACTAAACCAAAGGAGACACAGAGGGCTGGATGTGTTTTTGCAGAACAGTTGGCTGCACTGTAAACTAGTTTCTCAGCTGCCAATAAAACACAACTGCTAGTGTGACTATTTTCATATTGTGTGTGTTCCTTCAAGTTACTTATTGATTTATTGTGACCCTATGGATTTTATAGGATTTTCTTGGACAAGGAATGAATATCCAGTATATACTGGGGTACTAGACGACTGGGGTTATAAGGCGACACCCCAAATTTTAAACAAAAAATAAAGAGTTAGGGAAATATTCGCTGTTTAAGAGGAGTCCCCATTCCATGGTGATGGCTGAGGGCGATCTGCTCTCTTTCCTCCCTAGAGGAGCAGAAGGCCTATTGTCATGGGGACAGCCTGCTTGGAATGGCGATGGGAAGGGGATCCTCCTTACCTACCCACGCACGCTCTCTCAATCTCTTTGCTGCCTTCCTCCTTCCTGCTGTGTGCTTTCATGAAGCAGGAAGTCGCCATCTCTTCCTGCTTCCTGGGTGCGCAGCAAGCCGCTCCCACGCACGCAGCAGGAAGCGCGCTTGGGAGGGGCTTGTGCACGCAGCAGGAAGGAATGGTGACTTTGTGCTTGGCAAACGCAGCAGCGAGGAGATGGAGAGAGAGTTCGTAGTCAGGCAAGGAAGATCCCCTTCCCGTTGCCATCTCTTCCTGCTGCGTGCATGCACAAGCCCCTCCCATGCACACAGCAGGAGCACGCTTCTGTACACGAAGGGATGTGAACGGTGTGCCTTTGAGGTTGTGTAATGAATATCTACTGGCAAAAATATAACATGTCAACAGGAAGCAGGAAGAGATGGCGACTTCCTGCTTCAGGAAAGCACGCAACAGGAAGGAGGAAGGTGGCGAAGAGATTGAGAGAGAGCACCGGCAGGCAAGGAGGATCCCCATCCCGTCGTCATTCCAAGCAGGCTGTCCCCATGGCAATAGGCCTGCCGCTCCTGCTCCCTGTGTCCTTCCTCCGCCCTCCTCCTCCTCCCAAGGCACGGTACTTTAATTTTATTATTTTATTTTAATTATTTTTAGGATTTTTCATTTTATATCCAACGTACTAGATGACCCCCAACTTTAAAAAAGATTTTTCAAATCTAAAAAGTCATCTAGTACCTCGGAATATACGTTATATGCTTTGGCCAATTCCTCCCTCTTTACACTAGTATAAAAATGATACTAGTATAGTATGTTTATACCAGTGTACATATGATTCTGGCCAAGAACATATAGTTCTTGTCATCTTATATAGCTGTGCTACTACCAAACTAAGGCCCCTTCTACACAGCTGTAAAAAAATCCACATTAAATTGGATTATATGACAAAGTGGACTCAGATAATGCATTTCAAAGCAGATATTGTGGATTATCTGCTTTGATATTCTGGGTTATATGGATGTCTGAAAAGGCCCTAAATTGCCTTTCCCAAATCCCCAATCAGTAAACCCTTTCCACATTGGCCTTATATCCCAGAATCTAATCCCAGATTATCTCCTTATCCCAGGTTATCTGGTAGTGGACCCTCATATAATCCAGTTTAAATTAGATAATCTGGGATCGGCTCCTGGGATATAGGGCAGTGTAGAAGGGGCCTTAATCTTCATCCAGAGGTTGAAAAAGTTGCATTTCCCAAATATCCCACCAGTATGGCCACTGTTAATGGTAACTAAGGAAACCCAACATACTCATCTCCTAGGTGCTCTAATCCTGACACACAACATATATGACCATTTGTTTGCAATGTATTTATTTGGACTTTAAAGTATTTTTAAACCTCGCCTTTTACTCAGTAGTTTTACAAAACATTCAGAGTTTTAGACGTGTGACTGGCCCTCCAGGTGCCTCATATTGCTATGTAGTTGTGGAAAATAGTTGGTGGGAGGTTAACATTCCCATCAGGAAATTGTTCTTTTCTGGATCTAAATTTTAATTAATCCCCCCTTCCCCCAAGAAGTTGATGTGTGCATATACTTGTGTATCAGTTTTAGCACACCTCTGCCTAACATTTATTCACAAGCATGACATGGAAAAAAGAGCAGAAAATTGTCCATGTGTGGCTGGTTGTGGTGATCTCACCACGATGCACAGTATGTGATGCATGTCACTGCAGGGTCAGTGCGAACTGAAGAAATGTGGTGCCAAACATTTTCTCTCCTTCAGTATAGTCCACTAAGAGTCACTTTTCTAAATTTTGTTTTATCTCTTTACAGTTCTGAGTAAAGATTAGGATCTCTGTGATCACAATAACAGGGGCTCGATCACACAATGATAGCACTATGAGTTGACTTCAATTCCCATCATGTGGAATCCAGGGTTTGTAATTTGACCAGACGAATTATTGGGGATCCCTGGCTGACAAATCTAAATACTTCTCACTATACTATAAATCCCAGGAGGAACCATGCCAGTTAAGGTGAAATAATAACATTATGCGCATGTAGTGTGAAATGGCCAAAAGCTTTACTAATTATGGGGCAATTTAACATAATTATTTTTAATTCAGTACTAATGTTTTGATGAGATGACAATCTTTTCCCTGCCTTCCAATTTCCAACTATATTCCCAGCTGTTTATATTTATATGATGGCATTAAGGCTTCCCAAACCTCCTTTGGCATATTTATGGTAGTACCTCGGATCTTGAGTAGTTCGCTTTAAAGCTGAACACAAAATTATATTGTTGTGAAATTACCCTCTGAAGTACCAACAAAGAAGACAGACAGTTTGTCACATAAAACCAGGCATGGGAGGAAGGAGTGCTTCAATGTTATTTGATCATGCTGTCTTTCTTGATATGGCCAGCCAGACTCTTGAGAATTCGCAATCCCTGGTGAGAGGTCTTGTCTCATGTCTACAATGTGAGACTGAGACATCAGTACTTTTGTGGTAATTTTTTCCACTATTCCTGCAAAAAATGTTTCTGTGGAAACTACCGCCTTTTCCCCCTTTTTGAACATAAGCATTCTTTCTCTGTCTGTCTCTCTCTCATTTTTTCATACACAGAAAGAGAGAGAACAAAAGAACAGAAGAAGAAGGAACAGGACAATTGATCTCAAAGAAGCAACCCATCCAGTGCTGTGACTTTTTACTACTCCCTGCATCAACGTAACACTTTATTGCATTTCTTCAGTTTTGCACATTTAATGAAAATTGTACAAACAATAGTTCTGAAAATAAAAAAAGAACTAATTTGTCATTTTCTTTCCCCTTTTCGTTGTCTTAAAAAAAAAAGCTCCTTCTATTCCCAATTTATTATAGTACAGTGGTTCTCAACCTTCGTAATGCTGTGACCCCTTAATACAGTTCCTCATGTTGTAGTGACCCCCAATCGTATTATTTCATTGCTACTTCACAACTGTGATTTTGCTATTGTTATGAAGCATAATGTAAATATCTGATATGCAGGATGCATTTTCATTCACTGGACCAAATTTGGTACATATACCCAATACGCCCAAAGGGAGGGCGAGATTGATGTTGTCATTTGGGAGTTGTAGTTGCTGGGATTTATAGTTCACCTACAATCAAAGAGCATTCTGACCCCCCCCCCCTCCCCAATGTTGGAATTGAACCAAACTTGGGACACAAAATTCCCATGACCAACAGAAAATACTGGAAGGGTTTGGTGGGCACTGACGTTAAGTTTTGGAGTTGTAGTTCACCTACATCCCGAGAGCACTGTCAACTCAAAACAATGATGGATTTGGACCAAACTTGGCATGAATATCAATATGCCCAAATGTGAACGCTGGTGGAGTTTGGGGAAAATAGACTTGACATTTGGAAGTTGTAGTTGCTGGGGTTTTATTGTTCACCTACAATCAAATAGCCTTCTGAACTCCACCAAAGATAGAATTGGGCCAAACTTCCTTAACACACACACCCCATGATCAACAGAAAATGCTGTGTTTTCAGATGGTCTTTGGCGACCCCTCTGACAGTCCCTCGTGACCCCTCCAGGGGTCCCGACCCCCAGGTTGAGAAACACTTATAGTATATCTAAAGTCACAAGTTAAATTTTGAAGGGGTGATTTATAGTTTGCGGACACTGGATAATTTGAACTATAAAAATAATCAAAGTATGAGCTGAAAAGTAACCATTACATAAAGCATTTTATATACTTTTTCTTTCTTTTTAATTGGATGTAACAAATTGACTAATGAAACTGTGCTATAAGAGACCACATCCTTTCCTTTTTCCTTTTGTTTTTGTGAGATTTAATTTTTGTTCTTAAGTATTTTTCCTTGTTTATGATTGTTAATGTGATTTCCTATGTGAGGACAAGTGTCATATGGTAAAAGATTTAGTGCCCTGCATAAAACTGTATGATATGAAAACAAGGGTTATTCTTTAACTTCACTCTTTTGAAACTGTGTAGTTGATTCATAATATTAATATATTTACAGGCTGGGCATATGTTTGTGTCAAAGGAAATCGTCTCCAGCAGGCATGTAGCTGTGGGGGGGGGCTAAGAAGACTTCAGCCCCCCCCCCCAAATTCTCAGGGTGGTCCGCGAGAAGGCCTTACTGGTACATTATTTAAACTGTTATGTTTATTCATATCATGATCTGATTACCATGATCATTATATCCCACATTAATGGGGTTATTGGGATAACAATACAAAAGGTTTGCTAGGGTAGACCCTCTTCCACCCAGTCTCAGCCTCCCCGAACCAAACTCAGCCCCCCATCAAAATCCTGGCTACGGCCCTGGTCTCCAGCAAATATGTGCTTTCAAATGTCACCTCATTTCTCTGACCTTTACTTGTGCACATCTATGGTATAATTCAGATGCAACTTGCTGTCATGTGTGCAGTTGCTAGCCAAGGACTAGCTTTTGCTCTGTGCATTGATCTTTTGCTCTGTACATTGAACTGTGAAAATATAAATATGGGCCTATCCACATAAATATGATGAATCATATTGATGAGTTCTGTTACCAATATATGTTCCCAGAACATTTCCTCATATAACCCCTCTATAACAAATTCCATGTACATATGCAAAAGTAAGAAAGAATAAACCTTTTTGGCACAGGTATGGGTGAATGACTGAGTTAAGGGACTAATTGGTATAATCAGTGGTCTACATGCATAACCCCAAATCACTAAAATTTGACATCCGCTTCTAGGGATGCATCTACCTTGTAGAATTAATGCAGCTGACACAATTTTAATTGGTGTGGCTCAGTGCTATAGAATGGCAGGAGTTACAGTTTGGTGGTGCCTCTCCAAACTACAATCCCAGGATTCTATAGCATTGAGCCACAGCAGTTAAAGTGGTGCCAAATTGCAGTAATTCTACAGTGTAGATGCATCCTAGATTTAAGGTGTGGTTGTGCAATCTATTTCAAAGGTGAATGGCCTTTTAAGGAATATAAAGCCATGCTATTTTTGGCCAAAGAAAGTAATCTAGAGAGTTTGGAGATGTTGTGGGCTACAAAAGCTGGTGGGAGCTTCTGCTAAACTCAATCATCACTAAAATTGGATTGCTGTGAGGTTTTCAGGCTGTATGGCCATGTTCCAGTAGCATTCTCTCCTGATGTTTCATAAAACTCACAGCAACCCAGTAATTCTGGCCACAAAAGCCTTTGACAACACATAAAACTAAAAATTATTTGATTTTATTTAATTTGAATTTGCTATTTGCAAGAAGATTTCTGTAGATTAGAAAAGAAGAAAAAGTGCTGGGGAATCTGAGCTGTTGGCTCAAAAATAAACCTCGATTAGGTGATTCCACCATAAATGTAGCAGATTATTAGTAGTAACCTTCATAGCCAGCAGAAACTTACATGTGATGAACTATGATAAACTTTTATTCCTTAGGATGGCACAGGAGTCAGAGTCAGAACTTTAGGTTCAAAAGTATTTATTGAAGTAAAATAAATACATTCTTGATAGAAAAAGTCTTGGAGCTAAACTACCTTACTAAATCTCATCTTCTAAGAAAGGTAAAAGGTAAAAAGTCCATGCAGCTACACAGGCCCATAGCCAGGATTTTGATTCGGGGTGGGGGCTGAGTCTGAGTGAGAGAGGATCTACCCTAGCAAATCTTTTGTATTGTTATCCCAATACCCCCATGCATATGGGACATATTGAGCATTGTGATCAGATCATATGAATAAACATACGTTTAAATAATAAATTTTATTCATTTACTTTCATTAACAAAATGTTTAGAATACATTTTGACTTATTTTTTTACTTTACAGCAACAGTCTTATTTTCTTCTCCCTGGCCATTTTGTCAATTACTTTTTCTGGTTTTGATAGTGATGTCCCAATGGATGGAAATCATAGCTAGTCCACTAAATCTCTGGTCTGTCATTAAACTTCTAGATACACTTTTCACTTTCTTCATGGTCGAAAATTATCTTTCCACACTGCATGTCGTTACTGGTGGAGTAGCTAACACAGTCAAAAGGAAATTTATTGATTGGTAGTAGGTTTTGTCACACAGTTCCAACACTTTAAGTACCTCAGTATCTTTCTTAATTGAAGGCCTGCTAAGTGCATGGGCGCGAAGGCCTATTGCGGCCTCCAAATGGTCTGTGGTGTGGCAGCATCTTCTTTGGGCTGTCAGCGCACTCCCCTTCCTCTCCCAGCACCGAAGGCTGAAACCAGGGGCACTGAAAAGGAAAGAGAGTGCGCCGATGGCCCAGGCACAGACAAGGATGCCACCGTGCCACGTACCAGTAAGGCCTTCTCGCGGACCACCCTGAGAATTTCGGAGTGGAGTTGCTGAAGCCCCTCTAGCCCCCCTGGCTACATGCCTGCAGCTACATTTTGCCAAGAAATAGGCAAAATGTGCATCCTCATAGATAGAAAGAAAAGCAGAAAAGTGGAAAATGGCTAATGGCCACATGGCCAGCCTAGGGCAATAAAACTTAAAAGGAAATTCCCTCACAGAATTCCATTGCTATATCACCAAAGGCGGAGGAGACAGTGGCTGGCAGGTAAAGACAGAGCCCTTTCTGGGAAGACATGCATAGGAATGTGTGGGGAGAAATCCCTCAACCTAATTCTATCTGTAGTCTAGTGCTACTCATTGAGGTCTGGAAACTTGATAACACAAGAGACTTGTGCAGTCCAGGGATGAAACCAGGGATGAAACCCAACAAAAAGAACTCAAGACTTAATTTTTCCAGGCCAATTATTTTACATAGTCAAATTTATTAATATTATTCAGAGCCACAAGAGTGAATTGTTTACAAGTGGTAGCTCACATTTGTGCCATTACTATGGATATATTTTGATTTAGAACCACAGTTTTGTGGCATGTGGCTTCCCCCACAAACACTTCCTTTCGCTGATATTGTAGAGGAAACTAACACAACTGTCTGGACCTTTTCTTTATTTTAGACAGAAGTCAAGTCTTTGAAACTGAAAGAAATCAGTTTTACTAAGAGACTGTGTCCTGATGTTACGAAAAAAGGCAATAAGATGGCGACTGCTGTGGAGCTCCCTTCGGGTGAGCTCTGGCATGGCCTCTTTGACTCTCTGGCTACATCAGGCCGATCCCGCCGTTCCCCCCTGGAGGAGACGGCGGTTGATCGCCAGACTCAGAGGGTCTCCTTTGGTGACCCACAGACCCCGGAGGACTCAATCTGGCTAGGAAAAGGATCGGATCTGCCCCCGGAGCTACTGAGGACGCCCAGGCCGTCCAGGACGCCCAGGACGCCCGGGAACGGTTGGACCATCCGGCCGATCACGGCCTCAGGTGCCCGCTTCTTGAGAAGGTTCAGTGGGAGATCGCTGTCTAAGAACCTGCCTCCCCATTCCTAACACCATCCCTGAAGACAAAGCCCCAGTTGGCTCGAGGCCCCGGACCCTTGAGGCGTGTGACACCCCACGAAGCAGCTCCCCACGGAGGGCAGCGAGATGGCCAGGACTCCACCACCAACCAACTTGACCCCTATACCTATTCAGTACTGCTGGCAGAATACACCAAACTCATGGCCCATGTCCGGGAGTTTGGGAATAGATTTGGTGGCTTACTAGAGTCACTTGGGATCCCTACAGCCCAGTTCCCTATCTTGGATCTGGGGCCAAATAGCTTAGGTGATCCCCTGTCCTCCCCCGCCGACCAAGGGGTTTACCTGGGACCGATCGTGGGACTTTCCTCCAGTACCCTGGAGGTCGATCGAGAACCACCGGCCCCAAATACTGAGGAACGGCCTGCATGCCCCCGGGGATCCATCCCAGCAGCCGGGGATGGACTAGCTGCTGTGGAGGACGCCGCCCCTACGGTGACTCCGGCCGCGGCTGAGTGCGACGACTTCCACCCAACTCACCCACTCTCCACTGAGGTCCCAGCCGGGGACCCTGAGGACTCACTGCGGGCTGTTGGAGGCCCGCCGGCCTTGGTGGACGCACAGATTGCCGAGCTCGACATTGAGGCTGTCTTGGCCCCCCTCCCCGAGGTGCAGCCAGACGCCGCCGCCGCGTGGCGAAGAGCTGGGGGAGCATCCTGGAGGAGGCGAGGCCTAACATGGCGGACGTCCTTGACGACATCCATCTTCCCCATGTGCTCGACCCCAAGGAAGAAGCAGGACCCGGAAGCAGCAGACGGTCGGATGCCCCGGAAGCCCCGCCCCCGGATGGCCCCTCTCCGGATGACGCCAGACTACCCCCGGAAGTCCCACCCTTGGAGGACTCCTTCCCCGATGACGCCGGACCATCCCACGTGCCAGGACCTGGAGAGGAAGAGGCAGTACCCGGATGTGGTGCCCTGCCGGAAGTCCTAGAGGTCCCGCCCCCGGAGGACTCTTCTTCCACCGGTGGGCTGGGCAAGATGAGATGCAGCCGCCGGAGGAGGAGACGGCGCCGGAAGCGAAGGGGAGGTGAATTCCCCACTCTCACGCACCGTGAGCCCCGGATTGGACCCATCTCCCTGTCGGAGAACCCAAGGGAACCGGGACACTAGGGCCGGAGCTCTGGTTGGCTCACTGGTAGGTGGGCCCCAGAAGCAAGGACTCTAAGACCCCGTGAGGACATTCCCATCCAGGACGTTCTGGAGCGCCGGCTATAGGTCGGCACAGCTCCATAGGACCCGGCAGACCACCGCGAGGTCAACCTGGACACTGCGCTTGTCGGGTCGGGACCTTAAAGACGGACCCCATGGGGGAGACATCGGCCCCTGCTCCCTGCTTGCGCTTCAGTACCAGCGATCCTGCTGCCCCCGCCTTCCTTCTTTTGATGGCGGGGTGGTGTTCCAGTAGGCATCGCTGCTGACCTCTTCCCCTTCCCCCTCCCTTTCCCTACCCTTGTGTTTTTCCCCATGTCTTTTGTACTGTCCTGTTTGTGCTGCCAATGGGCACACAATCTTATGTAAACCACTTAGAGCCTTCGGGATGAAGCGGTATACAAATGTGAATTTAATAATAATAATAATAATATATATATCATTTATTGCCTCTCTCTCTCTCTCTCTCTCTCTCTCTCTATATATATATATATATAGATAGATAGATATAGATATATATATACTTTGTACATTTTAGGTGTAAGTTTATCACATTAGTTTTCTTTTTCTTGTTTTTCTAAAGCCTTAACTGGTTTCAGAAGCTTCCCTCTTTGGACGTATGTTTCAATTCTTGGGCAATCCTGGATATCCTTTTATCAATCTTCTTGATATCATTTTGGAGATTACAGGACAATATCATTAAGTATTACAGCATTGATTTATGGTACGTGCCCTTTTTCTTTCAGGTCTTTTCTTGTAGCTCCCTAGTTTGGCATTTGCCTTTTTTCATTTTCATTGTGAAGTGTACTGACATTTTCATCAAGCTCAGGATTTCATTCCTCATCAGTCACTCCAGTTCAAAATCTATCATGTATGTATGATTAAGATTCTCAATACAAAATGTGCAGTGATAGTGTTTTTTTAAATGTCAACTACACTATTATATTGTCAAATTACAAAACAAAAATTTTAAAAAATTCTTTGGTTTTACATTTTGAATAATTTGGTTTCATCAGCAGCCAACCTCAATACTCACTCCAGACTGTTATTGTTGCTTGCTGTCAAGATGGCTTTGACTTATGGTGATCCAATGAATGAGAGAGCGCCATAAAACCTAATAGTCAACAGCTCTGTTTAAATCTTGCAAACTCTAATCTGTGGATAAGGCCCTTCTACTCTTCCATATAATCTAGATTATCAAAGCAGATATTCCACATTATCTGCTTTGAAATAAATTATCTGAGTCTACACTGCAATATATTCCAGATAATGTAGCGAATATGAGCAGATAATGTGGATTTTGTATGGCAATGTAGAAGGGGCCTAAGACTCCTTCCACACAGCTGTATAAAATCCACCTTGAACTGGATTATATTATATTTATTTATTTATTTATTCGCATTTATGCGTCGCCACTCCCAAAGCGGCTCGGGGCGACTTACAGCGAAGTAACAGAGTAAAAACACGATAAAAACACAGCAAAATACAAATACAGATAAAATCACAATAAAATAACTCAGCCGGGTTGTGTGGCAGTGTGGACTCAGATGATCAAGTTCATTCTGGGCTATATGGCTGTGTGGAAGGGCTCCAAGTCTTATTTTCCTAACAAGACATATCATCTCATGATATGTTCAATGTCCAATGTATTATAGCTCCAGCTTGTGATTTCTAGGGAGAGTTCAGGCCTGATTTGTTTTTGGAGCCAGTTATCTGTTCTGCATGGAAACTAGAGATCTCCAGATGGGAACTGCCATTGTATCCCGTTCCCACCCATCAAAGACAGAGAGCTTCCAGAAAACAGCAATGCTTTCTTTTCATAGTGACTTGTACCATATTCCAGGCACATAGAACTTCATTTTATAAACTTTTCAATAATTGAAATTAAAGTTCAAGAGCAATATATTGAGATCTTTTGGCTTGTTTTTAAAATAGTTCTACTGTAATCACATACAATTTTGAAATATTTGGCTTTGGAGCAGTGTTTACAACTGCGGCAGCATCTAGGCACAGGGAACAATTGGCTTACATGACAGCTGCAAGTATTTTACCCTCATATATTGCTGTTTTCATGAGTGAGGAATACTAACATAAAGGGGGAATTCTCTTGAATTTTTTTTCATGATACAGAATCAAAAGATACAATTCACTTCTGACAGTAATCTTGTGATGCATAGTTGATAACTGCTCAAGTGTAATGCTGTTATTGTTAACTACCATCAAATAAACTTTTAGTTATGGCAACCTCATGTATAAGAGACCTTCAAGATACTCTCATCCACAGTCTTGCTTAGGTCTCACAAACTGAAGGACATAGCTTCCTAGGTTGAATCTATCCACATGTAATGTGATCCTCCTTTATCAAGAATTATTGTCATTTCTAGTGAGTTGTGTCTTATCAGGAGATGGCCAAAGTACATCAGTTTCAGTTTAGTCATCTTTATTTCTAGAGAGAGTTCAGGTCTGATTTGCTTTAGGAGCCACTTATTTGTCTTTTTAGCAATCCACAACATCTGTAGAACTCTTCTTTGGTATATTTCAATTGAGTTAATTTTCTTTCTATTATTATTATTTCACTGCCCGGTTTTCACAGCCATACAAAGAAATTGGAAATACCACCCACAGTTACATGATACCACTTTCAGTGTAGGTCTTTGCAGGAGTGCTCTGCTTAATGGGGCTACCTCTACATCCTATTATTTACCTGACCACCCCCTGGAGTACCTCCCTGTCAATTGTATGCAAACAAAATCAACTAAGGAGCCTTTGGTGTTAGAAGTTCAAGTATGTCACTATTGAATCCTTGTATCATTAAAGGTTTGACCGCTTGCATCCTGGCTTGTGACTTTCATCCCCTCCAAATCCCACATTTTTGACGTGTTTCCAGTGGCAATTTGCCTTTTAAATAGGTTTTGGAGGCCTTCCTATACTTTTAATTTAAGAAACAAAACGGTTTTTCAAAACTAGAAGTGGAATTCAAGCCATGTGTAGACGTGAAAGGGTTGCAGTTTGACAGTGCATCTCCCTGAGGACCACAGTGGATGAAAACAGGACTGTTGCAGTTGCCCTGTTCTGGAAGCCATGCTGATTCCTCTTCAGTGAGGCTTGTTCTATAACATGTTCAACTGTTTTATGTTTTATTTACTTCATTTATACCCTGCCTTTCTTACCCCACAGGGGACTCAAGGCGGCTTACAAATTTTGGCAAAAATTCAAGGCCGCATCATAAAAATAACCATAAAAAAGCCATATCAAACTATAAAACAGTTAAAACAAATAAGCAATTAACACACATAAGAACAATAAAACAAACTTTAAAAACGCACAACAGATTCAAAAACATAACGATGTGCCGAGTCTTGGTTTCCATATTTATTGACGTTCTCATGGTCAGTATTCAAGCTGTTGAGGTCAATACTGTGTTATCCTATTCTCTAAACACCTATGTAAACAGCCAGGTCTTTAACCTTTTCCTGAAGACCAGGAGGGATAGGGCCAGCCAAATGTCACTGGGGAGGGAGTTCCACAACCAAGGGGCAACCACTGAGAAGGAAAAACCTGTCTCTTGTCCCTACTAGTCACACTTGCAAGAGGGATGGGACCGAGAGCAGAGCCTCCCCAGCTTTTCTTAAGCCTCTAATTGGCTCATAAAGGGAGATACATTCAGACAAGTCAGACCAGAAATAAGACTTTTAGCACTAAGACTTCTGGTGGCCAATTTCTCAGGTCATATGTTATGTGTTCTATAATTCTCTGGTCATTCTCTCCCTCTCCACATCTCTTTTTGTAAGAATAAAAATATCCAACTGCAGAAGTCTGCACACACAAAGTTGTGGTAGGCTAGGCATAAAATGATGAAAATTTTTACAACCCATGCATTATACCATAATTATTATTATTATTATTTATACCCCACCACCATCTCCCCAAAGGGGACTCGGGGCAGCTTACATAAGGCCAAGCCCAGTAGTGCATTACAATAAAAGCATAAAACAAACAGCACCATAAAATTAATAAAGCATAAAAATACAATAAAGAATACAAAATAATACAGTGGAAAAATCAATCACAATGAGCGTGCCACATGTACAAGGTACAATGATAAAAACTCAGGATGAGATAGAAATAAAACAGATATATTTGTAAGGGAGAAACTCATGAACAATGGAGTAGCGGAGACAGGCCTTCATATAGGCAGGAGGCAGTGCAATATGGTGACAAACATTATGAGGAGAATGACATAGGGAGATGGAAGATCACTCTCCAAAGGCACAATGGAAAAGCCAAGTTTTGAGGTTCTTCTTGAAAGTTTCTAGGGTGAGGGTTTTCCTGATCTCACTGGGCAATGAGTTCCAGACTCGGGGGGAGGGGGGGCACAGAGAAGGCTGTCTCCCTCGTTCCCATCAATTGGGCCTGTGATAATGGAAGGGGAGAAAGGAGGGCCTTCCCGAAGAACAGAGATCGGGCAGAAGTGAACCAGAGCATTGGTTTTGAACCTAAATATTCTAAAGGCAATTTTAGCTGCCATTAGCTGGAAAATGAATTCTCCAGGGTAGAAGAGACTGCTAGTAATATTGACAGTTCAGATTCATTGCTGAAAGGCACAAATACAAAGTATTGGATTTGCAGTTGTGAGAAGTGAAACTGGAAACTAAAGCTTTGTCAATACACAATTTATGCTTGAATGACATGTAAGAAAGGTCAAAGAAAGATGCCTAACTCCCTGCTGCCATTCCATAATTAATGCTGACTAAATTTGTAAAGGAACACAACACAACATGGTAACAAATGCAGAAAAATGAGTTATGTTAAAATATTTTTTTTGGATGGTGGATGGCACTGATGGTTCTAGAGGCCCTAGCAGTCCATGGAATGGTACTAAGGAAAGGATACCTTTTCAGAAAAGGCTCCTGGCTTAATAAAAGGAGGCTTGTGAAGACAGACACTGAATATTTATGTTGCTCATTGGGGAGGGGAAGGAGAGGGAGCAAATGATGACTAAGGGGTCAACTACACCCCCACCCACCCCCATCCCCAAATGTACTAACACAACATTCTTGAGGATTCAAATCTAATTTGGTTCTGTTTCACCCCTGAGGGCTTAAATCCAAGTTTGGAAGAGTTTACTTTTCTGGAAAACCTATGTTATTTTAACATGTGCTTTGGCCTGAATTGGCTTCAGTGGGTGGGTAAGTGGGTGGCATAAGTAGATGGCCATTCTCCTTGTCCTTTTTGTTTCCATTCTGCCAGCATGCAATATCTTTTATTTTTTGAGGGTATGTATTTGTAGATGGAGTTTCCATTATTTCTTGAAAATGCATTAGTGCAGGCAATTGAATATTGGTATTAACACATTTCCAGTACTTAAATACGAACTACTTCACTTCACTTAATAGGGTGACCAATGCCTCTGTGTGTGTGTGTGTATTCATATACTTCCATGCATGAAGGAGGAAATACCTAGCCAGTCATGTTGCTGGAAATATTGTGGCATATATAACATATTTTCATTGCAAGACTGTTCTTTAATAGTGGAGTCAGCTTGCTTAAGCAAATGTGTGGCTGGCAATGCTGCTCTCACTTTGACTCAATTCGGATGTCTGTGACATTAATACAGTCGCTACAGGACAGGAAAATGAGAGTTCAAACAGTTTTTTTTCACCTATGTACACACCTAAAACTCCCTTTTTTCTTAGGATAATCTTACACTTTAGTATTTTCACCAACAAATTGGAAAATACTTTTGGGAAACACTAAACGAATGGACCTCTGGTTGCCCTGGTCACTGTAATTTTAATGAGGTAGTCTTATAGTAAGCAGTCTTCAGTAGTACAATATTGGGGCATACGTTCAAATCCTATTCTCCCAGAGTCCATGTCCAGCCCTTTCTTTTCAATGGAAGATAAAGACATTTTCATTTAAGCAAGGTTTTATTGCAGAAGCGGGGGGTTTTGTGGGAAGGGGGTATTGGGCATGTTCGACTAAACTTTTAACTTTTGTATTTTTATTTATTTCAAAATGTATAATGCAATATGATACCATTTTAATTGTTTTTCAATTATATGGCAAATGTTTTTAATTTATTCTTTTTGGTAGCTACTGTGGGATCTACTCTTGGAGAAGGTGACATATATAATACATTAGAAAATTAAACCATGCTGATATGCTATAATAATAATAATAATAATATACTTTATTTCCATTTTATCTACCCAAGGGGACTCAGAGCGGATAACAGAACACGAATCTGGCACGCATTCAATGCCATTATACAATTAACAACAAAAACAGTACATAGACGGAGGCAAAGGCTTCACTCTTTTTCATCTCCGGCACCTGAAGGCTGTGCTCAGCTCCAGCCATGGGGAGGTGCTGTTGTTCCATTTTCCATGCTGTGGAGCCTGTTGTCTGTGGACTCCTTCCTGATCAAATTGCCAGCATGTCTTCAGGGCGCCTTTTACCTACACATCAAAGTGGCACCTATTGATCTACTTACATTACTGTTTTTGAACTGCCAGGAAAGCAGAAACTAGAGATGACAGCGGGAGCTCACCCTGACCCACAGCTTTGAAATGCCAATTTACTCTTTGGCAAGATTTTCTGCCGCTGGTGGTTTAACACGCTGCGCTACCACGGCCTCTGTAATCAAATACTACCTTTTAAAAATCTTTTATTATTGCTTTAGAGTTATAAATTTAGATATTATACAGTGAAAGTGGGGGAAAACAAGGTTTTTTAGAAAGTAGGAAAGTACAAGATTATACAGGATTACCTATCTGATCAAACATAAGGGAGAGAAAAGGAAAGAAGAGAGACAGAAAATAACAAACAGAAAAAAAGAAAAAATGAAAGTAAAGTAATAAAAATAAAAATAAAAAAGAAACCAAAAACCACATTCCATCCCTACACCTGACTTCCCAGAGTCTTTGGAGTGTGAGTCTTCGTCCATTCCTAGTTTGATCACATTCAGGCTGGTTTAGTCATATTCAGTTTAAACTTCTTAAGCTTCGGAGATGTCCATTAGCGGTGTTATCTTTTCGCTTCTTAGCAAATTTTTGAACCCCGACCAATCTGTTTTCCTGCTTATGTCTTTCAGCTCTTGTGACAATTCATCCATTTGGATTATGTCAAACATATTTAGGATCCACTAATTTATGCTCGGTATTTTATTTTGTTTCCAAACTTTTGCTAAAACTATCCTTACTGCTGTACTTATCAAAAATAATATTTTATCTTTGTCTTTGTCTAGTCTTATATCTATTATACCTAAAAAGTATACCTCAGGTGCTAATGGGAAATTGATTTTTAGTATACTAAAAATCAAATAGTACCTTGAAATGTATGTGCATCATTGTGTAATGGGAGGAAAGACATGGGGAGGTGGCCACATTTTCCGAGAAAGAGAAAAAGAGATTTTTAAAAAGACATCTGATTCCCTCATGCTTTTATATAAGTTCATTTCATAATAGAAAGATCTCGGATTCTTTTAAAAAAACAAGCAGAAAATGGGAATATGTAAATATTTTAGTAGCTGTCAGCAGATGAATCACCTCTAAATCAAAAGCACCTGTACAATATACTGAAGGGTCTCATAATATTATTTCTTCATGTCTGGAATTCTCTTCCAAAGTGAAATACTACAAACCCACCAAATTTTATCATATGTTAAAAAAACCCTTGTATTTTTATGACACCATAAGACAGAATGGCAATTTCTTCTTTTCAAGCACAATACACTGCCTGAAACTATTATTACAGCTAGAGCAATAATCTTTATGTTTTTCATGTGCTGTTGCAAGCAGAAAGTGTTATTAGCCTAGAATTCCACCCTTCTTTTTGCCTCTAGGATGTTGTTGATCCAGTTCCAGTACTGTGTAATATTAGATTTTTGACATTCCATTTTAAAAACAATTTTTGGAAGTTTACGGGATAACACCATACACATGTGACATTTTTCAATTCAGTTTCAGTAAAGTCGTGTTTTCACAGGACAAGACAGGAAATTTGTACATTGTTGACTTGTTTTTATATAAGGTTAGGCATAGTTTTCTCAATTGAAAGGAAACTCTGGTGTGCATAATCTTGCATATTCAAGAATTTATGTTCCCATGGGACCTTAGATTTTGATCTCAAGGGGCTTGTTTTCTGTGAGCAGCATTTAGTCCACAGCCTCTTCCTTCTGTGGGGTAAATCTGGGGTAAAGTTTTGTTACTGTATGACAGCTTGGGCTATCACATATCCCACCACATTTCATAGTGAATACAAGGAACCATGTAACCAAGCAACATTCGAGTCTGGTCAAGATGTCATGAATGAAGAAGAACACGCAAGCTAGGAGAAGCTGGAACAGTTTGCCTTAGTCTATTGTCAAAGACATTGCTTTGTCCCTCATCTCCTCTCTCCTCTTGCAAACTACTGTTGCATATTGAACTTGGGCCCCTTATACATTGCCCTATACTCAGGATCTGATCCCAGATTATCTCCTTTAAACAGGATTGTATGAGTCTTCACTGACAGATATTTGGGGATCAGAAGATAATCTGGGATCAGATCCTGGAATATAGGAACAGTGTGGAAGGGGCCTTAGTTTGCAGCAATTGCAGCAAACTGAAGATGAAGAGAAAAAGTGAAAGGAGGAGAGAGAAAATGGGCATTGTAGAAGGAGCTGGAAAAGTGGCATATCAGGGCGTTTCCACACATGCTGCAAAACCCAGAAGTAACTGGGTTAAAAGGAGGGGGGCTAAACAATGTTTAGCCAAAGTGTGGGAGAGATCGAATTAAGAGTTAAAAATCATGTGTTAAAAAGGTACGCTTAAAACCCAATTCAGTCTGAAAAAAGTGCACCTTTGCATGACTGTATATCCCTGCGGTCATGCAAACACGTGCTTCCCTTCCCTTCCTGCTGTGTAAGCTGCTGTAGTGCACGTGCGCTTTTAAAAAGCCTGAAACAACTGATCAGCTGATTGGGCTGTCAAATGGACACACAGGTGGTTCAAGGGAAGCACAAATGGAAAGAAATTAGAATTCTCTCATTTGTATTACACTTTATAATCTTAAAAAGTGGTTGAATTAACAATTAGGGGAAGAGATTTGACTGAAGTTTTTTTTTAATCCATCTGTTATGAGCTGGGTCTCATATGTGGCGCAATGGAGCAACAGCACCCGGTGATACAACTGGAAGAACCAGGAAAGATCCTCCTACTGTATATGTTGTATGTCTTGTATGTCAAATACAAAACGGCAGGGATTGTCTGCTCGTATGTGTACTGTAATCCGCCCTGAGTCCCCTTTGGGGTGAGAATGGTGGAATATAAATAAAGTATATTATTATTATTATATGCACACATGTGAATCTGCTTGTGTTTATATTAAGATATACACATGGTGCAGGTCTAATGGAAAAGAATAATAAAGGTAACAAATAAAATGATCCACCACAAAGTTTTTAAAAATCCAGGGATATGCCTATTAGGGATATTCAGAGATAGATTAGAACAGCCGGAAAGATAAAATTGCCTGTACGGCTTCGTGGCTGCACAGATTATGATTGACAAAGATTGGAATGGGGAGAAAATATTAAACATTAAGAATTGGAAGGATAAACTGTGGGATTATACACAGATGTCTAAGATTTCTGGCAATTTGAAATATGAAAATCATGAAACATTTCAAAGAAACTGGAAGCTGGCCTTAGCACACTTGACAGGAGACCTTAATAAATAAAAACAAGAGGAATTTATTGAGCTAAAAGTATAGAGGGTTAAATTAAGGGTGCATAAACTCTGTGGGGATCATTGACAGAAGCCAAGGCGGATTGAGGGGTAATCCACTGGAGGTAGATTGAGGGGTAATTGTACTGTGGGTAACGGGTTGTTTATGTATGTGTATATGTTTGTAATGTATATAGTGGCTGTATCACAATTTTTTAATCATTAAAATATTCACATGTATGTATATATGGTCCAGCACATAATGGAGGGATTTTTTAAAAAACGCACGCACACACACAAAGCTTCTGCTGGACATCCCCCGTCTGCCCTCCATCTGGATCTGCTACAGAGGAAGGCTGTGAGGACAGTGGGGGACCATAACCTGGGATGGTCAGGTCTATGTGTGGATGTAATGTAAGATCCCAGGATTTTTTGGCTCAGTTCTAAAACACATATTTTGGCGGTGTTTGGAAGTGCCTTCAGAGGCTTAATCAGGGCTGTCTCTGCTAAATAGGGGCAGTTGGTGTGGCTTGCGATCCACTGGAGGAAACTACAGGCATTTGAAACTGGAATACACATTTGGCAGCCCAGAATCCTCATAGATCACCAGAAGATCACACTTCAATGGCACTGCTTCACAGGAAGCGCCAAGGCAAACTGTTGCTAAGGAGGATAAAAGGTTATTCTTCTTTTTAGCTAAAAGAAGAATACTGTTTTTCTTGGCTGACTTCTGTTTTCACTTCATATGCCTGGCTTATCCATATGCTAGTCTGTCTCACAACATTTTGACACTTGGAGGAGAGCAGCAAATGGCACTCCCACACCTATGCACACTTTCTGAGGCCAAACAAATTGTTTAGGCACCTACAGTAGTAATTTTGTGTTTACCACCTCCCTCCCACTTCCTGGTAGTGAAAATGCAATCCTGACAAAATTATGTGACTAACTATTGGTGCCTTTTAATGACCTGGGGTAGCTGCTCAAAACTGTCTATTGGTAGAGCCTGTCCAACTATATGTCCAAAGTTATGAGTGCCTAAGGAATGTGTTACAGCCCTTATTGACATGCATTTTGTATGCTAATCCAACTCTCTCAGTGCTATTTCTTCATAATTCTTTAGCTATGAAAATGATGGGAAAAGTCATCAACTTCTGTTTAAATACCAGAAGTGACTTGCAGTTTCTCGAGTCACTTCTGACACGATAAAAAAAAATTTCTTAAAGCAGTAATGTAGTCATTTCCTTAGTTCTTCCAAATACAGGATGGTTAGGAACATCTGCACATAGATCATTTCACCCTAAACAAGGGCTGGAGTCTAGTCCCATCCTGTGGATACTAAAATTCATGGATGCTGATCCCATTATATCCAATGATGTAGTTTATGTTTCTTATTCAAAATGGCAAGATGTTTGTGTAGAGAAGGAAACATTTTCAAGGTGTGGATGGTTGAATCCCTGTGTACAGAATCGGTGGGTAGAGAGGGCTGACTGTATAGCACTATGATTCCACTTCAACTAACATGGCTGCATCCCATCGCATCCTGGGGTTTGTGATTGGGTGGGGCACTAGCAGCTTTCTGGTTGTGAATTGTAAAGGTTCATCTCTCAATTGGGGAATCCAGGGTCTTCGGCATGCCAATGATGCATTCCACCCTAAGCAACATCTCTTTCCCCAATGGCTGGTGAACCATGCTCAGCAAGCCTGGTGTAGATTTGATATCTGTCACATTTGTTTTTCATCTCTTGTTCTGAAAGCATTTTCTTTCATGTAGAAAAAATTAAAACAACAGAAATTTTTTATTAGATTCAAACCAGGTCCCTACTGAGTAAAATTACTCAGTGCCTACATCTATTTGCAGCTGTACCTCATGCAGATCATACAAGTGGGACACATATTAAAACCACATGAAAAGGAGATTAATGTGTGCTGCAAGGTGGCAGCAGAGATAAGCTTTCTATTTCAGAACATGAAGGCATCAGTCAGAGTGTTTAATCCATCAGAATTCAAGTATTCAGTGCAAAATGACTGAACTGCCTTGATTGAGGTGTGGTGATAGACAAGGAGGGTTCTACTGACAAAACTACACAGCACCACACTGCTTGATTGTGATAGTCTTTCCATGCCTTAATGTTAGGATTATTGCTAATACAAATGTTACTTAGTGTTGTTTTTAATGTGCCCTCAGGATATTTTCTCCTAGGATGAAATGATATAAATTGCCCCGAGTCATCCAATGGATTTCAAACCCTGGTCTCCCAGAGTCAGTAACTGTCTTATCCTTCTACTAGCTGTACCCGGCCATGCGCTGCTGTGGCTTAAAACCCCTGATAGGCCCAAGTTTGCCCAGGCCTTTGGAAGGGAACTGGGGCTGTGATGAATTGTGGGAGTTGAAGTCCAAAACCCCTGATAGGCCCAAGTTTGCCCAGGCCTTTGGAAGGGAACTGGGGCTGTGATGAATTGTGGAAGTTGAAGTCCAAAACCCCTGAAAGGCCCAAGTTTGCCTAGGCTTTTGGAAGGGGCCTGGGGCTGTGAGGAATTGTGGGAGTTGAAGTTCTAAACACCTGAAAGGACCAAGTTTGCACAGGCCTTTGAAAGGGGCCTGAGGCTGAGGTGTGGGAGTTGAAGTCCAAAACTTTGGCCTTTCAGGGGTTTTTGGACTTCAACTCCCACAATTCCTCACAGCCTCAGGCCCCCTCCAAAGGCCCCTTCCAAAGGCCTGGGCAAATTTGGTCCTTTCAGGTGTTTTGGACTTCAACTCCCACAACTGGGCAAACTTGGGCCTGTGGGAGTTGAAGTCCAAAAACCCCTGAATGGAGGTGGGAGGGGCTGGGGAGGAGGGGAGGGGTGTCCCCGCCTCCTGCCACGCCCCCCCCACCGCTCTTCCTTACCGGGCGGCGGCAGGGGGTGCGGGAGGAGGTGGAAGGGGCTGGGGAGGAGGGGAGGATGTCCCCTCCTCCTTCCAAGGCCCCCCGCCGCTCTTCCTTACCGGGCGGTGGCAGGGGGGCGCGGGAGGACCTCCTGCCAGGCCCCCCCCCACCGCTCTTCCTGATCGAAGGAGGAGGCGGAGGAGGCGCTCTGGCTGCGTTGTGTGAACGTTCCAAACGTTAGCGCTGGCAGCGGAGAGGCCGGGGTGGGAGTTTGGTTGTCAGTTTTTGGGGGTTGGTTTTGGGGGTGTTGCGAGGTACGTACGGTCGGTTTTTTTGGCGTTGTCTGTACCTTGTGGTCTGGTTTATGCGGTTGTTGAGTTTGGTGGTTCTGCGAGCCATAAGTTTCTTTGTCTATATAGGACATTAAACGGACTGAACAAATATATATATATATATATATATATATATATATATATATATAGCTGTTGCTGACCTAATTGTCTTTCCCTTCTCAGGGCTACAGGTGGGCTCTTTGTTGTGACTGCTACCACCTTTGTCTCCACTGTCATACTTATACAGGTAGAGTAATGCAACAGGATCTTAGCCTAAATGAAATCCAGATTGGATTCATGCTTAACCCAAGCTTACTTAGATTATTTCTGCTTTGAATGAGGTTTTTAAAAAAACTTATTCCTCAGCTAACAGTCCCTGAAGCCCTTAAGGTATGGTTGACAAACTCATTTTCACCAAGGGCCACATAAGCTTTATGGTAGTCTTCAAAGGGTTGTTTGCAATTATAAGACTGTATAAATTATTCCGTAACATGTTGTTAAATAATCTGACACACCATATCACAAACCATCCTCATCCATTGATATAAAATAATAATAATAATAATGATAATGTGAAACTATGTTGCTCTGGCATTGAACCACAGACCACTTTCTACAATATGGTCTGAGCCCTGCCACATCCACAATGGAGGACCTTCTTACAGTGACATCAGAGGCACTCCAATTTAGTATAATGCCAAGTTTTCAACTTTGTGTTTTTTATACATTATAAGTGTATTCTCAGTTTGCTTCTGAAACGGTAAATAAAAATCACATTGAAAGCCTATAACATTGCACTAAATAATAATAATAATAATAGAAAGATGATTTTTTGTTGCCTGGCATTGAAAGCCTAATACCTGGTATTATATAAAGAAATTCTTAATAATAGCAACAACAACAACAAAGGAAACATGAAACTATGTTGCTCTGGTACAGAAAGCCAAAAACATCTACCACATGAAAGTCACTCACTGATTACAAAGGTTGGCTAAAACCTCATGTATTTTTCCCCCCAGACCTTCTGTGAGGAAGAAGCTATCTTTCCTCAAAATCTCCTTCCGGATTTGTGCAATGGAGTGAGGGCCACTGTATTCCACCTCAAGTGAGCCCTATATGTGAGAGGTGACCCACATTCAGCATCCTCTCAGCACAGCCAACGCAGCTGCATCTCCACTCCTCCTGGTCTCCTGCATTCTCCAGGACACCAGGTGCTGTGAGGAGGAAAATGCCAGAAACATGCTGTCATGCAACTATGTTCCTGCTGCATTTGAAATGCAGAGGAAGCATGCAAGACTGGGCAGAAGGGCTGGCGGCAGCACAGGGAAAGTCCAGACTTAGTGGGTCACATAAAATGACATGGCGAGTCAGATTTAAGAGGCAGGCCTTGAGTTCAACACATGTGCTTTAAGGTGATGTGCAGTCTGAGATAACCACATAAATTGTCCCACCATTTCACATTTTGTTCTCTTGTGCTTGAAAATTTGGAAGTATCTTTTGAAAAGCCTGGCCTAAATTGTATTCTTAATCCCAATTAGAGATAACTAGTTATCAGTGAATTTCCAGTGAATCACCGGCAAGTCAACAGTTATATAATTTCCTTGGATTCAGTGGGTTACTCTATTTGGAATTAATGAAGGGATCAAGCCATTACTAGTCAATTTGGAGCAGGAATGAAAATTATGCTGATGTCCAGCTGTTATTTGACTGAAATGCCCAGCATATCTCTCTACTGACTATGCTGCCTATAGCTGACAGGATTTACAGTCCAACAACATTTGTGTAGCTAGGTGGCTTCCATCTCTGATTTAAAAACAATTGAGTCCACATATCCTTCATCTCACTTTCATTCAGCTTGATCATCAGGGCTACAGAAATGGTGACCTAGCTCTTATTGGTATTACTGATCTTCATTTAATGTAGATAAGATATTAAGTTTACAAATAAGTGGCTAGTGGTATCAGCTATGTTGACTTTGATACGATAACATTTGCTTATTTCTTCTATTTATTATAAATTTTATGTGACATATTCCTCTGCAAGAAGATGGCTGTCCTACCTTGTTATTATAATTTGACTTTTTGAGAAAATATTAGGGAGCATTTTATTGGGAGAACTTAATAATACCGAAATATCCCCATATTGAAGAATAAAACTGGAGTTATTTCTCTGCAATGGCTGCAAACTGCATTAAGAAAGGATTTTCTCTCCTATTTTGTGCTTGAGGAGTGAAATAAAAAATGGCCATCAAAAGCCAATATAGAAGGCAATAATCGTCATAATAATAAACAGAAACATCATAAAATTTAAATGGCCCTATTTTTGTGCATACAAGACTTCCAAATTCTTTGATTTTTCTGTATTCTCGATTATGCAAAATTTGCTTTTGCCACTGGGCAAATAATATTGTACTGGTGGATGTATAAATTTCCCTCTTTAATATTACTTCAAGTCAGGAAGGCTGGAAAAATCATTACACATTTGGTGACAGTTGCAATATCAAACTGATTTAGAAAACACTAGTTCTAGGACTGTGAAGCGGGAGTGATAAAAATATCAATAAAACAATGCTTACATTAAATCTGAGTTGCATAACACAGCAAGAGTTTTAAAAATGTTTTCAACTCATATATTATTCTTGCAGGAAGTAACAGATTCTCAGAATCCAGATGCAATTGTTGATACATTACAAGTAAAACAGACAAAAAAGAGAAAAAGATAGTGAACAGAATAACTTCTTTGCTAGGGCCAATGCAGACTTATTATGTAGGGCAGTTCCAGAGACAGCAATCTTATACCCTATTAGAAAGTGCTGCCTATTGATTTAATGGATTTTCTACCATATGAAAAATGATACAGCATTGGAAAAATAGGGTTAGGAATGGGAAAGAGTTACCTGAAATCCCCACAGAATTATGTGAATGAGATAAGGCAATGGCATGATAAAGATCTTCTCTGAAACGTTCCCAGTTTTCTGTTTAGTTCTGGACACAGCACCATCTATTAATGGAAGAACAATGTTGCTGAATGAAATGATTCCAAAGGTGTCATGAAAATATCTGCTTTGTGTCTAATAGGCTTGGTTGATCAAAAAAAAAGGTTCACAACTCATTTAGGATGTAGGGGGTGCTGGTGGTTCAATTCTAAAGTCACTTTCGACTTTTTTTAAAAAATTCAAAACTTTCCGAAACTTTCAAATCACTTCGTTAATGGCAGACATGCATACGCAGTAGGAAGAAACCAGCACAGACACTGGGGAAACTTCAGGGGATTCTCCCTCCCTCATTTTTAGACCAATCCTAATGAAACTACAGTGGTAGAACACATGGACCACTGTTGGCTCACCAAATTTCATAACCTTTGACTTATCCATGGATTTTTGGTGAATTTTATATGCACGAAACATGTAGTTTCACAGAGTACCTTAGCAAGCCAGACTCCCCTGTGCATCAATCCTAGGGGACGCTAAAGGGAGGGATGAAGGAAGGAATGTATTCAGGTTTTGGGAGAATTGGGGCCAGAATGGCCCCGCTAGACGGAAAAGAAGAACTGGCTTCCCGCTGGAATGTGAATAAGTATAAATTCCCAATCGCTATTGCCACAGAGCGGCCGGTGGTTCTCTGATAGAGTGCACTGCCCCAGAACCAGGAAGTCATGAGTTTGATGCCTGCCAGGGAAAACTTTTCAGAGTTTTTATTTAAAAAAACATTTTTTAATAATAAAGAAAATCTGTTCCTGGTTTGAAAGTGTTATTTTCTGTTTCATTGGGTGGTCTTTACTTTGAAAGTAGTTGTTCTACTCCAGAAACTTTGTTTGTGTGGCACAAACTGTGTTAAATTGGTGGAGAACAGAAATGATGTACAGAGAGACCCCATCAAGTGACATTAAGTATAAGTTCCGAATTGCTCTTGCCACAGAGCGTTCAGTGGCTCTCCGAGAGCACTTCCCCAGAAGCAGGAGGTTGCGAGTTCGATCCCTGCCAGGGAAAAATGGCAAAAAGAAAAAATCATGGCGAATGGTGGCAAAAAAGGCAAACAGAGCATGGGGAGCCAAGGCACATGTTTTGCCAAAAACAAAGGTGTGTGGGGAGTCATGGAGGCTGTGTTTAGCCATGCCTACCTCATCCCTCTTTGCATCGCCAGGGGAGAAAAACCATGAGATTTTAAAAAAATTTAGGCTTTACCAAAGTTGCTTAATGGTTGTGAAAATTATAATAACCTTGGGAGACATCCGAACATTATGGAATATTTCCGGGGGGGGAGTGATCCAAATTCGGATTTGCCCCTCCCACCTTCCCTGCATGGTTCAAAACTGCTTTGGAAGTCAAAAGTGAGAAGGTTTTTTTAATGACTTTTAGGCTCTTCCAAATGAACCTATTCAACCCTAGTGTCTAAACCTCCTTTGTTGCAGGCAGACAACTCAAAGAGTTAAGTCTTAGTCCTTAGTTCTCTGTTGTCTTGGATTCCTCTGTTGCAGATAACTTTAGTATTTTCAAACAGGAAACATATTCAGGATAGTAGTGTTGACCATAGAGCAAGGTAAAAACAAAATCCAAAATCCATAAAAGAGCTAACCAAAATACAAGATCCACCGGCTTCTTCATCAGGCAAAATATGTTTTTTTAAAAATAGTTGTCGTGTGCTTTCAAGTCATTTCTGATTTAAGGTGACCATAAGATAAATTTGTCACAGGGGTTTCTAGGCCTGAGAGTGTGTAGATCGCTCAAGTGAGTTTGCTCAGCTGTGAAGGAAATCATATCTGGAAACTATCAGAGTTAGAATTACAGGTCAACATTTTGGACCAGATGTTTTCTCTCTTGTAGCATGGTTGGTCTGGTTCAGGCATGGGCAAACTCTGGCCCTCCTGGTGTTTTGGACTTTAACTCCCACAATTCCTAACAGCCTACCAGCTGTTAGGAATTGTAGGAGTTGAAGTTCAAAACACCAGGAGGGCCAAAGTTTGCCCATGACTGTTCTGGAGGGATTTCAATGCAAGCAGAAGAAAAAGTCCCCTTTTGACCATGTGTGGATTGAGACAAAGTACAGTAATATTTACTCTCTATTAAAGGCAGCAAAGTAAACGTTCTTGGGATCCAGGGTCTATCTGTGTATCATGGATGTGAGAAGGAGTTACAAAGGATGCTTCTCCTGGTTGGATTGTGTTTCTTGTTGCCCACCTAGCAGAAAGTATTGAAATCAGGACAAATGAATAAGTGCCTTCAAGCTTTTCCTGAATGTTCCAGCTAGTCTTCCAGATCACTCGATTCTTTCCAAATCACAGCTTTTCCTTCACTGTGTAGAAGCAACAGAAATATTTTATTGGCATCTGGGACCATGAATCCATTGTACACTTTAAGAACATAAGAACATAAGAAGAGCCATGCTGAATCGGGCCTCAGCCCATCTAGTCCAGCATTCTGTGTCACACAGTGGCCCACTAGTTGTACACAGGGATCTCTAGCAGAAAGGAGGCAAAACCCTCACCTGCTCCCGACCCCCACAACCAGTACCCGGGGAAAATCCTGCCTGCCTCCATCAACACAGAGGTGGCACTTGGATGTCCATTTCAGTAGCTACTGATTCCCTTGGTATCCATGAATCTGTCTAATCCTGCCTTGAAGCTGTCCAGGCTGACAGCTGTCACAACCTCCTCTGGAAGCGAGTTCCATAACCCAATGACCCTCTGGGTGAAGAAATATTTCCCTTTATTAGTCCTAACTTTCCTACCTTGGAGCTTTAGGGAGTGCCCCCTAGTCCTAGTATTGTGTGACAGAGAAAATATTTTTCTTTATTCACCTTTTCTATCCCATGCATGATTTTATACACTTCGATCAAGTCACCTCTTAAACGCCGTCTTTCAAGGCTGAAAAGACCAAGGCGTTGCAACCTGGTTTCATAAGGGAGCTGCTCCATCCCTTGGATCATATTTGTTGCCCTTCTTTGTACCTTTTCCAGTTCCGTTATATCCTTCTTGAGGTGCGGTGACCAGAATTGTACACAGTACTCCAGATGTGGCCTCACCATAGATTTGTAGAGAGGCAATACAACATTTGCCGACCTATTTTCGATTCCCTTCCTGATCATGCCAAGCATAGAATTTGCTTTTTCACTGCTGCAGCGCACTGGGTTGACACCTTCATTGAGCTGTCCACCAAAACCCCAAGATCCCTTTCCTGGTTTGTCTCAGAAAGCTTTGATCCCATCAGTTGATAAGTGTATTTGGGGTTCTTTTCCACGATGTGCATGACTTTACACTTGTTTAGGTTAAAATGCATTTGCCACTTTGTTGCCCATTCACTCAATTTCGAGAGATCTTTCTGGAGCTCTTTACAGTCAGTTTCATTTTTTTAACTACCCTGAACAGTTTAGTGTCATCTGCAAACTTTGCTACCTCACAATTTACTTCTACATCCAGATCATTTATGAATAAATTAAAAAGTAACGGTCCTAAAACTGAACCTTGGGGTACGCCACTTCACCTCTTTCCACCCAGAGAAGTGTCCATTTATTACCACCCTTTGTTTCCTACAGTTTAGCCAGGTTCCAATCCAGGACAAGACCTGTCCCCTGATTCCATGGCTGAAGAGCTTATTTAGGAGCCTTTGGTGAGGGACTTTGTCAAAAGCCTTTTGAAAGTCAAGGTAAACAATATCGACTGGGTCCCCTTTATGTGTTTATTTACACCCTCAAAGAATTCTATCAAGTTAGTAAGACATGATTTGCCTTTGCAGAAACCATGTTGATTTTCCTTCAGCAATGCCTGTTCTTCTATGTGCTTGGTAATTTTTCTTTAATAATGGTTTCCATCACTTTGCCTGGAACTGAGGTTAGACTAACTGGCCTATAATTTCCTGGATCACCCCTGATCCTTTCTTGAAGATCGGAGTTACATTTGCCTCCTTCCAGTCCTCGGGTACAGTGCCTGATCTTAGAGAAAGGTTATATATTTTGGCTAGAATTTCAGCAATTTCACACTTGAGTTCCTTAAGAACTCTGGGGTGGATGCCATCTGGCCCTGGTGATTTGTTGACATTTAGTTTAGTAAGGCATGTGAGAACATCTTCCTTGTTTATCTCTATCTGGTTTAATTCATTTAATTCCCTCCCTGAAAAAACTGACTCAGCTGCAGGCATATGTTGTCTGTCCTCCTGTGTGAAAACGGAGGCAAAGAAGTCGTTTAGCCGCTCAGCAATCTCCTTGTCTTCACTTATCGTCCCTTTCTTACCTCAAGTGGCCCAACTGCTTTTCTAGTTGGGTTCCTGCTTCTGATGTACTTAAAGAAGTTTTGCTATTTTTTTAATGTTCTTAGCTATATGTGCCTCAAAATCTCTCTTGGCTTTCCTGACGGTTGCTTTGCATTTAGTTTGCCAGAGCTTGTGTTCCTTTCTGTTCTCCTCAGTAGGAAGAGCCTTCCATTTCTTAAATGAGTTTTTCTTCTTTCCAATCACATCTTTTACTTCATTTGTAAGCCATACTGATGTCCTCTTGGACTTTCCCGGCCTCTTTCTTATTTTAGGAATGCATTTTAGTTCGGCTTGTTTTATAGTATTTTTAAACAGTTTCCAAGCATTTTGGAGGGATTTGATTTTTTACTGTTCCTTTTAGTTTGTTCTTTACTATTTTTCTCATTTTGGTGAAATTCCCTTTGTGAAAATTTAAGGTCTCTGTGTTAGTTTTCACTGACAGTTTGCTATCCAAACTTAAGTTGAAGGTTATTGTGTTGTGGTCACTTTAAAAGTCTATGCAATGTAAAGACGAGAGAGAGAGAGAGAGAGAGAGAGAGAGAGAGAGAGAGAGAGAGAGAGAGAGAGAGAGAGAGAGAGAGAGAATGAATTATTGTATTGCCATTCTGTTCTGTTTACTTCTCGGCTATATTTGTTAAATATGTGATTATATAATTTTTACCAAATCAATAAGAATACTTAACTCTGGTTAAAAGATTGTATTACACATTTTCTACACTCCATCTACAGCTTTTTCAGCTCCCTGAGGAGTGCTGGCCATATCTAACACCAAAACAATAAATCCTTCTATAACAGCTGCAGATTTGCCAAGTAATTGACTGGATAGACTGAAATTTATACTATAACCAGATGGCCCTATAGCTGTGAGATTTCTCCTGGGTAAATTCAGCTGTCACTTGTGAGCATCTGTATAAAGCCATGGGGGATTGATGTACTTTTCATTCATTCCATTGGGACATGCATCATTAACATTCAGAGGAAGATGTGTCAGACCAGAGCATTAGTCCTAGCTTGTGTTAGCATGCTACCTTGTCAGTCATGTACAAATCATTAAACCTACTGGCTACTCAGCTAGATTTAGAACATTTAGAACAAGAACTACTGAATTGAACTGATGGAGATGGCTTTCATGTGTGTGCTGTCCAGTTCCCTTTAATGCAGTAATGTAATTAGATCCTTTAATGTCTAGCTGGAGTTTCTTGAGATATTATAGATTCAAATTTAAGTTTCAGCAGGACACATCTAATTATGTAAATACATCTGAAGAAATAGACTTAGTCTACTAAAGTGTGTGCTACCAACTTCGTTCCCTCAGCTAGTCTCTTAAATTGTTACAAGATTCCTTTGCATATTCCAGATTAACATACCTACAGTTTCAGCATGTAGTTGCAGTTTTTCATTTACTTCAGATGAAGAAAGAAATCAAAACAAGTCATCTCTATCTATACCAACATATAGCATTGGAATCAGAAATATACACAGAGGTGCTGACATTTCTGGCCATGGTAGAAACAATATGATAGTTGCAAATTAATTAAATTCCACTTTGTCACCAACTGTGGAAGTTCACAGCACCCCACTGAATGATTTTGTGGATTACAACAAATATTTCTCTTAAATATATGAACCACTCCCTTATTTTTAGACAGCCCTGTTTGTTTCCAAATTGGTAGAGGTTCAAGCGTTCCACTATGATGGTGGTCGATTCATTATTGCTATAGTTATTTTGTCTTTTTCCCAGGTCAAAACTCAAGGCTGGTCAAACAAAAATGGAAGATATATCATTTTCTTATGATTGATTGCTTCTATCAATATCATTAACAAATATAATTTTTGACATACATAGATATTGGAAAATGGGTTTTATGAATATCCTATTGTATACTTCAGCCTCAGTAACTGGGTCCAAGAACAATATGCCTTTTCCCTCAACTATGTTTGAACCCTATTAATAGTAAGCTACATACTGTAGATATCTATCAGGATGTATGAACTATTGTCAGAGTCCTGCCCAGTTCGTCTCTGTAAATCAGCCGAGCACACAAATGTAGTCGAGGGCAGTCTGAGGTCAGCACATTAATCAATCAGCCCAGTGAGGAGGCAAGAGGGCAAGCCCCATAAGTCCACTCCAATATTCCAAAGCCAAGATATCTCACCAACACATTTTCCAAGAATAATCCAACATCCAGGGTACAGTCCATCATTCAAGACAAAAAGCTTCAGGCTGCTTCTCATTACCAATGTTGCTACCAGCAACTAACCATTCCAAACATCAACCATTTATGCAGATCTCTCAAGTGATCCCACCTGCTGGCTCTTCTCATTCAAATGACTAGATCTCTGCACTTGAATCCCATCTTAACCTCTGGTTGCCTATTTCAAGGTCTTGCTCTGAGTCCAAAGGAATGGTAAGTCTTCAATTGTCTATTTGGGGTTGCAGTTGTTCCTGCTCTGAAGTGGTGGTTTCTTCACTCCCTGGTGGCATGGGCTGTTGCTCTGTATTTGAGCTCAACTCAACTGCTGGGAAAAGTAATCTTTCCTCCACATCCTCATTGTCAGCACTAGCCATGAAAACTATGTTGGAACAAATTATCTTTATGCTTTTTCTACTTTTCTGTGTGTTTTATAAAGAAATCTATAGACATTTTAAATGTGGGCAATAGTTTGTATTAGTATTATAGCTACAGCCCCCACAGACTTGCACAGGCTTCAGGTGACTACAGACTTCCACCACCTAAATGGTTTATGAACAGAACTATGACATTGGTATAAATCACTGATTCTCAAAGTGGGCGATACTGCCCCCTAGTGGATGGTGAGGCGATCCAAGGGGGCGGTGGGAGGCTCAGAGGAATTTGGTGGGCAGTGAACCCCTTTAAGGGGGTGGTGAACAATTGGGGGTTCTGTGTGCCAAGTTTGACTCAATTCCATTGTTGGTGGAGTTCAAAATGCTCTTTGATTGTAGGTGAACTATAAATCCCAGCAACTACAACTCCCAAATGAAAAGGGCTATTTTCTCAAAACTCCACCAGTGTTCAAATTTGGGCATATTGAGTATTTGTGCCAAATTTCATCCAAATCCATAGCTGTTTGGGTTTATAGTGCTCTCCAAATGTAAGTGAACTACATGTCCCCTAAATCACTGCCAATTCCTCCCAAACCCCTCCAGTACTTTCTGTTGGTCATGTGGGTTCTCTGTGCCAAGTTTGGTCCAGTTCTATAATTTGTGGGGGTCTCAGTGGTCTGTGGAAGTCAGAGGTGAATCGATTGAAGCTACTGCAAATCCCATCATCCGTTGTTCATACTCCCCCAAACATATTGTTTTTGTGATTAATCACTATGTTTTAATTATGCTCAATTTGTAACAATGAAAACACTTCCTGCATTAGAATTCATAGGAGTTGCAAAATCATGTATGAAGTAGCAACAAAAATATGGTTGGGGATCACCACAACATGAGAAACCTTATTTAGGGCTCATGGCATTAGAAAGGTTGAGAACCACTGCATTGATACATATATCTTTCTGTTTAATTGCTATTACATTTTTTTAAAAAAATAATTTCTAGGGGGGTGGTGAGTAAAAAAAATTCTGGAAAGAGGGCGGTAGGCCAAAAAAGTTTGGGAGCCACTGGTATAAACTGTGAGGTCTGCATAACCATTCCCCCACTTTTGACCACAGGAGACCTTAAAACAAGGGCTGTCCTCCTCCTGAATAATGTCAGTACTATTTTTTTCTCATTTTGTTTTTGTCAGGATGCATTTATTTTGCAAAATATGTAGTTGCTGAATACCAAAACTATTGGCATACTTTAATTTAGAGTTCTATACTAGAGAACAAGGAAGAGTACAATGATGTCCCAATCTCCTTGATCTCAATGGAATTTGCACTTTAGTGTTCTTCCAAAAGCTTCTTAGTGCTCTCTACTGGACTCTTTATGAAATATTCCTCAAACCGAGAGAGAACCCACAATCCACCTTTCATTTAAAAGTATGAAAGACAAAGTTACTGTACAAAATCAGGGGGGAAAATGAGCAAGCAGATAGAATCTGCGAAAGATTTTGAAATTGGGGAATTTGAGAGGAGTTGGTATTTCAGAATAAAACTAGCTAAACCAAACAGGCAAGTCTTGTTTTTACTCAAAAGACTGATCACTGTCATTGTTGTAATTGCTTACCTCCTGCTCCTCCTTATATTTCAATTGGTTAAAATGCTGTTGGGGAATTACAAATGTGTAAACTCTGCAGCTATGCATAGAAAAGCCAAGGAAATTCAAGAGGTTGCCATAAAGTCAACTGGTGACTTGGAAGTATATGCATACATACAATTAGGGCTATTTCAGCTGACTCAGGCTCTCTTGCAGTCTCGGGCTCCACTGCTACTGAATCCCTTCAGGATGTTGCATATGCCAGCATTTTTCTCTAGGGTGCAGAAGCCCAACATCCCCCTTCCCGATGAATTCTTGCTGGAGGGACTGACTTCTGCCTCAGTGTCTATGGCTCACAGAGGATTTCTGGCAGCCAGAGCTCCCAGCTTTCCATCTGACTGTTCTTGCTGTGACATATTCTCTTGACTCTTCAAAATAAGGCATCACGACTTGCTAAACTATAAGACAAATAAACACATTTCTCAATTAACTCTGACAAAGAAGCTCTTTTTCACAAAATTGTGTTATACCTCACATAGTTTGGTGTCAAGTTGAGTATTGTGTCTTCAGTAATCAATGCATGAAAGCTAGATCTGAGAATGAATAGTTTCGGCTCCAGCCAGCTATGTACAGCCCCCCTCCCCACAGCAGACAAGATGAAGGAAACATTTGCCTCCAAAATGATTTGCTGAGCATGTGTGGACTTCAAATCAGAAAGAAAAGAGGATATTAACCTGTCTCTTTAAGTATGTCCAGCATCTTTTAAAAAACACCAACACAGACCTATTTGCCCAACAAAATGGAAATAATATCAAAACTGCATTTTGGAATAAATTTTCAAGGGGTCTCAAGAAGATTCAAAATGTTTTTGTGACTTATGGTAAATTTGATTATCATGTCTACAATGTTATTTGAGACCTCTTGAACATAATGGAAGTTATCTCTAAGTAAACATGCATAAGAATGTGCTATTAAACTCATAGACTTAATTTCACCCTAGGCCACTGAATTGTTTTTTAATGGACAGCATTTGGTACTGTTACACTATAGTAGACAATATTGTTTTATTGTACGCAATTCCCTCTTACTGTCTTACTCCTCTCTTTATAGGTATTTTTAATTGCATTATCCATACCCGAAAATTTCCTTTAAGTAGCAAACCTCCCATAGCTGTAATTCATAATTCTTTTTAGGAACTGAGAGACAATTTTTAAAGCCTGCTTCTTTTTATTTTCATTACTCTCTGGGCAATCTGCACTATTGAACAAATTACATCTAGCAGCTGCTTAATTAATAACTGAAAGCAAAAATTGTTATCTCACAATAACACGGCTATTTGGAGAGGAGAAAGAACAAAGGTTTGATGTTAGTACCCTATTTTTACTAATGGTGGGGGGGGGATTAATATATGCACACATACACACAAACAACATACTTAACAAAACCAGTAGAGTCTATCCCAAGATAAAAGAAGGTAAGGCATCCATTTCTTCCCTTTTCCCTAGATTTGTAGTCTTCAATATTTTTTCCTGTTTGTCTCTTAGGGCCACCAAGTAGTCTCTTAGAAGAAGAAAATACCTGAATGACAATGGCACAATCTTGTAGGAAAGTCTACAGTGCCAAAATCAATATGAGGCTATACGGTAGTTTGTTTAGGAGTTCATCCCATTAATGCCTCAGTGTAGCGCCAGAGTTTCTAGTCACTCTTTTTCAAGCTAGTCAGAACTATTGGCTCATTTAGCTCACTGTTTTGTTTGGGGCAAAGTGTAGCTTCCTAGGCATTCCTGGATTGCATCTAGAGAGCTACATTTATGAGTCTATATTGCGATTGAAACCTTTTTCTGTCCAAGTGTTAAATTTAAATGGAGGGAGGAAAAGAATTCCACTAGTGATTGGAGTTAGGGTCACATGGTAAAACAAGAAAAAATGGGCATAGCTAGATTATCAGCAACTTTGATTTTATCCCACTAAGCATAAGCAGAGATCAGCTACAAGAAGGCTTTCTTCATGGTTTCCTCCCATTTTATAAAATTCACTTCCAAAAGATAGCCCCATCCTTGCTGTCCTTCCATCAACAAACCTCCTGATAGTAATAGCTGTTCAACAATGGAATATGCTGCCTCTGGGGACACTTCCAGACAGCCCTTTATTCCAGGACCATCCACGTTTTTAAAACGTGGATGTTCCTGGGGGCGTGTCCACACCCACCCCAGAAAGTATGCACTTCTGGGGTGGTGTCCAGATGTTATTCCAGGACTGGCCCAGCAGAACATCTGCAGAACTTACCCCCTCCCCACAGCCCCCAAACCCCTATATTTGCCCACCTATATTTTATTGTCAAACAAAATTGAACAATAAATAAAATAAATAAAAAATTGAACAATACATAAAAGTAAAATAAACTTACCCAGCCTTCATTACAGACTAACCAGAGCTCTCCCAGCGCGTAGAAATGACGTATCAGAAGAATCCTGGTATCTAGATCAACAAAGAGAATGACATACAGTCTATTTCATATCCATGGGGTTTGGATCTGCATAATCAACCAACCAAAGCCTGAAAATACTTGGAAGAAAATCCAAAAAGAAACCCTAATTTTGTCATGTATTGAACACCACACTGATATGTAGGAATATTGTACTGTGTCCTCCCACATTTTCAAAGATATTCTGGCTCTCTTGGCAGTGCCAGATTTACCATTGTGATCAAGCATAGGGTCCTGTTGGCCAGGGGACCTATCTTTCTGTCATTTGTTTGTTTGTTTGTTTTACGGTGAATTTTGCTTATGTGGTGCAATTCTAAATTTGAAGGTGTTCTATTTTTGTGCGATTACAGACATAATGGTATAGCTAATGGCAGGGTTGCCAGATGCTAAAGGTGGAAAGGAAGGGCCTCATCCCCATTCCCCCTTCATCCGACCTTCTCTCTGGCCTGGACACCTCTTGTGACAATGTTGCCATAGTGATGTCCAGGCAGCATCCACGCCCAGCTTCCGGAGAAGGGCAAAAGGTTGGAGGGGGATCAGACAAGGCCATAGAAGATGGAGGGAGCCCCCACCACCCAGAGTGGACCCCATTTCACCTGGGTGCCCAGGATGCCACCATCAGAGTCAGGGAAAAGGCTGGCCAGGCTTGGACTTACTCCCTGCCAGAAGGAAGCGCATGTTCAGATCGCCTAATACGATTGGCGGAATTACAGTTTTAATGACGAATTCGGGCTGAGAGGGGTGGTATAGAAATGTGACAAATAAATAAATGTTAAACTTCCATTCTATGTCTAACCTGTGTATATTTAAATATTTATTTTATGGAAATATGTCTTATTGTGTATTCTACGGAGTGTTTTAAAATGATTATGTGTTTTAATTATGTGTTTTAGCAGTGTTCTAACCAGCCCTGAGCCCTGAGGAGAGACAGGTAAAAAATTAAATTATTATTATTATTATTTTATGTCCCAGATGAGGGTGTATTGCGATGTGGGACATTTTATCTAAATACGGGACTTTCCCTTAAAATCCAGGACACCTGGCAATGCTGGTTGATAGTCTATGGGAGAGTGACACAAAGCAGGCAGTGTAGGCCTGCTGGGCTTACCTCCTTCAAGGCGCCACAAAGGGATCTTATAACTTAACACAGGCCCCCATTTGTCCTAAATCCAGCACTGCTCTCCAGTATTCATTTGACTTGTCATTTTATATAAAAGACACAATTTTATTATTCAATTGTATATAATGGAAATAGAGCAGCCACAGGAGTCCTGGAACCAAACCCCAACAGATACCAAAGGCCCGCTGTACTTCCATTTATCCTGTTTGTTGTAACATTTTATAGCTGTTTGTATTGAGGAGGAAACACATTGGAGGGATGAAATTTAAGTTCATATATATCCTCGCATGAAATAATCCATATGCTAGTGACTGAGCTAAGTGTTTGATTGTACATTGCAGGGGCTAGTAATTACATCTTGTGTGTGGCATTAGAAAAAATCAGATTACATATGATTATCCATCCAGATTTACCAGCATTCAGCTGTAGATTCTCTGTTCCAGTGCCAAAGCACTGCACAGAAACATCTGGGAAAGAGGCAAAGGTTTCATTGATGTGATTAGTCTTCCTAGCAGGCTGAGTTCTTCCTCTGAGAAATGGAGCGCTGACACTATTAACTAAGCTGGACTCCAAATGCTTTTTAAAAGTCCAAATCTCTTGATCCTCAGATGCTGTAAAAGCTAAGGAATTAAACACTTGTGAAATAGCAGTGTGACTATGTGAGAGCTAACCCTAGACATTTTGCTGCCTGATGTAGAGCAGCAATTGGCACTCCCACCTCTCAAATGAAACTGTATAGTACCCTAAACCAGCCATTATTTTGGTGCCTGAGGCAGAAATTCTCACAATCATCTCTTTCCATCTCCTGGGCGATAAAACTATAATAACAAGAAATTAAACAGCTAACAATTCAGTGCCCTTTCATGACACCCAAACCTGCTACCAAAGATGCCTGAAGCAAGAGTGTGTCACAAAATATATATTCTTTTCCCCACCCCTATCCCAATGCAGTGGTCTTTAAACTACAAGTAGATCTTTACAGCCTAGTGTGAGTACTGATGGTATTACTATTTTTAAAATATTGTTTCTTTTCTAAGAGACAGGAGTGAGAGAGGAAAAGAGTGACTAGACGCAAATGAACATTGTTAAAAAGTTTAGTGTTGTACCAAGAACCTTTCCCCCAGTATTATATGAATTATGAAGCCTTGGTCTTAGATTCCAATTATGCATTCTGAACACATGCAGGAGTATTTACATGTGTTTACATATGTACACACAGAGGTCTTCACATGATTCAGAACTCTTAAGTGACCAGGTTTCCAGGTTACATGGCAGCAGGCATGTAGCCGGGGGGGCTTCTCTCAGTGTGGTCTGTGAGAATGCCTTAATGGTACATTATTTAAACTGTTATGTTTATTCATGATCTGATCACCATGCTCAATATATCCCATATGCATGGGGATATTGGGATGACGATACAAAAGGTTTGCTAGGGTAGATCCTCTCTCACTCAGACTCAGCCCCCTGAATCAAACTCAGCCGCTCCCAAATCAAAATCCTGGCTTGGCTTGGCAGCTTCTGCCCATCCAGATATGCCCACAGGGGTTCCTTTTCTGTAGAAATTCAAGCTATATGCAGAGTATATGTTGAAGTTGAGCCTGAGGCTCAGAGAGAGGAGTCTGTAGTTAGAAATGCTAAACAGTCTACTCGTGAGCAAGAGTCGGATGAGGAGCTCAAGAAAGGAAGAGATTACGGCAAATACTTAGTGATACTTCTGGGGATGAAATGTTTCTGGGTTTTTCGGAGGATGATGGGAGTGGGGATGAGGAGCAGGCAATGGGAAGTGAGGATGAGGGGTCACAGAGAACTGAAGGTGACTATAGTGAGATGAATTGAACTGATGTGCAGCAGATATGGGATGTCTGCTTCGAACCCACCAGCAGTGATTCGTTTGCAGGATTCAAGGGAGATGGGGAACGGGGGAATGGAAATGGGGAGCGAGAGAGACAAAGGGCGGCATGAGCAGAGATGTTAGCAGCTGAAAGAGATGGTGAAGGGGCGTCGGCAAAATTAAGTTCTGAGGAGGACTGAACAAAGGGAGTTTGCAATTAACCATTTGTTGCAGCTGGCAAGGCATTGTTCTTGCCATCAAGGCCATTGCCTCCTGCTTTGGATCGCTGCTGGACTGATGATTTGACTGGCTGTGGACTTGGAATTCTGGACTTTGGTATTGTATTTCATGGGTTTTTGCATCTTGTGTCCTATCTTTGGCTGCTCCACCTTTAATCCCCTCTGTGCTAGATTCTACTGCTCCTTGGTTTTGGATTCTGGATTGGCCTGACTTTGCTGCTGCTTCATTCGTATTTCTCCTGGCTGGACTAAAGGACCGTTTTGACTCTTCTACTTCGTCTGCATTCCCCTGGCTTGACTAAAGGATTGTTTGGCACTGTAGCACAGCAGTTCTCCTTTGTGCCTGGGGGCCAGGGAACAGGACCGGGGGTTCCATTAGCATTAGGGCCTGCACCAGCAGAGATAGATTCTGAAGAGGATTTGGAAGGGTTACCAGAAGGAATGTTCCCCATCTCTGGGCCTCCTTCTCCCACAGAAAGCTTGGCATGGGAAGAAGGTTGGCTTGACCCTTACGAAGAGATAGATAACCAGGTGCAAATGGAAAGCAGTGATAGTGAAACGTATGAACGGCCGGGTGGGAGAGGCTCACAGGATCTTGTGAGTGAAAACATGGAAGCGAGCGGCTGGGAAGATTCTAGGGAGGAGAGCTCTCATGGAGATATAGACCCAGGTGCTGGGAGACAAGGCCGAACCTTTGATAGGAGACGAAGCATCGAGTCTAGCAGAAGGGGATGGTGCCATAGCCTAGACAGGCCGAGGTCGGTCAGTAAAGATTGGAGACGACGAAGCCTAGAGCGTCGGGGACCTCGGCCGAAAGATTAAGTATAGGATCCGTGGGGAACGAATCCCCAGTACTTCGCCACGTCTCTTCTGCAGACGTGTAGCCGCGAAGTTGGTCCATGGAGCTAAGTTGGCTAGTGGCCACCAAGTCTTGCCTTGCATCTTGCATCTTGCTTTGTTCCTGAATCGCCTTGCTGTGCGGAGCTTTGCCAAGCCTTGGATTATTCACCTAGCTGCTTTTGGACAATTGATTGCTTACAGCCTTTGGATTGCTTTTCTTATTTCTATGGACAATATTCCTTTTGAACTGTTTTATATTCAATAAAGTAGTTAGCCTTCAGTCCGTCTCTGTGTGTGTGATTAAAGGGCCGGTCAAGTCCGTGCATCGTGACAGGCACTTCTTCTCCATCTGCATTCATCCTGGCTTGACTAAGGGATGCTGTACGATAACACCTGAACCAGTCCATGAGCCAGCCGGAGCAATCAATCCAATAAGCGTTTACTGGCAAATATAACAAGACAGTATAAAATAAAGTATTATAGAATATGGAACTTCTCATTTGTCACATGTTCAATTTACAGACTTTGTTCAGGAACCTTGCCACTGAGAGGCAATGGTTAAAATCTTGGCAGTTTAAAACTGCCAGCTACAGCAAAAGTGTTCCAAAGAAAACTACACTAAGGGGCACTACAGCACTACACAAGTATAGTATTTACATATGTACACACAGAAATCTTCACAGAATCACGTGAACCTTAAGGTTCTACTTTTACTGCTGTGGAATTTGCAGTTCGTTGTGTGCCTTCAAATTGTTTTCAACTCCATGTGGCCCTAAGGCAGAGTATAGGGAGAGTAATAAAATTACAGGGTACATAAGAACATAAGAAGAGCCATGCTGAATCGGGCCTCAGCCCATCTAGTCCAGCATTCTGTGTCACACAGTGGCCCACTAGTTGTACACAGGGATCTCTAGCAGAAAGGAGGGCAAACCCTCACCTGCTCCCGACCCCCACAACCAGTACCCGGGAAAATCCTGCCTGCCTCCATCAACACAGAGGTGGCACTTGGATGTCCATTTCAGTAGCTACTGATTCCCTTGGTATCCATGAATCTGTCTAATCCTGCCTTGAAGCTGTCCAGGCTGACAGCTGTCACAACCTCCTCTGGAAGTGAATTCCATAACCCAATGACCCTCTGGGTGAAGAAATATTTCCCTTTATTAGTCCTAACTTTCCTACCTTTGAGCTTTAGGGAGTGCCCCCTAGTCCTAGTGTTGTGTGACAGAGAAAATAGTTTTTCTTTCTTCACCTTTTCTATCCCATGCATGATTTTATACACTTCGATCAAGTCACCTCTTGAACGCCGTCTTTCAAGGCTGAAAAGACCAAGGCGTTGCAACCTGATTTCATAAAGGAGCTGCTCCATCCCTTGGATCATTTTTGTCTTTGTACCTTTTCCAGTTCCGTTATATCCTTCTTAAGGTGCGGAGACCAGAATTGTACACAGTACTCCAAATGTGGCCTTACCATAGATTTGTAGAGAGGCAATACAACATTTGCCGACCTATTTTCGATTCCCTTGCTGATCATGCCAAGCATAGAATTTGCTTTTTTCACTGCTGCTGCGCACTGGGTTGACATCTTCATTGAGCTGTCCACCAAAACCCCAAGATCCCTTTCCTGGTTTGTCTCAGAAAGCTTTGACCCCATCAATTTGTAGGTGTAGTTGGGGTTCTTTGCCCCGATGTGCATGACTTTACACTTGTTTAGGTTAAAATGCATTTGCCACTTTGTTGCCCATTCACTCAATTTCAAGAGATCTTTCTGGAGCTCTTTGCAATCAGTTTCATTTTTAACTACCCTGAACAATTTAGTGTCGTCTGCAAACTTTGCTACCTCAGAATTTACTCCTACATCCAGGTCATTAATGAATAAATTAAAAAGTAACGGACCCAAAACTGAACCTTGGGGTACGCCACTTCTCACCTCTTTCCACCCAGAGAAATGTCCGTTTATTACCACCCTTTGTTTCCTACAGTTTAGCCAGGTTCCAATCCAGGACAAGACCTGTCCCCTGATTCCATGGCTGAAGAGCTTATTTAGGAGCCTTTGGTGAGGGACTTTGTCAAAAGCCTTTTGAAAGCCAAGGTAAACAATATCGACTGGGTCCCCTTTATCTATGTGTTTATTTACACACAGGGTAAGATCTGTTAAGGAAAAAGTATGTCATTGCCTTAATCTGAGAGTGGGTGACTTACCCAAGGTCATAATCTAATGGAGTTCATGGCCAATTGGGGAGTTGTACCCTGCTCTCAAGAGTCTACTCAATGCTCAAACCACTACACCAGTCTGGAGTTTACTCCGGTTTGCTATAGTATCATAGAATTGTAGATCTTTAGCCTTCTCTGGCAAGGAGTGCTAGAATCTCACCAAACTACAACTCCCAGAATTCCATAGCATAGAGTGGTGCCAAACTGCATTAATTCTACAGCATAGGGGCACCCCAAAATGCAGGCACATCTAGCAGCAGTTGAGTATTATCCCTATTTGACTAGGTAGTTTGTCACATGAACCCAAAATATATAGGGTTTTTAAAAGTCTAGCTTCACTTCTCAGTTTCTCAAATTGTTGGTGTTAAAAAATATTTTGCAAGGGAAATGTTTTGAATGCCACAAACTGCTGGTCTGTGAAACAAAGCACAGATCAATGCTACATCGTTGCCTCAACATTCCAGGACACAGGAGTAGGAAGCAGCTGTTCAATGAGATTCCTCCTGTACTAGACCAGATTAATGTTGTTTCTGGTTGCTTGAGAGTTACTATTACAATTAGGCTTAACTAGCACTACACTCCGTGCTATACCATACCACAAACTCTTTACTGACTTGATTAGTAAAGGTAAAAGTTTCCCCTTGACATTGAGTTTAGTCGTGTCCGAATATGAGGTATGGTGCTCATCTCCATCTCCAAACTGAAGAGCTGGCATTGTTCATAGACACCTCCAAGGTCACGTGGCCGGCATGACTGCATGGAGCACTATTACCTTCCTACTGGAGCTGTACCTATTAATCTACTCACGTTTACATGTTTTAAACTGCTAGGCTGGCAGGAGCTGGGCTAACAGTGGAAGCTCACCCTGCTCCCCGGATTCAAAAACCCTTGACCTTTCCATCAGCAAGTTCAGCAGCCAGCTCAGTGTTTTAACTCACTGTACCACCAGGGGACTCTGGCTTCATAGTAATAATGAAATGTAGACATTAAAAGCAAATTAAGACAAATAAGGACAAATGTAACATTTTTACTGTACTATATTATAGAAACTGATTCTTTTGTAATGTCAAGTATTATCAATATCTATCCATTTTATCCACGGGCCACATTCTCTTTGTTTAGTTCTATTTCCATTTTATCATTTGTTTTTATTATGATTTTGTTATTTTCATTTCATTACTATGTTATTATTATTTTATTTGATGTTATTGTTTTGTTTATATGTACTTTTGCTCTATTGTAATTTGTTTGCGCTTGGCCTCATGTTAGCCACCTCGAGTTCCTTTGAAGAGATGGTGGCGGGGTATAAATAAAATTATTATTATTATTTCTTCTATTTTTGCTGGTTATGTGAGAGTTCTGGTTAACTGAGAGTTTACTGTAGTTTGTTACAGGGGCCCTTAATATTTATTGCCTGTCATTGCAGTCAATAACAGTTAAGAAGTCCAATTTGCCTCTTTCTCAAATTGTTAAGTTACCTTCCAAGGGGAAAAGTGGGGAATGTTACAGAATGCTGGCCTGTGAAAGCAAAACACAGGTAGTGTGGCCTTTGCTCAACATCCCCAACTAAGCAAGACATAGGAATGTCGTGGGCTCCCAGAGCTGGGAGAGACCCGTCCAATCCAACTCCATTCTGCCATGCAGTGACACACAATCCTGCATGGCTTTAGGCATGGGCAAACTTCAGCCCTCCAGGTGTTTTGGACTTCAAGTCCCACAATTCCAGACAGCTGGCTGATTATGGGCCATTCCACACATCCCTAAGTATATCCCATAATATCAAGGCAGAAAATTCCATAATACCTGCTTTGAACTGGGTTATTTGAGTCCACACTCACGATAATGTGGGATTTGTATAATGGTTTTTAATTGTATTTTATATTATGGGCACTGACTGCCATGTGTAAACCACCTCGAGTCGCCTTCGGGCTGAGAGGGGCGGTATAGAAATATAGTAAGTAAATAAATAAATTTCCTGCCTTGATATTCTGGGATATAGGACTGTGTGGAAGGGCCCTTTGTGAGAGCCAACCCTGGACATTTTGCTGCCTGATATAGAGCAGCATTTGACAATGAAACTGTATAGTACCCTAAATCAGCCATTATTTCAGTGCCTGAGACAGAAATTCTTGCACTCATCTCTTTCCATCTCCTGGGTGATAAAACTATAATATCAAGAAATTAAACTGCCCTTTCATGACACCAAAACCTGCTACCAAAGCGGCCTGAAGCAATGGAGTCACAAAATGTATATTGTATGTATTGTCAATGGTTTTAATGGCTGGAATCACTGGGTTGCTGTAGGTTTTTTGGGCTGTATGGCCATGTTCTAGAAGCATTTTCTCCTGACGTTTCGCCTGGATCTGTGGCAGGCATTCTCAGAGATTGTGAGGTCTGAGGCCACAGATGCAGGTGAAACATCAGGAGAGAATGCTTCTAGAACATGGCCATACAGCCCAAAAAACCTACAGCAACCCAAAATCTGTATCCCCCCCCAATGCAGCTGTTATGAATGGTGGGAGCTCAAGTCCAAAACACGAGGGGTGAAGTTTGCCCATGCCTGCTTGAGAACCTCCTGTACTGACTCTTCGGATTCCACGTGGGGACTGAAGGGGAGGCCCGGTCACGTGGGGGAAGGGATGAGAAAGGCCCCTGTGCCCAGCGCGGGCTGGAGGGCGGGGCGCGCGGTCTCCTTGGCGACGCTTGTGACGCGCGCGCTGCCAGTGTTTCGCCGGGGCCGGCGTGCCTGAGGGCGCGAGGGCACTCGGGCCATGCGGCGGCAACAGCAGCGACGGCGCCGCGCGCGTGGCGGGTGGGCGCAGTGCGTGGGCGGCGAGGAGGAGGGCAGCCAGATCAGCAGCCGCCCGCCGCCGGCAGGAAGAAGCCGCCCGCCCCGTCGTGCTGCAGCCTGTCCGGCGCGGAGAGCCCGCGGGAGATGGCCAGGCGCAAGAGCCCCGGGCGCTTCTCGCCGGCGTGCGGCTTCCTGGAGGCCTACAGTTCGGAGCCCGAGGTGGCCGGCGGCGAGGGCCGGAGGGCCGCCTGGCAGGTCGGCCGGGGAAGAGCCGCGCCTGCTCCTCCTCGCTCCGCCGGCCGAAACCCCTCCGCCCGCCGCCTCTCGGCCTGGCAGCCCGGCGGAGAGGGCTGCGCCACACCCGGCACGGCCACCTCCTGCACCACCCTCTACGGCGGGGACTGGCCCGGCCCTCACGCCGAGGAGCCCTGGGCCAGCCCCGTGCCCCGCCCGCTCGACTACGCCGCCGTAGACTTCCCCGCCGACGCCAGCAAGCCGGCCTCGCGCTGCCCGTCCTCCTTCTCCTCCTTGGCCCCGCCCCCGAAGCCCGAGGCCACGGAGCTCAGCCGCCGGGACTGGCGCGAGCTCTGCGGCAGCAGCCCCAGCCTGGTGGACCTCATGCACTCCTTGCGCAAGTACGAGGAGGAAGAGGAGGAGGAGGATGCTGCTGCTGCCTACGACCCCAGCGCCATCCCCCACCACCGCCACCCCCAGAAGCAGGCCAGGAAAGGCCAGGACCACCAGATCCGCCTTCAGGATTTGGTCGACAAGCGCTACGAGGACCTGCTCCCCGAAAGGGACAAGAAGATCGCCGCCCTGATGCTGGCCCGGCACCAGGAGGAGGAGGAGATGAAGGACAGGCAGCTGCGGGTTTCGGAAGCCTGGGAGAACCTGAGGCGGAAGGAGAAGAAGCAGAAGGCCCGGCTGGACAAGGAGCGGCGGTACCATCTGGCCGACGGCCTGGAGCAGTGGCAGCGGGACCGCGACCAGAGGCTCTCCAAGCTCCGCCTGGAGGAACAGCAGCTCCTAGCCGCCAGGGAGAGGGACATGATGCTCCGCGACAAGAAGTGGAAGAAGCTGTCCAAAGATCAGGAGTCTCGGCGCAGGGAGAAATGCGAAACTGCCCGGCTCCAAGCCGAGTACCGGAAACGCTGCCAAGAGAAGCAACTCTGGGAGAAAAAGCTAAGCGAGAGGAGTACTCGGGAGCAGAGCTCTCACAGCTACAAGGAGAAGATGATGCAGGCCCTGGAGAAGAGGCTGATGAAGGAAATGGAAAGGAAGAGGCGGAAAACGGATATGAATGAATACAGGCGGGCCCAGCACACGCACAACAAGGACCAAATGGATGACCGGCTGAAAGCGGACGAGCTGTACAAGAGGCTCTGTATTGAGCAGAAGCTCCAGCGGTCTCAGGAGATCCTGGAGCAGCTGCTGGAAGAGAGGAACAGGGAACTGAAGGAAAGGTCTTTCAAGGAGGAGGAGCAAGGCATGATCACCAAGGTGCGAGCCAAAGAGACAGAGGAGGAGAAGCGACGGCGGAAGGAGATGTTGCTGCAGATCGCCGAGATGAAGATCCAGCAGGCCAGAGAGATCATGTCCAAAAATATCGATGACAGAGCACAGCATGCAAAAGAAATGAACTGCTTGAAGGAAAGGAACCACCATTTTCGCAAACAGAAGGTCGATTATGATGAAAAATGTCACCTACGGGAGTTACAAGAAGCACTACGACGGAAGGATCAGAAAAGCAATCAGATCCTAAGGCACAAAGACACGGCTATTGAAGAATCGAGGAAACTTGCCAAAGTATCGTATGACCTTAGGGAAAAAGTGAGAGATCTGATCAACCATAATTCATTCGATCAGATGGCATTAGATGCCCATCGCAATGCAAGCGTCCTTAGAGGTCTCTAGTGAAGTGTAACGAAACATCCCAGACTGTCTTGTGCCCCCCAAAAGATGGTTGTAATGTGTTCGTTTTGAAAAATTATGCACTGCTGTACACTAAAGTGGTTTCAGCCTTAATTCATGTTTGACTCATAAGTCTTTGGTTGGATTGTGAATTAAAGGAGCTGTATACCATATCTCACTTAGATTTATATATTGTACCTCATATATCACTTGGATTTGAACATAAAGCACTACAGCATTGTACAATTAATTGTAGCCATGATATAACAGAAGATACCATTTCATTTAATATTTCTATAACAATTCTTTTAAGTGTGTTTTTACAATGGCAGCCCATAGTTATTCACAAATTCTGGATTTTACATATTTTAATGTCATTGCCATTTCATATCCAAGTATGCATCTATCACTCATATTCAAGAACATAGTGAAAGTTGCTCACTATTTTTATATTTCAATAAATATTTCTATAGTCCAATAAATATTTTTATACCTAAATCAGCAAGTCTCCAGTGCACATAGCTAGCCCACCTATTTCTGTGAATCATATCATGGTGTTCAGTTGGGGTGGCAAAGTGCCCCCTCAGATAATCTTGGGCTGATATTCCTAAAATTCAAACACAATCAATCAAAACTTTATTACGGTCACAGACCAGCACAAAGCGGGCACAAGCACCCTAAGAGGAGAAGGACAACTCCCCAGTAAACAGTTATTTAAAATCAGACTAAAAATCAGTATAAAAATATATTTTAAAAGACAGGGTATTGTTGCCTTACGATGTCAATCATCACCCATCTGATATTAAGGGCAGCAGCACAGAACTTAGCAACACTATAAGTCATTGCAGTGTTAGAGTCCAAGCAGCAGGGTGGAATAACATCTTTCACTGCACCCGTGTACTTTAAAAGCCATGGTCCAATGAGATTGGATCTAAGATCTCTGTAGAACATGCATTGAAGAAGCACGTGCTCAGTTGTTTCCACATGACCAGACCCACAGGGGCATAGTCTCTGCTTGAAGGGGGTCTTCTGATACCTCCTCTCCAATACAGCCGATGGGAGGGCATGGCATCTTGCCAGGGTAAAAGCCCTTCGGTGTTTGGGCACCTCCAGGTCTGTCTGGTATGCCATGGGGGCAGTGTGGTATCTAGTGGCTTCTCTAACAATGAAGGCTGGGGAACAGGCTAGGTCGGATTGGCGCTCTATGTCCAGGATCCGTTGCTTAATAAGATCCTTGGCTTGGTCCCATCTCATGCTTCACAATTGTCCTTGGGAGAAACCTAGCGTTGCGATCTTTGCTGCTACTGTTTTAATCCATGTGGACTGGAAGTCGTCTGTCATGATTAGGGGGGCAAGACCACATGGGGAGAAGCATAGGTGTAGCCAGTAATTGAGAATAGCTGTCCATATTCTTACTTACACTTTCACGAAGTCTGTCTCCAATCGCAGGGTAGCATTAGGGACACATCTGGGAGCCTGTAGAGCCTCTCTTAGGAATTTCGATTGGACACGTTCTAATGGGGCATATTTGAGAAGGGTCCAAGCTGGGCTCCATACAGCATTTGTGCGACTGATTTTACTTCAAAAGGTTTTAAGTATAAAGTGACCTCCTCCCGTCCTGAGATATCTTAAGATAGCGGATGAACTCTTTTGTGCTGTCTCTGCTGCACACTCTGCATGGGCTTTCCTGCTGTTGCTGCTATGGAGGGTAACACCAAGATATTTAAAGCTTGAGACCTGCTCTATTTTGTTTCCATCTATTCTCCAGTTGTGTCTCCAAACACACTCAAATACACTGGGTTTTTGTGGGATTCAGAGAATTAGTGTATTCCCTAGTAAGAATAATTTGACTGTCGGCTTCCTATTCCAAACGTCACATGTCAACATAGGAGAGGTTGATTTTACTGGGATTTACAACGGTGCAATCCTTTGACTCAGCATCATAATTTAATCGCTTGCATGCTGAGGCTGAAGCAGAGAGGCAGTCAAAGCATTCTTATTAGAGATTATCATATATAGACTACACTGGGACAAGTTCATGTAGCACAATGGTTCCCAATCTTTTTTTGACCAGGGACCCTTCTCTAACATTCGTACCAAAAGGGTTTCAAATTAGTTTTGGGCCAACTTTAGATTTGGTTTTGTTATTTGGGGTGCTGATTCAGAAAATTGCATTGGATAGACCACATCAGCTCTAGTTTCTGATATAGAACATATGCAATCCAGTAGTCACCATCGTGCTCACCCACAGAAAACCATATTTAATCTACAGCTGATGTGGGGTGCTGATTTTCTGATTTCACCCCAAATCTCAAGAACAGGCCTAGAAACAAATACACCAAGGCATCCTCACTTCCAGGCACCACATGGAATGGCTCCACTTGGGGAGGGAGGAGGAGGAGAAGCGGTAGTCAAGAGGCTTGTTGTGCCTTTGTGGGTAGTCAGCCTATCCCCTCCTGACACCTCTATAACCTCAGCACTAGAAGAGGGTTTTGTGAGACCAGTCACTCTTGTTACAATGCTGTAGTGATGATGAGGCCGCAGACCATATTTTAGTTTTTGGGGACCACTGGTGGTCCACGGACCGCAGGTTGGGAACCACTGATGTAGCTGAACATCAGATACACAGCCCAGCCTAGTGATGTTCAAATGAAGTACTACAATTAAATGGAACTTTAAGCTAGATGGTAAGGGGTCCTCCCTTTCATCTACTTTTTATGCTCATGTATATATTGACTGTATAAGTTGAGGACAGGTTTTGATGCCAAAATGTATCAATTTTGACATGACCCATGGATAAGTCGAGGGTTATTCCATGGAAAGGCGAAAGTCTTCATGCCTACCTAGGGAGCTTGCTATGGCCATGTACACACCCAGGCATTCAAAAAGATCAGAAGTGGCACAACAACAGAGAGAGTAGAGATGGTTAGTTCACCTTCCAGGTTCTTCTGGGATAGACTAAGCTCTTGCCTTTCGCCACTAGTTCCTCACTCATAGCACTCACATTGACCCATGGATAAGTTCACACAATTTTGTGGGGTTGCTTTTTTTAATTACAAACCCATCTAGACTTTTAATTAAGTATATAGAGTAAATTAATTTTGTACAGTGCAGTCAGAGTAAACTTTTTTCCAAATAAAACCACAAACGCTATTATTAGAATACATGACTAGGTTGGTCTTGAATCTTTTAAAAGTTCCCATCTGTCAGATATCTGAGCACATAAATGTCGGAATCCTTATAGATCAGGCTAACCATTTACGTTCTGGGAGCTTGTGGCCATAAATAATAAAAAAAAAACAGTCCCATTTAATTTGAAGGCTAATTAGAAAAGATTCCTCCTATGGCACGGAAGCTACCCTGTATGTACAAATGCGTGACCGAGAAATGAACTATTAAGAGGTGCAAGTGCAAACAGCCTGCATTTGATGTTTACAGCTGCTGCAGAATTTAGCTTTCCACCTCTGCCTCTGGGCAAATAGAACAAGATTATACAAGGGCTGCTGATACATTCCACCCTCATACTCTGCTGTTTTCCTAACTGAGGAATGCTAACGGAAATGAGAATTTTACTCTTGAAATTATTTTCATGATACACAACCAAATGATCCATTTCACTTGTGACAGTAACATTGTTAACTGCTGTCACATTAACTTACGGTGACCCAATGAACGAGATACCTCCAAGTAACCCTGTCCTCAATAGCCCTGCTCAGGTCTGGCAGACTCGGGATCATGGTTTCTTTGAATCACTCCATCTGTAATGCAATCCCCTACCTTTTTCGTGCCTTCTAGTTTACCAAATATTATTGTCTTTTCTATTGAGAACATCCATGATCAAACTCAAACATGGTGTATGTGTCAAGTGATCAAAGCTTTCTTTTTAAGAAGTTGCTAAAATATGGCATTTTCAAGTGCCACATCTCTTAACTGTGCCTTAGTTGGTATGCTCAGCTTGAAAATAAACCCTACATATGCATCAGTCCCCCATGATAACCATGCTCAAAAGAGCCGACCAAAAATGACCAGCTATCTACAGATGATATAAGAAGTTGACTCATGGTTATGGTCCATCTATTGAGTCTGTTAAATGGCTAAACCATGGCCCTTCTGATATTGGACTGTGACTCCTATCAAGCCTAGTCAGAATAGCTAATGATGAGGAGTGTAATAACTTCTGGAAGATCACAGTGACCCTCCCCTCTTAACCTAATCAAGCATATCTTTGACTATGGACTTCATCACATTGAGGTTCCTAACATGGGCAACAGTGGGGGAAGTTTTCAGGGAGTGTGACGAATCCATGTGGCACTGGGGGAAAGTGTATTACATGAACTGGTAAAGCTTTGGATAAATATGCTTCACATTAATACAGCCACATCTTTCATGCTGAAGAATTGATAGGATCAGTTTGAGTATGGGACAAACTACTGTGGCAGAGTCTCCTTTGGAGAATTTTAAATGGAGGCTGGATGACCATCTGCGAGGAGTGCTTTTATTGTGTAACCCCTGTGTATTGGGGTAGTAAACTGGATGGCTCCTGGAAGCTCTTTGAACTCTATGTTTCTATGATTCTGTTATTTTGCATACCTAATGCCTGGTACTGTGGCAGAGAATGAACGGGGATTTACTTTCAACTGGATGTCAGGTTCCTGATTGTATATAATTTCTGAAGTAAACCAGTGGAGGGCACTAAAGAGTTGCATAATAATTCCAAATTTCAAAAGAGCTGGTTGAAAAGGATAGGCTTGGAACTGAAGATGTGATCTAGTTTTAAGATGCAGTATAGTCTACACATGTTGACTCATTTATGCCATTGTAAAATTCAGAATATTTTCCCTAGGGAATATTGGTCTAATCTAGTGATTCTCATGAGACCTGTGGGTCCCCAGGTGTTTTGACCTACAGCTCCCAGAAATCCCAGTCAGTTTACCAGCTGTTAGGATTTCTGGGAGTTGAAGGCCAAAACATTTGGGGACCCACAAGTTGAGAACCACTGGACTAATCTAATCAAGTTAAGAATCTGAAATCTGCTTCATCATCATCAGTCATAATCTTAACAGCCATCTTTTCCTCCAATGTAGGTCTCAAGGTGGCTTACTAAAATCAACCAAATAATAAGCACATAGAAAGCCATAGGTAAAACATACAAAATTTTATTGTAAAATTGCAAGTAACTATCCATGGAATTAAAATCCATTAAACTGGTCAGTAAATCAGCACAGTATTAAAAATTGGAAAACTGCAGAGTTGTAAAATGCTTAACCATTACAATGAAATATTTTATTGTTTATCCATTTACAGGTACTCATAAAACGGGGTTCTTTTTTTCCACCAAAGCATGCTCTATTGACTTACTCAGGATGAAAGGATATTTGTTTTAAAAGCTGCATCCATCCCATTTGTTTTCTGTAGGCTGCATATACAGAGATGTCGCTGTGGTTACGAAGGATTAAGATATGCCATTCAAAATTAATCAGATATTTTGCTAGTTCTCTGGGAAGCTTACAAAGACAGAAAAATACATGACATTTGCTTTCTGTCGCATAAGACTTTTAGAGGTCAATAGTTCATTTTCATTTCTCAATGGTTCCTCTTATTGCTTGTTGCTGACTCAGATGTGGCCCACATTTTAGATACAAGATGTCAAATGTATAAATAAATCATTCAGCTATCGCAGCACTTCGCTTTTTCCCTGTGGGACATTCACTAAGCTGTTCCATAGAGGTCCACCTTTTCCCCAGCATTGAAAAATGTCTGGGGTGAGATTTATGGGAGACATGGGTCAGTAGCACTAATGCTGACCACAGCACAGTTTTCTTCACCTTTTGACCCAGGCATAGAGGTCTTGGCTAAGCACTACTATTGCCGTGGTTTGAGGATTCATTGAATTGCTGGTTCTATATTGGGAGGTAGGAAATTGAATTGCCATTTCTGGGTTTGGGTAAGGGACAACTATACAATACAATCCCAACCTGTTTTGGTGGTTTGCATGTTGAGTTGAGTCCAATGAAATTGATTTGGCCTGACTGGACTGTCACTCTTAACTTTCTTGTTGCCCCTGGAGCAGCCAGTCAGAAAGTTGCAAAGAGCTCCTGGTGATGTCTGAATGTCTTTGCTGACATTCCCTTCATCTACCCTTCGTTTTTTGTAATTCTGTAAGTCTGTAGCACATTCTCCCTGTCTCTCTCTCAGTAAGCTGAAACTCCCAAGGTTGCAATGTTCAGACAATATGAAACAGATATAACACAAATGGAAATTAAAATGACTTGTATATATAGCTACTGCCATTGCTCAGGTTAAAATGTGATCCTTCGGCTCAGATTCTATTATCCATTAGTTACAGGTGGTATTGCCAACAAAAACTTAATTAAAAGTGTAATGAAAGTGATATCCCTTATTTATCTTATCAGATTTTCTTCTAATCAGTTCTTTCATGAGCCTTTGAAGTCCTTATTATTGCTTCCCAAAGCTTGCCTTTTCTCCACCAATACTGCAATGGAGTCTTTCATAGTTGCTGTTATTTCCTGTCAACTTATGGGAACCTAATAAATGAGACATGTGCAGGAGTCCAGTCTCGCCACCTGTAGTGGCGAGACTGGACTCCTTTGCTAACTGCCTTTCACTTTATCAAATAGTATCATTTGTTTTCATTGAGTCATGTCTAATCAGAATATGGTCAAACAACAATACCCTCATGAAAGTAATATTCACTTCTAGTGAGAAGGCAGATTTCAGTTGCTCCAAGACCCATTAATTGGTCTTTTTAATAGTCCATGATATCTGTAGAACTCTTCTCAGGCACCATAATTCAGATGAGCAAGTGTTGTTGTTTTTTTCTGTCAGCTTTCTTCACTGTGCAGTTTTCACACCTGTACATAGAATGGAGTCTACCTGTGTATAGCTCAGCCTACTATGAGCGATCTGACACAGGGCACTTTGTATAATACTATTTCACATGTCATCTGGAATGATGTCCTGAACCTTCGTCCTGAACCTCCATCTGAAGCATACCGCAGAATCATGCAGGAGGGCTTAGAGAAATGTTTGCTCTAGGCCTTCAGTGCTATTATCTAGAGCAAGGTCCTGCAGAACATCTGGTGGAAGTTGACCATTAAATCACTCTGGAAGTCTAGAGAGGACATTTCTCTACGCATTTTTGGGTCCTGCTGTGCAATTCTATGGCATTCAAAGTTTCAAAGACCGAAACTGACCGTAAGCAGGCCTACGGTCATCTTAAAGATGTCATAAGACTCCTCCTTTTTCCTCCCACTCTTCTTTTGAACTAGAAAGTATTGCTTTTTACTAATATCATTCAGTAAGCTCATCCAAACTACTGGTTTGTGCCAATTTATGATGCACCTTTCAATGTTGCTTCATGATGCATTGTGAACCTTTTTGTTCTCGCTCAGGACATTACTTTAGAAATATATCTTCCTCGTGTCCTTTGTACCAAGAAAAACTAAATTCTTGCTTATAACTCTCGATACTTGTAACTTGTTGCTTCCAACCCCTGAGATCTGTCCATGTTGAATAGCAACTCCCATGATGCCCAGCCACTAAGGTAGTTGTACTATATCACTCTAGAGGGCACCATGCAACTAGGGAAGGCTGCCCAAGCAAATGATGTTTTAAGCTTTGTTTCCTTCATTTCCATGGAGACGAAATGCAGCTACTTCTCCCAACCCAAAGTCTGAGGACCAAACCTGTTGTCCAGCCTCCCTCCCTCCCCATCTCCTTCGCCATTCAGAAAGACAAAACAAACCTTTCCACAAGCCAAAGGCCATTTGGCATTGTTAGGCTTACCCATCGTCTGATGGTGATGTAATGACCAAAGCCTACGATGACTGGCTGCAGCCAAACTGGTCATGTTTTGTCCACACATGGTCCAGTAGTTGGCTTAGAAGGTAGTCACAATGAAGCTGAAGCTGTTCTTACAAAAAAAAACAGCTCAAGGGAAAGCATTCAGGGCAAAACAAAGCACCAGCGAAGCATGAAAAGGGAGGGAAACTTTGCATTCACAGCGGAGTGGCTGTTTCCAGCTCTTTTACTAATGAGGAGTGACTCTGTGTGCCATGCAGCAGCAGTAGGCCACAATTTGTTTCTTTCACATGAAGCAGACTTAGCAATATGTTTTAGGGACTAGCTATGGAGAAGTGCAGAAGAACTCACATGTTCACTCAAAAAATCCAGCACTGTCAGATGGAGTGCAAGATGATTAGAAAGAAAGGGTGGGGAAAGCTGATAGTGCTGTTCCAAAAATGTGAGAGATGTTTGTACAGAGATGTTTATGATCATTACGGTCCCATAGCAGTTCTCCTGTACATGTGCATGTTAGCAAACACATGTGCTTGAATTCAGTTCCAGTTTCTTTTACAACCTTCTAATGCATGAGTAGGCAAAATGCAGGCTATTCTCAGAATCCCAGTGTGGCCCCATGACTGCTTTTACAAATATTTTTTAAAGCCATTTGTGCTTGTAAGGGCTGTGAGGAGCAATTCAGATTTGGAGCTCTGCTTGACGATGGAGCTATCTAATATGAGATATAAATAGTGATATCTCTAGGGTTGGTGTCACCCAGTGCAGTAACTCATGGTCTCATCCCCATTAACCTTATCCCATAGCTGACTATTAGGCATGAGCAAAAAAAAATCGGGGTCCACAAGGGTGTGGACCACAGTGGCAAAGTCAGACTTCCCAAGGCATCTGCAAGTAGAAATAAATGGATGGATGTGTCTTAAGGATCCCCTCCAACTCAGTAGAGGAAGCAAATGGCTGTCAGGAGAGTTTTGATGGTGCCTTTCTGCCCAGAAGGGGGTCAGTCTAGATGTCCCTTGATGGGGTCTGTACTATGATTTCTGTTCTCCACCAATTTAACAGTTTGTGCCACACAGTTTGTGGTGTAGAGAAACTACTTTCAAAGTAAAAACCACCCAATGAAACAGGAAATAGCACTTTCAAACCAGGAACAGATTTTCTTTATTATTAAAAAATGTTTTTATAAAAACTTTGAAAATTTGCCAAAAATCCATTGATAAGTCAAAGGTTATGAAATTTGGTGAGCTAACAGTAGTCCATGTGTTCTATCACTGTAGCAAGTTTATTCAGGATTGGTCTAATCCCCTGAAGTTTTCCCAGTGTCAGTGCTGTTTTTCCCTACTGCAAATGCACGTCCGCATTAACGAATCGATTCGGAAGTGGGTTGTTGTAGGACATGTTCTAGAAGCATTCTCTCCTGATGTTTCGCCTGTATCTATGGTAAGCATCCTCAGAGGTTGTGAGGTCAATTCGGAAGTTTTGGAAGTTTCAGAAAGTTCCAACCTTTTTTTTGGGAAAAATTCAGAAGTGATTTTAGAATCGAACCACCAGCACCCCCTACATCCGAAATGAGTTTTGAACCTTTTTTTTCTTTTTTGACTCTTGACTATACAATATTGTAACTAAAATATCAGAAAATTTGGCAAAATTAGTGACTATTTAAATTAAAAAAACAATCTAAGCGGCAACGGAAACAATAATACGTGCTGGTAGTGCATACAGATTTTTTTTCATATCAGGAACAACTGCAAGTCGCTTCTGGTGTGAGAGAATTGGCTGTCTGGAAGGACGTTGCCTAGGAGATGCCCAGATGTTTTGATGTTTTATCATCCTTGTGGGAAGCTTCTCTCATATCCCCACAATGGGGAGCTGGAGCTGATAAAGGGAGCTCATCCGTGCTCTTTCTGGATTCGAACCAGCGACATGTCAGTCTTCAGTCCTGCTAGCACAAGGGTTTAAGCCATTGCGGCACCGGGGGCTCCATATAGATGAAATCACATGATTTAAAGTGTTACTGTAATTCAGTGGTTCTCAACCTGTGGGTCCCCAGGTGTTTTGGCCTACAACTCCCAGAATTCTGAGCCAGTTTACCAGCTGCTAGGGTTTCTGGGAGTTGGAGGCTAAAACATCTGGGGACCCACAGGTTGAGAACCACTGCTGTAATTGGTAATAATCACAACTCTGACCAGAGTGCAAGTGCATTAGAGGTTTCAAAAAGTAAATTAGCATAGAATATTAGTCTCCTAAATTCCAGGCTCAGCGACTTCCAAGCTGTGAACTTCCAAGCTGCGAACCTACGCCTTCAAGGGGAGTGGCTATACTGTAATATAAGGGTGGCTATACTGTAATTAAAATAAATACTTGCTTGTAATTTGTTCCTTTCCTTGCTAAGTAAGGTGCAACAAGATTACATAGCCATTGTAACTTAAGAACTACTTCACTCCTATTACAGTTTTATTATAACTTTTAGTTACTTTCATGGTATGTATAGTTCACATGTTGACCTCAATGCTATGTCTCCCTTGTGGACCTTGAGAGGATAGAGCATGTTTTATACCATATTCCAGAGACTTGAGCTATTCAGATTGCTTCTCGTATATTCATGTAAAAAATTAGGAAATTTCAAGGACTGTATGATAACTACCATATTTGAAGTCCTTGGAACTGTAACTGCAATTGATAACTTTAAAAAAATACAAGCTTTGACGATTTTTGTATGCTTCGTGGTAACTCTGAGTACACTAATACATTGCTGGTGTGAGATAAATGTTCAAACAGGAGAAAGAAGGAGTTCTTTTATATCCAAAATTACTATTCAGACCACATGCTTATCAGTCCTTTTAAACTAAGCCTTAGCCAAAATGTGCATACCCTGTCATTTCTGAACTGCAAAGAATGAGAAGAATGGAGCTAATGTGGCAATTGGAAAATATGCACAGAGACCAGCTCAATGTGATTCTTAAGCTCTCCTAGTTGTCCCTATAACAGAAAGCAGATGCAACACATTTCCAAAGAAAATAATAATTCAGCTTTGCTGATTTTGTGGTTTTGTTGATGGCTCAATAGCAGTGGGGAGTAATGAAATAGGACTATGGATGTCTTCCATCTGCATGATTATAATGAAGATCTCAAATGCTTCCAGACAGTTTTCTCTTAGCACATCTTCAGGACTTGTAAAGAATTTATTCATTTTTTTAAAACTTTATGTTTATCCCACCTTTCTCTTGATATAGGGACTCAAGGAGTTGCACAAACCACCCACCCAGTTCCAACAGAAGACTTTTTTTGGTCTCTGCAGGTTACCACTGAGAGCATTGTTTAAGGACTGGAAGGGTGTCTTTGAGCATGATTGTCTTGGGGGCTCATTGAATGAGAATTATTTTAGAAAGGATGATTAATTATTCTGCTAAAGCTGGGTTCAAGAAAGTAGAGAAGGGGAGGCTATGTGTAGAAAGGTTCCCAGTATGTTGAGATGTGAAGAAACTGGTGTCAACCCACATCCTAAATAATATAATACGGCTCTCTGAAGTGGTAAAGTACTCTGTATCGCCACAGAAAGTGCCGAATTTTCTAGATGAGATTTGCTACCTATAAAGAAAAGTTCTGTAATGAAAGCCGATTACCTCATCACCGACTCGTAGAAGAGAGTGATCCATCTAATTTCTCTTCCTTACAAATTGCCAGAGAGGTTATTATAGTTCAGGCAGGCTCATTAAGGGCAATGCCAAACATAGTGAGAATGGATGGATGGGAGATTCAAGAAAAAAGCAGGCTGAAAAGCTATTCTACACAACCTAGTCGTTACTAAGCTCCTGCTGAACAAAGGCTTGTATTGTTTGGGGCATAATTTCTCCCAGGGTGGGAAAAAAGCCTTGAAATGATGTGCCAAAATATATTTTACAAGGAATATTGTATACTGTATGACCTAATGAACCATAGCTCTCTCTTATAGCTGTACTGAAGAAGAAAAGCACGAATATTTCTCTTTTAAAGAGAGAGAAAAGGGTGGTAGTTCATTCCAAAGTTTGAACCAGTTCCAGCTCCCCCTCCCCAATTTAGTGTTTTGAGAAACAAAGAAAGAACTACGATTTACATTTTGCTATTCTCCACTACTCTGGAAAGGCCCAAAATGAGATCTACATGGCTTTGGAAATGACAGATCATTCTGTGTATTAATGACTGTAAAAGCTTGGGCCAAGGGAGCACAAATCATTTAAATGCCAGGAGACTAATGAATAGGAGCATTGGATAGAACCCAGACTTGTGAGACCTATTTTACCTCTTACTACAAGTTCCACCAACTGGAGTCAAGCACAAAACAGAAGTAGATATATTCACTAAGAATGAAAAAAATAAGCGGTCTCTAAGCACATTCTCAGCTTAGGAATTTGGTTCAATAGAATTTGGTTTCATAGTCCTTTCACATGAAAATCCACTTTTGGTTTTCATCCAAGCCTTCAGTGGCTTATTTTGGATGGGGGCTGGGTACAGAGCTTTTTCATTGTTTCTAGAGTTGAATCAAAGCCCCTTGACAGTCAACAACAAATCTCCCCCAAAATCTTTCCATCTATTCCATTCAACCCTACACAGTAGCACTGCTGCAGCCAAGTGGATGTGAACCTGGATAGAGTTAGAATGAGAATGCAATGTAAGCTTTTGAGAGTAGGATATAAGTACAATAAATTCATATAATTATTTTATCTAGTTCCATCTGCAATTATTTTGTGGAACACATTTGTTTCCATTGTTATGGTTAGGTAGTCTATGTTCAGGGCACCTTTTCTAGCTCCCTCCCCTTATGTACTTTTTTCTACATAATGCTTTAAAACTTGAAATACGTCCTCTCTTTGGGGTGGCTACTTCACCTTTCCACATCCCATTTTTTTCTCACTAGCACATGCAATTTTTAATATGAAAATGTTGAAAGAACCATACAATTTGCTTTGGTTTTATCCCAAAACATACATTTTTACACTGGTGAGACTGAGGCTGCATCATTGCTATGGCTCACTGCTATGGAATCCCCCTCGATGGATTGTCACCCTGTCATGGTGAGGGGGCTTGTGTGTTCCAATGAACTGCAGACATAACCACTGGAATCATGCACTCTCATGAGGGGCTACAGGGGGGGGGGGGGTTCAGACCAAGTACAATCTGAAGACCTAAAGACCTCAGTAGCAGATCAGGAAGATGATAACATGGTACATGTTACAACAACTGTGAAGGCGGAAGAAGGCTGAAACAGATTGATAAGTCACCATCGTCGTGTTAACCATGCTACTGGTTGGTACTCTTACTCTGTGAAGACTGTGTGTTGCTCAGCTGTGCACCAACCTCCATTTTTTTATTTAAAAAAACCCTCATGCACAGGCATCTTCCAAGAAAAATAAAACCAAACCAACAAAAGTCGCATGGCGATTAGCGAGTGGCAACAAGGACAGGACTGTGAAATCTGGAAGCCCCTAGTCACAGACTGGCACATGGGCAGTGTATGTTTTCCACCGCCAAAACACTACACTTGGAAGACCACCATGCTCAGACAATGAGGGATCTCCTTAGTTTTTAAAAAAGTATGGAGTCCTGGGTCTTGTAGTTTGGTGAGGCAACAGCACTTTTTGGCAGACCTTGTAACATTGCAACTCCCATGAACCCACAGCATTCAGTTACTGCCGTTAAAGTAGTGCCAAACTGCATTGATTCTACAGTACAAATGTAACCTGAGTTTCAGTTGGATTGCAGGGCTAGGATTTGGCCCTTGAAACATTATGTGGTAAAATGCAAGTTAGTTAACTATCTAATACTATAGGTTGTAAGAATTTGGAAAGTAAACAGAAGTTATAAAGATGTGAAAACTATTGCAAACTCTAGAAATGCAGCTTAAGACATTTCTGAAATATTCGAAGGCATTTAAAATGATTCTTGTCTATTTAAAAAAATGCTTCCTATATTTCAATTTCTTGTTAACAAACCTTTTTGTGTGTTTGTGTGTTTTTAAAAATATGTCTGAAAATCTATCTTCAAGGAGGTTTGGAACAAGTGTGAGCAGTCAATGGAACTCTCTTCTATTCTTTTGTGTGATTTTCTCCTCTCCCTGCAAAGCCAGCAAATTGCAGCCAAGCTACCTCAAGAAACCATAGCAACTATCTTGTGACAATCCTGAGTAGTTTTTGTTCGACAATAGATGAGCCATTAATCACATCAATTTCTGCCAATGCAATTTTGGATTCTTTTAGAGTTCTTTGGCTGAAAATTATTCTGAAACATTAGTATGTGATAAAGTAACTTCTCTGATATAGAATCATTGCCAATTTTTGAAATATTATTTTAAGTAAAGATTCTGAATTGTTCAGTTTTATAACATAAAGGTTACAATACCCCCAAATAAATGCTTCATCTGTATGTGGAAGATTGACTCTACTGCCCACATTTAATTTAGAGTCTGGAATATATATCTGAATGTAGCTAAAATGTATGCACCACTGGCCACTTACAAACTTGTTATTCTATTTTTGCACTATGTTCAGTGCCATTTGATGCATCTGTCAGCTAGGCCATGTGTGCATTTGCCCAAAGTTGCATTTCATGCATAAGGGTCTTCATAGATTTAAACAAGTGAAGCATATGCCCTGTAAATATGAACTTTTTCTTATAGTGAAGGAAATGAGCCTTTTCATAAACTGAGTGTGGGTCATTTCAGAGTTCCTTTGTTCATTTTATTACATCTCCATCCATGTATGTTTTGCTAGGTAAAATCTGATAAACTGCATATTTACAAGTGCCACTAAAAGCCTCCTCCTTGGGACTGAATTCAATCAAAGATTGTATGGCTACAACATCTAACCACCTTTGCTTCTTTTCCTGTCTTCTGAGTTTTGTACCACTGAGCCTGAGAACTAAGGGCAGTTCCAGACAGACCTTCAACCTGGAAGCAATAGCGTTTGTTAAATGTGATTGCTTTGTGTTACAGTCCAACCCCCCCCCCCAGAAAGTACAGAAAGTATAGGGAGACAACCACCCCCCTCCCAAAACCACTTTAAAAGCCTTTAAAAATAAAATAATTTACCAGACTGCTGCTGGAGTTATGCTGGTGCATAGGAATTATGCATCAGGAAAGATGGGAGGAGTAAAATTGTTCCAGCAGCAGTCTAATGGTGGCCAGGTAAGTTATTTTATTTTAAAGCCTTTTCTGGGGGGAGGGAGTGGGGGCTGTCTCAGCTCATCCAGGAGCCCAAGAAAACTGAAACAGATGTGTAGATGGGCACTGGAAGTCGTGTGTCGTGACCCCCGGTTCCATCTGCACAGCAGACAAATTACTTCGGTACAGAGCAGAGTTTTCCTGATTTGTGGTGAAATCATTCATTTTTCTCTTAGGCATCATTTGGATGCCCTAGGGGAAAATGTGGGAGGTTGCGTACTATAGGTGCTGTCTGGATGCACCCTAAGATGCTTGTACAAATTTTGACAGCTGGCTCTAATAAAGTTAGTGGGTTTCTGGATTGCTTCCTATACATTTCTTTATTTATTGTCTACAAGTAATCACTATCTTGGCATGCTAGTGTTCTTTTACAACCAGAAAAGCTTAATTTTTCCCAAAATCAATGTAGTAATCCATTGACAAGTCAGGAGATGAAAAAAAATCAATTTAGCCTTTTCTGTTGCAGTAACCAATTCTGCAAATTTCAGCACTATGTACAAACTTTATATTAAGATCTTTTTTAAAAAAAAGGAATAATCCCAGATTTTCAAGGCAGAAATAGTATTTGCCTATGTAAAAATCGATAAATTCTGGCTCTGGGTTATTATTTCAGCCAATGTAAATCCTTTAACTCCTTTTAAAAAAGAAATCATCTCCTTCTCCAATTGCAAAAAGCAAGTGTTTCCTCCACTGGAGGAGAATGTGAGGGAAACACCAGCCCTTCCACTCTCTCTGCTACACCACCACTCATTGCCTTTTTGAATGCCTGAGCAGAAAAATGGTGGTGGAGCTGTCTCCTTGCTGCTTCTCCCCAACAGAGCACCAAGAGAGTAGACAAGTGTAGTGCTTCTTTCAGGCTCTCCCAAGACAAACTAAGCTGCCGACATTCATTACTCTATTCAGAAAAAGTGTTGATTCCTTTTTAATGATATGTTTTCTCCAAAAAAAGGAATCATTTCCTTCTCTGAGTACAGTGGTGAAGGCCTGGGTGAGAAAATACTGGTAGCTAGGGGTGACTGGTATTTTCCTGTCTCTGAAGAATGACCCTTGACTTATCCACAGGCCATATCAAAATCTATAACTTTGGCCCCTAAATCTGCCTTCAAGTTATACATGAGGTCAACTTACAGGCAGGCATATACAGTAGTTTTTGATTCATAGGCTACTCTGGCTTTCAAATGGTCAGCAACTTAAATCTTGTTCTGGTTCTTACACCTTTACTGATATGACATTTTCTAATATTTGAACCTAGTAGAGATTGCAGAGTACAGACTGTAACACGCTCAAGGTCATGAAATACAAACACAATAAAGCAATAATAATGGTATATTCAGTCAAGGCAGAAATGCATCAAAAATGAGAATGATAACACAATGAATATAGTTCCCCATACACAATGTAACACAATGTAATTCCGTGGCAATAATGCAGGCAAATGCTGAGGTATGCAATGTAAACAAAGAGTGAATTAACAAACGGTGGCGGGGAGCAGCATACACACCCGCTGTGAGATTCCTCACGCTCGTAAATCATAAAGTTCATCAAAGAGTCCCAGTGCATACCACACGTGTGAGGGGAAAAAAGATGCAATGCGCTGCCTGGGGAAGACGCTTGGATGGGCCGCTACGGTATAAGGTGCAAGGCCAAGATCCGTTTCGCTGGTTAGCTTCGTCAGGCGGCTGAATAACGCCAGGCAAATGCCGCGTCACAGGAGACTGATTCTGAATAACAACAACAATAATAACAGTAATAAGATAAAACCCATCTCAGCAATGTAAACGTGGGGGAGGTGGCTGGCCTACCTAGGTTGGAGGACTTCCAATGCACCACTGCTCCTGTGGACCCAAGGGGTGGAGTCCCAGGGAAATGCTGATGTTATATATGCGGGGGAGGGGCTCGTTGAGCCCGACCGGATATTCGGATTGTAGATTGTGAATCCACCAGGTCTCACGCCTGATAAGGGCATCATGATTATTGGCATGTACACTGGTGACAACCCTCTCCAGAGCCGCGAACCGGAAAGACTCGGGGCTGTGGTCATGTGTCAAGAAGTGACGGTATAGGATGGTGTTGTCCTGTGCTGTACGTATCCTGGAACGATGTTCCGAAATGCGGATGCGCAAGGGGCGTGATGACATCCCCACGTAGTATAGGCCACACCCACAAATGATGACATAAATTGTATTTTCTGTATTGCAATCGAGAAAGTCACGAATAATGAATCGTCTATGGGATTTCGCACTGGTGATGTCCTTACATCTAATTGCTTGGGTACAGGGCGAACAACCCCCGCATGGCCAGAATCCTGACGTGGAATTGGTAAACATCCGTTTTCTAGATAATGTAGAATGTACTGTCAGGTCCTTAAAATTGCTGGTGCGTTTATACGCGACCATGGGGCATTCGCAAAACGCTGGAATGGAGGGCAATATATCCCAGTACTTCTTGACAATGCTGACTATCTCACGACTGTGGGGAGTGAAGGTCAGAGGCCACACCACTCGAGTCTGAGGAGGTTTGCGCTTTTTGGTTAGGAGAGAGTCCCTGCATACACCATTAGCCTTGATGCGGGCCTGTTGTATTACCCGTGTAGGGTAACCTCGGGAGATGAGCTGGTCCCCAAACTTATCGGCATCGTTATGAAAATCAACGATGCGGGAGGAATTCCTCTTAAGTCTAAGAAACTGCGAATATGGGAGGCTGTGTCTTAAGGACGATGGATGGTGACTATGGAAATGAAGAATAGAGTTCTTGTCTGTGGGCTTTTTGAAGCAACGGACACCCAGCCTATTTCCCATCTTGAAAACGGTGGTATCCAAAAAGTTGACAGAATCTTGACTATACTCCATTGTAAATTGAATGGATGGGTTCCATGAGTTCAACCAATCGAGGAATTCAACCATGGGGGTGTCATTACCAAGAAGAATAAAGCAATAATCAATATACCTCCCAAAGAACTTGATATGCTTGGCCGGGGATAATGGGTCATGTAGGAAGGTCTTCTCCAAAGATCCCATATAAAGATTGGCTATTGAAGGAGCGCAACTTTGGCCCATTGATACTCCGCTGACTTGTAAATAAAAATCAGACCCAAAAGCAAAATAATTATACTCAAAGAGGCAGTCAACAAGTTCAATGAGAAATGCTGAAGGTGGACTAATGTCGTGAGGCCTTGAGTCAAACACATCCATGAGCACAGTACGGGCATCCGGGAGGGGTATCGATGTGTACAAAGATTTAACATCACATGTAGCCAGAATGTCAGTGGGGTCAATCTTGAGGGCTTCTATCTTCCGTATGAAGTCCGTGGTGTCCAGTATAAGGGATGGGATCTTTGACACGTAGGGTTGAAGAATCACATCAATGTAAACTGCGAGGGGTTCGAGGAGGAGCCAGAGGCGGAAAGAATTGGCCGGCCTTGCGGGGAAACCCAGGTTTATGTATCTTAGGCAAAAATACATTTGTGAAATGCGGGGTGGTCATTAATCAAAAATTTAGCTTCTTTGGCCCCAATGGAGCCCATCTCGGTGCCATCCTGTATGACATTGCGTACATTCCTCATAAAACTATTAGTGGGATCTAATATTTCACACACTTCCTTGAGTCACTATGATATACATGCAAACACTTAAAATTCAGATAATAAATAAACCAAGTTGCATTGTCTTTAGCATCTAGAAACAGAATTCAATATTGAGAAACTCTTCCCTTTTTAATTGTACATTGCTAGCTTTTGCATTATTTCTGATTGTTAGATGTTTCATTCTCTAGACTACAATAGTGGGGTTTTGAATTTCTCCTCTTTGCTTTTTTAAATAAGCAGAAATTGAATTTTTGTTTGAGCAAAAATGAAAACATTACAAAGTGCACCCTCATAAACATTCTGCTTTGGATTCCAATAAATGAGAGTATTCTGGCTGTAGGAAATGATTTGAATCTTAACATCACAGAATGAATGCAACAGCCTGCTTAAAGAATTTTCTGACTGACTGGTCCTTTATGGCTATTTGAAGGATTAAGTGAAATCTTAAAGTGAAAGTCTTGGTGGCAAATTAAATCTGTGTCCATACTACAATTATGAAAGTGGTGTGATTATCCTTGCACAGTATGCATCCAATTTTTTTCAGTGCAAATTACTGCTTAACCTGGACTTCAGTGAAGCAGGAATATCCGGTACCAGTTATTCTTTTTTTGCTTTGCTTAAAGGCTGTGGTCTTTAAGCATATGTTCCCAAATAGCATAGTTACCTAAACAGTTACTTTATTCCAGTGGTTCCCAACCTTTTTTTGACCAGGGACGACTTGACTAGGGACCACTTTGACCAGGAACTACTTGACCAGGGACCACTCTCCAACATTAGTACCAAAGGGGTTACGATTAAGTTTTTGGTCAACTTTAGATTTGGTTTGGTTATTTGGGGTGCTGGTTCAGAATATTGCATTGCATAGACCACATAAACTCTAGTTTCTGATACAGAACATATGCCATCCAGTAGTTGCCATCACTCACAGGAAAACTTATTTAATCATCTATAGCTGATGTGCTCTATTCAAGGGGGCGAGGACTGGTCTGTGACAGGGAAGGAGTAGCAGGTGGCATGACAAAAGCAGAAATAAAATAAAGAGGAAGGAGGCTCGCAGACCAAATTTTTGTCCTCGTGGCCCACTGGTGGTCTGTGATCCACAGGTTAAGAACCACTGCTTTATTCTAAATTATCATTTAAGATGAAATTATTCTAAATTATCATTTAAGATGAAATTAGGTTCTAACACTTTTGTGGTTGCATCAAAAAGAATTTCAATAGATCTTGCTCTGGCTCTTATTATACCTATATGTAGAGAGTTGAAGTAGATCTATTTGTCTCAAATTAAAAGAAGGTAGACTTGTACATTGTACGTTAGGAGAAATGTTTCGGTAGTGACAGTTCAACAATGGAATCAATTTAGTAGATTAGTAGTTTTTGATTCTCCTCTACTGGAAATCTTCAAGCAGAGGTTGTCACCTACTTGGAAACACGAGCTTTGGAGGTCCTGAAACAACCAGAGCTGGACTAGACAGTCTACAAAACACTATCTTACTTTATGATCCTACGGGTTGCACACAAGGTTGACCACTGATTCCTACTAAAAAAAGTTTCCTTTTTTATATACTTTTCATCCACTAGCTTTTATTTGGACTGTCCTGCCAATTCTCCAAAGTAAACGTGGGGTGACGCAGTGGAGGAATAAGGAGGAATTTGATTTGCCAGTGATATCTTTTCAAATGCAAGGAATCCAATGAAAGAATCATGCCAGAATCTCCTGCAATTGTAGCCGGTGTACAAAAGATTTTCAGATAGAATAGTGTTTTGGGAATTCACTGATATAGGTTCAAAGTGGGAGATGGAAAGCGCTAGCAAGCTACCCTTTTTCATTCATTGAGTTTTCCCCAGAAAATCTTTATAAATATCCAGTAATTTGCTCTAAACTGCCATCAGTTATTGAATTGTCATATTAAGCAGCAGTAAAACTTGTGAATAAAGACAGGTGTGTATTTTGCATGAACAGGGTTTATTTTAACACAATTAAAAATATTGTATGAATTCCTGAGATGGAGATAATCAGCTAATTCCCCTTCCACAAAGAGAAAACAATTTAGATTTGAAACTAAAACAACAGCTTGATAAAAAGTGTTCAAGTTATCAGCAAAAGGGAAAAAACAGAATTTGAAATATAACATTATAAACAAAAGAAAAGATGGTGCACCATACAATATGCTGGAAGAAGTTTAAGTCACATAGTTTAAAAGAAATATGGAGTCAAGGGAGACAGGGAGAAACAATTATTTCATGGCAACATGTATGTAGTCACCAGTATCCTTGACCAACGTTTTAAGACAAGAGAATCAAAGCTATAATGTCATAAACATAAACAGTTTACAATTCTGGGTTTTTTTCTCTCCAAAGGCTTTCACAGTTTTTCCAAAGCTCCTTGAATATACTGAAGGGTGGAACTGTATGGCTTGTCATTAGCACCCATGGTTACACACAAATAGATATTTAAAACAATAATGGTACACAATGTCCCTTGACAACTGTGCTACTTGCAATCCAGTCTGTAATGCAACCTTCACTCATCTGAATGCATTATATTTGTGATTAAATGCTGACACACATGTTGCAATGGTTACGTAAGGCAACCTGAATATACTATGATTGTTCTTGCTGCCTGAATTACTGTTTGTGTTGTTTAACAACATCAAAAACTAAGTTACCAAGATACTTATATGATGTTTCATTTGATTATGTTTAGATCTTTAAATTGACATCCCAGCATAAGGAATTAATAAAATATTTATGTTTAGGTCTGATTCATTTAGCTCAATAAATCATTATGTATTACATAAAGAACGAATGCTGCTACTGCATTTTTCTCTTTATGCACACAGGATTCAGGCGTCTAACATCTTGTTGTAATCAATTTTCTGTTATATCTCAAATGGAAAATTGTCATGTAGTCTTAATCAGGATCAGTCAAATGTAACAGAAGACTGTGGTCTAAACAAAGGTCAACAAAAGCTCCAAAGTGAGCACATGAAAGGAAGGGAAGAAACAAGTAACACTTGTTCTCAGCCTAATAAATGCAATTTATTGGTTGCATCTGAACTGAGTTCAAAGTACACTATTCCTTAAGAGTGAATAGTTCCTATTCTCCATGTTGCAATTTGTCTTCATGTTCAATACAATCTATATAGGAAGATAAGTCTAAATGTTTGATTGCACACAACTGGCTGATTTTACAGTGCTTTTCACAAAACAAATGTGGATCATCATAACTCACATAGTAATAGTAGTAATATTTTTGAAATAATGTGCTATGTGGTACACTCAATCGATTTGTCATTTCGTAAAGGCTTTCTGGGATTAAGTCCTCCATTCCATAAGCTTTGGTCATAACATATTCAAGCTTCCAGACTGATTCATTTTTCATGTTGGCTTCTGTGAGGTTCAAATAGAACTGCCAAAGATCCTAGAATTAAAAGGAAACAAAAGAGCGCACAAAGCTATCATCTGCTTCATTGCATTTCTAGAGTGATGTATTGATTAAGAAGCCATCACTGCCTATTATTCACAAGTGAAGAGTCCTGTCCCACCACATGTGGATTCAGAAATCAAATCAGTTTTGTCATACAGTAAAAATTGGGTGAGGGGAGGAGAAGCAAAAGATGACCAGAAAACAAAAGCAATACGCATGGTGATAGCCTTTACATAAGGAAAGCAATATAAAGGCAATTCATGCCAATGTATCCAAGGGCTGTGAGGATACTGCTTATGTAGTTTTGGGCACCAAACAGCTTCATGTAAATCAAGTTTTCTTCTTTTGGAAAAGGAACCCAAGATTCAAATATTTCATTTCTCCTAAGACTAGAATACACAGATCAAGGGCTTTACCAAAAAGGCCATTATCACAGGAGCATCCATGTTTAAAAAACTCAGATGTTCCTGGGGGCCTGTCCACACCCACCTCAGATGCTTTCTGAGGTGGGTGTCCAGATGTTCTTCCGTGACTGGCCTCTCCCCCAAAGACCCAAACCCCTTATAAAAGTAAAATAAACTTACCTGGCCTCCATTACAGTGTTGCTGGAGCTCTCTCAGTGTGTACAAATAATGTGCCAGGAGAGTGGGGGGGGGGGGGTGATTTAGTCCGGAAAACTGGGAATCTATCTAATTAATTTCTGGTTTGTGCTGAATTAATTCAGGATTGTCCAAAACCTTGACTGGACAGCCCCCTTTTTATTGGGGAAGTTTCCGCAATAAATGGGCTGTCTAGATCCACCCTAAATTACATTGTGCAAAGTCAAAGAAATAATCTAAATTTGCTCATTTTCAATAGGAAACAGAATCCAGCTTTTCTAGGTATAATTCTTAGCAGCAAATAATGCATCAAGAAATACGTAGGTACATCAAGGGCTGTGCACTATTTGCACAATATAAATGGATGTTTGAAGAGCTAGGATGTGTTGGCTTGTTCATGCAGAAGACTGAGAAGGATATATAGTCTAAACTGTGCTCTCTTCTTGTTTGCATTAAGGTACATTAATTGCACAATACTACCTTTTCTCCTTTTCTCACAGGAGCAGAAGGAAGAAAGTGAAACCAGGTTTGGAATACTACTAATATTTAGAAATATATAGTGAGGAAAGAAAAAAACAATAAATTTACCAGGCAGCCCAAAAAACAAGGTCTGAGAAAGACCTGGATTAAACAAGGGCAAAAGTAGAGGAGTTCTAAATCTGGAACTTGTATTCCTGTGTTGAGCCCCCAGTGGCGCAATGTGTTAAACCCCTGTGCTGGCATAACTGCTGACCGACATTAACAGTTCGAATCCAGGGAGAGCAGGTTGAGCTCTTTCTGTCAGCTCCAGCTCCCCATGCGGGGACATGAGAGAAGCCTCCCACTAGGATGATAAAACATCAAAACATATGGGCATCCCCTGGGCAATGTCCTTGCAGATGGCCAATTCTCTCACACCAGAAGCGACTTGTAGTTTCTCAAGTCATTCCTGACATTGAAAAAAAATCCTGTGTTTCACTTATTATAGTGACAAGCTTTATATTCAGATTTTTTTCTGCTTCTGCACATATCGTGAAAGGTGAGTGTTAATTGCTGAAAAAAATGAGTGTGGTGAAGATTTAGACTTACCAGTTAATTGCTGAAAAAAATGAGTGTGGGGAAGATTTAGACTTACCAGTAGACTATATGAAGAAGGATCATATTGGTATAGTCTCACACCTGGGTTGTTTGTGTCTGGTTCCCAGATATCCTTCACTGGTGTCACGGCAGGTGCCACAAACAAGGAGTTTATAGGTTTTCCTGAACAATTAAAAAAAGGTTGAGCATGAAAAAATGAATGTGGGGAAGATCTTCATTAAACTGTGCTGGTGGTAAAATTGATGTCTATAAAGTATTTATTACACTAGGTCCTTTGTACATTGTGATTTTTAAAAAATCCAAGAACCATACTTGGAAACTAATTATTGATGCATGGATTCATCATATTTAATAAGGTAATGCTAAATATATTTTACTCTATTTTAAGATCTTTTAAAAAATCCAACTTGATGAAGACTTGACCCCCAAATGCTATAAAATCATGGGGGTGTTAGTTTTAAAAGGTCTTTAGCCTTCCCTGCCAAAGTATTGGAGCCTGACTAAATTACAAATCCCAGGATTCCATAGCATTGAGCCATGGAAGCTAAAGTGACATGAAACTACATTAATTCTACAGTATAGATGCACTCTAGGACAGTGTTTTTGGGCTACCCCCTGCTTTCCACTAGCCATTAATTATGGCATCATGCTGGTCTGGAGAAAGAGGTCAGCAAGATAGAGATGGGTTTTGAGGAGGTGGCAGTTATTGCATGGTTGAGGTATTGAATTCCTCCCTCCACAATGGTCAAATCATCCATATGCCTATGTTACACTATTGTATGCCACTAACACGATGTAAGTAAACTTCATAAGCTTGAACTATGTGGTTGTGAACTATAAAGCTATGCTTTTCAAAAATATTGATTTTTTTTTGGTACAGAACTACTCATCCTAAAAATTATTTAAACTGTATCAGAATTCACATCACTATACTCTATTTCAACTTATCACATCGTCATTTCTGGTCATTCTACTTAGGGTCCCAAATTTTTGGCTGCAGTTGTACATGTACTTTGGAATGAATCCCATAGAAATCAGTCATGCTTACTTCTAAATGAAGACCAATTAACAGTACTAATCAATTGAAGCTTTAATTGTCCATTAATTTACATGCAAACAAAATGAAGTGGCAGTAGGACTGTAGATGCTTGAAGATCAGCTAGGCAAGCATACTGGACTCGTTAATGCTTCAGGGATCCCAAATTACTACATAGCCTGCTTTTCTGGCTGAAAGTATGCATTCCCTTCAAATAGTATAACCTGCTATTAACTTAAGGAGATTTTGTGGGTGATTTAACTGAAATTTTATCTTTCATTTCCCTGATTTGCCTAACTCACTTTTGTCAATTTCCATAATTAGAATATGAAAAGAAACACAGTGTGAAAAATCATAAGTTACATTATATTAAATAAAGTTTTATTAAATGGTTCAAACCTAGGGCTCTTCCATTCTGTTCTCCCATCTCTCCCATCTGTCACTTGTGATGACACTAAAACACTGATGCAGGATTTATCTCCCTTTTACCTGAGGTGTCCAAATAATGACTCAAGAAAATTTGTATTTCCCAGTTTGCTTCGAATTAATCAAACACTTGGAAAGATCCAAACCGTAAGTTAAGCTCCAGATATTTTCAGGTTAGCCATCCTGGTTGTTTGGGCTCCTGGAAATCCCTCCTCCCCTCCCCCTGTCACCTCCTGATGCATTATTTTCATGCACCAGGAGTACTCTGTAGTAAGTTTTTTGAAGGGAAATGGGGGCTGGGGGCTGGATGGCATGCTAGATCAACCTTTGTTTCACGCACTTTCTCCCAGGTTTTTGTCCTGCCTGGAAGGATCCCTGGAGTGGGGAAAATGTGATCCCCAGGCTACATGATATCACTTTTCCAGACCCTGAAGCTCCCCACCTCCCAGCTCCCGAACGTTGGTGCAATTTACAGGCAACTTCATCTGAAAACTGCACAGAAAGCCATCAAATGTGAAAACACCCAACCCAAATAATACCCGAGTCTTTCACCACTCCAAATATCTCAATTTTCCTTGCAATCCCATTCAAAACAGCAACATGGAGTGATATGATGTCACCACTGTTCTCAGTAGTTTGAGAGGAGCTGCAGATATCAACATAGATATTTGGACTTGCTGTGGAGGTCTTTACAGCAAATTCACATCTGGACCTCACATCTGGCCCATCTTCCATTTCAAATTACACAAAAACTGAAAATATTACTATTATGGCTAAGTTAAAGGTTTCTTCACATGGTGGCTATAAACTGAAAGAACTGAACTGTTTCAAAACTGCACTAAAATCACACCAGCAGACTACCAATTGCAACAAACTTCAATAGAAATATCTCTGAATAAATGACAAAACAACAACATGGAGTGATATGATGTCACCACTGTTCTCAGTAGTTTGAGAGGAGCTGCAGATATCAAGGATGGCTCTTTCAAAAAATGCTTCATTATTCGACTTTTTTATGCAAGTTGAAATGCTGCCTTGTTCTATGAAGACATTGACAACATCCTTCACCCCCTCTGCCAGCCCACCCTATCCTATTTGATAAGCCAGGAAGAGCAAGGATCTAGAACACCTCTCCAAAGATCCTGTCCTTGGGCTGCATAAGTAAAAAAAGTACCCAATAATAGTGGACAAACTGGAACTAAGGTTACATCTACTAGAAGTGTGTCAACTATAGCATCTATGTCTGAGTAGATCTGAGTTGCTTCATCTGCAAAGTGCTGTACAAAACTTTATCTGGAAGTAAATCCTGCTTTATTCAATGCAACTTCAGAGGATAGCATTAATACTGTTCTAAATGCTATTATGATTTATTTCTCATTATTGGGTGTTTTATAGCTTATATCATAGCTCAGGGCAAAGTTATAAAATGAATACATAAAATATCAATGAGACATTGAAATAATGTGTAGTGTTATGGCACATAATAATGTATACAACAATTTCGCAGGAACTACGAGGTCTGCATCTGTTTCTAGCCAGTGTGAATAAGTGGACGTTTCAACCCAGATCTAACTCTAGGGAGCAAAAGAAAGAGAAACTGAGAAGGAAAAGCAAATGAATTCCCATTTGTGCACCAATTCCTTTCTAATGCAATTCATTCCAGATTCCCACCATTAAAGAGAGTTATTAAGAAGAAGAAACACACACTGATACTAAACTGATAATTCTGCAGGGAAACAAAATACTTAGCTGAAGGATTTTACATTTAAACGATTTACATTTCTCTTTTCAAGCAAAATGTATAAACTTGAAAGGAGGGTGCTATCTTATTCCAGCACAGTGTAAGATGCACATAGTTATGAATATGTCTCGCATCACGCCCTGTTTTGATCCTCACTCTCTGCTCCTGGCTTAATTAACTTTGAAGTAGCAAGAAATCCAGTGCAGAAAGACAATAACAATGCAGGAAGCAGACAGGAAAACTGAATATGTTGAGTTAGTTTGAGAGCATTGCCTCTGACATATTATACAATAGGAACTGGCCAGTGTAATTTCCCATTGTCACTGAAAATATAGAAAGGAAAGACTTCAGGTTTCTGCCAGAAGGCCAAAACTGGATTCAGTGATCAAGTGCAAAACTTATACCTAGCTCTTCCAGATTCTGTAGAAATGTAAGGTCCAAGCTTCTTGAAAATGGCAACCAGTAGAATTGGCAATATAATGGTTAAGTGGAAAAATATCAAATATATTATACAGTGGGGATTTTAAAGTAGCTTGTAAGCATTCATTTACTATGAATAGTTACCCCCTACACCTTTAACCATCTGTTTGTTCATACTGAATGGATGATCAGTATTATGTGGCAGGCTCACAAAGCCATTAAAATCAGAATTACTATATACTGAATTTCTGTTTTAGTTCTTGTTTGTGGCTCTTCTCATTTAATATGTTTAGATTAAAATACTTTAAGAGCACACTATAAACATGCAATAGTGCTGGAAATTTTTAAGTGTTTCCATACTGTACTCCACTTTATGGGTGGTTCAAATGTGTCAAAGATTTAACTTACCTCATGAGGTAGTTTTGTGAATCTGATATTAAGAATTAAGAAATGTCCGCGTGAGTAAATTATTACTATAAGAACAAATGAGGTTTGGACCCACAGAGAGATACTTTAATAGAATGGTAAATTCATTATTATTTTCTAATGCTGTCCACCTATGAACCAAAATTTTCACCTAAACACTGAAAGTATCTTTGTTGAGGAAAATAATATACAATGCATGGTAAATTTCTTGCTTGCTTTGTAAAAAAAAATCCCACAATGTCATGCTGTTAATCAATTAAATAATGTTTTAAAGGAGGGAAAGAACAAATGAAGTGTACCATGTATTTGTTTAAAACACTGTGGACCCAAATATTGACTTTTAGGCAGTAAATTCAAGTTGCAAACAATAGTGTCAGAATCCACTATCCCTCAAAACCAGCTAAAAACATCATTGCCCACAAACATCCTTACCCTTTTCATCCAGGAGAACCATGACACTGTCTCTGTGAGTGTGTCCAAAAAACTGTCCAGCGATAACACTACTGTGTCTCCGAAAGATTTTTATCAATCTCTCATTGTAGTGTTTCCTCATGGCAGTAATATTTCGCATATAAGGCAGATAGCCTACTGGTACATGTCCTATCACATACACCTAGGGAATCAGAAAACAAGCATCACAGGGAAGTAATTTAATCCATTTTCTATATTTAATTGGCTATGTCTAATTTTTATACTATACGATTCCAAATTCAGCAGGTTACATTTCCTCTATGGAAATGTTTTAGTCTTACAGTGCCAACCAGATGGATATTGTTTCAGCTTCTTCACATTTTTAGGGAAAAAACCCTCCAATGTCCAATTTGACATCACCACATCAATTCCTGGGACTTTACATTTGCGCTTAAAGTTTATGTATGGATAATTGTTTGTGGATATCCACTGCCATATTTTTTCATGTCAGGATCAACTTGAGAAACTGCAAGTTGCGTCTGGTGTGAGAGAATTGGCCATCTGCAAGGATGTTGCCCAGGGGATGCCCGGATGTTTGATGTTTTACTATCCTTGTGGGAGGCTTCTCTCATGTCCTTGCATGAGGAGTGGGAGTTGACAGAGGGAGCTCAACCCGCTCTCCCCAGATTTGAACCGCTATTGGTCAGCAGTCCTGCTGGCACAAAGATTTAACCCATTGTGTCACCAGGGGCTCCACATAAGAAGCAGGGAGCTGCATCATCAGACAGGTATTTGGCATGGCAGGTCCACGAAGATTGCCTCCCTGCTGAATTATCCCACTATTACTGTTTCATCTGAATAATGCCTACCTTTTCCTTGTTCTGTTCTGCTGTTTCTAGTACATTTTCCAGCCACTCAAACTGGTTTGCTGGATCTGTCATATTCAGAGTCACGTTGTCAGGAGAATAGTATAAAACTGTATTCAAACTTATTATCCTAAGAGGCTGAGCAGATGGGTTGGGATGAAATATCTGTGTATAAAAGCCACCTGTGGGGGAAAAGACCAAAATTACTTCCTTCAATCTCAAATCAGTTGTGGGAAGCAAACATTTTAGGAATAAAATAAATTAAATGATTTTTCTGTGAAATAATCATCCATCCATTGTTTATCTTCTACATTCACATAATCTGCAAATTTACAATGTTTTATTTTTAACTAAAAGTAGATTTACTAGTCTTGGTTTTTATTTCCTGCATTTTAGCTTGTAAATACAGGGTTCACTTTACCCCTCGAGTTCCAAAAGATTTAGATAGGAAGATAGGATAGAAAGTATATTTGCTTTCCTTTTATATAATCAGGTTATGCTTCAAAGTTACCTTTAAGATTTAGAAGTTCATCACACTAGAGAAACTACTAATTTGTAATACACTTTCTGAATATTACTGTTCAACAGTAACAGTACAGAAGTAAAAGAATCAAAGCACAAAAGTAACTCTTTATATTGCTTTATAAAGGGAGGTCTAGAATAGTTCCTGAAATAATTTGTTTAACACAAACATGTAAACATTACTGAGAAAGGCCTCATCTATCATGAAAAAAATTAACATGGTGGGTGTTGTATTCTGTCAGCAAGAAAGAATGATCAGCTTCTCTGATAGTTCAGCAACGGAAAGGAGAGGAATCCAAGTTTCAAACTTGTGTTTTGCATTCCAATGTAATTTGTATTAAACACAGGCAATTAAAAATAGGAAATCAATTAAATCAACACTGTTACCTTTTCTTAAGGTACTGACAGCTTCATCAGTAAGCCAAGGTCTCCAGAAATTTGCTGCAGCAATGTAAACTTCATTGGCTGACACAGGCATCTGGTCCTTTAAATACAGACATCTCCTTAGACCTGTGACTTCAAATACAACCGATGAAACATGGCCAAATATAACTTACAAAGGTATAACTTAACTAATACAATGGGATCTACAATAGGCAGTATTGCACCCATATCTGCAAGGAATGTGTTCCCAGACTTGTGTGGATACACAAAACCACAGAAGAGAGAACACAATTGAAATTAAAAAGAGAATATCATGAAGTCATGCCGGAGAACCTAGAAAATGAATAGAGAATGAGATACCATATTATGTCAGGAGTGAAAAAATGAAACCTCGGGTATTGGTCCCTCGATATGGGGGCCATGTTGTACCTGATCATATTTAAAATTGAACTTTGCTTCCTTAGGATCCCTCCAAACAGGCCCTATATCACAGGATCTGATCCCAGGTTTTCTGCTTAAATTGGATTATATGTGTCCGCATTGCCAGATAATCTGGGATAAACAGAATAATAATAATAACAATAATAATACTGTTTATTTCTATTCCGCTCTTCTCACCCCGAAGGGGACTCAGTGCGGATTACAATACACATACAACAGACAATCCCTGTCGGAAAGACATACAATTACACATAGACAAATACAGTGCCGTTTTTAGAAGGACTTCTTTCCTGGCTGCGTCATACAGGTGGGCGTCATCGGGTGTGAATGCTCCATTACATCATTGTTGGGATAATATCCTGGGATATAGGACCTGTCTGGAAGGGCCCTTAGCCAATTCCAGTTTCCAAGTCATTAATCCAAATTGTAAACTGAAGTGGTAGTTTCAACTACTATAGACTTACTAAATCAACATGAACTTAGTTAAATTGTAATGATTTCATGGACCTAATCAAAGTAAGGCCCTATCTACACTGCTGTATAATGCAGCCTCATAATGCAGTTTAACTACGTTGTATGGCAGTGTAGATGGGGCCTGAGGCTCACAACTGCATTTAAACGGTGCCTCTTTAATCTTTCTAAGTGCAAACACATTGGAGAAATGTGCTCCAAATTAAAAATCACAACAGATGTGATTTATCTCAAAATGTGAAGAATATTTTGATATATATATATATATATATATATATATATATATATATTAAGAGTAGTGGGAACATTTTACCACACCTGATGGACTTGTCCTAGGGTGAACATTTATTGGCAAAAATATTAGAAAACTGTGAAAAAATATTAAAAATAAGAATTGGTATGAAACCAGAATATTTTTTACTAGGAATAATAGATGAAGAATTGAAATTGGACCAAAATCAAGATATTTTATTTACGTATTTGACCACTGCAGCAAGAATGGTCCATGCTAAGAAGTGGAAACAAAATGAATTACCCACAGTAGAAGAATGGATGTGAAAGATGGATGAAATAAAAGAAATGGACAAATTAACTTTTTGCCTAGAAAATATCCTACGGGAGACCCATCAAGAGAATGGATTGGAAATTATATGAAGAATTTAAAGAAACTCATAAGAATTAAGGATAGATATAATAAAAACTATCCCCCCAGACTAAGTCACAAACATTGGATAGAAGAGATAGAAAGAAGAAGTCGATATGGAAAGAATAAAGAAAAAAATGAAATAAAACTAAAAACGCAGTAAAAGATTTGGAAGTCGCAGATTCCCTTTCCTTTTCCTGAATGCCCTAATTTATCCAACCCTACTCGTCATTCCCTTTTCCGTTCCCCAAAAGATTCCTAACTTTCCCTTTCCCGAGGCCCTTAGATAGAATGTTTTTATGTTTGTATATGTAAAAAACTTTGAAATAAAAATTATATATATATAAATATTTTAAGACTGTTATTTACATACACATATACAAACACCCCCCTGGTGGCACAGCGGGTCAAACCACTGAGCTGCTGAACTTGCTGACCGAAAGAGTGATGGTTTGAATTCGGGAGCGGGGGGAGCTTCCGCTTTTAGCCCCAGCTTCTGGCAACCTAGCAGTTCAAAAACATGCAAATGTGAGTAGAGCAATAGGTACTGCTTCCGCAGGAAGGTAACCACTCTCCATGCAGTCTTGCTAGCCATATGACCTAGGAGGTGTCTACGGACAACACTGACTCTTTGGCTTAGAAATGGAGATGAGCACCACTCTGCAGAGTTGGACATCACTAGACTTAACGTCAAGGGAAACCTTTACCTTTACCTATACACACAAACCCTAAATAGCAGAGTCCAACTCAATTTCATTGATTGAAATTTGTTTATCAGTAACAAATCAAGGTTTCACTTGGCCTATTGTGATGCTAGATAGATTCTAGAAATTTCAGCACTGGCCTTCATCTAATATCAATCAGCAGTATGAGAAAAACCAAAGCTGAAATTGCAATGGTGCTGTAACTAAATGGTTTTTTACAATAGCTTTTTGGTGTATATACCAGAGGGGCTTTAGATTGCTAGATTCCCTTTCTCTTTTTACGTTCTGAATTACAACCACTGATTCTACTATCCTTTTATTCTGTTTCCTCATTCTGCTCCATGCAGAAGCCTGACTTTTTGATGGAATCACAGATAACATGGAGTATATTAAGAAAGGCATTGTAAAACCTATTACATTGCTAAGATATCCACAAGTGAACAACAGACGTGTAATGCAGAGTATACACTGTAGACACACTATAGGTCAGTGAATTTACACCAATTCAACACAATATCTGTGGATAAAATGTATTCAATCATTGGTAAATCATAACAATATTACAAGCATGAAAGATTATAGAAGCCGCATATATCACATTAGTGGGACCCCCCAAGTACACAAAATCATATAGAAGGCAAATGCCAAGGTAGACTCAGAACAACAAAAGTAAACATAGCGCAGCCATGGCGGGGTACACTTATGAGTCCCAATCCGCCTGAGCAAATACTCAAATGCACAATTGCGCACAGTTCGCCAAAGTCCTGGGGCATACCCAAAGTGCAGGTAATGGGGGGAGACAGTAGTCCAATGCGGAACCAAGTGAGACGCTCGGAGGGGCCGCTACGGTTGAAGTGCGAGGCCACGATCTGTTTCGCTTGTAGCTTCTTCAGGCGGCAGTATTACGCCAAGCAGATGCAGCGTCGCAGGAGAATCATACTACATAATAAACAATAATAATGTACATAAACATATGACCTTTCTCTGCAAGACAAAAACGTGGAGGAGGTGGCTAGCCTACCTAGGTTGGAGGAGATCCGATGCACCATAGCTCCTGTGGACTCAAAGGGTGGGGTTCGCTAGAATCGCAGATCTTTAAAGGTACACACACCTGTGACCCACCCACATAAGATTCACGTGAGTAGGGCTGTGAGGGGGAGGGGCTCATTTACCCCGATTGGATGTTCGGATTGGAGATTATGAATCCAACACGTTTCCCTCTTGATAAGAGCATCGTGGTTATTAGCATGCACACCAGTAGTCACTCTCTCTAGGGCAGCGAATCTGAAGGATTCGGGACTGTGGCCATGAGTCTGGAAGTGGCGATATAGGATAGTATTGTCCTGCTGGGTTCGTACCCTGGAACGGTGCTCCGAGATACGTACGCGGAGGGGGCGTGACGACTGTCCCACGTAATATAGGCCACACCCACACACATGACATAGATGGAATTCTCGGAATTGCAATTGAGGAAGTCCCGGATGACAAAGATTTGTTGGATCTCAAACTCGCAATGTCATTGCAGTGCATCGCTTGGGAGCAAGACATGCAACTACCACACAGCCAAAAGCCTGTATTGGAGCGGGTAAACGAACGATTCCTATGTAGTGCCGAGTGCACAATCAAGTCCTTGAAATTACTGGTGCGTTTGTACGCCACCATAGGGGAATGTTTAAACGCCGGGATGGGAGGCAGAATATCCCAATGCTTCCTGACTATTCTGACAATATCTTTGCTGTGGGGAGTGAAGGTCAGTGGCCAAATGATCCGATGCTGGTGATGCTTCTGCATCTTCTGTAGCAGAGAATCCCTCTGTATCCCATTCGCCTTAATTCTTGCCTGATCGATAACCCGCCGGGGATATCCTCTGGCCCTCAACTGGTCACTGAACTGGTCAGCATCATTGTGGTAATGGGTGATGCAGGATGAGTTCCTTTTCAGCCTGAGGAACTGGGAGTATGAGAGGCTGTTCTTCAAAGACGGAGGATGATGACTTGTATAATGTAGGATGGAATTCTTGTCCGTAGGTTTCTTAAAGCAGCGAACTCCCAATTTGTTGCCCATCTTAAACACCGATGTGTCCAAAAAATTGACCGATTGCAGGTGTGTGTACAAGATAGTGTGTCTACAAGATATCCACAAGTGTCATTATGCACCTTGCTATAGTAAAGGCCCTAGAAAAGCTGATTTAGTAATAACATAACAATAGCCACGGTATTCCTTCTTTTCTTAGTTTCTGACTCGTTAAGACAATAACAAAGAAGAAATCCAAGTTAAGATGTCAGGCAGAACAAATCACAGACAGCAAAAACACAGCTTGTTTACCCATGCTATTAAGAAAAACTAACTAGGGACAATTGTATATTGTGCAATTCCGGAATGTTTATTCTTTCCAAAGAACTCTAATGAATCATAATGTCAAAATACAAGCAGTGAAAGTCTGGTTATAAGCCAAAGATATTACTAGACTTTAAAAAAAAAAGTCTAGTAAAACGCATTTACACAAATTTAGGCTCAAATGCACTAATACATAGTAGTAGATGTTTCAGCTGATCTTTCCACAAAATATTATCAGTTAATATTCCAAGCCTCTAATTATTTTAGCAATTAAAATTCAACTGAATTGCAAGATCTATAAGTCAGTTCAATATCAGCAGGTCCAAACAGTCCTGTGTAAAGACACAATGTAAAAATGTGCTATATGTGCCACCTTCCTCTCCTGGGGGGATCTTGATACTCAAGGGCATTTTCAAATCCTGGAGTCTATATTGTTTGGGACATAACCAAGTGATCAAATCCATTTCCACACTGACATGCAAGAAGAAGAAAAACCCCAATAGTACAGTTGTACTTCATGTATTGAAATGTAGGCCCTGTAAAAAAATACTTCTTTTAAAAAACTGCAAGCAAGCGAATAATTGCTGAATCATATATCTTGTATATATAATAAAAGATAATGTTTGTATGTTTGTTTGTATATATAATAAAAGAGAATGTTTGTATGTTTATATGTATGTATGTGGCAGCTTTCTGATTGGTTGCCACTGTGGGATTATTTGCATAACGCCTCTGATTGGCCAGCACCATCAACATTCCGACACTCTAAAGTGCCAGAGGTGGGGGAAGGAAAAGGCCTGAGGCAGTCAGGCATGGTGGGAGTTTAAGGCCAAAACACTTTGCGGCCCCCAACAAGGAGAGAACAAGTCCAAACTTGGCACACAGAACCCCCAGACCCACTTTACGTCCTGGTGCAGTTTGAGGGAGGATGGACCATGGATGACGCGACTTTCAGTACTTTAACTCACTTCCTTAGAGCACTGTGGCCCACACCAATGATGGATCAGGACCACACTTGGCACACAGAGGCCCAATAGCCCACTTTACAACCTGGTGCGGTTTAGGGCAAGACGGGCCACAAATTATGGGATATGCAGTACCTTCACCCAATTCACTTCCCACAGACCAGGCCCAAAATTGACAGCAAGGCTTTATTAACTTGATTTTCCTGACTAGGCCTCATTTAATGGCATACTGTTTAAGGCCCGAATTGACAGTAAGGCTTCATTAACTTGATTTTCCCAACTAGGACTCAGCTCATGGGACATTGTGTATGGCCTGAATTGACAGTAACCAAACTTGGCATACAGAGCCCCTATGATCCACGTTACATTCTATTGCAGTTTGGAGGAGGGTGAACCACAGATGATGGGACTTGAAGTACCTTTACTCATTTCCCAAGACTGCTGAGACCCTCATCCAATGACTGATCAAGACCAAACTTGGCACACAGAGCCCCTTGAAACACTCTACATCCTGGTGCAGTTTGGAGGATGATGGACCATGGATGATGGGACTATAAGTACCTCCATTCACTTCACAAGACCGCTGCCAACCTCATCCAATGACTGATCAAGACCAAACTTGGGACCCAGAGCACCCATGACTCATTCTACATCCTGGTGCAGTATTGAGGAGGATGGACCACAGATTATGGGACTTGAAGTACCTTCACTCACTTCCTGAGACCACTGCGAGCCAAATAAACAACTGATGAGGACCAATCTTGGCACACAGTGCCTTTCTCAATTAACCCGGGCAGGGCTGGGTCCCCAAGCTAGTGTGTGTGTGTGTGTGTGTGTGTGTGTGTGTGTGTATACTGTATATAAATTTTTAAAACAGTGTTATATACATTTACCTGCGAATAAACGCCACTTAATTCAGCATGAGTAAGCTAACAGAGTATCAGGCTAACATACTATTAACATACTTGAGAAACAAGTTTTACCTGTGGCCAATAGTCATGATTTCCCAATGCAGGAAAAACCTGGAGATCTGGGAGAAAGCTTCTTATGGTAGAAGTCAAGTTACCAATAATATCAATGACTATTTTTGTGGACAGCTCTTTTACTGGAACATGAGGAGGACTGTCTCTTCAAGGAAAAGGGAAAAACAGAAGTTAAAAAAGGCATGCTAGTTTGTGGTTGTAGAAATTAAACTTTTGTTTACCATATGATATATAAAGAACAATATAAAGGCAGCCCCCAAGTTATGAACAAAACAGATTCTGTAGACTTGTTCATATGTTGGATTTGTGTGTAAGTCAGAACAGGTACATTTTTAAAGGGTAACTCCAGTCGTGTGTGTGTGTGTGTTGGATAGCATAGGGAAGGGTGAACACCCCTGTGGTGTTTGTCTTGCTGTCTATGCCTCTGTTCAAAATAGTTCACCTCACATTCTGTCCCTGTGATAACTGGATTTTGAAAAAAATGGCTTGTTGTGGAAACAAGTATAGGAGAGAAAGTTTTAGGGCCCTTCCACACAGACATATAATCCAGAATATCAAGGCAGATAATCCACAATATCTGCTTTGAACTAGGTTATCTGAGTCCACACTTCCATATAATCCAGTTCAATGTGGATTTTATGCAGCTGTGTGGAAGGGGCCTCGGGACCCTTTCACACAGTCCTTTATCCCAGGATCTGATCCCAGGTTTTCTGTTTATCCCAGATTATCTGGCAGTGCAGACTCATATAATCCAGTTTAAATCCCAGATTATCTGTCTGGAAGGGTCATCAGCAGGGCCGTAGCCAGGATTTTTATTCCAGTTTTTAAACTGGCTGGAAGAGGGTCTACCCTAGCAAACCTTTTGTATTGTTATCCCAATAACCCCATGAATGTGGGATATAATGAGCATGGTGATCAGATCATGATAGGAATAAACATAGCAGTTTAAATAATGTACCAGCAAGGGACCACCCTGAGAATTTGGGGGGCTCAGTTGAGATGCCTGTCAGTTGAGATGCCTTTTCCCCATGATACTTCTTTCAGGAGAGCATTTCCCTTTTTTGAGGGGCAGATTTCTCTCACTTCTTGTTGTCTCACCCTCCCCCCCCCCCTTTAAACTGTGAGTCATTTGTAAATTGGATGTTTGTAACTCAGGGACTTCCCATATACTATAATTAACATATGTCAACAGTTTGAAATAAACAAAGATGAAAAGTTTTCATGTGTCATAAATATTGTTTTATTACCAATTGCACAATTAAAAAGAAGAGCAGGATGTGCAACTTTCAGTTTCCAGTATTGCTGTCCAACTGGTCTAGGAAAAGGAACTGCTTTCATTTGTTTCCATGTGAGATCTGGAGAAAGAGAGGAGACTGCAACACCGTACATCCTGACTTAAAACTCGATAGATGGGGAATCAGCCCTTTGATGGGGATAGAGCCAGTATGATGTAGTAGTTTGATGTTAGGGTAGAGGTCCTTCCACACAGCCATATAACCCAGAATATCAAGGCACAATAACCTATCTGCTTTGAACTGGGTGATCTGAGCCCACACTGCCAAATATCCCAGTTCAAAGCAGATATTGTGGGATTTTATTCAGCTGTGTGGAAGTGACCTGGGACTCCCAGTGACCAAGTTGTGAATCCCACTCAGCCATGGAAACATATTTTCAGCAAGTTACATTTTTAGAGGAAAACAATGGAAAAGCCCCTCTGTACAAATCTTGACAAGGAAATTCTACTATAATATGGTCCTAAAACAGAGGCCCCTTCTACACTGCCATATAAAATCCAGATTATTTGCTTTGAACTGAATTATATAGCAGTGTAGATTCACATAGTACAGTTCAAAACAGATAATGTGGATTATCTGCTTTGATAATCTGGATTATATCAGCAGCATAGAAGGGACCTAATAGTAACTGGAGTATCACATGTTCTGTTGTTTTTGTATGCCTTCAAGTCAACTCTGGCCCCTTGTATATAGCCATATAATCCAGATTATCAAAACACATAATCCAGATTATTTGCTTTGAACTACATTATATGAGTCTACACTGCCAAATGATCCAGTTCAAAGCAAATAATCTGGATATGACAGTGTAGAATGGGCTTTAGACAACAGCTCTTACTATCACTCACCACTGGCCATGTTGGCTATGGCTCATTAGACCTGCAGTCCATGTACAGGGTCATGGTTTTGTGAGGAAACACTCAATCTCTTTCAGTGAATTCTAGATCACCTGCAGAAGTAACATTTCTGCAATACCTTTGGGAAAATATGGCAATACCTTCATACCTCATACATATTTCTTTCCTAAAGTTAATGCAACTTTTTTAAAAGGAAGATGTAATTAGCATATATAAATTTGTTGTGATGTTTCAAGCTTAACTTACCCTGTCCATATCATGAAAGATGCCTGTTGATCAGAATCCTTTATGTACTGCAAAGCTGATAAAATAAGTTGATATGGAGAATCACACATAAAATCTCCAAATAGGCCAGGGTTGGAGGCATTTTTTCCTTTGGAAGAGGCACAAACTCGAGTGTGATTCCTTGCAACATCGTAGGTGGGATCCAAGTGTAAATCAGTGATATGCCAGAACTCCCCTGTTTTTAGAGGGAAAAAATAATAGAAGTTAAATATAGGTTTTTCCTACTGGAAAAAAAGGCAGAGCTACTGAATACTGCAACGCTAAAATTAAAATTCAGGGTACATGAACACTACTTTGAACATATTCATTTGACCAGTATGTCGCCAACAAGTAAAAAGGTTGCAACTAGAAAATCTTATTAACAACAAAATGTTGTACTCCATTGTGACTAATAGTTGATTGGATTTACCAATCTTATGACTGGAAGATATGAAATAGTATATTTCTATAATTTAGGCTGGATCTACACGATCTGTTTATCCCAGATTATTTGGCATTACAGACTCATATCTGTATATAGTGCATTCGGAAGGCTTCACAAGAGTCTGGAGTAACAAACACCTGAGGCAAAGCACCAAAATCAGTATTTACAAAGCTATCATGCTGTCTATTCTCCTGTATGGGTCTGAAACATGGGTCACCTATCACCAACACCTACGACTCCTCGAACACTTTCATCAGCGCTGTCTTCGCACAATTCTAAATATACACTGGACCGACTATGTGAGTAATGTTGCTGTCCTTGAGCAAGCAGGGATCACCACCATTGAGGCCATACTTTGGAAAACACAGCTGCGCTGGGCAGGGCACCACTGCCTCCCTAGGATGGAGGACCACTGCCTCCCAAAGATATTACTCTATGGTGAACTTGCCATGGGTCAGCACAAGAGAGGTACTCCCAAAAAGAGATATGACTCCCTGAAACAATATCTCAGGCTCGGCCAGATTGATCACCAACAATGGTCCACCCTGGCCTCACATCGGGAGGCATGGAGACGCACTATCCACAATGCTGTGGCCTCTTTTGAGAAGACACGCCGAATGGGTCTCAAAGAGAAATGACAACGCAGAAAGAACCACAACTTGGAAATAACACGACCCAAGGAGACTTTCTGCTGTGCTTTCTGCAACCAAACTTGCCTATCTCAGATTGGGCTTTTTAGTAAAAAGTGTGGGATGAGTCCTTTCTAAGAATCTTCGTTCGTGTAGTAATTCCGAGACTCATATAAGACAGTTTAAAATGAAGAACAACATTAACCAACATAAAGTTTGAATTGTGGGCCTGCAATCACTTCTAGCAATCACTTATAGTAATAGAAGATTTGGTAAGAAAAAACTAGCCAGTCCTTGAGCCTGTCCAGACAGCACTTTTATTGTGGTATCTACCGCAATAAAGGAGGGCCTGTCCAGACAACATTCTGGACAGTCCCAAATTAATTTGCTACAAACCAGGTCATCTTCTAATCTCAGAAATCACTATGAAACTGGAGTAAATGGGGGAGGGGGGAAGGGAACACGAGGGATAGGATCTGTCAAATTTTCCCATATTGAATTGCTTTGTAAGGGTGGTCCCCTACCAAGCACTGACATTTCTCTCCCAAAATCCTGCTTCATGAGTCTGGTTTGGTAATTTTTGAAAATTAATTTAATCATTATAAATGCCAACATTTCAAAATATTTTTGTTTTTCCTGTCATTTCTCCTTCATAGTATTGTTGGTTTTTTCCAAGTTGTGGTACTGCTAGCTTTTTAAGTTTCAGACTTCCGCAATGGAGAGTACTGAGATTGGGAGGAAAATCCACAATTCCCAAAGTGGTGTCTAGTTAAGATCAGTGCCTCAGGTCTACTCCAGAGTAGCAGGATTGGTGAGAAAAACCAAGTATCCCCGAAGTTTATTTTTCCCCAAGGTTTTCTTTTTTAAAAAAATGGAGTGGGCGGGAACTGCAAATGGATGATTTTGGGCGAAAAGGCAAGAAAGAACAGCATGTGATGGGATCTGAGAAATGATACAATTTACTTTATAATGCAATGGGACATAGTGCCACTCTCCCTCCCACCCCCGGTGGGATAACGTCCTAACTCACTATGTTATTAATACACCTTCCAACCTTGTGATAATTACGTATTGGAACAGAGGTGGGTAAAATGGTTATAGACTCTGATGGGAAAAGGAAGAAATAGCCTGTCACTATACAACTCTTTAGGAACTGAATAACACAAAGGAAGGGAACATAAAACTGAGGGAGAGTTCAAAGTCCTTGTTCTGTTCTATAAACTCAAAACACTGCATACTTTCAGCAGCAGCAACCTTCTTTATTATCCTTTGAGTAGTTATTTGCTTGGTATGTGTTGCATTGTGTATAGTACAACAGTCCTGATAGTAAGAGCTACTAAAGGACACAGAAGATCAACACCATATAATTTAATGGGTGTGAAGAGATGTAAAGATTATATATCAAAGGCTGTGGACTGAGAAAGAGTACTAAATACAATTTGAGTATCCCTTATCCAAAATGCTTAGAATAAGAAGTGTTTTGGGTTTTTTTCCCCTGAATTTGCAAATACCTGCATTTGCCCATGTATGCATAATCTTAAGGATAGGGTCCAAGTCTAAACATAAACTATTTTATGTTTCATATACCTATTATACATACTTTTAAAATATAATTTTGTGCCTGAAATAAAGTTTGTGTACATGGAAGCATCAGAAAGCAAAGATGTCATGACTTCAGCCATCTTTGTGGACAATTCTGGAATTTTCAATTTCAGATAAGGAGTGCTTTGTAGAACAGATGCAGAGATAAACAAGGTGCTATCGGAATTGTACCATGTATGGTCTAAAGCACTCAAAGTGGTGGCCCAAGGACAGGTGCTACCAATTGGTGCTGACTTTCCAAAAAAGAACAGTTCTAGCCAATGGATCTAAATATGGTAACAGCATTTTAGAGAGAGAAATCCCCCTGCCGCAGCACTAGACTAAATGGCTTATTGGTGCATTGTGTGACGGATAACACTGGGACCTTTTCTAGTCATTTTCGGCGCACAGAGCTTTAAAAATGTATCTTTTTCTATATCACTAGTACACTTTTTATCAACCTCCAGTGAGAGCTTACAAAATCGCCTGTTTTGCTCTATCAAGAGATGTCATGTTTCTAAACAATGTAACCCAGATTAGGTATAAATCTATCCAGATGACAGCAAGACAACTTCATCTTATTCAAATGATCCCTGTCACATTCTCTGAAAACCTCCCTTGTTGTCTCCACAAAAATATCTTGGCCTTTTAGCATCTATGTGATAAGTTGAAATTCAACGGAAGCTTGATTGTCATGTCTGCCCTGAAGCCATACCTTATTCTAAATAGAACAGATTAGATGGTAAATCCATTCCTGGACTGTATCTCTTCATATAGCATATAACATATGCCAACTCAAGACATTTTGCTGCTTGGGACAATGGACCAGATAGATCTCTTCTCCTCAAAACCACACACAGAAGCCAAAAGGACTGGTAAATTAATCTTAACCTACACTGGCAATTGAATGGAAGTCTTCAATGCATATGAAGATAGCAGGATGATTTAGGGCCCTTCCACACAGCCATATAACCCAGAATATCAAGGCAGAAAATCCCACAATATCTGCTTTGAACTGGATTATCTGAGTCCACACTGCCATATATTCCACGTCAAAGCAGAAAATGTGGGATTTTATACAGCTGTGTGGAAGGGGCCTTAGAAAGTAGGTCAGACTGGGGACATGGAATGAGTGAAAGACTATTTTCCCCTGGAATCCACAAACTTCAAGAAGTTGCATTAGCTCTGTTGAATGCTGCTATATAGCAAAACTTTTATTTATAGAAGTCTGACATTGTTACTGTTATTGAGATTGTTGTTGCAAGCAGAACCTACTATACTGTATTGCTGTATAGCCCCATCCTTTAGAATAGGGATCCCCAAACTAAGAACCGTGGGCCAGATGCAGCCCTCCAAAACCATTGAACTGCCTCTGCCCTAAACTTTAGCCTTAGGGTTGCCCTAAATTCTAAACAACTTGAAGGCAAAAACAACAGCAATACTAATGAACGTGACTCTCTCATCTGTCAAAAGCAGGCCCACACTTCCCATTGAAATACTGGTAAGATTATGTTAGTTAAAATTGTACTTCATTTAAAATAATGTATTGTTCCTTCATGTGCATTGCGCATAGGAATTCGTTCATGGGTTGTTGTTTTTTCAAACTACAGTCTGCCCCCCACCCCTCTCCAACAGTCTGAGGGACTGTGCTTAAAAAGTTTGATGACCCCTGCTTTAAAAGCATGTTTTTATTTCGAGGCATCAGACAAGAAATTGCAGTAAATTGAGGCTGAGAGTGTTTGGCTTGCCGCAATAAAGGAGGGCCTGTTCAGACGTTCTGGACAGTCCCGAATGAATTCACTACAAACCAGGAAAACTCTGGTTTGTAGCAGATTAATTTGATAGTGGATAAATCCACTATTTCCGGTGTCTGGACTGCAGAATACTGCAATCCAGACAGTATTCCCAGAGTTTACCGGGCCTCATCCACTATGGATGACAAAAAGTGGAGTTTGCAACTCTGTGTATATATAATCAGAACTACAACTTCCACCTTGAATCACAATTTGGTCTCGGGTGTTGTGCTCACAGAGTTGCAAACCCCACTTTTTGTCTTCCATGGTGGATCTACATCAGGCCTGGGGAAACTTGGGCCCTTCTCTGGGTGTTTTGGACTTCAACTCCCACTATTCCTAACAGCCTCAGGCCCTTTCCACTTAAGCGCCTGAGGGGGGAAAGGAAGAGGCCTGAGGCTGTTAGGAATAGTGGGAGTTGAACTCCAACACACCTAGAGAAGGGCCCAAGTTTGCCCATGCCTGCTCTAGTGTGATGAGGTCCCTAAAACACCCATTTGAAAGATGATATATGTGCAAAACCATAGCAAAACGATTGGGACGTCAATCATAATGTTAAAACAGCATTCAGGAAGGCCAGCTAGAAGTCGTGCCAAGGCAAGTGGTTCTCAACTAAGATTTGCAACTCTGTGAGCACAACACCCGAGATCAAATTATGATCCAAGATGGAATTTGTAGTTCTGATTAAATATATATACACAGAGTTGCAAATTCCTTGGGATTGTGTGGGTTCGTCTAAAAGGTGCCATACTTGTTCCTTCTCTTTTACTGGTACAAAGATTGGAGTGAATGTCATTTATTACTACATCACTGTCAAGAAAGGACAATTAGTGAACTTTCCTGTTGATAAAGTATGTGACTGTTGCACTTGCGCCGTTGGTTGTTACTCCATTGCTGTGTGAGATTCAAATGTGGTCTGGGACCTCATCAGGTGGAGGCTCCTTCTTTGGAGGCTTTTAAACAGAGGCCATCTCTTGGGGGTGCAATCTTCCTGCTTCTTGGCAGGGGTTGGACTGGATGGCCAAGGAGGTCTCTTCCAACTCTAGGATTCTATGATCACACTAGAGCAGTGCTTCTCCACCTGTGGGTCCCCAGGTGTTTTGGCCTACAACTCCCAGAAATCCCAGCCAGTTTACCAGCTCTTGGGATTTCTGGGAGTTGAAGGCCAAAACATCTTGGGAAGCCACAGTTTGAGAACTACTGCTCTACCTTGGGACTGCCACGGCAGGGAGTTGTAGTTTAGCAAGGTCCTTAAGCCTTCTGAGAAAGAGTAATAGGGCCTCCCCTAAACCCAACTCCCAGGGTTCCCTAGTTGTCAGCTCAAGCCCTGCCAGGCTGCATTAGTTCCACAGCGTAGGCGCAGCCAAGGAAACCTCCGGCTGGCGCGCCAGGCTTTTGCAGAAGCGAGGTTCCCTGGGGCCACTTCCAGCCCGGCTTCGCTCCCTCCCTCTTCGTCCTCTTCCGCTTCCTTGGCTCGCCTGGGCGTCCCGGGCCGGAGGTGACCCTGACTGTCCTGGAGCTGCCTTGGGCCTGCCAGGGAGGGAGGGAGGGAGGGAGGGGCGTCACTCACCCGGGCGGAGGGCCGGCGCGGCGCGGAGGGGCAGGGCGCCCAGGAGGAGCAGGAGCAGCCCCCAAAGGGACAGCGACGGGCAGGGGCTCGCCATGCCCGGCGCAGCCTCGCCTCCGTCCCGGGATAAGCTTCTCTCCTGTGACGCCTTCAGGAGGAGGAGGAAGAGGCGGAGGACAAGCGTGGCCCCTTCCTTCCTTCCTTCTCTTGTACCGCAGGGCTTGCTTTCTCTTTCTTCGCCCACGCAAGCCCTGACAATGAATCCCTGATTCCTTCCCACCTCTCTCTCTCTCTCCCTCTCTCCCTCCCTCCCTCCTTCCTTCCTTCCTTCCTTCCTTCCTTCCTTCCTTCCTTCCTTCCTTCCTTCCTTCCTTCCTTCTCGTCGCTCAAGTTTCACCTGCAGGCTGTGTTTTTGATGGCAAACTCAGGCTAGGGCCCCTAAGTAAAATCCCACCTTATCTGATTTGAACTGGAATAGATGGCAGTGTGGACTGAGGGCCCTTCCACACAGCCTTATATCCCAGAATATCAAGGCAGGAAATCCCACATTACCTGAGTGTGGTCTCAGATAACCCAGTTCAAAGCAGATCTTGTGGGATTGTCTGCCTTGATATTCAGGGATATAGGGCTGTGTGGGAAAACCCAGGGCCTTTCCAGACAGGCCCTGTCTCACAGGATTTGATCCCAGGTTTTCTGCTTTAAAATGGGTTATATGAGTCCACACTATCTGAATAACCTGGGATAAACAAAACCTGGGATCAGGTCCTGGAATATAGGGCTGTCTGGAAGGGCCCCTGATTCAAAGCAGATATTGTGGGATTTCCTGCCTTGATATTCTGGGATATAGGGCTGTGTGGAAGGGCCCTGAGTCTATATCCCAGAATATTGGGGCAGAAAATCTCACAATATCTGCTTTGAACTGGGTTACCTGAGTCCACACTCAGATAATGTGGGATTTCCTGCCTTGATATTCTGGGTTATATGGCTGTGTGGAAGGGCCGTCTATATCCCAGAATATCAGGGCAGAAAATCTCACAATATCTGCTTTGAACTGGGTTACCTGAGTCCACACTCAGATAATGTGGGATTTCCTGCCTTGATATTCTGGGATATAGGGCTGTGTGGAAGGGCCCAGGGACTCTACTGCTTACATACAGAGGCCTAATAACAAAAAGTTTGCAGAATGGAGGGAAAACAACTGTGATCCAGTGGAGGATATTTGGAGGCTCACCTTAATTGCCTTTCATACTTGCATCTCCTATATTTGCTTGTACCTTTGATGAAATGCCTGTGAATAGATGTAGTTTTCCCTCATCTGTGTTTTAAATTATTTTGCATTTTAAAGAAAAAAATCCACTCTGTGCTTTGTTCTCACTATAAAACATTCTGAAAGATTTTAGAAACAGCATTATTCTTAGTGCTTTGATGTTCACTTCTGTTGCTTGCATCGTCGGTAGCAAGTCTATAACATTTTATATTGGCTGTTGCTATGCATAAAGGGAAGTATGTAGGTAGGAAAGGGAGGAAGAATAATTCATTTTAAGTATACCTGGGATGTGAATGGATATCACAGTACAGAAGAAGTGTGCGCATTTTGAACATGTATCATTTAAACCCAGTGCACACTTCTGCTGCTGCTTCTCTCCTTCCCACCTGGAACCTAAATGCCTTTTTCTTTCACTTGGTACCACCATAAATCAGTTGCCATGGAAATTAACTCCATTCAAATGATAGCTTTTTCCATGGAGATGAAGTCAACAACCTTGTTTTCACATCTCTGGGAAGCAGAGGCATGGGAAAGGCAGTCCTCTGCATTGAGCCCACAAACCAGACAGCAGTGATGTGAGCTGTATTAATGGATTACAGACACAATGTGTATTACCATACCGCAGTCACAAAACATTGCAGGCCATGGAGAGGAGTATTATGAGCTTGCACAAATAGTCTACAGTCTTGCAAAGATTCACACATGATTCTACATTTATACCAGTCATTCCAGCACTTCCTGTATCAGAATTGTATACAATTACTTGAATAAATGCTAGTAATATGGGCACTTCAATATCAACCCTGTTAATACTTTCCAGTTCCACCAGCAATGCCAGCTCCCACTGTAACATCAAACATCGAATATTATGCACAGTGGGGTCGAGCTGCAACCTGAGTAGATTTATATTGAACTAGCCGTCCCCTGCCACGCCTTGCTGTGGCCCAGTCTGTGTATATGTGCTTTGTGTGTATATGTGTATATACATGTGTGTTTGCGTATATATATGTGGTTTTGTGCATGTGTCAGGCATGTAGCCAGGGGGGGCTTAGGGGGCTTCGCCCCCCCAATTCTCAGGGTGGTCCACGAGAAGGCCTTATTGGTACATTATTTAAACTGTTATGTTTATTCATATCATGATCTGATCACCATGCTTATATCCCACATTCATGGGGTTATTGGGATAACAATACAAAAGGTTTGGTAGGGTAGTCCCTCTCTTACTCAGACTCAGCCCCTCACAAATCAAACTCAGCCCTCCCCGAATCAAAATCCTGGCTACGGCCCTGGCATGCGTTGTAATGGGTTTTAAAAAAATAAAAAATCGCTTTTAAATCTCTTCTGCTAAGTTTTTCAGTGTTTTTATGAGTGATGGTCACTTGTTGCCCTGATAGGTGTATTGTGTCCAAATGTGGTGTCAATTCTCCCAGTGGTTTTTGAGTTATGTTAATCCCACAAACGAACATTACATTTTTATTTATATAGATGAACGTATCTTGAATGATAGCCTTGTATCCATATGATTTTTCCCTACAGGTGCAATATATAGTACTGTAGGGGTCTTCTTCACTGTTTACTGCAATGCATGAATATTTAGCACTCATGTGGCACTTCAGCATGTTGTAGCTGCTTCTGTTACAATATCTCAGTAATCCTTATAAAGCTGACACAGTCTATAATTATTATCATATTGCAGATATGAAACTCTAGCTGAAAGAGAACGGCTTGACTTCAGCCACAAAACAAGTGCATACCAGGGTGAGTATTCAAACTGGTGTACTCCTAAGCCATAATGCTTACTTTACTACTTCATGAAGGGGAAAACAGCCCAGTAAATCCAAAATAATCTAAAAGCAGCAGATATTCTGCCGGTGTAACTAATACCATCAAAACCATCAGTCATTTTCTGACTCTAGCAAAACCTATGGTACATACTATACATACAGTAGAGGCCAAATAACTCATGACAATTTTAATGTGCCTGAAGCATACTCTCCTGCATCACAACATTGTGCACAGCACATTCAGTCCACCAGTCCCAGTGGCAAACCACAAGAAATCTGATAGTCACCATACATTATTTTAGGCAGGGTTCACATCCCTTAATGATCTTTAAGTGCTCAGGACTAAGCCCAATCCACATGAGGCATAAGGACCACAGTGCCATAAAAGGATAAATACAATCTCATTGTAAAATCCCCTGACAAGAATATCTTCAACTCAGTCATCTCCCCTGCCAAGGATTCAATTTACGTGTCTCCGTGTTGTTCATAGGTACTTTCAGACAGGCTTTTGGCTGTGTGTACTTACCCTGAATAATTCCTGGAATTTTACACAAAGTTCACATATTGCCCTTCCTTCTGGTTCTGTTCCCCTTACAACTGATAGATAAAGGTTTTCCCCTGACATTAAGTCCAGTCATGTTCGACTTGGGGGGATTGTCCATAGACATCTCCAAGGTCATGTGGCCAGCATGACTGCATGGAGCAGCGTTACCTTCCCACCGGAGCAGTACCTATTGATCTATTCACATTTGCATGTTTTCAAACTGCTAGATTGGCAGAAGTTGAGGCTAACAGCAAAAGCTCGTGCTGCTCCCCGGATTTGAACCTGCAAACTTTCAGTCAGCAAGTTCAGCAAATCAGTGCTTTAACCCACTGCACCACTGGGGGCTCAACAACTGATATATCTAGTGTTTCTGATACAGTAGGCAAAATATTACCAGCATAACTTGGTAATGAATACAGAAGACACTGGCTGCAATTGAGTAGATTTGTATCTTTATAAACGGAGTTACATTTGTGAGAAATAGAACTGAGCAGTTTCGTGGTGTCTTTGGCAAGGGCTGCTGTAACATTACTATGAAGGAGAATGAAAAAAGTGGCCATTGTGCATTAAGACTGAGGTACAATGGATCAATGTGCATCAGCTGCCCTTAGCTGTTTTCTGGATAGGCATGGGTAGAACCCACATAGGAAGTGCTGGTGCATATTAATACAGCCTAATGCATATTAGGGCATTCTTGCTGGTGTCTTGAATATATCCCATATGCTCATGTATAATCCTTGAAATTTTAGGCCAAAAAATGACCCCAACAACTGGGTTGACTTATTCTCTTCTCAAGTGTGAGTAGTACAGAACTGTACCATAACTCATATCAGAAAAGGAACAATCCTCTGCTCTGAGTAGAGTGGCAAAAGGCATGAGCTTAGTCATTCCTGGGTGAACCTAAAAGAAACACAGACCTCTTTTATCTCTGCCATTCTCTCTGCTACTCCTGGCTTTTTTGAATGCCTGGGCATAGGAATGGTGGTGGCAGCCAGGGGTAGCTGACCCTCTGAATCAAATTAATGCTTTCTTCTCTCCATGGAATGACACCCAATGCATCCACGGGTAATATCAAAATGCATACTTTTGACCCCCAACCCTGTGTTCAATTTATACACGAGGTCAATTTATATTTGGATATGTAATTTACATCTTTGCAATTCATCAGGAGAGTTCCACGGTACTTCCGTCATGTAGGTAAGCATGCAGAAAGATATTAATTAATTTATTTATTTGGATTTGTACACCGCCATTCCCAGCGGCTCAGGGCGGTGTACAACACAATTCAATAAAACAAATGATGGGCAAAACATACATATAATAGTAAAACAGCAAAATAAAAACGCAGCTAAAATCACAAGCTAAAATTACAAGCTTTCAAAGGCCTGTCTGAATAAGTGTGTCTTGCAGGCCCTCCAAAAAGTGACCAAATTTCAGAGAGCCCGCGTTTCCAGTGGCAACGTATTCCAAAGAGCCAGGGCAATGATTGAAAATGCCCTGCACCTTGTCGAAGTCAGGTGGAAAGACGTCACACTAGGGATGTCTAGAAGATTCTGGTCTTATGCCACATGGACTATAATTTAAAACTGTGTGGTTTAAAGACAGTAGAAAATCACTACATACACAAGCTTGCTATAAGAAGGGAAAAACCAAGCAGGGAAAACTTTTCCAAGGCTCTTTCCGACTACATTGGGTTGGGGAAGGCATTAGATTAATGTATTAGAACAAAGCAACTGGAGCTTTGCCAGTGCTTCTTCTATTCTGAGTGCTTGTTAACTATGCAAGTCACATACAATCTGCCCCACTCCATTCTGGCTCTAGGTTGAAGTTCACTGCTATGTGTGCTGTGAGTTATAGTGAAGTATTACAGTGTGTCATTGTTTCTTATTGTGTGTTGTGTGTGTGCTTGATTTCTATTTTTGCCCACCTCCCCAAAATATGATTTTAATTTGTTGTAGTTCTTACCTTTTGCCTCTAGACTTACTTTTTTTAGATAAGCAAACTCACCATTACTGTTAGCATGTTTACACACATTGAAAAGAAAAGGAAAATTAGAATAAACCAACTCATTTGAACCCCTTCTTCCAATTTAGAATTTTAAAACTTCTTCTGGCACAGAAACTGCTGGTCCTGCTTTTCTGAATTTTTTAAACAGGGTATTAAGTTTAAATGGGACTACTATGTCTATAGATTTTAATTAAATAACCATCCTTTTAAAATACTTAGTTCTACCCTTCCTTGAACTTATCTGATATTTGGAAGTCTTCATCCATTTAAAATGGCCTTCTGAGCCCAGACATTTTGTTTGGTTTTGCCAAAAACCCTCTTGCAATACTCAACTCAAGAAAAGACCCATTGAATCCATGGGTTTCACCTAGATGTTGAAACGCCATTCAACAGCTGATTGAATTAATCTATTTCAACCGAAACTAACCTATAGGATTCAAGCTATAGATATTAGTTGAATTCCCTCATAATTGTGGGAAAATAGGATGTTGCTCTCTGGACTCCATATATTGTGCCTTTGCTACATAAAGTTATACAATGTTGACTGTGATACTGAATGCTGGAGTAGAAATTTAAGCAAAAAATGGCTTTTGGTCATATTCTTAACTTGGAGTAAATGGTTCAGAACCTGCATAGTGATACACATGTAACATTCCATACAGATGGAAACATGCCATGTCTCTTTATCACCACCATCCCAAACCCTCCTTTTATCTGCTGCATAGCCCATCCCTAACATGCCCATTTATGGCTCAGTGGAAAATGGGCAGCTGGGTGGCAGATATTTTCTGGAAAGAACAATTTCCTGACTGTGCCAGATCTACCATTGCTCCTAGGTGTGCTTAAGCACAGGGTCATTTGGTCCGGGAGCATCTTCCTGCCAAGTTTTTTAAAATTTACAATTGATTTTGCTTATGTGGTACAATTTTAAATTTGAAGGTGTTCCGTTTAGAAGCGACTCCAGACATAATGATAGAGTTGATAGTCTATGGGAGGGTCCACATAGCAGGCATTGTAGGCCTACTTGAGCTATCTTTTTCAGGGCCTAAGTAAGGGGCCTCATAACTTATCTAGCACAGGGCCTCGTTCATCCTAAATCCACCATTGGGTGTCCATGCTGTGATTCCCGCTATAGTAGCATAGCTAAATGCTTCTCTGACATTTTCCCTCTCCACTAAGTGAATGGACATGGTGTGGCAGGGACTGCAGCTGCTAAAAGGTGGATTTGGGGTGGAGATCATTGCACTTTCAAGTAGAGGGTTATGAGATCTGCAACTATAAAAACATGAATTACACAGCTGTACGTTGAATTTACTAATAGAATGCCAGCAACTTTTTTTAAGTCACCATAATCTGGGATATTGTCCACATTCATGAAATGGATGAATGTTATTTGTTAGCAATAGCCAATATCTCCCTACAGTTTCCCCACCACCCCCTACAATGGCGTGTCTCATAGATGATCAAGTGGAGGAAAGCTAGTATGACCCAGCCTATACACATTAGAACCAGCAGCCATCTTTCTCATCATAGCTGAATATTTTGCAGTAGTCACCATCATAAAGAAGACTGACATTTCTTGTTATTCACCACAGCCTTTGTACAGGGGGTAATCAAGGGATCTGTTGCCATTCCTCCCACAGATGTTGAAAGCTGTATGGGAATTCTTCCATTAGCAGACCTTTTTTGGGATAGGATCCAGGATTAGGGAAGCATTCATGCAACTCAAAGAAGCTATAGGAACGGTAGCTTTTGAGTCAGATATGAATCCACTGCCCTGTGTTAATGGATCTCATGGCCACCCATTCCCCATATATCTATATCAGTCTATCTATTTATCTATCTATCTATCTATCTATCTATCTATCTATCTATCTATCTATCTATCTATTGGAAGCAAGTTCCAGAGTATCAAGTTTTTGTTTTTCAAAGTTGTGGATTGTTTTAACCTCGTGCAAGCCAAGATGACTAAACTGAGACTGTTATACTTTGACCATATCATGAGAAGACATGACTCACTAGAAAATACATAAATGTTTGGTAAAGTAGAAGGCATTACAGATGGATAGACTCAAGCAAGGAAGCCATAGTCCTGAAACTTTAAGGTCTCTCATTTATAGTGTCGCCATAGGTCAAAGTCAACTTGATGGCAGTTAGCAACAAATTCAAAGTTGAGAGATAAACAATGTACAATAGGAAAAGGTTTCCCCTGACATTAAGTCCAGTCATGTCTAACTCAGAGGGGTGGTGCTCATCTCCATGTCTAAGTCAAAGAGCTGGCATTGTCCCTAGACTTCTCCAAGGTCATGTGGTCAACATGACTGCATGGAGCACCGTTAACAATAGAAACAATACAATAGAAACACAATTTATTAATATAAATAAGCATCTTGTATAATTTTGAATGTTGGTAAATATTAAAGAATTATATAGATGTTTTTTCTAACCATAGTATTCTTGATGAATATTTAGTACCTGGGGGCCTAGTGTGTCATTTTTAGTTTTGAAAAGAACAAACTGAGTGAATTGGAGTTGTGCTAACATGAGATCCACTAACACGAAATCTCTCTTTTGAAGTGAATGTGTCTTAAGTGTGGGCTTTTAGAATGGGGAAATAGTGGCTAGGGCAAACTGCTTACCCTTACAAAAATTAGTACAGAGTTGATATAGTTCCTCAAGTGCCCCATTGATCACTATACATAAGGGCTGTACTCCCCCCGCCTTTCATATGATAAGTGTTGTCCTTGCAAACAGAGCCTCTTGGGAGCAGTCATTTTCTTAGATGATGCAAAACTTCACCTCAGCCATTTTGTTCTAAAGGCTGAGACTGGTGATGGAATATCCATTGCTAAGAATACCCTGATCTGGGCCATTCAGATATTGTTGTCCATAATGATAATTCTTAATACATTATTTCCAAGTATGTAAAACTCATACAACTTGCCCATCCTGGCTTCTAAAGGAGGCCAGAGGGGGATTGGCCGAGTGGATGAAGGTGGTGGTTAATGCCTCCCTTCGGGAAGGCAAGATTCCAGCCAGCTTAAAACAAGCTGTGATAAAACTGCTGTTGAAGAAACCATCACTGGACCCCACTCAATTCTCCCATCCAAATTGCCTTAAGCACATTCCTTGAAAGGGCGGGGCCTGCTACAGCAGCCCTCCTGCCAGGTGGGAGCAATTAGCCTACTTCCTGTTTTTAAGCAGAGAGCCTAGCTCCCTGTTTTTAAATCAGTCAGCCAACTGTCTCTGTGAGGAGCAGTTTAAAGCAGACTACTTGCTAATAAGAAAATAAGGAGCACTGGTAAGTTCCTGGGTAAATTTGTTGTTTAGCTTATAGTATTAGCGGCGCGCGATACAACATAAACCTGTAACAAGTAAAAAAAAATTAAAAAAAGAAATATCCAAAGACTTGTAAAAAAGTTAATCAAGACCAAAACAAACAGTGAATCTACAAAAAGGAAAAAAAGTCTAATTATCTAGAATAAAGGAGTCAAATTATAAAAACATATAAAAGGAGGTAGTCAGCCAGCAGTGGGAGGGGGGCTTTCCAGTGTTTTGCATTGAGTTTCACATGTATGACTATCTGCCTGCTGGGCAGAAGTCTTGGGTGTGCATTCGCTGCAGTGAGCTCCTGGCTCTCAGGGAACGTGTTCTTTCCCTTGAAGCCAAGGTAGCAGACCTGGAGAAGCACAGAGAGGAAGTGAGGCAGGAGGAAGAGATCTCCAGGGATGAAATAGGAGCATCCCCTCCGTTCTGAGCAGCCCTCCAGCTGCCTTGGAAAATGGGGGTCTTGGGCAGGGAGGACATCAGTCTGAGGAAGAGGGACCGGCTCCCTTAGTTGGGACCCCTTCCTCGGAGGATGTGCCCATATCCTCTTGCACCGAGGATACTTCTCAACGGGTGGTGGGAGGGGGCTTCTTGTAGTGGGCGATTCGATTGTCAGGAACATAGAAAGCTGGGTTTGTGATGGATGTGATGACCGCATGGTAAATTGCCTGCAGGTGCAAGGTTGCGGACATCACGAGGCATCTAGATAGGCTGGTAGATAGTGCCGGGGTGGAGCCAGCAGTCGTGGTACACGTCGGTACCAATGACATTGGGAAGGCCAAACGGATGGTCCTGGAAGCCAAATTTAGGTTGCTAGGTAGAAGATTAAGGTCCAGGACCTCAAAGGTAGCATTCTCGGAAATTCTACCGGTTCCACGCGCAGGGACAGCCAGACAAGCAGAGCTCCGGAGCTTCAATGCGTGGATGAGGCAGTGGTGTCGAGAGGAAGGCTTTAGATTTGTTAGGAACTGGGGACATTTTCAGGGAAAGCCAAACTTTTACAAAGGACGGGTTACACCTGAACGAAAATGGAACCAGACTGCTGGCAATTAATATTAAAAAGGCTTCAGAGCAGCTTTTAAACTGATTCCTAGGGGAAAGTCGACAGGAGCTGGGCAGCTTCCGGTTCGAGAGGGTGAAACGCCAAGTATGAAGGATGAAATTTACGGACAAATGGCCGAGTCAACAGAAAAGATAGAAAGTAGTCAAGAGGTAGGACATGGTAGGCCTTCTACAAATTCTCATAAACAGCCAAAGTTGAAAGGGCATCAGAGCAATAAATATAAATGTCTGTGCGCAAACGCTAGAAGCCTTCGAACAAAAATAGGGGAGTTGGAATGTTTGGCAAAAAAAAAAAAAATATTGATATTATTGGCATAACAGAAACCTGGTGGACAGAGGAAAACAATTGGGACACAAAAATTCCAGGTTATAAACTGTACAAAAAAGACAGGAGAGGGAAAAACGGTGGCGGTGTGGCCTTGTACATAAATGAAGAGCTAGAATCTCATGAATTAGAATTTCAAGAAAATTCAAACTCACCTACAGAAACATTGTGGGTAAAAATCCCAGGACAAAAAACTAATCTAGCACTAGGGATCTGCTATCGCCCTCCCAACCAAACTCCAGAGGCAGACTGCTATCTGGAAAATGAAATTAAACAGGCCTCAAAAAGCAATAAATTAGTCATAATGGGGGACTTCAACTATCCCCGAATAGATTGGCTGAATTCTTGTTCTACGCATGAAAGAGAGACAAGGTTCCTCGACATGCTAGCTGATTATTCCCTTGAGCAGATGGTCATGGAACCAACCAGGGGAAAGGGGATCCTGGACTTGGTGCTAACTAATGAACAAGATCTCGTTCAAGATGTCCTTGTAACTGAGCCCATAGGTACCAGTGACCACAACACAATAACCTTCAACTTAAGTTTGGATAGCAAACCATCAGTGAAAACTAACACAGAGACCTTAAATTTTCAAAAAGGGAATTTCACCAAAATGAGAAAAATAGTAAAGAACAAACTAAAAGGAACAGTAAAAAAAATCAAATCCCCCAAAATGCTTGGAAACTGTTTAAAAATACTTTAAAACAAGCCGAACTAAAATGCATTCCTAAAATAAGAAAGAGGCCGGGAAAGTCCAAGAGGACATTGGCATGGCTTGCAAATGAAGTAAAAGATGTGATTGGAAAGAAGAAAAACTCATTTAAGAAATGGAAGGCTCTTCCTACTGAGGAGAACAGAAAGGAACACAAGCTCTGGCAAACTAAATGCAAAGCAACCGTCAGGAAAGCCAAGAGAGATTTTGAGGCACATATAGCTAAGAATATTTAAAAAAATAGCAAAAACTTCTTTAAGTACATCAAGTAGAAACCCAACTAGAAAAGCAGTTGGGCCACTTGACTAAAAATGGTAAGAAAGGGACAATAAGTGAAGACAAGGAGATTGCCGAGCGGCTAAACGACTTCTTTGCCTCCGTTTTCACACAGGAGGACAGACAACATATGCCTGCAGCTGAGTCAGTTTTTTTCAGGAGGGAATTAAATGAATTAAACCAGATAGAGATAAACAAGGAAGATGTTCTCACATGCCTTACTAAACTAAATGTCAACAAATCACCAGGGCCAGATGGCATCCACCCCAGAGTTCTTAAGGAACTCAAGTGTGAAATTGCTGAAATTCTAGCCAAAATATATAACCTTTCTCTAAGATCAGGCACTGTACCCGAGGACTGGAGGGAGGCAAATGTAACTCCGATCTTCAAGAAAGGATCCAGGGGTGATCCAGGAAATTATAGGCCAGTTAGTCTAACCTCAGTTCCAGGCAAAGTGATGGAAACCATTATTAAAGAAAAAATTACTAAGCACATAGAAGAACAGGCATTGCTGAAGGAAAATCAACATGGTTTCTGCAAAGGCAAATCATGTCTTACTAACTTGTTAGAATTCTTTGAGGGTGTAAATAAACACATAGATAAAGGGGACCCAGTCGATATTGTTTACCTTGACTTTCAAAAGGCTTTTATTTATTTATTTATTTTATTTATTTATTGGGGCTTCTTCGCCGCCGACTCCCGGGGGCTCGGCGGCTCACAGAGCCAGTGGCACAACGCCACAGGTTAAAACATAAAAACAGTTAAAAACAGTTAAAACAATTAAACAGCAAAATGCAATATAACAATTGAGCAGCAGGAGATATCACAGCCCAGAGAGTATAGACGAGGCCTACTCGCAGAAGGCCTGCCTAAACAAATGAGTTTTGCAGGCCCGTCTAAATGGCAGCAGATCTCTCAGGGCTCTGGCTTCGGCCGGGAGGGCGTTCCAGAGTGTGGGAGCTATAATAGAGAACGCCCTCCGGCGGGTCGATGTTAGATGTGCCGACTTTACAGATGGTACTACCAACAGGTTGGCCTCTTCGGACCGAAGTGATCTCGCTGGGCAATATGGGGTGAGACGGTCCCTCAGATATGCTGGCCCCAGGCCGTGTATGGCCTTGAAGGTAGAACCAGCACTTTGAAGGCGACCCGGTGCTCAATAGGCAGCCAGTGCAGATCCTGCAAAATTGGTGTTATACGGCATCCTGCTGGTGCCCCAGACAGGAGCCGGGCGGCAGTGTTCTGCACCAGCTTGAGCTTCGGATCGACGACATAGGCAGGCCAACGTAAAGCGCGTTACAGTAGTCTAGCCTTGAGATGACCGTGGCTTGGATCACCGTGGCTAGGTCGCTCCGGGAGAGGTAGGGGCCAGCCTCCTTGCCTGGCGGAGGTGGAAAAAGCAGCCTTGCTGGCCATGGAGACCTGGGCCTCCATGGTCAGCTGGGAGTCCAACTGGACACCCAGGCTCTTCAGACGGCGCTGGATGCAGCGCCGCACCGTCCAGGGTCGGAAGCCGGGCACCCACCCCGCCCGGGCCGCCCAGCCACAAGATCTCCGTCTTCGCGGATTCACCATCAACCTACTGGCTCGCAGCAATCCAGTAACGGCCGAGGCAATGTTGAAATTATCGGGACGGATTCCGGCCTGCCCTCCATCCTCAGAATGAGCTGGGTGTCATCGGCGTACTGATGGCAGACCAGCCCATAACTCCGCACCAGCTGTGCAAGCGGCTGCATGTAGATGTTAAATAATAGAGGGGAGAGAATGGCCCCTGAGGGACTCCACACTAATGGGGAGCCCTCGGAGACCTCCCGCCCCTCCTCACACGCTGAGACCGCTGGCGGAGGAAGGAGGACAGCCATTTAAGGACAGTCCCCTCACTCCGGCCATGGCCAGGCGGTGGATCAAAAGATTGTGGTCGACCGTGTCAAACGCTGCCGTGAGGTCCAATAACACGAGCAGCGCAGACCCGCCTTGGTCGAGCTGGCAGCGGAGTTGGTCTGTGATGGAGACCAGGACCGTCTCCGTCCCATGCCCCGAACAGAAGCCGGACTGGAAGGGGTCAAGCCATGTTGCATCATCTAAGAAGGACTGCAGCTGCTCCATTACTGCCCCTCTCCACTACCATGCCCAGGGAGGGAAGGTTCGACACTGGGCGGTAGTTGGAGGGAACCGCAGGGTCCAATGATGGTTTCTTCAGTAATGGAGCCACCACCGCCTCTTTTAAGCACTCTGAAAGACTCCTTGCTCAAGGGAGCTGTTTATGACATTCAACAGAGGCCCACGTAACCCCTCCAGGCAAGATCTAACAAGCCAGGAGGGGCACGGGTCGAGGGAGCAGGTGGTGGGGCGAGCTATCTTATCAACAGCATCTGCGTCCAGTGGCCGAAACCGGTCGATGGAAGGCCCGGCGGAGGGCCACGGAGTCTCGAGCTCTCTCACTGTATCAATTGTGGCCGGGAGGTCCCGGCGGAGGCTCAGTATCTTGTCTGCAAAAAAGCTCTGGAAAACACCGGCGGTAAGGGCCTGATCGCTGTTTTTTGGGACGGTAGGGACCGTCGTCAGAGATCGAATTACCTTAAAGAGTTGAGCGGGCGTGAGCTAGCAGACGCTATCAAGGCAGAGAAGTATACTTTTTTGGCTGCCTTGACAGCTTGCTCATAAGTTTCTTTGAATAACTTATAAGCCGATATTGAGGCTCCCTCACGGAGTTTCCGCCACTCGCGCTCTAACCGTCTCTTCTCCCGCTTCATAACCCTGAGGTCCCTTGTATACCAAGGGGACCGATGATTGCGGGGTCGGTGAGTCCCTCACCAAAGGCTCCTAAATAAGCTCTTCAGCCATGGAATCAGAGGACAGGTCTTGTCCTGGATTGGAACCTGGCTAAACTGTAGGAAACAAAGGGTGGTAATAAACGGACATTTCTCTGGGTGGAAAGAGGTGAGAAGTGGCGTACCCCAAGGTTCAGTTTTGGGTCCTTTACTTTTTAATTTATTCATTAATGACCTGGATGTAGAAGTAAATTCTGAGGTAGCAAAGTTTGCAGACGACACTAAATTGTTCAGGGTAGTTAAAAATGAAACTGATTGTAAAGAGCTCCAGAAAGATCTCTCGAAATTGAGTGAATGGGCAACAAAGTGGCAAATGCATTTTAACCTAAACAAGTGTAAAGTCATGCACATCGGGGCAAAGAACCCCAACTACACCTACCAATTGATGGGGTCAAAGCTTTCCGAGACAAACCAGGAAAGGGATCTTGGGGTTTTGGTGGACAGCTCAATGAAGATGTCAACCCAGTGCGCAGCAGCAGTAAAAAAAAGCAAATTCTATGCTTGGCATGATCAGGAAGGGAATCGAAAATAGGTCGTCAAATGTTGTATTGCCTCTCTACAAATCTATGGTGAGGCCACATCTGGAGTACTGTGTACAATTCTGGTCACCACACCTCAAGAAGGATATAACGGAACTGGAAAAGGTACAGAAAAGGGCAACAAGAATGATCCAAGGGATGGAGCAGCTCCCTTACGAAATCAGGTTGCAACGCCTTGGTCTTTTCAGCCTTGAAAGACGGCGTTTAAGAGGTGACTTGATCGAAGTGTATAAAATCATGCATGGGATAGAAAAGGTGAATAAAGAAAAATATTTTCTCTGTCACACAACACTAGGATTAGGGGGCACTCCCTAAAGCTCCAAGGTAGGAAAGTTAGGACTAATAAAGGGAAATATTTCTTCACCCAGAGGGTCATTGGGTTATGGAACTCACTTCCAGAGGAGGTTGTGACAGCTGTCAGCCTGGACAGCTTCAAGGCAGGATTAGACAGATTCATGGATACCAAGGGAATCAGTAGCTACTGAAATGGACATCCAAGTGCCACCTCTGTGTTGATGGAGGCAGGCAGGATTTCCCCGGGTACTGGTTGTGGGGGGTCGGGAGCAGGTGAGGGTTTTGCCCTCCTTTCTGCTAGGGATCCCTGTGTACAACTAGTGGGCCACTGTGTGACACAGAATGCTGGACTAGATGGGCTGAGGCCCGATTCAGCATGGCTCTTCTTATGTTCTTATGTTCTAATTGGACAACTATCAGCCTATTTCCAATCTCCCCTTTTTGGGCAAAGTTCTGGAACGTGTAGTTGCCTCACAACTCCAGGAATTCTTGGAAGACACAGATTATCTGGATCCGGCACAGTCTGGCTTTAGGCCGGGGCATGGTATCGAGAGAGCCTTGGTCGCCTTAGTGGATTATCTATGGCGAGAGCTGGACAGGGGGAGTGTGTCCCTGTTGGTTTTGTTGGATCGCTCAGCGGCGTTTGATTTCGTTGACCACGGTATCCTTCTGAGACGTCTTGCGGGAATGGGCCTTGGAGGTACCGCTTTGCAGTAGTTCCAGTCCTTCCTAGAGGGTTGATCTTGTGGGGTTCCTCAGGGTTCTGTACTGTCTCCCATGTTGTTTAACATTTACATGAAAACGCTGGGGGAGATAATCCGGAGTTTCAGGGTGCGGTGTCATCTGTACGCAGATGATGCCCAACTCTGTCACTCCTTCCCACCTACTACTAAGGAGGCTGTTCAGGTCCTGAACTGGTGCTTGGCCACTGTGACGGTCTGGATGAGAGCGAACAAATTGAAATTGAATCCAGACAAGACAGAGGTACTCCTGGTCAGTCGTAAGGCCAAACTGGGCATAGGGTTACAGCCTATATTGGATAGGGTTACACTCCCCTTGAAGATGCAGGTTCGCAGCTTGGGTGTGATCCTGGACTCATCGCTGAGCCTGGAGCCCCAGGTTTCGGTGGTGACCAGGGGAGTATTTGCACAGTTAAAACTTGTGCACCAGCTGCACCCATACCTTGGGAAGTCTGACTCGGCCACGATAGTCCACACTCTGATTACATCCCATACTCTCTACGCTCTACGTGGGGTTGCCTCTGAAGACTGTTTGGAAGCTGCAAATGGTGCAACGTGCGGCAGCCAGGTTGTTAACAGGAGCAGTACTCAGGGAGCACACAACTCTTATGTTGGGCCAGCTCCACTTGCTGCCAGTTTGCTTCTGGGCACAATTCAAAGTGCCTGCTTTAGCCTATAAAGCCCTAAACAGTTTCGGTCCAACTTACCTATCCGAACATATCTCCCCTTATGAACCATCTAGGACGTTAAGATCCTCCAGGGAGGCCCTGCTCTCGCTCCCGCCTGTCTCCCAGATGCATTTGGTGGGGATGAGAGACAGGGCCTTCTGGGTAGTGGCCCCTCAGCTGTGGAACACCCTACCCAGGGAGATAAGATCGGCCCCCTCCCTGTTGTCTTTCCGAAGGCAGGTGAAAACCTGGCTTTTCGAACAGGCTTTTCTGTGCACAGCATAGCTCTATGAACTTACGAAATAACCCGGTGATGAATTGAATGGTAACACGACATGGTTAACGCTCACAATAACGTTTTTAGGCTGTACAGTTTTTAATGTTTTGTAATATTTTAAATTTTAATTTTATACTGTATATTAATGGTTTAATGCTTTTTTAGTTGTTTTTAATTGTTATTGTGCTGTTGCATTGAATTATTGCCAATTGTAAACCGCCCTGAGTCGCCCTTGGGCTGAGAAGGGCGGTACAAAAATGTCCTAAATAAATAAAGAAACAAACAATGTGACATATCCCCAAAGACCTTTGCATCTGATGGCTTACTGGTAATATTGTTGATTAATAATAGACAAATAAGAATTTCAGGAATTTATTGAAAAGTTTTACTTGCAACAATTTACAAAGCAAAAGTTTGTGAATTTGGTGGCATGCAGTTGAAACACTAACTAGCACTTCATTTTCTTTCCACGACTTCCATTTCAGATGTAGTCAACTGAGGACAGCTCTTCATTTCATCCAGAAGTATAAAAAAACCCTCAAGAGATCAAAAAATTCTATGCCTTTTCGTATTGGCGAACAGAAACAATATCACCAAAGGTGAGGGTCTGCAAATAGATCAAAAATAGAACAATTAGTATATGTACCATTGAATGCAAGAAACGTGATTTTGTGAGTCTCCAATGAATCGTTGTAGAATTAAGAAATTGTTGGAGGAAAGTGAAACTGGTTACAAAACAAAATATCATTCTAGTAAGGAAAGACTGCTACCCTAGCAAACATTTCCAGTGGAAAATATACTAAGTATCTACCATCCTAAGTTCTGTGTAATTTACAGTCTTCAGCATGTGTTGGCTCATAGTAGCTTGGAGTTTGCATATCTATTCTGACAAATCTAAAAAAATATCTCAAAAATGAAGATAGACAGAATATATTAATAGATTACAAAGAATCATTAATGTACACTTTAATTTAAATCTGCAATCTGCCTTATATAGTCATGTAAACAATGTGAGCTCAGGTTTAGCTGTCAGCTCTGAAGCTCTTCTTCAGTATTAAAAACATTTTCAAAGCATCTATGTATTTTATATCTGTGTGTTTATAAAATTGCAGACTTAAAAATGCTTGGAAAACTGTTAGAGATGTGTTGTTGATATCATTAACGCTGGCCAGTTCAAATTAACTTTCCTTTAGTTCACATCATACTGAAAACCAATGTTGGTTTTTCAAAGTTTGTCCCAAAACAAAAAGGAAGGAAGAAAGGAAGGAAGATGAATTTGCGCAATGTTAATTTTTCATTATTTCATCCTTGTATACATTGCACAATGTCTTTTTTCCCTTTTGTATAATATATTATTATCAAAGGATTACAATTCCTCATAGCATTCTGGTAGTATAGGTTTAAAGTTTAGTGTGTTACCCATGAGAGAAAAGCATACATCATTCTTATCTATTGCTGCTGTTGGTTTCGCACCGATAGGACCAATATGAATTTTAATGCTGACTAAAACATGCAGGGTACACCTATGGGGAATGTTGCATTACCTGAGATTTATAGACTGACTGTGGGTTGTAATCATGATTGAAAGTCAAGTGACATGATAAAGGTCCATACTGTACACTCAGAGACAATCAGTCCAGAAGGTAAAATTAGGGGAGAAGTGCCCTTCAACATCTATTGAATTATCAGCATGTCCGATTATGAAACAATTAAATGCAAATTTTAGCTCTGATAGAAGAGAGCAACAAAATACAAATTTATTGGAAACAAAGGAGGGAAAACATGCAGAGGATGAATTCTTAGTTTCTTCAGTAATATGTTGAGAAATCTCATTTTGATGCCTAAAGAAGAGAGGGATAACTTTGTTGTGCAAAGATAAGATTTGTGGGGCAATTTGAGATTGTTATCAGGGGAGTGGCATTAAAACATTCCTAGCATAAACTACATCAAAATATAGTTTAATTGAAACATTCCCAGCTAAGACAGGTAATTATCAGATTTTGTACTGCAACTCCTTGGTTAAAATTATTGATCTAACTCAAGTTGCAAGCTCTAGCTCAAATAGACTGGCTGAATCAATGGGAACTTGGTAAATCAATATTTACACAAGTCCCTTGATTGTAGCAGTGACTGGAACTGGCACTTAGAGTTATACTTTCTTACTATAAAACATGTTCTTCAGACATTTTATATGTTCAGTGCAGTCAAAATGTTTGAGTCATAACAAGTTGAGGATTTTAAGATATGTGTCTGTAAGAAACCATAGTTTACTTACCATGACCATTTTTCCATCTTTAATTTCTCTAACAAAGTTTGTTTCTTTGCCATCCCACTTCTGCACGTGGACTAATTTGTCTCCATCCATGGACACCACAGACTGTGAGCACAAAAACATACATGTCAGAGACTTCACATCAGATTGTAGGCCATGTCAAAGAAAATTATAGAAATAATTCCAGGTACAATCTAGAGAATTCATTTTTTTCCGTAAATTTCTCAAATAAATGTTTAGATTACTAAACTAGTAAATTTTTTAGATATATATTTAAAACAGACAAGCTCTAAAAGCTCATATAATCACCTTGGAGCTTTGAATAGTTACATTTTGTACTACAGCTCTTAGAATCTCCCAACCGACATAGTTGGTTGGCGAGTCTCTATGAAATATGCACAAAAAGGCTCTATATTGATTCTTATTTGTGTTGCTAGAGAAAATAAAATTACATTTATCATTTATGTGATATGATGACTGACCTCATGCAGGGGCATTTGAAACACTTTTAGTAAACTGGATTCCATGTTTAGGACAAATCTATCACTGTGCTACAGAATTATAGCATTATAATTCCAGATAAATTATCATGGCTCCACCCTGTGAAATTATGAATTTGAAGTTTGGTGAGGAACTTAGAATTCTCACCTGTAAAGTTCTAGATTTCAGGGGACCACAGTACAGTTCTCTAGTTCATAATACCAAGTACTTCATCAAACTATACATCCCAGGATTCTATAGGTACAACTGTTTGTTGCAGACACATTCAAAGTCATGCAACTAAATAGTCATATGAAGTTTCTCAAACACAAGATCAGAAAAGAACCGATCTTGTGTTTGCGAAGTTTCTCAAACACAATATCTGGAAAAGAACTGATATCCGTTATCACTCAGAAAATATGATGCACTTCCAACAATAATAATGAGACCAAGGATATGTCTAAGATGAACTATAGATATGCCTTCCATACAGGCCTTTGATCTAGAGATAGGGTTAAGATGTGGCAATTGTGAGAGGATTTAGAGAAGATGAGAAAAACACAGAATAAATAATTCACATTTGTATGTTCAAAGCATTTGTTTAGAACTGAGTCCCATTGGACTAAATAGCTCTCTGGGACTCTCAGATAAGTATTCTGCCTCCCGTCATGGTATTTTCCTTCAGTCTCCTAATTTATAACTTCTAGCATCAGGGTCCATGGTATCTATAGAGGTTTGGTTTCAGAACCCCCACAGATACCAAAATCCATGGATACTGAAGTCCCATTATATACAATGACATACTCAAATGGCAAATCAAAGTTTGGTTGGTTGAAGGTGCAGAATCTGTGGATATGAAGGGCCAGTTGTACAGGCATCCAACGAGAACAAAGTGGTAAAGTTACTAAAATAATGAAAACAGAGCAAAAATGACTTTTCAAGTTCTCTGCAATGCTCAAACTTTGAGGACTGAAGGAAAATATCCTTGAGGAGCAGAATTTTAATGAGAGGGAAAGCCCTCATTTTGTCCCTCCCAATAGCTATGCCCTTGCAGCTGCATTCAACATCACAACTCAAAGAGTGGCTTTAAAAAAATCCAAAACTAAAAAACCCTTTCTTTATTTAACTATTTGAACATTCTGAGTAAGCTGTCATTACTTAATATCAGTCATTGTTTCCATTACATACTACAACACAAAATAGTTTTCTTCCTGTGAATGTTTTATAAGAAAGATGAATTTAAAATAACGACAAAAGAACTCTTGTAATTGTATAAACCATTTCTTCCTTACTTTGCAATTCCTATCATCTGCTGTAGATTCATCAAATTCTTCTCCCAGTTTGAAACTGATTTCTGTGTTCTTGAAGGTGCTCTGGGTCTTGATCACCACTTTGTCTCCCTCCTGGCTGATGATCACCGTTGGTTTGGTGACATTTCCCACTTGGCGAGTAGCATAGCCAACGCCTAAAAACATTTTAACACTTTTAAGAAAGTATATAACAGATCCTGAATTCTAAAGATAAAATAAATATTTATTCAAATGTTCCCACTAAGAAATGTTTTCTTCTGCTTATTCATTTTATTTGTAACCCATTATTCCACAGGTTTGTTCAAGATAGCCAAGAAAATCAATACTGTAGCAAATATGACACTGAGTTAAATCAAAATGAGTATAACAAAGATTCCACTGCAGTCTATTGTTTGGTTATATATGGGACAATTTCCTTGACTTACTTGGAAGTAAGCCTGAAAACTATTTGTTATTGTTTTGAGCTTCCAAGTCCTTTCCAACATCTAGCAACCCTATGGCAAACCTATCATGGGGTTGTCTTGGCAAGATTTGTTCAGCGGGATTTGTCTTTGCTTTCCTCTGGGGCTGAGAGAGAGTGACTTGCCCACAATCACTCAGTGAGTTTTCTTGGCTAAACAGATATTTGAACTCTGGTACCAGAGTTGTAATCCAATACTCAAATCACTACACGGCATTAGCTATCTCTGCAATTAATTTTCCACATTTCAACTAATAATAAGCTTTGCTATATATACAGAAATTCCTTGTCTTCTGATATTACTTACTTAGCTTACCAAACTGCAATAATGAGAACAAAGGAGTGCCAGTGCTGCATATAATTGCCTCATCTACATTGGTAGTACCGTTTAGCTTACATAGATGACATGCTTTGCTCTGTCCAGCCCAAATTTACTCTTATTAATGTGACATATGTCCACTATTTTCCATACATAATGGTACTGACATTTACAGACTGGTGCAGCACACTTTCTCCTTCCTCTCAGCCATTTGCCTACAAACTCCTTTGCCTATGCTAATTCTGTCTGCTACAGCGAGAGAGCACTTCCTTTTCATTTTAGTTATACTGAGGTACTTAAAACTGACAAGCCCTGCGGTTAAATTATTTTCAACTGAATATTTTAATTGAACTTTAAAGAAAGTGTGAGCTTAGGATCTTAGTGCTATTGTGCTCTGAGTCCTGAAAATATTTATTTAATTTGTACCAATTTATGCCATGAATGCACTCATAAGTACATTCATCGTCCTATCCCAAATATATTTACTTCAAAGCCAGCTTCTTGACTGTAATACATCTTGCTTTCTAGTATGCATGTCCAGGATTCACAGTTCTTAGTCAGTCATACAACTTGTAATAAATTGACGAGAGACTTCCAGTGGGTATCAGGTACATAGTGGAGACTAGGATTCAAATCCCCATTCAGCCATGAAACCCCACTGGGTGACCCTGAGCAAATCATACACTCTGCAGAAAGCCCCATGGTAGGTTTGCCTTAGGGTTGCCATATGTTAGAAATGACTTGAAAGCACTCAATAATAACAATTGTTAAAACCACTTCTGTGCATTCCTTGCCTATGAAAATCCCAAGAAATTCATGAGGTGCTGTAAATAGAAATGCAACATGAAGGCGCGCACACACACATTCCTCTCATCCTTTACTATACATCAACATAAATCCAAATGGATTGGCAACTTAAAGATATAAATTAATTCATAAATATTGTCTCTACACATTAGTGTTTGAATGGTATAATTTTAAAAAGTCAGCCTGCCCTTGCTGAAATTAGTTTCTTTTTTGCAAAATCTCAAACTCTATGGCCCTTAAAACTACTAAAGAGAAATGATCAAGTTTCTACCAATGAAAGGATGATTTTATGCAGCCTTTTCTATACATACCCAGTGCCTTCATGTATTCATCAAAGTTCTGGCTGTCAATCAGCTTCCAAGTAGCACAGAATGCCTCAACCATTTTAGTTGTTGAAGAAGACAAATAGTTGGTCCAAAACTGGTGGGAGAGCAACTGACTCCTAAGGCTGTGTTAAAATCCTTCACCTTCACTCCAGCGAAATCCCTTCTTGAGTGAGAGAAGAGGCATGTCACCCTGGAAATAACTGGAGTGACAGACTCCTCCCAGGGCCTCCTATTGCTTCTTTGAGTCAAAAGAAGGGAGATTTGTGGGGGGAGAGGAAGGTTTTCGGCTTGCTGATTGGATCAGGCCACCAGGTCAACTGAGTTGGTTGGTCTCCCCATTATGTCCAAAATTTAAGGGAGGGAGAAGGGGGAGGAAGAAGGGGGATGTGAAAATGTGTGAGGGTCTTTTGAGTCCTGTTTGAAAACTTGGCAAAGGGACATTGCCGCCTCAAAGGGAGACACACACAATAAGACATTCAGACTTGTTTCCGCCAAAAGCTCTACACTGGTGACACTTTCTAAAAGACACTGGACCCTTATCCTCCAACTTAGACAAGTGTTAACCCTCTGTCCCTCAAAGCAATAGAGTATACAAGAAATAAAGAGGGGGAAGAAAGAGTGTTCCCACCCCCACCACCAAAAGGAGGGTGAGAAAGATCAATAGTTAGTTATGCACACTGAATCTTTGATGTTTATTGAGACACTACTTCCCCATGGAATATGGAGGCTGATTTTAAGAAAGCAGGGTATTGTATTAAATAAAATGGGCCACTGAATGTGGTTGCACACAATATAGTGGTTCCTGTAATTGTGAACAGAAACAGGCTCAAAGGTTAGCAATTTGTTAGCAGTGACTGCCTACGTCTTAGATAGACAAGAACTAGCCTAATGAAAGATACGTGATGGGATAACAGTATGCAACAGACTGTTCATTCAAATGCCATCCCTTGGATACATCCTGTGAATGCTGACAGAGCTTTCAATGATAAATCTATGAGTTTCTCCTCAAATATTCAAAGGAAATTAAGAAAACCAGATAATGTGGCCATTGTCCCAGTGTGACATACTGCACTTATAGGTAGTTGATTTCTTGGCTTGAAAAACATGAGTTGTTGTGTGGTGTGTCATTTCCATGTTTTGATTTTATCCCTCAGTCCCAAAATCACAATGCTGGATATTTCATCAGTTCTCTACTCTATATCATCTTTGTCCCAAACACTTAGAACTGGCTAAATGCAATGTTATTGTAGACTACTCCATTTGAAAGACCTTCCCTGATGCTGAAGTCAATGTCACACATTGTGATGGGCAGAAATGACTACAGTCGTCCCTCCATATCCACCAATTCTGTATCCATGTATTCCATCATCCATGGCTTGAAAATATTTTCTTAAAATTGCAATAAGCAAAACTTGAATTTTCTTGATTTTATAGAAGGATCACAATTTCACCATGTCCTTGTATATACAGTAATGAGACCTCAGCATCCACAGATTTTGGTATCCGTAGGGTCCTGGAACCAAAGTCCAACAGATACCAAAGATGCATTTTATTCCCAACAGCAAAGCAGATAATGTACTAATACCTACAGAAAGGCAAAATACAAATATCAATTTCAAAAGCATCTCTAACAGCTCACTAGTCATTCTTTGTGTCAATTAAACTCCCATACTGCTACTAATGCATCTAAAATTTATCTATTTAAATCCTGGGTGTTTCCCAACTTTCTGGTTCAAAGCAGCTTACAGAAATTGAAACAGACCGGAGTAAAAGCTAACATTACTTGGATGCAAGAGGTGCAAAAGGGCAATAATATGTTGGGGAAAACATGGCATTGATGACAGGAAAAATTGGCTTGAATTTTGTCTCTTCTGATAGACTCATCACTAGGCAAGGGCTATTTTTGTGATTTTCAACATGATTACAATTTCTCTGCTCTGAAAGCAAAAAGAGTGGTAAAGTCAGTTTAGAAACAGATTGTTGTGTTTCAGAGACTAATTATCTGGCCATACAGTTAAGAAAGGCAACTGAGGAGGCCTTTATCACTTCTTCCTTTCAAACCAGCTCCACACTGCAATATCCAAGGCCCATATATTGAGCTCCAGGATCCCATATTATTGCTGTTATGTATCTTCCAGCTGGATCTGACTTAAGGCAATCTTCTCGTTGGAAGTATTTATTTCACACAGATTTGCCACTGTGTTTCTCTTAGGCTGAGGAAGTATGACTTATCTAGTGTCACCAATCAGGCTTCCATGATGAAACAGGGATTTGAGCCATTATTTTCCAGGGTCCAAGTCCAATAACCAAACTACTATACCCATGCTTATAACCAAGAATTTAAAATGTAGTCATAACTCCAGGGGAACAGCACTGACTCAGGATATGCTTGGCATGCTTGTGAGTTTCCTGGAGAAAGAGTGGGAAAGTCCATGAGAAAGGACAATGAGTCAGACAAGTCAAGTAAAGAATGCGCAAAACAACACCTGTTGCTTGCATGTTTCCCTCTAGGATGTTCCTTATGGTGCCCGTTCCCTTCAAACAGCCAATCCCCCCGCCCACACCATATTTGTTTGATTTTTTTCAAAAAGCAGTCCAGTCCTAAACAAAAAAACAGTTTCAAAGTTCTGACTACATTTTCCCACTTCATTGAGTTAGTCAAACTGTGCAGAGTTTGAAAGGCTACGTAGAATCCTGATATTAACTTCTGTGTTGTCTGAAAATAACGAAAGAACAAAAAAAATGCACAGTGTTTGTAATTGTTTCATCAGAGAGGAAAATACAGGTGTGGATTTTTGTACAATTCCAATAATACAGTGGCTACCGGGTGGGTGCATGGAGGCATTGCACAGGTGGATTATTTTAACTTAAGTGTATACACAAAACTGAAATACAACACTGTCTGTACTCAGTGAGTGCAGCTTTTTAATTTTTTTATTTTGAATGAAACAGAGATTGTTTGAGGATCAGGACGTTTGTAGGGATACCAAGAACCTTGTTTATAAAGTTATTGCCCTCCCAACCTTGTTATATACCTGCAAAACGTGGACTGTCTACAGACGTCACACTCAGCTCCTGGAATGATTCCATCAGTGTTGCCTCTGGGAAAACAGGCAGACAAATGTCAGTGTGCTGGAAGAAACAAAGACCACCAGTATCAAAGCAATGATCATTCACCATCAACTCCGCTTGACTGGCCACATGGTTTGAATGCCCAATCACTGTCTCCCAAAGCAGTTACTATACTCGCAATTCAAGAATGGAAAACAGAATGTTGGTGGACAGGGAAAGTGATTTAAAGATGGGCTTAAAGCCAACCTTAAAAACTGGCATACACACTGAGAACTGGGAAGCTTTCTCAAGCGTTCTAACTGGAAGCCAGCTGTGACCAAAAGTGATGTGGAATTTGAAGAGCAACGAATGGAGGACAAAAGGGAGAAATATGTCAAGAGAAAGGCGCATCAAGCCAAACCTTGTTGGGTCTATTTTCCATCTGGAAATCGATGTCCTCACTGGAAAAGAACATGCAGATCAAGAATAGGTCTCTACAGTCACCTCCGGACCTGCCGCCAAGACCCTACACTTGAAAGGCAATCATACTCGGCCACGAGTGATAACCTATGATAATCACACAAAACTCGGGAGGAAGGGATGGGTGACTTAGCCAGCAACTAGGAATATTCCAATTATTGTAGTTGTCAGTCTAGAGTCCATCAATGTCCCTATACTTTACCAGAACAGGAAGTCTGAACAAAGTGAGCAAATGTACTCTCCCATCCTCCCTCTCCCTCTCTCTTGCATACACATTGCAAATCATAGGATCTAGGAAAGGAGGATTTGCCACTGAAAACTGGTACTTCCAAAAACTCTGTATGCAATGGAAAACCTTAAGAACCACATGAAAATATATCATTAGCCAACATGATCTCAAACCTCCCATTGATTATGTGAATAGCTGGTTCTGTCCATGAAGATAAACTGACCTCATGACAAACAATGATACCTGGCTTAGCAAAGGACTTCTAAGCATTGTGAACCAGCAGTATCATCAAAAGAAGCAAATAATTTTGAAGACCCCGAATAAGCTCTTGTTTAACTTTACTTGTTAAACAAGACTAGAGGTTTCATTGTTCAAACTGACTTGTATAAATAATAGGTTAGATTTCTGACTATTTACGAGACTAAATAGAACAGAATACTTTGCACTCAAACAGACCAATAATCCACCTGAGTCAACATTGACTTTCCATGATGTCATGTAGCAATCTTTCCAAGATCTCAGGTCTGTTTCTCGAGAATACCTTTAAATCAGGCAAATCCTAATCTGGAATTCTTCTGTACAATATAGATTCCACTGCTGCATTTTTTAATGCAGACAAAGGAAGATCGAAGAAATATGGAATAGGGTAATGACAATTTGGAATGGCCATGGACTGTGATTTCTGGATAATGTGATTTTAAATAAGTGGCTTTAAGGCTTGATTGTTGTAATGTATTTGTTTATTTTACTATGTGTGTTTGCATGGCATCAAATTGCTGCCAATATATGTAAGTCGCCTTGAGTCCCCTACGGGGTTGAGCAAGGTGGAGTATAAATATTGTAAATAAGTGAATAAGATCTAGCACAACATAATTTAACCCAAGGTGAAACAAAAGAACCAATGTTATATGGATAAAAATTATGGGCTTCTAAGCAAGTTCAGTGCTGTAATGAAGCACACTAGCATTAAAAGTGGGAACTCTGTGATTATCATTACATTTATATCATCTCAGGAAGAAAAAAAACATATCTATGTGGCAACCTATGCAAAAGTGTTTTATCCTGTTGATACTTGATGTTTGTAAATTCTTGTTTATTATTATTTATTTACTATGCTTATACCTCGCCCTTTTCACCCGGAAGGGGACTCAGAATGGCTTACAAACTACAACAAATATATTTATTCCTTGACATACTTGAGAAATAAATATAAAAACCACTATTTTAGATTTTGTCTGTGTTTGAATAATTTTAAAATGTTAGATACACATTGCAAATATAGTTGTCTTTCCCCAACCTCTGTTTTGTTGCCATATCCTCTAAGAACAGACATAATTTCTCTTTCATTGTTTTGGATGTACGTATTTTTCATCCAGCCATATAACAACAATGGTGGCTTAGTGTGACATGAAAAAACAGCTTTTGATTGTCTATTGATTCTTCATTCTTCTTTTCCATGATTTTTTTCAACTTCTCAAATTATTTTCACATTTCACCCTTGACAGAAATTAGCCCCATAAGGAGTCATCAGTGCCATTGTGATGTTACTGCTCTGCAGGCATTATTGTACTCTCTTGGTTAGGAGGGGAGCCTCAGCCTGCATTTCTTACTTACATCTACTAGAAACCAGTTCAACAGCTCCAAGGAGTGATCCATTTCTGTAGACATGTAAGGCCCCCTCTATACTGCTGGATCATTAAAGCTGATAATCCACATTATCTGATTTGAACTGGATTATATGCTTCTACACTGCCATAATCTGGATTTTATATGGCAGTGTAGGTGAGGCAGTAGTCTGACATCATTCTAATTGCCATCACTCAATGCTATGAAATCAAGGAAACTGGAGGGTTTTTTTAGATCTTTAGTCTTCTCTGCCAAAGAGTGCTGGTGCCTCACCAACCCTCCAATCTTAGAATTCTGTAGCATTGAGCCATGGCAGCTAAAGTGGTGTCAAACTGCATTATTTCTACAGAGTAGATGCACCTTGAGTTGTTGATAGAGTCATAGAATCATAGAGTTGGAAGAGACCTTGTGGGCTATCCAGTCCAAGCCCCTGCCAAGTAGCAGGAAAATCACATTCAGAGCACCCCCAACAGAAGGCCCTCCAGCCTCTGTTTAAAAGCCTCCAAAGGAGCCACCACCACCGGGGCAGAGAGTTCCACTGCTGAACAGCTCTCACAGTTAGGAAGTTTTTCCTCATGTTCAGATGGAATCTCCTTTCCTCTGATTATCTGATTTAATCATATGGATTATATGGCAGTGTAGATCCAGCCTAAGACAATTACATCAATGGAGGGGTGGACACAATGGGGATGCACATACTTAGCCCCTTTTTGTGCCCAGAATATTTCGAAGATGTTGCTGTTTCATCTCAAATTCATTTTGGGGCGTCATACAGGCCAAAACTCATTGATTTTTCCTTGACATGTTAGAGTCCGTTATTATCCAGAGAATTGTTATGAGAGGCAAAACTCCAGCTATCCGTATAAAAAAAATCAAAGCTAGCAAAATTAAGAAGACTGTGTGGGTTTTAAAAATGTACAAGGGTTATCCGGAAAGTAAGGTTACAAGATTTTATTTAAAAATGCAAAGAATGAATGTATTTTAATAAAACTTACATGGATTGTAGCATAGGTATTACATTATTTTTCCACATAATCACCATTCAGTTCAATAAATTTTGTCATCCGTGGGACAAGCTATTGATGCTGTGTCATAGAAGTTTCCTCCAACTTTTTCAGCCAGTTCTCACTTCGATTTTCACCTTGTCATTGTTAGAAAAGTGTTTTCCACCAAGGTGTTCCTTCCGTTTAGTGAACAGATAATAGTCACTGGTGCAAGATCAGGGCTGTGAGAGGGGTGCATAAAACATCCCAACCAAATGAAGTTAACAACTTTTGTGTTGCATGAGCGGTGTGCGGACACAGATTGTCATGAAGAAGACAGGCTCCCACCATCGGCATCCCACGGTGTTTGTTTTGGATGTCTCTGCGAAGTTTCTTCATGGTCTCACAATATATTCCATACCCTTTTGTTGCATGCTGTCTTGACATTATGCCATCTCCATAAACTGAAATGATTTTGTAATGAATCGCAGCAGTTTTCATGCTCTTAGCATTTAGATAGTGAACTTCGCACTTGGAGGGAAACGGAATGAAGATGCTCATCTCTACCCTTCACCACACTGGTCGATGAGCTACTGATGACTGGCATTGATTGTTTGCTTCTGCTGGTTTGCCGCTATACGGCAGTGATGTCAACTTCCCCCAAGAAAATTCCCCATGAGAGCTATGTGTCTTGTAACCTTTCTTTCTGGATAACACTCATAAATGTACCCGTCTTTTCTGCAAATTACAAATCACTGTATCACAAACCTATGTGGTTCATGCCAGAAAACATCAGGAACAATACATTGCCTTTTCTGTTCCTGTGAGGCTAAAACTCTGCATTTTCTTATGCCACATAATCCACTGAACTCCTTCCAGCTCCCCTGTGAGAGATAATGAGCCTGTCCTTCTATTGTTCCCTCTTGCTTTCACTTCTGTTTGACTTCAATCAAATGGCTACAAGTGATGCTATAATAATGAGCTATAATCTCAAGAGTTCTAAGAAATATACCATTGTGCTAGTCTGATGATGATCTCCTTGGATGGCTCAACCTCTTGATACAAGGAATGTGTTTTCCAATATTTCTTTCCATCTTGTGTGTTCTGCTAATGCTTAGGTTTTTTCCATTCTTCTTCTGAATCTCACTATCTGCTTTGTGCTCATCCAACAGTGACAGCTGTAATTGCCTCCACTGGTAGCAGAAAGGTTTATATTATATGCTCCTTTTAGGTTCAGGGCATTTAGTATATAGTTTGTAACCATTTTCCACAATTACCTTTCCCTGTTTGCCACCAATATGAAAAACAATTTAATGCTTGATTGGCAGCACTCCAAGTAATCCAGGCTCTCCCACCTTCCTCCCCCTTCATTCCAGTTTACCCTCCATTTTTATAGTAATAGAAGTTTGTAGCTTGAACCACTGTTCTCTGGAACTCTAGATCCCAGAAATGTGTGTTCCTCTTGTAATGGCCCTATTTAAAATACATGATAAGAAGAGGTTTTCACTATGGGAGTAATTCTACCTCTCCAATTTTTCTTCAGTTCCTAAATTTCTGATATTGCAAAATGCAAGGCACAAATATGCCGGTGCATATCTCAAACTATTATATTTGCTGTATTCATACTGCCTGGGTAGCTTTCCCCCTAAACTGCATGACTAAAGGTTTAGTTGACATTTCAGGTTACTGCAATACTAAAAAAATTGGGGGCTGAAGGAACATTTCATTGAGTGCAATAGCTATTTCTCCCCATAATTATACCATAATAATTTTTTAAAAAACCCAATATTATTAATTCCACATGAATGAAAATAAGTCATGGGCGAAGCCTGGAATTGATCAGAAGTCTACTTCCACTGAGCATTCACAGGACATTTGGGGGAGGTTGGGGCTTTAGGACCTTTTGAAGGATGTTTATTACTATGTAATAGAGCCAGCATGGTGTACTGGTTTGTGCATTGGACTATAACTCTGGAAACTAGGGTTAAATTCCCCATTTGACTATGGAAATCCACTAGGTGACCGTGAGCAAGTCACACTCGTTCCACACTTGGAAACCCTATGATAACTTCACCTTAGGATCACCATAAGGGAGAAACAACTCAAAGGTACACAATAACAAAGAAGTGGCCTTGACCATATTTCCTAATTTTTTGCTCTTTTTCTTGTGTACATGGAAAAATTCACTATCTCACCAAATTTGAGTCTACTGGGAAACAAGAGCAAACATATCATGAGAGTTTCCCCTGAGAGAACAGTAGGCTATGAATGACAAGCTGGAAATCTCTGTAACTCCACTGCATTTCAATGGGGAACATTCCAAAAGAAAAGAATGAAATGTTTGCGTTTTATGGCCAAGATCATCAAACGCAACAACAATTATGGGAGTCAGTTTTTATTACGTCTGACAATGCCACACTCCACAAAACCTACCACTTTGGCCTGTTAGCACTGCAATTGAAATGTTTCTGAAGCACTGCAGAACAGGGCTCTGGAAAAGGACATTTGCAGAGGACATTTGCATTGTCCTGGTCATAGGGGGCACATCAAGAACAGGAGGTGGAGAGGCCCCCTGCAATCCTGCTGCAACTGCTTGCCTCGTGGTGCTGTGTTGCCAGGACATTACTACAGATGTCATTTTGCAACATCCCAATCTGCAGCACTTTGGAAGCCCTTTGGTGGAGATGTTGCCATGATGAAACATCAGGATTTTGGGGCCATGCATGATCATTCACTCCCATTATCTCAGAATTTACTCTTTCTCCTCCAATTCTTTTTGGATCTTCATTCCCACTCTTTTGGGAACATAGGCTGTGGTCACCTGGAGCACTGCAAGAAGCTTTCTCTCTTAAGCACATTACATATTTGTTGCAACAGATTGTAAAATAAAAGAGTAATATGCCATTAGACAAACCCAGCAAACTGTGAGGTATAGGTGCTTCTACAGACAGAGGAATTGACAAAAATCTTTCATTTTTATGGAAACTGAAGACTAAAATGCCTTGGGTTTGTTTCACTGACAGATCTGTCCCCCTTTCACACTGCACAAGTGTAGTGCTTTGATTCCACTTTATTATGGTTGCATCCTGTGGAATACTGAGATTTGTAGTTTTATAAGGCACTAATGCTCTATGCCTGAACTCTAACAACCTCATAAAAAGACATGTGTCACAATTTCATTGGAAGGAGCCATTGTTATAACTGTTGAGTGAGTAAACTAAGAATACAGAAAACTATCCAGAATCCTTTCTCAGGTGATGGGAACGGCTGCAATGAGGAACTGAAAAAAGTCCTGTAGCTGGGTTGCTGTGAGTTTTCAGGGCTGTATGGTCATGTTCCAGAAGCATTTTTTCCAGACATTTCACCCACATCTATGGCAGGCATCCTCAGACATTGTGAGGTTTGTTGTAAACAAGGCAAGTGGGGTTTATATATCTGTGAAATATCCAGGGTGGGAGAAAGAACTCTTGTCTGTCCTGTAGAGTTAGCACTTGTCTACTGTTACACAATTCCCATATTGGTCTCTGCTGATATTTTGGGTGTACTATTTTAAAATCCAGAGCAGATGTTAGCAGGATGTATTTCTTTGAACTTCTGATGTTTGTGTTATTCAAGTGGACCAGCTACTTAGGCTGGATCTACACTGCCCTATATCCTAGGATGTGATCCCAGATTATCTGGCAGTGTGGACTCATATATCCAGTTCAGAGAAGGTAATCTGGGATGAGATCTTGGGATATAAGGCAATACTGAAGGGGCAGTGTAGATCCAGTCTTAGATTTACCTATCCAAAACATTCTGTTTTCACATTTACTTCTTAGTCACAATTGCGGCACTATTGCTACAGTCATAACTTTGCCCCAATCAACTTTCCTAGGCATCGGCTGCATGGAGAGAAGGGGATAAATTCTGCTGGTCAAGACAAGCATGGTCAGTTTGTTGAACGTTCTTAACAAACCAACTGATATAGATGACTGGGCATTATTTCTCTTTCTCTTTTGTTTAGCACATTGATCTCAATGTGCTAATTTAATTTTCACTAACTTCTTCCAAGTGCTGAGAAATCCATTTTACGTATAAAGAAATTACTTTTATTTTATTAATTCAACTACATTGGTATATATATGGTACGTATGAAAATTTTAAAAATACCAGAAAAATGAGGTATAAGTGGCATAGAATATTATCTACAGACCAAAACTATCAAAATGTATCAAATCCCTTTGGTACTGGATTTGGAGAATTTTATTTCATGGCAAAATAATGCATAATGGGTTGTTGCGGGGTTTTTTGGGCTGTGTGGCCATGTCTAGAAGCATTTTCTCCTGATGTTTTGCCTGCATCTATGGCAGAGGTTGTGAGGTCACAACCTCGGTGTATGGCTGCCATAGATGCAGGTGAAACGTCAGGAGAGAATGCCTCTAGAACATGGCCATACAGCCCGAAAAACCTACAACCCAGTGATTCTGGCTATGAAAGCCTTTGACATACATATCCTCCGCATGTATTTTTCATGATACCTGTGAAATTTGTTCAGATGTGTTTGGTACCTTTTGAAAACAAGCTCCACAAGGGTGTTCATGCTTTCAAAAATCTCCAGAATGCTGCTCATTAAAACTCCTCAGCTAGGACCAACCCTATTTATCTCAGCTGAGAATAAACCTTGGAAGAAATCAATCTGTGCCAGAGATGGACAAAGTTAGAGCTGTGCTAATTTCTTCAAATGGATGCAGACTGCCACCTAGTGGTCACAACACACAACATCAAGTGCACTTCACCCATTTCTTGGATCAATCAGACATTAATGAACTATGGGACAAAGAAAGTAACAAAGCACAAAGCTTTCCATGATGAATGTCATATTTAACAATATTAAGAGTCTTATATGCGACATAACTATATGCCTTGGGAAATATGTAGCAACGATAACTGGCATGTAGGGCAGCAGATTAAATTACATAGAATTTATCTGAAAATATTTTTTTATTTAATAAATGTGAGCTGAATGAATTTCAGAAAAGACCAAATTAGCAAAAAGCACACAGTCTCCCTTTCAATCCTGTCACAGCTTCCTTTTGGACAAAAAGGAAGCAAGTCATGGTGGGCTTGCTTCCTTTGACTCCAATGGTTATATCTGTAGCAGTACACTTGGCAGTCTGGTACATCACCTATGTTCAAGAGGGACAGAGCAAAACCCTGGCTTTGCTGGAGGGCAATGTTTCACTTCAAATTTGGTCATGCCTACCAAGGCTGCAAGCCAATCTGTATACCTTTATAAAACGGAATGTTTGTATGTGTGTATGTGTGTATGTGTGTGTGTATGCGGAGGGCGGGAGGGCAGAAGGGCGGAAGCAGCCACTTTCACAGGCCAGGGCGGATATGTGGCAGCCACTTTCACAGGCCAGGGCGGATATGGGGCAGCCACTTTCACAGGCCAGGGCGGATATGGGGCAGCCACTTTCACAGGCCAGGCGGATATGGGGCAGCCACTTTCACAGGCCAGAGGCGGATATGGGGCCGCCACTCTCACAGGACAGGTCGGACTTGTTGCAGCCACTGTCACAGGCCAGGGCGGATATGGGGCAGCCACTTTCACAGGCCAGGGCGGATATGGGGCAGCCACTTTCACAGGCCAGGCGGATATGGGGCAGCCACTTTCACAGGCCAGGGCGGATATGGGGCAGCCACTTTCACAGGCCAGGGCGGATATGGGGCAGCCACTTTCACAGGCCAGGGCGGATATGGGGCAGCCACTTTCACAGGCCAGATATGGCGGATATGGGGCAGCCACTTTCACAGGCCAGGGCGGATATGGGGCAGCCACTTTCACAGGCCAGGCGGATACGGGGCAGCCACTTTCACAGGCCAGGGCGGATATGGGGCAGCCACTTTCACAGGCCAGGGCGGATATGGGGCAGCCACTTTCACAGGCCAGGGCGGATATGGGGCAGCCACTTTCACAGGCCAGGGCGGATATGGGGCAGCCACTTTCACAGGCCAGGGCGGATATGGGGCAGCCACTTTCACAGGCCAGGGCGGATGGGCGGAAATGGGGCAGCCACTTTCACAGGCCAGGGCGGATATGGGGCAGCCACTTTCACAGGCCAGGGCGGATATGTGGCAGCCACTTTCACAGGCCACAGCGACAAGCGCGGGTGATGGAGCTGCACCAAACTTGGTACACAGACCCCCCTAACCCCCTTTACGTCCTGGCGCGGTTCGGGGACATGACCCACGGATTATGGGATTTGTAGTACTTTCCAACACTTTGGTTCCCACAGACCACTGAGGCCACCAAAAGGACCAATACAGACCACACTCAGCACACAGCCCCCATGACCCACTCTACGTCCTGGTGCAGTTCGGAGGAGGGTGGACCATGGATGATGGGACTTGAAGTGCCTCTACTCACTTCCCAAGTCCGCTGCAACCCTCATCCAATCACTGATCGAGACTAAACTTGGCACACATAACCCCCATGACTGCCTTCATGTCCTGGTGAGGTTTGGGGGAGGACTGACAATGGATGATGGGATTTGTAGTACTTTTACACGCCTCTGTTCCCACAGACCACTGTGGCCCCCAACAAACACTGATAAAGACCACACTTGGCACACAGAGCCCCAGTGACCCAGTCCACATCCTACTGAAGTTTGGAGGGGGACAGAACATGGATGATGGGTCTTGCAGTACCTTCCCTCACTTTCCAAGACTGCTACAAACCTAATCCTATGATTGATCAACACCAAACTTGCCACACAGAGCCCTCATGACCCACTCTACATTCTGGTGCAGTTTGGAGGAGGGTGGACCATGAATGATGGGACTTGAAGTACCTCTACTCACTTCCCAAGTCTGCTGCGACCCTCATCCAATTACCGATTGAGACCAAACTTGGCACACACAACCCCCATGACTGCCTTCACGTCCTGGTGAGGTTTGGGGAGGACTGACCATGGATGACGGACTTTGTAGTAGTTTCACACCCCACTCGACCCACAGACCACTTGGTCCCCCCCGAAACACCGAGAAAGTCCACACTTGGCACACAGAGCCCCAGTGACCCACTCTACATCCTACTGAAGTTTGGAGGGGACAGAACATGGATGATGGGACTTGCAGTACCTTCCCTCACTTCCCAATCCTGCTACAAACCTAATTCAATGACTGATCAACACCAAATCTGGCACACAGAGCCCTCATGACCCAGTCTACAGCCTGGTGCAGTTTACTGTGAGACGGACCACAGATGATGGGACTTGAAGTACCTTCACTCACTTCCGAAAAACAATGCATCCCTCATCCATTCACCAATACAGACCAAACTTAGCACACAGAGCCCCCATGACCCAATCTACATCCTACTACACTTGGGGGGGGGGACAGAGATGATGGGACTTGCACTACCTTCAGTAATTTCATGATACCACTGCAACTCCCAATAATGATGGATCAAGACCAAACTTGGCACACAGAGCCCCCATGACCCACTCTACATCCTGCTGCGCTTCACAAATAACCCGGGCGGGGCCGGGTCCCCAAGCTAGTATTATAATATTCCTGAACTATCAAACGTTGATTTGGTGAATAACATGGCATATTACTTAAAATACATATTCCTTATGGGTGATGGCCATACCTCCTTTAGAATAGTATGGCAATAATAGGGCAACTACAAACAAGCAACAGCCATTTTTTCCTTCTTGCACCTGCCCTACAAGCTA